>OY728136.1:959942576-961192576 GCA_963277665.1 Viscum album
AATGATTAATTATATTTCAATGATGTTCATCATATTTTTTGGAACATTACAGTAATTATATTAATACAGTAAAGATAAAGGACAACTCATATGCTGAGTGACAAACCATCAAGTATGATAGGGTTAAGGGTCTTGAACCCATCACTCAAGGATGATAAAGGTTTAATGTCTACAACTGGGCTACACAATTTCCTAGTTAATATGTCATTATTTAATGGTAAACTATCTGAAAAATAAATATTAATTATGAAGAAAGAGTGTTAAATTTTAGGATTATTGATTATTTTATTATATTGGATAACTTGTGCCAACATTATTGGTTCTTTGAAAATAGTTTGAGGTAGAAAAAAAGTCTTTTCACTATTTTATGGATCATAAGATCCATTAAAAATAAATTTTATTACATTAGGAATTAAAAAGTATTTTTTTAATTTATTTCTTAGAATAAATAATGAATTGGAAATTGATCGAAGAAAAACCAAAGGATAAAATCATTCATGAAATCAAAATGTATCATGTAAGTATATTTCCTAATATTCTTATATAGAAAAATAATTCTGCAATGAAATGAAAATGTTATCCTATTACATTCATTTATAGTTAATTAGATGGAAATTTAAATTAACATAGATTAATGTTTTTTATCCCCTTAATTTCAATTTTCCATTAATTCTTTTGATCAATGAAGTCACGAAAACTCTATTATTATTTACACTTTCCCTCTATGTCCAGAAATTTTCATTCCACCAACGTTCTCTTACTCAGAAACCTAGTTATGTGGTATTCTATATAACCTTGGTACTTTCCATTTTCTCTTATTTAGAGGATATTTTATCTTCCCTTATCACTATGTGGGATTTCAATGATGTTATTTTCATGTATCAAACAATATATTACTGAGATCATCATTAAATTGTGGTGAAACAATTTATTTAACATGTCGAGAATGTAACACCCAAAAATTATATAAGAATAACATTTTATTAAATAGTGTATGAGACAAAAAAATTGTTAATTTTATCATGAGGTATATGAAACACTATGTTTATCTTTCATTTTATCTACTCATGTGTTTATTCAAAAGCTTTTGTTACATGCAAGGCCGAGTTTTATTAAATAATGATATATTATTTATATTATTATATAATTTGAAAATTATCGCCTAGTTGTTGAAATGGAGGGTAAGAATATTATTATATAACAGATGAAAATATATAGTTAACACACAACTATAATATATATATATTTATTATAAATAAAAACATAATAATTTAAAATCAAAATAATTGTTTTATGAAAAATTATATCTTTATTAAAAATGGATTAGTAGAGATTTACACACATAATTTATAATTATTTTTACAAACTTTTAAAAAATTTATACTAAAAAATAAAAAAATAATTTTAAATTAAAATACCAAAATTATCCTACTATTAATTTTCATGATTTTTTCAGAGAATTTTTATTTTTTGATGAATAGGGAGAATTATGTATTTCAATCGAAAACAGTTTTTTCATTTAAATAATTTCTACTGATAAATTATATTTTGAGTTTACTTTAAAGTAAAACTAGATAAATTATAAATAAATTAAGCCAATTTATTTTATTATAATAATTTTCATATTTAATTCAGAAATAAACAGCTTAAAAACATTTGGTCATTTTCCCTTTAAAAACCCTCTTTCTCGTTGCGTCTGTAAGATTAATTTTGAATTAAAATTTACCAATTTTATGAAAAAAATTTATGAAAATGGATTCATAATTATTAATTAAAATGTTTTATGATTTATAATATGTTCAACTTAATTTTTGACCAAAATGAATAGTGAAATCATTAAAAATTAATTATTATGGTTATGATTAAAATAGATTGACAATGGGGGCTAAACTAAAATTATATGATTGAAGATGACCTAAAATATTAAATAATTTTTTTTGAATGGGTTTATTTAGAAATATTTCATCAAATATATGAAATATTAAAATTCCTTTCAACTTTCCTTTGAATATGACACATATAATAAGTTAATAAAGGAAATAAAAAAAGATATCATTCATTCTTTTAATATCTATAATGATTTGGGAATGGAAAAAACAAAATTGGTTTTATTATAAATATTATTTTAAAATTTGAATTATTTTTTTAACATAATAATTTTTATTTTGTTTTTTATAAATTAGTTACTTTAATTCTTTAGAAATTCCAACACATTAATTTTTTTGTTAAAAAATATGATAACTTATAGTAAAAATATAAAAAGTTATGTAAATTGAATGAATTATTGTGTTAAATATTTTTTATAGATAAATTTATCATTTTAAATTTTTTTAACATAATATATTTTAATTTTATCATTATTTTGATAGTTATAAATTCAATTTAATTAAATAATGTTAAAATTTACATTGATGTTATTTTACGATAAATTATATTTTGTTAAATAGTAAAAAAATACGAAAAATCGTATATTATATCCAGTTATTTTTAAATGATAATAAAAATTATCTATGTTCCATTCACCAACCAATTTTTCTTCTATAATGAATATATTTACTCCTAAATAGTAAAACTATGTTAGCATAGTTAAGGTTAAAGTTGTGTTTTTTCACTATCATGCACTTGTATTAAAATAAATTATCAACATGAAAAGGATTTTTATTTAATAAATTTTATTTAATATGTATAATATGTGATTATAAATTATTTGATAATCCCCACTGTAATTTTATATTAAAGGATAAATTACTTAAGTAATAAAACTAGTTACCATAGTGAAAAACAGAAAAGTTAAAAATAAACAAACATAGAGTTTAAGGGTAGAAATTTTTAAATTTTTTTTTATTCTGTGGTGGAGGTTTTTATATACCATTTAATATTTCCACCCCTTTAGTTATCAATATTGGATCCACTTGAGGTAATATTTACCTCCAAATGGGGAATAATTTTTGGTATTTACAAAAGGTCCACTCCTCCTCAATTGTAAAAGGGCACTCAATCCAGTCACTTGTATACACCTATAAAGCAATTTGGATTGACAAAAACAAGAAAAAATTACTTTAAAGATTCCATCCCCACATCCTAAAACCCTCATTTTTGGAATAAATCTATCCTCGGAAGGATATTTGGAAAACCTAAGGTGGATACACGAAAGAGAAGCAATATTCTTCTACAAGCGTCTTCATTTTATCTCCTTCTCCAAATTATTCATTTATTTTCAAACCACAGTGATTGTATAAAAATAGTATATTAAATTTAATTATATTTTTTTATGTTACGAGTAAAACAAAAAAGTACACACACTTCCATGAAATGGGTTATGAAAAAATTATTTGTTTATACGACGAACTACTGCCTCATGAACCTATGTCATTCATTCTCCATTACCACCTCTCAAAGATGGGTATAATGATAGGTAAAATTATATATATATATATATATATATGATATCTATAATATAATAACACATCTATAGTAACTATAACATATATATATATATATATATATAATATCACATACTCTTCCTTATGAGATATGATAATGTCGCTCGTGTGTTCGGCGGACAACCACCATACGAAGCGACGTGATTCGTCTTTCAGTAATGCTTTACAAAGAAGGTTATAAAGATAATGTTAATTATTTTATATGATATACATGAAATAATTATGATATTCATGAAATATTTATATTTATATAAATAATATATATATATATATATATTATTTTCTTTCATTCCTTCTCACCCACGTAAAGGTGATTACATCTTTTGTGTACATGTGGACTACAACCTTCATGAAGCGATGTGATTATCTTTTAATCACCAATAAATTTGATGATATATATGTATATTTAAATATGTAATATTATAATTATGTAATTATTATGAGTCTAGAGATGATGTAACTGTATAATATGCGCAAGAACTAGAACATTCATGATGAATAATGGATGGGAAAACATAGAAATTAACACCCAAAATAATGAAAATAGTGAAATATTATTAACAAATAGGTGATAAGATGTTATAATAGGATCATATGGTATTTGATAAATATTAATATGGTTATTTTATAAGTTAATAACATTTTGAAACCACTATATAGGATGTAAAATATTGTTCAACCAAAAGGAAACGTAATATAAGTGATTTCTTAACTCAATTTCATCACTTTAGGATAAACATGTAATTCATTGATTATGTCATGATAAGATTATGTAAGTAATGAATTTTTATTATATTATGTTTTTATTAATCATTTATATGTGGATTTATATATTATACACCTAATCTATCAATTTATTAATTCTGACATCAACATAATGATCATTTTAAGGGTTTATTTCACAATCTAATTCTAATAGAGATGCTTTATTATTGAATATAAGTTAAACAAAATTACATGAAAATTTCCTAATAAACCTATTTTATTTTCTTATTATCTGGTTATTTATGATATTTTCTTTTAATAATACCATTTTTACACTCTTTGTTTCTTAAATTATCAAGAATTTGTTTTAAGAAAATCCAACATTTTTTCTCTATTCGGTCAGAAATATATTTTCTTCCAAAAAACATTTTTCATAAACTTTTATTAAAAGTGATCTAAAATTTAAAAAATTCTTTATTAAATGAATTTACACACATTTTTATTCATTAAGAAAATAATTTCAAAGGAATATGTATGCCATTTTGAAAACAATGTATATTTATATCTTACTGAAAAGTGAAAGGAAGTTTTGTTTTAACGTGTATGGTGTGAACCTATTTTCTTACCACAATAAACACTAAAATATTTTAATGATTATTTTATAAGTTTAAAGATTATTTTTATTGAAAATTATTTTCAAAATGTTTTCTTAAATTCTAGTTTGTAAATGTGATTTTTGAAGAAAAGTATTTTCAAATTATTTTTCAAAAAGAAAAGGTTATTTCTTAAAGAATGTTTTGAAAGAATATTTATGGTATTTATATTCATCTATGAAAAAACCCCTTTATTATTACTCAAATTATTATATATTATTTTGAACATCATCCTTAATTTTCCTCTGGATGGTTTATGATTACTTTGACCAAATAAAGTATTGAAATTCAATTCCTTGAGTCATTTTTGTTCCCATTAACATTAACACAAATTATTCACTTTACTATTGAAATTAAATTTCTCCTAAATGTAAATATTATTTATCATGGATACATTTACTACCTGATCTATATACCATTTTTACAGGAAGTGTTTACTTCAACACATATTTGATTAACTGGGGAGATATTGATAAATGTTTATCCTTTATTGAATATGAATACTTGATGATAAGGCACATTTTTTATGAATTAAATTGATTATTATATATATGAGGAATTATATTTAATTGAATGAAATAATTTAGGGATAGTTTAATTTAATACCCTCGTTTCATTATAGTATTATGAGATAAAATCAATTGTCAAAAAACACTTCACATTTGTAACCAAGTTGTTTTAAACTTTTTGGAGGATTGATCTTAATCGTAAGGGTCTTGTGAAAGGTCATAAAACTTATTATATGGGTTTTTTTTACCTTGAATGTTTTAAACTATATTGGGGATATATCTTTATTGTTAAGGCATCATTTTTCTAAGAAGCATAACATCTAATAATTAAGCACTTCCTTCATTCATAATTCTATTATTATTATATATTATATTTTTGCTATGTTATAATATATGGATGAATTTAAATCCTAAATTATTGATTAAATAACATGTTTTATTATTTATTTACATTTAAATATTGATTCTACTTTATCTTATCATGATATTCAAGATATTCAAATGGAATGACTGTTCAATTATTTAACTTCCCATATTGATTATGGTTCTTGATTCCTGATAGCTTTAATTATACAAAACCCTTACCGAGAATTTGGGATCACAAATATTTTATTTCCTTTCTCAAGAATCCATGATGTTTATTATTTTTTATATGAAATGATATTCTAGAGTGAATAATTATATTCTCAAAATAAAACAAATTGTGTTGTAATCAGGGTATTAAAATGTAATGTAAGACTCTTTTATATATCTAGTTTACCAAGAATACTAAAATGACATGTCAATTGGATATTATTCCTTGTATCTTATTCCAATGTAATGTTGTAAGACACTAGCTTTGGGCTGTTGGGGTTGGGGTTTCTACACTCTATAAGGGAAAGCATCCACAAAATCTATCCTAGGATAAATAAATCACGAATAGTATGATAGACACAAAAAATAATAAAATATTATGTATAACTGATATCATAAAATATAACTAAATCCAAGGATGAAAAAGAAATAAAAATTATCACATGAAAAAAACTGGTTTCATAGTGGTAGAATACTTCATTCTTGACATCTTAATCATACCACTAAGGTCTCATTCAACGATATCATACATAACTAGGTAAGGCTTGTGAAAAATACCCAAAATAGTTTTTCTCATTATACCAAAAAATGTATTTAGCAGATATGAAGGGCCCCTCTCCTTAAATAATAAGTCAAATTCATTCATTATATGAATAAAATTAATAACAAGTAAATACATAATCAATATAAATATTAACATTAAAAAAATAGTACATGAAATGTTAATATTTTCCTCATTAAATAAATTGAACAAAAATATCATAATCCATTCTAAGAAATATGTTAGATTTTATCAATATACTATATCCACAACAACTAATAATATTAAAAATGATTTTTACATAGTTAAAAATATATTTAAAACAACCCTAAAACATTTCTTGAGGAAAATCCCCTTTTCATTTTGAAATTACTTATTTAAAATTAACAAATTTATAAATATTATTAAAATATTATTATTTAAAAATACCCATGGAAATTTAAAATAATGATTCAATTAAAATAATAGTTTTGATAGTGGGAGAAGTTATTCATGTTGTGTGCATTAAAACAATGATTCTCTTTATAACATCAGTAAAAAGTGTCGGTTAAAAAAATGAAAAGTGGATTACTTTAAAATTATTTTATAGATTTTAAATCGTGGGTAAAAATAAATTTAATCAATCATTATAGAAAAATGGAAAAAAATCATGATTTTTTTTAAAGAAAATATAGGCATGGAAGAAAATGATTCTTGAAGAAATTGAAAAATAAACTCGGTTTTCTATAAAAACATTATTGCATGTTTTGGGGACATAGAGAGTGGAAAATGATTAGAAAACATTTTATTTTAATGAATTACTACAGGATTAAAAAATATATGTATTTTACTATTAAAATATCATATAACACCTCTAATGGAATATTACCCTTAAAAAATCCTATATATGGATGATATTGTGAAATAAACCCTTACCTCAAATTCATGTTTCCTCATATGTAAATTTACCCTCATGTATAGTAAATTTATATTTTTTATAATTCCATAAAAAATGTTTAAATTTATTATATCATTTATTACCCTCTTATAACATGTAAACACCCATTTATTGATAATTCTTTTTTAAGATCGTCATTTCTGAGTGTTAACTATTTCGTTTTCCATGTATATTTTGATTTGATAGTTATGGTCCTTGAATATTAATCGTGTTCCATAATATCCAAAATGTAAATAATGATCTAAATATAATATATATTCATTATATACATTTCTAAATTCATACATTAAAGTAATACATGAAAAATTAATCACATCTCTTTGTGGAGGTGGTAGTCCACACGTACACACAAGAAACATTATCATTTTTTAATGGGTGGAAGGGTAAGAAGGTAAATGATAGATTATGTTTAAAAAATCATTATTATTGCATAAATATCATATATATATACATCATTTTTTCTATCTTCATTACCATCCCTATAAAGTGGTGATGAAAAATTAATTACACAACTACGTGGTGATAGTAGGTCGTATATAAACATGAGAAATATTTTAAATTTCCTTAGGATGGGAAAAAGGTGGAAATTATTTTAGAATATTAATGATAAAATAATATTATAATTATGAAATTGGATTCATTATTTTACAATGGGTACAAAAAATTTAGAGGATGGGGAGTAATAAATAACCATTTAAAAGCATCGATAAATACAATTACCAGTTCTTTGGGAGACCTCTTTTTAATTACAACTTAATAATTCTTGGGATGTTATTAGGAGAATAAGAAATATCTCAAAATAAGTTAAGTAAAACATAAAGGTATTTGGTTTTGTATTTTTTGATTTTGAGTGCTCAACATTTGTGAATAAGGGTGGAGAAGAGGTTTCTTTTTGTATGTGAGGGGAGGGTCAAACATGGAATTATGTAAAAGATTTAAATAATATAAAATAATGTTGCTATGAATGTGGAACGAAATGGAAATTAATTCTAAGGTAAGATAATATAAGGTGTAAATATATTCAACCAATAATATGTAAACAAGTTTTAGTGGATTTTGTACCCTTGTCTCTTATTTTAAGCCCCAAGTAAGCCTTTTTTATCTCTAATTATGGTTAAAATGTTTTCACTGTTTTACTATTAATTTTGTGTAAAAATTAAGTTAACCTTGTTAAATAATATTAATTGTGATTATTATGAATATTTAATCCATTTTAAAATATTAAAATTATACAAATTTCGAAAATTAACTTCAATATAAGTATGAAAAATAAAAATAAAATCATTAAAAAAACATTTTTTAAGAATACAAATGATTTAGCAAAAAAATAAAGTATAATTTTTATGAAAATATAATTAAATATATTTTTTAAAATAAAATAATATGTATTTATTTTGTAAACAAAAAAAATTAAATTAATTTTATATATACTTGATTAAGAGAGAAGAACTAAAAACACTTTTTATTTGATCCAAAACATTACATAGATTTCCACAATGATAAACATATAATTCTAAGTTCAAAATTATATTTTCCAATGAATTATATTTTTTTCATAGATATATATTTATTGTATTAAAGAGGTTTAATAATACTTAAATTTATTTTTATATCATTATAATTTCATAAAATTTATAGTTTTTTGTAAAAAATTCATTTTTCACTATTCACACAAAAATCAACTATTTCTGGAAAAAATATAAAACATTTCATCCTAAGCTAAAATTTACATGGAAAATAGAAAATATAATTTAATTTTATCCCATTAAATTTATAATATTATGAAATTTAGGTTTAAATAAAATTCATTAACAAAGCTATGGGCATTGTGCAATTATTTCTTCAAAGAGAAAAGATTACTATATCTGATTCTCGGGTAATACATTCTTCCCTCCTTCAAAAATTTTATCGTTGAAATTTTTAAAATATCACTTCAATAATAGATGTGGGTTGTTATTAATCATGAATTCTTTATTTTCCCACCCAACTATTCTATCTTATGAATTTTACAATGTACCTTTAACAAACGAGTCATCTGATTCCTCCCCACATGTTCTCTATTGTCAAGAATAAGGGTTGGTTCCCAATAGTAAGATAAATAAGGATCCAATTATATTTAATAATATTTGATCACATGTGTTGGGTCTGGAATATACTTACTCAATATAGAAATATGGAACACATCATGAACTTTAAAGAGGCTTTGTGGAATTTCCAATTGGTAATCCTAAACTCCAATTATTTTTCGAATTTCAGATGTACCAATGTATCCATGATATAGTTTCCATTTCTTAAAAAATCTTATAATAAATTTCCATTGATATAACATCATTAAAACATGATCTCCCACATATAATTTTAAATCATTACTTTAGTTATTGGTATAACATTAATATCAACTTTGGGATTCCATAATATGATTATCAATAATATTCACTTTCACTATTGTCTCTTAAATATGATCTTAGAATACATGTTCCCTTTCAACAACATAACCCCAAAAAGTTGGAGTGTGACACCTCATTTCATTAAATTCCTCATATAGTTCAATATTTTTTTTAATAGAACAAATTAATATATGAATATTCCACCAAAGTTAATTATTGACCCCACATACCTTGAATGTCAATTGAGAATGAATTCAATATATATTCTAATGTATGAATAGACTGTTCTGACTACCCATTAGTTTGAGGATGATTGGTGGTGCTCAAACAGATCTCAAAGGTGAGAGCCTTATGAATATTCTTCAATAATTTTGGTGTTAACCAAAGATCATGATCAGATACAATAGAAATAGGTGCACCAAGAACTTTTAAAAAATCATTAATATAGAGTTGATTAAATATCTCAAGTGGTAGATCTTCTGTTATAGTAAAGAAATTTGTAGACTTTGTAAGGTGATATACAATAAACCCAATTGAATATTTATTTTTAGGATTATTTGGAAATCTAGTGAAAACAACCATAGTAATATCATAACATTTTTCATAAAAGAACAGTTAGAGAAAACATGATTATTTTAGGATGTCTTCATTTAGCCTTAAAATATTGAAAAAATAATCATCTTGATATATAGTTTTTAATTTACTATTTCATTTTATCCCACAAAAAATATTTCTTTGAACACTGATACATTTTAGCGTTATAGGGTGTATATAAAAATATCAAATATGAGCTTCATCTATAAATTCTTAATTCATACCAGAAATAGTTAGAACACAAATACTCTTTCCAAATTTTAATATAAAATAATCAAAAATGAATTATACCAAATTCCCATCATCCATGAATTTGATTTGCTTTTGAATATTTTCATCATCAAGTTGGGAAATTTTTATTTTCTCCAAAAAAGGTGGTTTGGAAATTTTTTAGAATATGTGTGATGTTTTCCCTTCCTTAATGATTCTGATCTCCAAATTTACTAAATCCCTGAATATAAGATCTTTGTAAATCGTCATTTTAGTAAAAAATCCATGATATTTTGTACTCAATCCATGATCTACCATATTTTTCTTCCTAGGGTGGTAGTGTATTGAGCAATCATATACTTTGAGTATTTCTAATCATTACCTTTTCATCATGTTGGGCTCCATTAGTAAGAAAATACATTTTAATATTCAGTGATCCATATACATTTCAAATATTTCACTATATCAGTAAAAAAACTATACCTTCTATGAAAAGATTATGGATTCTAACAATAAATCATATGTTGCATAATTTTTTTTAATGATTATTTATATTAGTGGTCTGGTGCCCGACGGTTGATTGGAGGGGGTTTAGTTTTGTAAAATCATTTACATCAGGTTTCCTACATCTAGAAATTCTCTAGCGGTTTTCCTCATGAATCTAGAAAATCCCAATGGATCTTATATCTAATATGAATCATGGACCAAATTTCCAAAGGAATTTGTTTTTTAGGGAACATGGCCAACGAAACTTAATAACTCACATTGCTCGAGAGGATGGGAATTCAGACTGATCATACCCTTTTGGGTGGAACTATTCTCTATTCCAAGACTCTCTTATATATTTAAGATATGTTCATTAATTTTCATTCCCAAGTATGTATACATGAATAAAATTGATGTAATGATCAATTATGAATATTCATGGGCTGAGAATCATCTATATGTATCTGAGGTTCTCTATTGGTTGTGATTTTGTATTTATCAGAGGTTCTCCATCAACGGTTTCCTTTTCATGATATATTAAATTTTATTTGGTTCTTTATTAGGATGATTATAGTTTTAAGGAATATGGTGATGTGATCTAGAGTTTACTAACATCCAAGGAGAAAGAAGTTGTTTTGGTTTTGAGATTGAACCCATACAATGATCTTCTTATGTATCCTTGATATAGGTAATAAAACCCACATATTTTTTCCAATTAATAGGTCACATCCCCTTTTAAGGTGATATGAAAAGGATCCAACCATGTAGATTAACATTATAAAATAAGGACATCCAAGCAAAGGCTGCTTGGTCAAAGAAGATGAGGGAATTACACCAAGGTGGCCTTAGGGGTCTGATAGAGATGTCATCTCCTAGGTGGATAAGAAATTATCAGGAATGTGGCCCAAAGAATATTAGGGTGTTTTTTGGGTGTTGGGATTAGACCTTAGGGAGGCTTCCTACATATCCCAGTTAGTTGGGAATCAAATCCCATGTAGTTCTAAAGTTTGGGGATAACATCTATGGAAATGGCCCATGTGGTTGGGGATTATACTCAGATGTATACCCATTTGAATGGATATTGGAGATTACATCTATGGTAGAGGACCATGGTATATGGGAACGTGTGGATGTCACAGTCACCCCTAACCTCTATTGCCTCTTGAATCATGATCTATGTGGTAAAAAAGATGAAGCAGTAGATATGAACATCACATGATCCACTCTATCTATTGGGGAATGAGGTCTGAAGTCCAAAGGGAGAGGGAGAGGGTTATGAGTTTTCCCATATCTAATTTTATGTTGGAAACAATGGATGAGAAGAGGAGAAATAGTGCTACCTCTCACATGAAATAATAGGGGCTCACACTAAGAGGGACACACTACTGGTTCCCATGGAAATGAGTAATCACCACCAGCCCTCATCGAAGACAAAGGCTAGTGGTCCCCCTAGAACCCTAGAACAATGAGGTTTAGATGATCCTCATGTTCATAGCTCTCATTACCATGTGAATGTAGAACCGAAGACATTCCAAGTGACCACCTTGTCATGGAGGCCACCAATATGACCACACTTACAATGGGTATGTAAAATCGAGAGGACATAATCATGTGCCTGATGATCTAATAATACATATCATGTTTCATTAGAAGAGTCTATGTCCTAATGACAATAGACATGTTTTCAGAGTGCCTGAAGTGGGTGATAATGGAATGACATAATTGAGTTATGATAGGTGGAGAGTAGAACATCCTAGGATTAACTATTCTATTTATCATGTTCTTTTGCGGGATGGCAGTCCATCCATGTTTCATGTCGATACATGGGTGAGGGTACCATCTATGTAGAATTGTGATTTGTGAACCTGGTTTCTACCCATATAGGATCATGTTATTTGTGGCTCAATTCCTTCTATATAGAGTTTTTTATACTGTGTCATGTTCCTCCTAGAAATAATTTTTCAACACAAGGAAGGGTTCCTCATGTATAGAGTTTTCTATGTGGGGTGATGGTATGTGAAAGGGCTATTCATTTCTTCCCCATGGAATGGTGTTCACAAAGTGGTTTTCAGTTTATGGATGGCTGTATGATTTTTATTTCTTATTTAAAGTTATGTGGTGGTATTTCCTAAGGGTATTTGATGGTTCTCTCCCAATTCAAAATAAAAGATCCTCTTTCGGGTCTCATTATTCTATATTCAGTCATGTCCCTAATTTCTTGGTTCCCCTCATGGGTCCTTTATCGAATAATAGATGGAATATGTAATAGGATTATTGGTATTCCACATTCAGCCACAAAGATTCATTTTTTGAAGACTGTAGAGGATACCCCTACCTGAAAATGATTTGTTTTCCAGGGGAAGTCATTCAAAGGATGGAAATGCTAATCTGGTCCCACAAATTATATGGTTTTACTTGTAGGTTCCACCAATACCATATTGTACCATGAATAATTTTATTCACAAGGATGGTCATTCATTGGGGGGAAAATAATATCCCAAATCTAAAATTAACATAGTTTCATTTGTGGGTGTTGGTGGAACCATCTTATCCCGTGAATGATTTCATTCATGGGGATCTTCAGAAAGTGGAAGAATTCCATGTAATGTAGTGGCCCATATAGGAATATTACTATACGGACATAAACATTACTTTATATCTTAATCCCCTTTGATCATTTTTCATGAATTCTTAATCTGGGATTATTTCTACCCTTTTTCCTAGTTCATTGAATTCTACTTTTCTTGTATACAAAATTTTCAGAACCCAAAAAATACACCCCAAAATAATGGGTTATGATAGAGATGAAGAGGAGGCTATACCGATGTAGAAATTAATCTGGTTTTGAATTGGTTTACAATATGATTTTTGACCCATAAGAGGGGACCATGATTATAAATTAGGGTCCATATGATTTCTATTTTATCATATTTCTCAACAAGATAAACACTCAATGAACTATTGGTTTCCCACTTCTTCTATGTAGAACTTCTCCATTACGGACACCCTTTAATTGAACCGAACCTCTTCACCTTCATACATTAATTCTGAATCTCCAGAATAGTATCAAGATACATTATGTATGGTGAGTCCCACACAGTGATAACCTCACTGGACAAGACATCACGAGACAACTCTTCATGGTCCGACACATCGCAGGCCGGTGCTTCACGAATTGATTGATTGCAGGTCAGTGTTCCAGGAACTGATGGTTCATTGTGCTATATACATTTCCATTTTTCTAGAGACTAACCCCTTATACTGACGATTTTTTTGGAAGAAAATTAATGGATCATTCAATGTATATTTCTACTTCCAATGGTTCCCTTTATGATACCAATGATATGAGGAAATCCATAGTGGATTCTATGAAAGCCAATGCCAAAATCACTGTTGATACATTCCATCAATCCATGGGGGTACTTATCAATGTAATAGGAAAGGAATATTTGATCTACTATAGACTACCTATTATCGTATGACATTTCAATTCTCATTACTCGCAAAATGAATCAACCCATGACATGGATAATCAAGAACAAAAGTATTACCTACTCCAATGTCTCCACGAGGGGGTATTCATCCAGGGAACTCACACTACTAGATTTCTTTTGAACTATTATCCTCAATAAATGGAATAAGATGTTCAATAACCAAATGAGAAAATACATTTCTATCATAGTATCACATTAAGGGCTATGTATATTGAGTATCTATGACGGTCATCGAAGTGAGACCTTCACCTTGGAGGCTCGTTTTTCCTGAATTAGTGGTGGCCTTTTTGGGTCCTCTAGACTTGTAGGGAAATTTATGATCAGTTTAATGTCATTGGAATGTATAATTTTTTCTGGGTGTTGCCGAATTTCTTCCCACCAAAATCAAAAGGTTATCCAGAAACAATATATAAGACGATACTCGAACACCAATACCTTGCACAAGGTGCATGTGGAAGTCGATATCAGTCACTAGGACATGAAAGTGATTTTTGGTTATTCCATTATGGGTGATATGTATGATGATTTTATATCACCCCTCTAGACTAGGATGACACAGAGATGACCACTCCAATTTACAAGAAACATATTAATGTGGAAAAGGATCTATTGAAGGGTGACCCTAGAAAAAAGAAGTACATCCCATTTGCTGATTGTATTAATGTATTTTCTATGATAAGTGACTAAGATCCCTATGTAAAGAGTTTGAGGAATATTCATACTGTTGATAACCAATAGAGTTTATTTTACTACTATCCCACACATGAGGAGGGTTGGTTTAATGATTAGGGATATTAGATCAACCCCAATATCAACCAAATATTCAAGCTGGAAGCCTTTATTTACATGTTTCTGAGTGGATAGATATTATCGATGTGTGATTCTGGTATCGAGGACATAGTCATGACATTCACAGTGGAAAATCAAGTTTCTACTGACAAGTTTATTATCCATTTTCATCCCATTTCATGTAAAAATTTACCAATTGATGGGAAAATCGGTGAGTGGAGGCCACCATACCAACTGGTGGGTATCTTCCAAGTTATTTAGGGCTGGGTAGTATCCCATAAAAGAGGCTATAGATATATCAAAAACTCAAAATATCCTAGAATTTTTCATTCAACCATAAAATCAAATAATAAGTGGAGTAATTACCTTAGTCTGTAATGAGGAGGAAATGCTAGATCATCATAATTATCACAATCATTTTACTTATTCTCATTATGCTCCCTTTGTGTGCATTGGCGAAGGATGGATCTGGAGACCATGCTAAGAGATGATATCTTATCTCTTTGAGAGAGGGAATATTAATTTCTAGTATTTATGGGGATATTATATGTGAGGGGTATGAACCCTGAATATTTTTGGGTCAATTCAACTGCTCTTAGTTGAGGTTTCCCCAAAAGATTAACAATGTTTGCCAAGAGAGGAACCTAATGGTACCTCAACAACATTGGTTTATGTTTACATGATAGAAAACATGATATTGGAATGAGATTTCTCATTCTATGGTTTTTAAGACCACACTTACAAAATCATATTGCTTGTTATGAAACTGATGGTACCCTGAAGATCAATAGAAAAAACTAGTCCTTTTTTCCCAAGGATAGAAAGTTCTTGAGGCTAGAGGGAAACAAAAGAAAATAGTTGGGAATTATTGGCACATGGACCGGACAATAAAATAAATGGTTTCTAATACTCCATTAAATATGTTGAAGGCCTAGGTTCCAACCTCACATTATTTCAGAGTTCTGATCATTGTAAAGTATTCATCCCAATAGATACCATTTGTTTTTCATCCAAGATACAATTGGATTCCTTGAGGATTTCTTATTTAGATTATGCTCAAGGGAACTTTTTACAAGAGAAGGAGGCTCCATTCACCAGATATGGCTGTGTGTCAGTGCCTTCCACTATCTCTTATACTGATGACCTAGAATGTTTGGATTCTTATCTTCAAGACCTTGATGACTCAGTCCATTCCATGAATAACTGACCTGATATTCACCATTAGTTATTATAAGGGTGACGTCTAAGGATAATGATTATGATTAGGATGATAGGCACACCTCTTGGGGAACTGTTGAAGTTAACCTTCGCAACCACAATTGGGGTTGGGGAAATTACTCATTCCCATATGGGGTCTCCCAAGAGCCGATCCCCAATGGGTTACAGGGTAGAAGAGAAACCAGAAAAGAACATGTGGTGACTGGAACCCACCTCACTTATTAAGGAGGATCTTCTCGCAATATCCATTACAGTTACTACTGTCTTGCAAGAGGCTCTGGGGACATGAGATACCTTGGGAAAAATCACACTTTCTGAAGATATCTGAGAGATGATATAGGTATATTACCTTGAGCCTACACTATTTGTATTGATCATTGATCCCACAAGTATATATGATCGAGAAGATCCTTGTGAGGTAACTATATTTCTAAAATAAATGGATACTTATATCCACACATAAAAGAAAATACCATACTGGTCTGACTGAGTAGAAGTCCTGGCAGTAATATTGATAGGGAAAGATGATGCTGATAGATAGGTAATATGTTTGTTTATACCAACTATTTTGTTACTTACTATCACTACATTGAACCCAAAACTCGTTACTGATTGGATTCTGGAGATATTTGGTAATGTTTTTAATCTCCAGAGTGTAACCTATGGGGCACCACTGATGGGGAGAACATCCCTTCATACGTGGGAGTTACTAAAGGGGCTCCTCAGGGTAATGGGACATATGGAGGTAGTTCTAGAGGATCTTTCTAGAGAATTTATAACCCCTTCCCCACTCGATTTTTCTTCCAAGGAGTCATCCTTGTGGAACACCATGATGTTTTGATAGTCATGACAGCTAGAAATAAATCTATATTCAAGGATAATAGGTGACTACTGTATCTTTTTACTTAAATGCCATGAAACATATATAATTATACTGACTAACCACCTGACACATGAATTGGTGAAGATCAGGTGGGTCATCAGGCAACAACTAACTTGGGGAATCCAAACCCGTCATCTTCAGAGACGAATGTAATCTCGCCGAAAGTTGTTCGTGATCTACATAGGGATCCAAGGATAGTTATGGATGTTAGGGGGATCCCAAGACCCATTGTTCATCTCATCAGGATAAAATGACCTCTATATCAGTATCTATAATGAATTCATATGTTTACACTTCATATGATCATATCAAACCTTTTTATACAGATATAATGTTCATGGAAAAGGAGATGACATAGATTTTAGGGGAGTCATACCTAACTATTTCTCCTCATTCTGTGATTAGTATCCCCATGGGAATAGTATCAATGACTGATCTTCTAGAGATCACTAACCAGACTCTTCCTTAGCCTACACCATAGGTTTCTCTGGAAGAACCAGAAGTCAACTTGCAGGTTGAGGATACGACATCAATTTTTCTAGGTGATGGAATGATGGTAGTCAATAATGAATATGGTACTAATAATGATAGTGAGTTATTCACTATTCCAACCATTCACTTTTTAAAAAAACATAGGAATTTAATTCTTTTGTCTTATGATTATAGAATTAATACCACATTATTCTGTGGTTGCAAATGATGTTCTGTTATTTCAAGATATAGATATTGAATGAGAGGTGGCTACTTATGTATCATGCTTTGTCGGGGATACTGACTCAACACACTATCTGGTGGGACTTATTCCAAAACATATTCCTCCATATGAGAGTGATTCTGAGGGGAACAAGGAGGCTCTAGATGACTTTTATGTTTCAATTCAAAAATTATGGATGGATATCTAGAAGATAAATTCCCAGACCCCATTTTAAAACATGCCAACAAAAAATTGAAAATTACATTACCTATTTAAATTTCTTCAGTATGGGGGTTTGACTATTATGCCAACCATGACATAGTAAAATTTGTGATTTCTACATGAAATAGGGATATTGTGCTCTATTCCCACCTTATATAGAGTCTATGGACCATCTTTCCAGAGTGATGAAGACACTTCTTAGGGAATCTACTGAGAATGATGGGATGGATGCAAGGAGATTGTACAATGTTGTAGAGCATATGACCTTAGCAGAGAAACATTGTTAAGAGGCGTATAAGCTTAGTCAGGAACCCAATTATCATAATAAATAATTTTCTTGTACTGAGGTACCTGTGGATTAAGCTAAATAGATAGCATAGGAGGAGGAGAAGGCATGATTATATGTGGATGAGAAAGAGGAGGTGCTATGGGACTTTGCTAATGCTGAGACCATAACCTTGTCTGAGCTCTGTTGAGCCATAAAGGATTCAGAGCAGGAACTGATTCAAATTTTGAAATCCATTGAGTGGCCTCTATAATCCCAATGATATGTTTAAATGTAGAGGCTCCATGTTGTGGGAGTTTTTCCTCTGTCTCCTTTTAAATAAAAACTTGTTCTCTCTTCAATTTGAATCCTCTATATTATCCTTCCATAGGAATTAATCATAATTGGTAATATTCTAAAATATAATCCATAATATATATCAATTTAAATTGAAACTGGGGATAGTCAAATTGATCATGTAATTCTCTAAAAAAAATTTATGAGTTAAGGGAATCAAAGATCGTAGTTTCAAATTTTTATAGGGTTACATGAAACCCCTAAAATTATTGTGTATTTTATATTACCACCATTATTTTTTCCTTATTAAACTATGATGTAGTCTTAGTTGGTTTAACACGACTTGTACTTAGCCCCCCCTGTGGGTTTTTGACCTAACAATATTATGTGACATTATTTTGATCGATTGATTAATTTTTTCCTAAACCATGCAAAGCAGAAGTCTAGAAAGTTGGTAATAAAATTCTACCCAAGGTTGCATTTGTAGATTTTTAACCCGATGAGTAAACTATCTCTTTTTGTGGGTAGTATAAGAATTGTAATAAAGATTAATATGACTTTTGTTTTAGGTCAAAAAACTGAAACTAACTCATGGGGAGATGACCCCAACATAGACTATAGGATGAGAATTTACTAATAGTTTTCATAAATAAAAGGGTTACTTTTGGACCCATGTTTTTTGATTTCTTAATCAATGAACTGATAATGGGTATGTATGTGTGGAGTAACTGTAAGATTTTTTTTCCAACAAAGAAGATTTCGATAAAATAAAAGATAGGAAAATAATTTTATTGGGTTAAATTTCCCCTTGGATGAAAGGCCTCATGTGTGGGAAACTGACGCATAGCCAACTATAGAATATTATGCATAGTTAAAAAAATGTGTTCTCTGGACACTGAACCTTAAACTATAATATCCAAGTAATTTTATTCAAATTCATAATTTTCATGTCCAAAAAGGTTGTATTGTGAATGGATTAATGTCTGGAAATGACAAGGGCATCTATATCAGCAATGAACATGATTGAGAAACCACTAATACATGGATTTGGATTGTGTAATAGAGGGTTGAATCCCAATTTAGTTTAATGTCATACATATAGGTTATGAACAATTTTTTTAAATGTATTATGGATAAGACATTCAAGGGATTATAGTTTAAGGTTAGTTTTCTTTGACTAAGGAATAACCAATTTTTATTTTTCATGGTAATCCATCAAAGAATGTTACACCATCATCAAGAATAATGGGGAAAGGTTGAAAACTATAATTTTGGGGTTTTTAATATGAGGAGGGGAGTGTGATGAAAACCATCATTGGGGAATATGCATATAAGAAAATACTCCCATAATGATTTATTTTCTTTTTGTTGATAATCCTTTTTATGGGAAAATTATGTTGATCCCACTAGTTCATATTATTCATAGTAAAAAAATGGGGTCTTCAGGACAGAAACCCTCCATTTCCGGTGGTTATGGAAGTTTATGGAGATTTATACTTCCCTAAACATAGTGTTTTGTTTGAAAATTTGAAGCTCTTAAATATTAAAGGAGATATTCATGGAGATATTACATAGGAATGGGTAATTTTTTCCCTTTACTAGGTATGAACCATTCATATGATGGATTTTTTTGATATCGTTGGGTCTGTGACATATGGTATGGATGTCACTATGCAGCTCATCAAAATAGGAATCAAGCCATATGTTTTTTCATCAAGGATACCCCATAGAGATCTAGGCCTTATATAAGGAGGAAATTTTTTTGAATAAAATATCTTGAGTGGGGTGAGACATGTATTGGACCCTCCTACGATGATTTATCTAATATATAGGAATGTGGGGGATATTTTTTGAGCGGTCAGACCGGGATATAAGATCTTAGTGTCACTACGTATCTGAACAATATGGGAATTAGTCCATACGTAGTTATTATGATGGAAACCTCTTGTGAAGGTTTGAAACATACATAAGAATATGGAATAAATTTTTATCTCATGGATGGACTTGAAATTTATGATCCAAGTGCCACTACATATAATTTGATAAAAAGAATCAATTCAGATGTAGTTTTAAGAAATTACAAAGTTTAGTGTCATGCGACTAGGACCTCAGCCTTGGAGTTTAACATTATATAGTGAGTACATATGTGACTTGATGAAAGAAAACAGAATATGACAGTTTGAATCAAATATATACATTCATGTGTCAGAACGTATCATTAAATGGTGGGAAGAAATCTATAAGTAGTCCTATAATTCTAATGTTGAATAAGTGGGATGTTAACCATGTAGTTTAGCATCATGTAATAAGTATGACATGTTGTCTTGAAGTTTTAGGTTATACATATAGGACAAAATGTCATAGAAATGATTAGTAAAGGAAATATTATCAGGCTGGGATGCTCCAACATGCCTCAAACATGATGGGTAAAGAATGTGTAAACAATGTTTCTGGGGATTTTCTGATCATGAGAAAGGATATGGAAAAAGAGAAAATTAGGGATTATGGAGATAAAAGTGGAAACACGGGGAACTAATTTTATTTTGGTTGAAAATCCTTTTTTGTTGGAGACTTATATCGATTAATATAGGGTATATTATGTATATTCAAATAATGGTGTTCTTAGAAAACTATCCCACCTCATCGATGGCCAAAGGAAGATTGTGATGATTTTAAATTTCTTATGGCATCGAGTATGATGAATGGGTGGAATATGTCTACGCATGTAAAAAAATTCAAACTGATTTTATATTTTGAGTGTGAAATTCCCTATGTAGATCTGACTAACCTATCGGGGAACATTTTTATTTCCTTGATAGATTACTAAATGAGGAACCCAAATATGAGATATCACATATATATATATATAATTGTTTGTACAAAAGACATGGAAAAATAGTTCTTTTTCATTACCCCATGTCTTGGATTAGGACTTGAGGCCTTGGCATTACTATGTGTCTCATCAAAATGAGAATCTAGCCACAGATAGTTCTTGAGGTACCATGCAGTTTAATTTCACTTGGTAAGGACATTGGTTCCCCAATAAGAAGTGGAAATATTCTGGATGAACCCATGATTAAGGACATTGATGTCACTATATATCCTGTGATGGTAGGAATCAATCCATACATAGTTTCCAAAAAACCCGTATAGTTTAACATCATGATGTTTGGATGTAGGTCACCCAACATGAATGAATAGGGATATTGCGGAACTGTTCCATTTTACTTCATTTGATATAGACATTTAATGTGCCTTTTAAGGTTTTTCTTCCAAGACCATTACAACCTTGATTTTGATTAATACACCTTGATCCCGCGGGGAGTACCCTACAAAAAATCCAAATCTCTTGTGATCTATGCTCCGTGTCATAAAAAAGGGGTGAAAAAGTTTTATTCCACCACACAAAGGCGATAAAATGAAGGATATGGGATTTTTCCTTTACTGTTTCTGAACTAAGATAAAATATCTGAGTGTATCTACGTATCTCACCAAATGAGAGTCAATCCATGTATAGTTCTCAGTGAAATACCTATGTAGATCTGATCTATACACAGGGAGGAGGAAATTTTATCAATCATTTTAGTTGGCCCAAATATTAGATATCTGGATGTTAGTATGTATCCAGTGATGATAAGAATCAACCAACACATAGTTCTAAATGGTAGCTTTATATGTAGTATGGTCCATATGTGCAGGGGTAATTTTTATCATTTATTGTTTAATGGTTGTGGCTGGGCTAGATATTTGAGATTTGGGCATCACTACGTGTCCTATGTAGATAGGACTAAATCCAAATGTAGTTTAAATTAACTTCCTTTCACAAATTTGACTCATGCATAGAGAGAGGGAGTTTACTTGAACTACATCTATAAATTGGAACAACATTGGAGTCCCTTACCTCAATTTAGTTTGTATGAAGGGGAGGGATAATTTACTATAATTTAGGGATGAGAATAGGTTATAAGATATATGTGTCACCACATATCCAGCAATGGTAGGATTCAGTCCACAAGTAATACTTCAGGAACCATGCCGTTTAATATATTGTGGTAAGGATTCTAGTAGTTTAGTTTAATGTCATACAGTAAGGACATATGCCACTCAATTTGAAATAAGCATTATTGTGGATGTGACCATTAATAGAGATCCTGCTGTCACGATGTATACATTAAGGGTGGTAATCAAGCCAAATACATTACTTAGTAGAAACATCCATGTTTAGGTCTGAACCATACAGGGTGGGAAATTTTTACTTTCAAGGTGGCTAGACTAGGATGTTAAATCCCAGTGTAGCTACATATACTATTTGGACCGGAATCAAGCCAAATGTATTTGTTTAATATGTAATTGTTGATGAATGATGTGGGTGATGATGTCAAGTTGGGTGAGATCATTATTGTGTTGTGAATTTTAATGTCAAACAATGAATACATTGATGTACCATGAAATTTAATGTAATGAGACCATGATGGTGTCATATAGTTATGGTAAGGATGATTTTTTAGAATTGAAAGAAACATAATCCTGGCATGAAATGAATCCTTAAGGAAAATGGAATGTAATAAAATCGTCTTATGAAAGGACGGAAATTGGTAGATAAGATTAATATAAAAGGTCAAGGAATCACTATGTATCCTGTTTGGATAAGAATAATTCTAGACATATTTCTTGATGTACCGTGTAGTTTAATGTCATGATGAAAATAAATTCTCTCTACATTTTAATGTTATTTTATTAGGATTATGTACCACGAATTTTAACATCATACAATCAGGACAATATGTCGTGTAGTTTAACATTATGCAATTGGGACCATATATCATGTAGTTTAACATTATGTGATCAGGACGATATACCACATAGTTTAACATCATGAAATATAGATGATATGATGTTCAATTTAACGACATATGATTTGGATGATATACCATGTAGTTTAACATCCTAAAATTAGGAATATATACCCTTAAATTTAACATCACATGACCAGGATGATATACCCTAGAGTTTAACATTATGAGATTATAAAAACAAACTATGCAGTTTAACCTCATGTGGTCAGGATGATATACCTTGGAGTATAACATCATGTGATTATGATGATAATGTCTTGTTATTACATGAAATAATTCTTCATAAACATTTCATTGGAGGGGGATGTGGTAAGCTATCCATATATCGAGATCAGAGAATAAAATTCATTAGAGTAGAATTTGTGTAAGGAATAGGGTCCCTCCCACTTTGCCTCCAACTTTCAAGTTTTCTTTCTGAGTATTATCATTGTATTGGGGACTAAAAGCATTTTTCCCTCAAGGAATGAATGATTAAATATTTTTCCAAGGCCTCTACAATCTAGTTTTGATGGACTTCTTAATGTTATAAGGTGTTCAATCTCATCTCATCCAGCCACTCCAATTCATCCGAATATTTCTGTGATTTCTCATCTACGGATAACTGATCGTAAATGGAAATGTGGGTCAAGGGAAATTGAACATCAATGGGTCAGACTTCTTCTTTCCCATATACTAATGAGTATAGGGTCTCCTGTGTGGCAGTGCTGGTTGTACTCCAATAAGCCCACAGGGCCTGTAAGAGCTTGTCTAACCAAGAATCTTTATCCTTATCTACTATCTTCTGGAGTATATTTGATAGGGTCTTATTGATGTATTCTATCTAAATGTTATCTTTCCCATGGTATTAGGATGAATGTTTATACATGATTCCATACTATTGAATAGTCTTTACAATTCATAAAAACAAAAATTGGTGCAATTATTATTTAGTATTGTGTGGGGGACACCAAATTTGTTGATGATATTGGACCTCATGAAGAAACTAATCTTCCATACCACGAACTCTTTGATAGGTATGTATTTGGATCACTTGGAGAAGAAGGTGGTTATAACTAGAATTTACTTGAACTACTTAGCTGTAGTGGGAGGATACAGTCCCATGACATCCACTCCCCATACAGAAAATGGTTAGGAAAACTTGTCTATGTGAAGTATCTTTGGGGGTTGGTGAATAATGACGGCATGAACATGGAAGTAATGTCACCATTTGGTGAATTTTTTATATTCCTATTTTATAGTGTTCCATTAGTACCCAGTCCTTCAAAATTCAAGGGAATTCTTGGACCGTGACTGGTGGGAACCATAGGTTTCACTATGCACATCCTTCATGAGAGTAGTGATCTCTTCTCCATCAACATACCTAAGAAAGACCCCATGAAGGCATTTATATAGGGATCCTTTTGATGATTCATTCTATCAAATAGATCAAATTTAATTTCACATATTCATATTTCATCGCTCCCTGATCTGATTAGTGTGAGCTCTCCCTTTAAAATGTAGTCCAAAATGGGAGTCATCAAACTTGTGGTTATATTATATTGTTTTTTGATGGGGCCAATATCATCAATATATTTTGTTTTAGCTCAAATGAAAAGTGAGACCATCCAATGATACACAATTCAAGTGAATGTTTCATCGATGCCTAGATCATGTAATGTTGTGGCTCCATTTTCCAATGCATCAGCTTATGAATTATGTAACCATGGGACATGAATCAATGTAAAATCCAAATATAATTCCTCCATTAGATGATGGACGTGGTTTAACATGGGGATTAACTCTTTCATTTTGATGGCATAATTCTAACTGATTTTCTTGAGGAACAGTTATGAATCACCATTTATCTATATGTGATTTATTTATACTAAAATTCATAGCTCTAGTACTGTAATTTGAGAATGATATTCAACATCATTGTTCATACACCCTTCCAATATATGGAGTAAGGTAGGGATACCTACACTGGACTGATGATCCTGACTCCCAACCCACTTTTTTGAGCCCGAGTTCTCCCAAATTCTTCCCCTATGAACTTTTTGAAACACCATCAAAATTCATCTCCCATAACTGGGGGTCCTCTTGAACATAGAAAACCTCTTCATCGGCAGGTTTCATAACCAATGAAGTCATTTCTTCTGAAGGGTTCTCTACCAAAAAATCTTCTAACGCTTAACCTTTGAAAACATTCTAAGGCATGAAATGAATTTTAATGTATTTTAGAATGACCAACCACTATGAATGATTCCTATTCAACATTACACAAATGAGAATGTATTTGAGTGAGTATCTATGAGTGACCAAACAGAAGTCATGAGGTTTTATGGAGTGAGTTAACTTCTATTCTAAAAATATTAGTGTTAGATATCTCTTCTTGATATATATGAATTCTGAATCTCCACATCGATCATCATTAAAATAATATTATAAAGGATATTTTCTACCGGTTTTATTTCTTTGTGTGAGGAAGTCACCTAATGAACAATCAATGGATGTCACATACAAAACAAGTCATTTTCCTTTGATAGATTACATTAACATTGGTGGATCAAGAGATATTTATTGATACTATTTAATTCATCATAAAAATCCACATTCCACTAATATATAACCCCATTTTCATCGACTAAGTGAAGGGAAGACATTTTCTTTAAAAGTTTCCTATTAAATACCAAATAGAGGAAAAGTTTCTATAAATCTTTCTCAAACTATGATATTGTGAGGAGGTCACTTTCAAAGGATAAACTTTCTCTTATTGAGTTCAAATTCAATTTCATGATTTCCTATGTTGAAGCTAAGAAATTTCCACAATGTAACAATGAATGCACATATCAAGGGGTTCATTTTCAGGATATGGAGTCTTAGTTTGTTTAAGATTGTTTCAAGATATACATGGAGGTCAGAGCATTGTTGATATTCAACCCCATTTCATCATCCTAGATTTCGAAAAAATTTCCCAAGAAGGTTTTTTAGATGTGTTTCATGGAACATTGGAACATAGTGCTGACATTATACAAGAAAAATGCAATTACCTAATAGCATACTACTCCCTAGGGAAACCTAAAGGTGGTAATTATTCATCTTCATACACCATTAAGATTTGATTGTATCTAAATATCCATCCATAAAGGAGAGAGGCTGATATCCTAATTTTTCATTGATCAGTACTTCTATGATCAGGACTAGTAAATAATCTTAATAATAGTGGTATTTGAGATCCTTAAAATTGATGAAAAATCTGATTGACCATTTTTTTTAATAAGGAAGATATTTTCCATCCATTTTGGATATTGGACATCTAAAATGATGTTGGATCAGATTATATTTTAAAATTTACCCTCAATTTTGGAATCATCTGTCAGATGCATACTTCTGGATGCCTGTTTATATCCCTAGTCATCCTTTGGAAGGCCTGGGTGGTGAGTGGCCACCTCAGGATCGAGGTAGAAAATTTCTGTGTAGTTACAAGTGACCACATCTTGATGCTGCTTCTGGAAGGATGTATATACATATTTTTATTTGGAATACATGGATGAACTGATCAATGTGGGTCACATGTCTTCTGTTATACACAATTTTATTTCTCTGAGTTCATAAATAGCAGTAGTGACGCCCTCCTCAAATTTTATAGGGGAATCCCTAAGGTCAATCTATTATTCTCTAACCTCTTCATCTTCCTCTTGTTTCTTTGGTGGAGCATGTGTGTTATACATTCTACAGAGTTGGTGGAGGATTCAATACCTTGGTTTTAGGAATATTAATAAATTTCCTTTGACTAAGACGACAATAAAATATTTCCTTGAAAATCTGGAGAGGGTGGAGTGGGTGATGTATAGGGAGTTTCTTCACTATCTTTGGGAGATGAGAAAACCTCTTTTACCTCAGTGGGTGAGGCATATATTTCTTAGAGCTCTAGAGATGGAATGAGGAAATTTTCATCCATGATCTCACTATTATCGATAGTGTCAGAAACTTTTCAACACTGAATGACTCAATGGTCATGATTAAAATCATGAATACAGCTAAATATGTATATGCATTTTCAATCATATAATTCATATTATTGATGGGTAATAATAATTCTTCACCAATATATTTTAAGATGTTTTCCATTTCCATTTGTAGGTCGTTCGAGGAGATAACCCATGCAACACCATTGACTAGGGGTTGTTTCCCTTCACAGTGATAGAATATTGAATTGATATTGTGAAACTCAAAGGAATGAAATAGGGTATTGGTGTTCAAAATCTATATTTTCCCATTAACATAGTATTTGATGCATTGATGTAACGATGAAGGGATTTCACAAGTCAATTTTACCAGGGTCTTCCTAGAATAATGTTAAAGGAGGTGTTCTGTTGAACAACAAGAAAATATAAGATGGATATGAGGTATCCAAACTGAGCCCCAAGCATAATTTTCTCCAATGAATTCTTCTCACTTTTTCCACATATCTGTAGTGTTATGGTGGAAGGAAATAGGTTATCCTCATTTCATCTCATATGGTGAAGTGTACAGAATAGAATTATTTTAACTCCAAAGCCATTTTCAATGAAAAATTTTCATAAATCCACTCAATTTATCCCACTGGACACGTAGAGTGGTCTGATGTGTCCCTATAAAATGAAATCTTCATCTTGATCCATGAAGGAGATAACCACATGGCATTCCAAAAGATCATTTTCTATTTGATAGACCTCGGCATTTACCACTTCATCTTGAAACTCCTAATGTCTTTTCAAATCATATATGAGGGTTTTCCATAAGTATTTTGAAAAAATTGGGGCATCTAATATTGATAGATTGGATGATACCAAGTATAATAGTTTCAATATTTAGTACATATTGTCTAAGGATTTTTTTCTACCATTGTGGGGATTATCATTTATAGTTGATTTAGGGGATTAGCTATTTGATCACGAAGGGTCTTCCCTTGAAACATGAGTTGGAGGTGCTCATGTACTGGTGGGTTAGGTCAAGAAATTCTACTTTCATGAAAAGGGTGATCTGAAGACTTTACCCCCTCTGATTGATATTCTAGAGTGATTGGGTTACGATGGATTCTCGTAGGTACAAATGAATTTTTCTACTCTTGCTGGATTTGCTGAAGGGCTCTCACATGATTTTATAGAATATTAAGCATCAGAGTAGAGATGTGGTAGAATTATAGTTCCAATTGCAATTTATTCATTCCTAGTATCCTCAGATCTTGAGGCCTCTTTCTATGGTTCCATAATTGGATGTGGGGAAATCGAGTTCATAGAAAAACTCATCATCAATGAAGGGATCCATTTAGTGAATGAAATTAAAAAAACAGAAGATTAACTCCCCATCCAATGAGGAATTTGTCTATCTGATCATTTCACATGGTTCTATTTGGCAGGTTGGTTCCTGCTGTTTCAAATATGAGGGAATAATATCTAAGTGAGATAGATATGGCTTTGAACTTGTTTTATTATCATCCTCATATGCATGCTCCATTTCTTTCAAGTCAGACCTTTTTTTGAAAGGTTGAATTTTGGTGGTTTTTGGGGATGATGACAAAAGCTGTGTTTGAGAGGTAGCAGTTGGGGGAATAGTTGGTTGATTAAACTATTCATGGATAATACCATGAGTTCTGTTATTTTTCATTCAAGTTATCCGAGCATAAAAATTATGTTCCCTTCTGATAATAACTTTTTTCCACTCACCTTCTTCATCAGTGGTAGTATTGGATACATATTCTACATGTTCTTGTGGCTTTTTCAACATTACCTTACTAAAATATACCATTTTTTGTAGGATGTATTTAAAGATGAAGTCTTCGTGATTTTTTCCCCAATGATGTGTATAACGTAAAATAATATTGATGTTCTTTAAGACCTACATTATCAGGGATTTTAGGTTCTAATAGGTGAAGTAAATAATTGTCCAAAGTGGCTATAAAGTAGTTACATACATGATTATCTCATAATGTGTTTAAATTGTTCCTTTTCTACTATAATTGATTTCTCATTAGTGTCGTTATATCATCTTGTCAAGGAGGGGGTTTTTGTTGTCGCCTAGAGGAATTTCATGAAATGGTTCATGTTTTGGAACTTGAGCAAGTGTGGTGGTGTGATTATGTTTGATGAATGCCACTTCTTTATTTCATACTATTTTCCCGGATACCGGTAGAGTTATTTAGGTGTTGAGCTTAGTCCACTATATGGAATATTCCATTATCAAGAAAATAGTGTAGAAATCTCGAATCCCACCTATATGTTTCATTGGAAGGAGTTGTGTTTCAAGCTCATCGTAATGTTTATCAATGGAAAGAGCGATTACGACTTCAGGAGAAATTAGTTTGATTAAGGAGTATGTAATCCCTTTCCATCTAGAAATGAAATATAATATTATATAACATTCTTGAGGTTTTCAATATGATAGGTCCCTAATAGTTTTCTCTTACATTATTGAGCTAAAGTGAAATAGAAAATAACAATGGAGGTCTTCCCATCGAGTGATTAACCGAGTTGGAAAACAAGTGTATAATATGAATGTCTTACATTGTAGGGTTTACCTAATGCATCAATTTTTCACTACATCTTATTGATTTTTAGTTCTCATTATGGGGTCAAAAATGGGATGCATAGTGCATCCGAAATTGTTTTGGGTCTCATGAACCATTGAATCTCAGAATCATAGGGCCCCTAATGTTTTGAGGTGGTGGGTGTCCCTCAAGAAGCCGAGATAATGATTTCATTTTGGTTGCACTAGTGTTTCCAACTCCCCTAGGGATTTCAATTGAGATTTCAATGACTTGATGGTTTTAATAATACCTTAATGAGTGTTTGGTTGAATAATTACCCGGAAAAGTATGGAAATGGACAACATCTTGCATGGTAATTCTGCCATTATTTGTTGATGATATTCCGATGGAGATAGATTTTGAGTTTTTTCCTAAAATTAACCTTATTATGTCCCAAATTGGGGGAAATAATGATATACATCCACGATTCGGTCTAGGTACACTGAGGGTCTAGGTGAAAAGTTGGGCGGATGTCTTGGACCTTCTTCAATAATTGGGATAAACCCTTTTAGAGGTACACCCATAAGAAGTGTGTGTTAGGGATATTTGTGTGGAGCATATTTGGTAGAAATACTACCTTGGAGAGACTTATTGTTGAGTAACCTAACCTCTTTCATTTCTTCTTTCCCTTGAGAATATCTTTTTTATAGTGTAGGGAGCTCATCATCATCGATACGAGGAAGTGATTTGGATGAAACCATGCTTTTATTCTTGAATTTGGTAGAGGTTCCCTGAGTAGGTAGTGAGAGATTGATCACTGGATCCCTAAAAATCAGGGTGATTCTCTAGTCTGGGGTATGAACACCATTTTTTTTAAGTATGAACTGCATTCTTGGTTGAACCATCCCCTCCTTTCTCTTACGATTTCAAATCATTTTTTGTTTGGTTTGTAGGATTCACTTCCACTAAGTTTACTACTGCATAATGCATTGTAGGAATCATTCTAGATATCAAATGCTTATAGGGTTGTTTTCATCCATTGTTGGACCTCTCCCTTCCACTTCGGGGTCTTCGTAGAGCTTCTTAGTGAAGGGTAACTCGGAGCGAACTTATGCCGAACTTCTAGAAGAAATGGGACATGATATGGGATGGACTGAGTGACCTTATCACTTGTCATCCTCCCTAATATGGAAAAGACTGATATCTATTTAGGGGGATATTGAGGAAAAAATTATTGCAATCATGTTTTCTTGGGTTGCTCCCATTCTCTTATTATTATTCCTTAGGATGAATTTTTTAGTCTTACATGGGAATTTTCTATTAAAAATTCCCAATACCTACTAGCTAGGGATAATCCTAGAATATAGTGGAAGATAATAATATTTCCCCTAACTTGATCCCACATATCCTAGGTCAAACGTTAATTAGATATGATGACGAGTCTACTTGTGAACTGATTTTTTCTGAGGACATTAGTAATGCTTGATGATGGCCTTTCCATGTGATAAAATCCTACCAAATGTTCTTAGTTTCTTAGTTTAAGATTTTTTCAATGGATTTCTCTCATCATTCCTAAAAATTTTGTGACTTATTCAAGGTCGGTTATTATTGAGTGCAATATATTATCTTACTATGTTTACTTCTTGATGGACACCTTGTAATAATGAAACTACATGATTTCATTTCCTTTGGGTTATGTTGAACGAGGCATGGGGTGGAATTAAGAGATCAATGTTCCCCCATTTCCTAAATGTGAACACCAGTTGGGGCATTAATAATTGGATGATGCAACTCATAAAATGAATTGAGGTAGGTTAGTTGGAGATATTTCAACTACTTATCTGATTTTGGTCATCACATATAGTCGAGGGATTATAAAAATTTTTGATGCTAAATCTCTCCTAATATTTTGACATGGTATGTGTAGAGATTTTATGGAATGAATTTTTCTTTTAGGTGGTAGAGAGTTTTCCAACGATTCATATGGATATTGTGTATGATTTCATATTACAATGCATTGGGAATATTGAACTAAGAAGTTTCATAGGGATAAAACATAATGGGTATATCATCCCTTTCCAATTTTCTTCTCACGAGAACACATCCTTTATTTATTCTACCAAAGAATTATATTCATCATTTTCACAACATGGAAACTTCTTGATGGATATATTATATGTATCTGGACTATTAGAGGTATTTTTGTTGTGGGAATGGAATGAGGGAAGATTAGAGGATAAGAATTTCCCCAAGATCTCTTCTAGTTGAGAAAGGATGTCACTTGACATTGATATGGTGTCTAACATTTCCATACCTATCATTAAAAGTACCTCATAATATGAGAGATTTATCAAATTTGGCTCAAAGAAGTTGGGACATTCTTGCTGAAATGGCATGTTATGGTGGGGAGCACTGTCGTAGTGAATAACATGATGGTGAGGAATAACATTATAGCTTGATATCCGACTGTAGGGAGAATTTATAAAAATTATACCCTGGGGAGGACCTTTTGGGGGGATGATAGTAAGTGGATGAAATTATTGTTGTATTATATTTCATTCACAAGGAGGGTTACTATGATTCTCCTCAGGGGATAGGCTCTCAGGATTGATCAATTTGTGGCCACGAAATAATCCTTTATGGAAAATACTCTGTAGAGGACCTTTAGAGATTCTGGTAATAAGGTTTTGAGGATTAACTTCTCAACTAATACTAATTCTACCATAATTTGGTAAGGGATTAGTAGTATCATGGGTTACTAGTGATAGAATATTTAGGTCCTCTTGAACTCTGGCATCCTGTTGGGCAGAGTTATGAGTCTGGTCTTTATTTTCCAATTTCCATTGGTGTGATTTCTTTTTAGGTCCTCTCTGGTGAGTGTATGGTATTTCTTAACCTTAGTGATGAATTTTATATACGGGTGCCTATTAAAGTGGTTCTTGTGGTGCTTCCAACATATGCGGGTAAGCATTTTAAATTTTGGAAGGAATATATGTCTTCTATGGAGTTTCCACCCAAGTGGACCAATGTCCCCCAATTGGAATGAGTATATTTCACTATCCTATTATCCATTTATCATAGATTTTTTCAATTAACCTCCTAGATGGTATATGGTATGGATTTTTGATCTAGAGTAACCACCCTTTTTTGTGGATGAGTTACCCCATATGAGGAGGCATGGTTACGGGTTCGACTCCTGACTATATCATGTACAGGAGTACATCATGGAAATTCTGTAGGATATGGCCAAGAATTGTTTTCTAATCCTCTATAATCGATGATATGTTCTGAGTCGCATCCTTGTTGGGAACATGAATATACTCCAATTCTATTATTGGGATAGAAACATAAGTTCTCCCATTATTTGTAGACAATATATGTTGACTATTCTCTCTAATTACAATAAAATTTTCATAGCAGGCTTGATGTAAATGAGAAGGAACTTGCATCTTCTCATAGTCTTCCACCATATTTTCATAGAGGGATTAGTGTTCATTATAAGGTATATGTTCCTTAATATTGTTTTCCTTTTACTTGACTGAAGAGTATCATGCACATTAGAAGGGATATTTAGCTGTTTATTATTTTCCACCGTATTTTAATGACAGACTACATGTGAATAATCAGGTATATGCATCTGCCAATAGTGTAATGCCGTATCTGAATGATTGGATTCATGTGAATTAGTAGGGATATGAGTCTTTATGTAAATTTATACTGTATTAGTATATAGGGATTGATGTGAATGAGAATAAAATTGTCCCTGATCATGGTTTTCCATCGTATTTGACTAAGGAGGTTCATAAGAGTGATAAAGAATATACATATTCCCATAAGTTTCTGCTGTATTTACTTGGTGAGATTATTCAATAAGAATTAGGAATATATCCTATTCATTATTGTCGAATCCTCACCCTTTGTGGGTTGTCTTAGGGACCTCGGTCCATTTTAATTCAGATGCGGACCATGGGGTGTTATAATCTTTATGGTGAGGTTGCTGGGATGCAATATGTTGGTAGTGATAATTACTGACAAGAAGCCTTGTGTAATACCCCTGTGTTTTTGGGATAAATTTTATATTTAAAAATTAATTAAATTCCCTATGGAAAATGAGGAACACATAGTCTCATTTTGGGGAAAGGCTATTGAAACAGTTGAAGATGGCTAACAAAGTCTTTTAGTTCTTGACCACCAACCATCATTGGGAGAATATCTATAGAGGCTTTATAGACTTGAGAGAATATAAAGATTCTTCCAGGGTTGATAGATTACCATTACAGTGGTACTCTTAGACCAATTCATTCAAAAACTAATTTTTAAGATGTTGGGTAGGTTATGGATTCCTCTGTTTAGTTTACGACATGACCTCTATTGTGGTTGATATGCATGTCTATGAAATATGGTGAGACACCATTGGATTGAAGAGAGTTCTGGTGAAAATATATTTCTATATATGTTACTAGTAAGAGAAAACTCATAAAAGTGGAATATCATGACCACATTCATAATTTGTGGTATCATTTGGAAAACATTCATTTTGGATCTGAAAGGGTCTTAACACAGGGTTACACCACCTCCTTGGTTAATGATTCATTTTAGGTTCATAATTTTTTTTGATGATGGTATAGATCCCAATGGTTGATTTTAGTTGGTTGATTTTATACAATCATTTACATCAGGCTCCGTACTTCTCAACAGTATTGAACATGTTTTTTATAGACCTGGAAATGCCAAATGGCTATCATACCCCGATGAATCATGGAAAAACTTTCCAATGGTAGGCATTCATTGGGGAACTTGGTCAATGACACTAAAGAACATAAATTGGTTAATTTTATGGTAATTAGGTCTCATAAAATCCTTTTGGGGAGAACAATTTATTATTTTGGCACTCTCTTATAGATTTGGGATATGTTTTTGAATCCATTCTTCATTCCCAAGTATGTATACTCAGATAAAATGAGGGAAAGATCAATTATGATCATGCATGGGTTCAGAATCATATGTATGTATATGAGATTATACATTGAGAGGTATATCTTTATATATATTATGTTATCCATAAATGGTACCCTTTTATGGATAGATTATAGGTTCTTTAGTTATTCATTAGGGTGATGCTTGTTTTAATGAACAACGTTAGGTGCTCCAAAGTTTATTTTCAACCATAAAGACAGAAGTTATTTTTATGTGGGTATTGAACCCATATAATTGGATTACTACATATCTTCATGAAAGGAATAAAAACCCATATAGTTCAGTTCCACTCAATATGGCACATTACCTTTTAATTTCATGCATCAAGGACTCAACCATGCAGTGTAACATCATGCGATGAGGATGTCCAAGGGAAAGACACCTGGTCAAAGATGATGTAGGACATTCATTGAGGAAGCCTGAGTGGCCCTAATGAAATGTGATCTCCCAGTTGGATATGACTCTACTAGTAATGTTTCCCAATGAAAATTAGAGTGAATTCGGGCACTGGGTTTGGATCACATGGAGACTTCTTACATATCCCAATTTTTTGTGAATTGAATCCCACAATGTTCAGAAAGTTGGGACATACATCTAGGGAGAAGACCCATTTGTTTGTGGATTACACATAGATGGATGCCTATTTGAATTGATTTTGAGGATTACAAATATGTATAAGTCCCACATGGTTTGGGATCATGAATATTTTATGATTGGCTCTAACCTCTAAGCCCAAATGAGTCATGATTAATATGAGAAACAAGAGGAAGTAGTAGACATGAAGATCATATGATCCACTTGATTGAATTGTCATGAAACATAAAATTTATTATTCATTTAATGTTTATTTATAGTCTAGTGTATACCCTAGATCATCTATCAAAGATATTTGGGGTTTTATCATCTATATTTTTAATAAAAATTACATATTTAGGGGTGTGGTTTCGAATATAGTTTTAAAAATAAAATGTCTTAATTTAAAGAGTCTAATAGAATAAAAAAGTGGATTTTGAAAAATATGAGAAAAGGGGTTCATTGTGATTTCACTACATGTTTCAAGTTCATTATTTTTAGGTATTAATTTAGTTTTTATGTTCGTATACAGTTGGAGTTAGTCAGAATCATGAAACTTCGTAAGATTTTATATCACTGACTGAAAAACCAAACCTTGACATAAAAATGGTATTTCTAAACTCTAGTCCTTATGAAAGGAATATGATCTTCCAAAAAATATTTAAATATTAATAATTTATGTAATAAAAGGTTTTTTTTCATTTTACAATTGGAACAACCCTAGTTACACACTCAAAACCTCACATCGATTCGTAAGAAATTAAGATCATACCAATAACATGCATCAAGATAAGAATTTGAATATGAAATAACGTAACATACATGGAATGGAATGTATTTAATCCCAAATTAATCCAAACAAATAGCTATTATATGTTCCAAAACACGATTTACATGCCCAAAACTCCCTCATAATGAACACCCACTATTTAGCCTGCCATCTAGAGGAGGTAGAAGATTGGGTGGATCTCCTTCTTCATTTAATCTCTCCCTATGAGGATAGGGATATCCAAAACCTAAAGTGGATTAAAAGAATCCATTTAATAATACAAACATATCATCACCTTTACTCTTGATTGAATTTACAAATGGGGTGTGAAAGGTTCAAATTTATATTTAAATATGAAGGTGGTTATAGGAACCTAGATTTCATGAAACCACATGGATCATGGTTTTGGGTGCGTAGATAGGCTTATCTCACTTTATGAGAAAATTAAAAAGATATTAAACCACATATTTAATATCTCTACTGAACATTTGTCATAATATGGAAATCTATATTCTGAGATATTGATAAAATATAGAACTAAACTTTGGACTTCAGGTAGACTCGATTCCCTGTACAGATCAGTTTGGTTGGGACACTAGATAGAAGAATTGGGATTTGGTTTATTGAGATTAATTCTATCCCAATGATTTATAGATGAGGTCCCAAATTTTTTTCATCATTGGAAGTATATATTAGTTTCACTATCCATTTGATACCACATATGTTCTTGTAATCCTTAAAAAATTAGACTATTTTTATTTAAAATCATAATGGGATCTTCAAATCACCTCCAAAAACAATGAAAACATCTGAGAAAGTGAAATATTACTTTTTAATAATGATAAAAATTAAATTATTGAATCAAACATGAAGTGAAATTTGTTATAATATTTTTAATTTGAAAAACAATGTCAGTTTAATATAGTGGGGTAATGGGGAAATAAAACAGTGAAACACAATGCAATCACACTCCAACAAAAAACATTTTTCCTCCTGGGAAAATTCAAATTTTTAAAAATGATTGATGGTGATATTTTCAAATTAATGAAGATTTATAATTTAATAAAAAATTAATTCTTGATAGAAATGTGATCAAATAAAAAATCACATGAAAGAGTTATTCCATGTGATCATATAGAAAGATTCATCATAAATTGTATCAAATTCAAATTCAAAGAGATGAACGATAAAAATTTGAGAAAACAATTAAATTAAATTAAATTTCACTAAATATCCACATGTGTGTGAGACAAAAAATTTTTGACATTATTTTAAGTGTCTATCTAGTAAATATAGATTATTAAAAAAAATTATTCTTAAATGATTATATCCACCGAACCCACCCTATATCCTCTCCAATAAAATATAAATACCCACTCATTTAAGCATTCCTAAATGTCAAACCTTAAGCTCCTGGCCAAGATATCCTTATATGTATTACATTTAATCACTCCCCTTATCCTTTAGGGGTTTTTTGAAAAGTTTATCTTTGACCAAATTTCACACTCATCGCTCAACCCTTGTTTGATATCTTCGTGAAAATAATATTGATATTTATGAAAATATAAAAGGTTGAGTAAGAGTTGTTTTTAACCTAACCTATAAATAACCCATATTTTTGTGTTTTCTAATTATGGATTATGGCATAAAAAGTTCAGATAATAGGTATCCATAGATAGGTCAATCTGGCACAGTAATGAAAAAGACCTGATAAGGAATGAATTTACGGAAAAATCATTTTGGAAATATGATAAATTTTAACCCAACTTTTATTTAACTTTTATTGATTAATAAAAATTCATAGTTCATGGTTGGTTATAGATAGTTGTGGTTATATTAGGAGACATATTTTTCATATAAACGACTCACACAAAGGGTGCCATTTTTATAAATGGTTTTAAAACGTTATAGTCATTTATATCATCTATAAACAACTAATTTTCAAGAAAAAGTCACCACATAATATTAAATTCATGGTAAAACACAAATTCTATTATTGTTTTTTTAAATGTTAAAATGAATTGAAATAGGGAAATTCTATATGCATTTTGAATAATTTCCTTGATTAAGTGGGAATCATGTTTTTTCTAATTAAGTGGGAATGAAAAATTAATATTCTTGCACAAAAGTTTTGGGTGGATATAAAACTACTATATAATAGTAGTAAAATAGAAAAAGAAGAAATATTATAAACATTCTTCTCTAACCTAGTAATTTACCCATACCCTACACCTAGAGTGTGCATTATATTCACTGTAATATGATAAAATGTGGTATGTAAGGATAAAGCCTAATTAGTTTCATTGATAGTTTTCTTGTTGAACATTGAGTTCCTCCATCGTGGACTCTAGAATGGATTTATAAGAGTGCTTCAACTAATTCCCATTGATTATGAAGGGTTGTTTTGTTTATATATTTTGAACCTAAAAAACACCAAATAGATAATATTTTTAATAGTGTGTGGGCCAAAAATTCAGGAAAAAAACGTACCTAGATGAAATTTCATCCTTTCATTGAAAATAATGACCTTCTACCCAATGTGGAATTGTTGATGAAAGATTATAAAATGATGGGAATTTTTGGTTCTCTACTTATAGATTTGATAGTTCTCATATGAATCTCTACACATTTACTTTTGTTCTTGAATCTATAACATTCGTTGAGATCCAATGCTAGAAATATTAGAATTTCACTATTTAATGGCCTAGTAAGCTCTGTGCTATATCTCAACAGGGAGTCGAAATAAATTTCCATAAACAAGCTTATAACGTGTCATTAGAAAGGGACATTTAAAGGCAGTACAATAATAACATAACTAATCATCAAGTCTAAGGCTCTAATCTATTCTATTAGATTCAACCATTTTTTCATCATTATTTTCTTTCTCTTTATTTGAAACCTATTATGGACCATTGGTTTATAGGTGATATGTAGCGTACACTCAATTCCTGAGCCCATATATTTGAAAATTTGATAACATAGGTTGTTTACAGAAAAGAGAAACATAGTCTCTGATGATGAACCTAATCAATCCAAACCTATAGAAAAATTGGGTTCTCAAATATTTCATAACTATCTTGGAATAATGTTTCCCTATGGTTCATGATTATACTCATTTTGATAAATAATAGTCTTCCAGATGAATATGAAAGTTTCCAAATGAATTGTTGAATGGTCCCATAAATTTAATTAAACAAACATAATAAATTCCATGAATGAGAAAGGGTTATTATGATACTTCATTTTTCTTAGACACATTCATAATTTTGTGATAGTGAGGAAAAGATTTATAGAAATATTGGGCTCCCCAAAATTCTATTAGCCAAAATATACTAGAATTGAGGACCTTTCCAGTAGTCCATTGGGGACCAAAGTGTCCCCCAGAAGAAATAGTGTGAAAAAATATAAGGTTTGAATGAAACTGACTATCACGAAAAAAACACCAGAGGACATGATCACTACATGTGTACAAAAGGTAGGGGTCTCCCAAAATGTACCAAAGAGTCTAATATTTCATATGGTTATATTGGTTTTGGTTAAAATCATCAAGAATTCTATATTATACTAAATAATTTACAATATCAGTATACTAATGAATAATATATTACAAGTGATACAATTGGTCATTAGGAAACATATCATTAATGGAAATTACAGGGTATGAGTAAATGAATGTGCATGGAAGTGTCCTAATAATATATTCCACTATCAAATTATATGCTCCTTTTTAGTTCCTAGTTTATAGATTAAATTCCTAATGTAGGAGCATCTAGTGATTGAGACACAGTCTCAATTCCAGATTCATATGAAGATACCATTGGGATGAATGGTATGAGAAAAACAATATACTTTAGAAACTAAAAGGAATGAACTAAATTTATCCCAGACCAAAATAATGTTAAGGATTTATTATTTAGTTGTGGTGTAGGTTTCTTGGGAAGGGTATAGGGTCTGTGAGGCATAATATATGATATTTGGAGCTTGATCGATCCATTGTGATATGACTGACCCATCTACAAAGTTAGAGGAATCAAACATGTTTTCAAATGGAAAATCCCTTGAAGGTGGTTGGATTTCTGAGGGTGATGTGATAATCCTTTTCAATTTGTTAAAAGATTCTTCACATTATTTATCAAAAAAAATTCACAATATTTTTGGAGTAAGCAGGAGAGGGGAAGTGAAATTTTACTAATGTCATGAAAGGAATGATGATAAAATCTAGTATGAACTACGAAATACCAAACATCCCATAATTGTTTTGGGAAAGATAGTGAATAAATGACATAAAAATTTGATTTACCCTCTTGGATACCATCCCATGAAATGAAATATATATTTACTATACCATTACACACCACAAAATAGAATTTATCATAATTTAATAAAATATTCTTTTCAATACTATGATGTAGGATAAAACCAAGACTACTAAATAATTCATTAAAAGAGGATCCATAAACAGTGAAATAATTCATGAATACTTCCATGAAATCCTCATGGTAATATAAAGAAATATTAACCATGAATCAATGGAAAGTACCTGGTGCATTTCACAAACCAAATGGAATTCTCCAACATGAAAATGGGCCAAAGGGGAAAGTAAAGGTTTAAATTTTCTGATCCTAGAGGGAAATAGGTAAATGAAAGTATCCATAATACCCATTACGAAATTAGAAGTGTTAATTCCTTATTATCCTCTCTTGAATATGGACAATGAAAGATAATGGAAATGGTCTTTTTATGTGTGTAGGTTTTGTCAGTGATAGTCTATATAGACACAGAAACCATTATGCACAAGGGTTGGAACCAATTTAGTGTTTTCATTTTAAATTACCATTAGAAAAACAAATTTGGAACTACCTACAATGGATTGACCCATTGGCAATCAGAGATGGGGTAAATTATTCCAGTAGCCAATAATTTTTTTACCACATCTATAAAAATATCTAGAAGGGTTGGCTTCAGTCGATGTTGTGACTACCCCAATGATTTAGCCTCACTATTTATCAATATATGATGTGTGAAAATTAATCTGGTAATTCTAAGAATTTTAGCGAGTTTCCATTCCAATGCATGTTTATACTCCCTCAAAAAGTCAATCAGTCACAATTCATGATCTAGAGGGAGTGAACTAGAAATGATGATATGCTGATTGTTTTTATTATCATGATATGAATATTTAAAATTTTGATTGAGTGGTTTAAGTAAAAATCCATGGGGATTTTGGATTGATGGTTGTGACTGTAAAATTGAGAGGTCACTGATCTCATCTATCTACTCAATGGAATCATCATTAGATGAAGATTATGATTTTACTCGAATAACAATATTATTAATGGTTATGGGATCCTTAATTATGATTCAATACACAAAATATCTATCATGGATGAAAACTATAAAGGAAGATGGGGTAAAGAAAAAAATTATATATTAGAGAGTACATCAATAGAATTAACAAATAGTGTGGAATGTTCTTATAAGGGGTGGTTCATGGAATCAATGATGTTGATATGGAAAATGGAACCACCATAATCCATAGATAATGTACCATTATGGACATTAATTATGGTTTTTTCATTTTTCAAAAAAGACCTCCCCAATATAATTTGGGAAAGCTCTTTCATGCAATGATTTTTCATTTTAATCACATAAAAATCATTTGGAAAAATTAAAATTTTCACCCACATAAGAACATCCTCTATCACACCAGTGTGGTGTAATATAGATCAGTTTTATATTTGAACAACAATTATAGTGGGATTCAGTTACCAACCAGTAATGAGGAGAAAATAGAGTGATGAATCAATTTATATAGGCACCAAAATCAATCATTTCATTGTAAAATAAATAATCCCTAATGGTTCATGGAATTAATAAGTTTATTGAATCATTGAATTTGGTGGGAAGTGATGGTCAATCAATGTGAATAAGTCCCTCCTAAATATCAGATTTTTATCCCTTCATGGTTTCCTTTGATGTGTACCCATCTCATTTAAAAAATTGGTGTATCATTTAATTTTTTCATTGTATTAATCAAAATGATGCTAACCTATACATTTTTTAAAGATTCTAAAATATCCTTATCAAGTTCAGTTTCCATTTGATTCCTTATTTTAATGTCCTTTTAAGGAAATAGAAGAGGAATGGGGTGTCTTAGTGGTTCATCAAATGGAACACTCTTTCCTTGGGTAGGGATTCTCTTAGGATACAACTTGCACATTTTGACCATTTTTAGTGGTTGGGATGGTGGCTTATTCCAGAAGGGATTAATATAATGAAGTTTTCTTTTTGATTTTATGTTTTGTTCCACTATGAATGGTGATAGAACTGAAATCTCCCATATCTATATGGTTGATTTTTGGTTTAGATGTTTTTTTACCAAACCCATGACTTTGGGTCCCCCCCCCCACAGAGTTGGAAAGTTGACCTAATTGAGTTTTTATAACTTTTATGGATGATAGGGTGGTTTTTTGAAATTGGAGATTACATAAAACCATTTATTTCATAACACATTCTAGTCTAGGTTTAGGCTTTATAAGAGGTTGCTGGGAAGTCCTTTGTGGTGGTTGGGGATTCCTCAATGGTGGTGATGGATGACTATACTTCCATGGATGTTTCTATGGGTTTTGGGGTTGATTTGAATACCCCCCACCTACAGGAATGGTTGTCTTTCCACCCAAGGTTGGATAGATAGTAAGTGTCATGCCTAATGGGTTGGTTAAAGGGGTTGTTAGAAATATTTTCTCACAAGTCTCAAAAGTGTATATTAGTTGAGGGAATTTGTTATAATAACATGTTTCGGTAGAATAGATAACACAATGGATAAGAGGAGGTGATTGGTGTTTCTCTATGAGAAGAGTTATTTTTCGAAGAAGGGTACATACCTCTTAAAACATCGTGCCCACCTTATTTTCAAACTTAGAGCTTTACACCTCATGGACCAATCTAATGGGTATAATGGAATTTGAATAATTTTTTTGAGTATTTTGTGCCATGATCTCAATGAGGATCCTTGAAAAAATTGAATTTTGTTCAATTATCACACCACATGTAACATCATCAAGAATTTTTCAATCAATATTAATTAATCCTTGATGAAAATGTTGTATTAAAATTTGATCCCTTATTTTGTGGCATAGAAAACATGAACATAATGTATTAAATATTTCCCAGTATTCATGAAGTATTTACCCTTGTAATTTCCATATACTATAAATTCCATTTTTTATAGTAGCAGTTTGAGAGGTTGGGATGTATTTTTCATGAAAAAGGCATTTCATGTCCGATGAACCTCTAATAGTGGTGTTAACATAATACATCAAATCTGTTACAGTGTCATATAATGAGAAAGGTATGCTCTAAGATTTAATTTATCTACATACACATTATATTATTTTAATGTTGAACACATGATATTAAATTATATTAAATTCTTATGTTTTAATTATCTATCTAGTACATGGAATCATTGTAATAAGTGAATTAAACTATATTTGAGTTCAAAATTTGGTGCTTCGACTTGTACTTGAATATATGTTGGTCAGATATCAATATCATACATGGATTTTTCTTTTAATTTTATGTTATTTTATTCCATCATATACTTGATATGTTTAGATCATATCCTGGTTCTATAAGAAGAGGGGTTTTGAAAAGTATCAAGGTGTGGGGTTTCTTCCATCATAGGGTTCTCATTTGTGTCTTGGTGTCACTAACATATGATCCTCTCATGTTCAGGTTCAAAAATATGTTAATATCCTATAGTATAAAACATAATGAAATGAACCAATAGAAGAAATAAATTAGAACAAAAAAAAGAAATGTTACTATATATAAAAATAAATATTTTCAAAATTTTAAAAAAAATTATAAATAACATGCACTAAAAATATGGGTTCTCCCTAAAAATGGAACCAAACATTAACCTCATTTTCACAATAAATCACATTTATAATGATTTTAAAGTTTATTTACATTATATGCTTGACCCTAGGTCATCTCTCAAGGAGTGTTAGTTGTTAATAATGTCTATTTTTAATAAAAAGTACTAAAACAGTTGGTGGTTTTGAAGACATTATAAAAAATAAAATGACTTAATTTAAATATTTTTACAGTTTAAAAAAACTGTATTTTGAAAAATATGAGAAAAAGGGTTCATTTTGAGTTCACAATACACATTTCATGTTCATTGATCTTAGGTATTCATTTTGTTTTGAAGTAAGTCTTCGGTAGACATTAATTAGAATCCTGATTACTTCCTATGAATTAATATCATTGCTTAAAAATCCAAACATTGACATAATAATAATATTACCATGTTTTAGTATATATTCATGGAATAAGGGCTTCCAAATTAGATTTAAATCTAAATAAGTTGGGTATGTAAATGATTCTTTTTTCCCAATTAGAACAACACAATTCACGAATTAAAAATTTCACATCAATAAGTTAGAAATTAAGAGAATACAAATCATATTCATTAAGACATGAATTCAAATATTAAATAATGTAATACACATGTAGTGATATTTTTTAAAACTAAAATTACTCAAAACTAGTAGCTATTATAAATTCAAGTTCTTTGATAAGTGTGTAACTCACTCACAACTAATGACCACCATTTATCCCACCATCGAGAGGAGGTGGAAGCGCAGGTGTAACCCCATCTTCACTTCATATCTCCCATTTGAGGATATGGAGATCTAGAGCCTCCAAATTTATTATAACAATCCTTTTGGTCTCTAAAATAGTATCACCTTACCTCCTAGTTGAACGTACAAATGGGGTTGCCAATTTTCCAATTTATAGGCAAAGTGGAAGGTTATTTTGGTCACCTATATTTAGAGAAAACACTTGGTCCATTTTTTGGGTGGTTAAATAGGAGTATATTTATTTAGAAAAAAATAATTTTTTACCCCACCTATTAAATAACTCCAACTAAAATTTGGAATCATTTGGAATTATACATTTAGATAAATAAACAAAATACTAAACCAAAATATTGACTCTGGGTAGACTTGATTCCATTGAGAGATCAGTTTAGTTGGGCCACCAAATGGATGAATTGGTCTTGGGTTTCATGAGATAAATTTTATACCAGATAGGATTGTATCAGATCAAAAATTGAATGCCTAATTGGATGTACATATGAGTTGCAGTTTCTGTTTTATTCCATAGGTGTCCTTGGAATCCTTTACACGTTGGACCTTTTTTATTCTACATCTTCATGGGTCCTCTAAATCACCTCCAAATGAAATAAATACTTAAAAAAAGTTAAATATTACTTTCTAAAAATGATAAAAATTAAATTATTTAATATAAAATGCTATTAATTTTTCTATAATATTTGGAATTTACAAAACAAAATCAGTTTAATATAGTGGCGTAATGGTGAAATAAAACAACGAAATGAGGTGTGATCACCACTCCATACACTGGTGGATGAGGTATACAGACTAAAGGGAGAGAGATATGTATTTGAGTGTGCATTTATACTATTTTATTTTGGAAACCATCAAGGTGAATAGGAGAATGAGTGCCACCTATTTCATGGAAGACTAGGGGCTTGCTCCAATTTGGATGCCTGCTGGCCCCTAGGGAAGAGAGGAGTCACAAAAAACCCTCATTTAACGGAATGGCCAGTGGTTCCCCTAGATCCCTATAATTGGAAGGTTTATGCGAGCCTTATGGTTAGAGGCCTCATTATAATGATAATTTATACCTGAAGACACTATGAGGGTTTGTTTTATTGCAGAAGCCACAAATATGAATTATCTTACCATAGGTATGTAGAATCAATAGGACACGCCGATATATACAATGATAGAAAAAATATATGTCTAGTATATTTGGAAAATGATTTGAAGTAATTCAATTATACTGGTCCGTGGAGGGTCCAATGTGGGGGCTAATTGTACGACATAAGGGAGTGATGGGAGTTGGAGAGTAAAACATCCTAGGATGCGCCATTATGTGTAGCATGTTATTATGAAGGCTGAGGATCCATCAACATAGCATGTTTTTAAAAAGTTTAGTGTACCAAACACATAGAATTATGCTATTCAAAATTGGGTTCTTCCCACATATCATGATACTATGTGAGGTTCTATTTTGTACATGTAATATTTTGATAGACGAGGTGAAGTTCCTCCCACGTAGCATTTTTCTATGTGAGGCATAGTTCCACCCGTATATGGTTTTTCTATGTAGGGTGATGGCCCGCAAAGGGGACATCTGTTTCTACACCACAGAATGGTGTCTGTATAGGGGTTCTCATTTTTTTGGATGGTTAAATATTTTTTATTTCTCCCTTAATTATATGTAGTCGAATTACCTACTCAAAATTGATTGTTCTCTCCCAAATCATCTCTTAGCCTCCTCTTTTTCCATATCCTTCTCATCTATTTAGTTCCATCCTTTTTTTATAAATTCTAATCATGGGAATATTATAGAAGAATGGAGGGACAGTGTAAAAGGATGGTTGGTCATCCACGGTGGGCCATGATACTGTCTTTGTGAAACCCCCAAAGAATGGCCCGACCTACAAACAATTTAATTTGTGGGGGAAATCATTAACGAGGGAAATATTATATTCCAACCTTTCAAATTACATGGTTTCATTTGTGGGTCTTGATGATAATTCCTTTCCCATTGAAAAATTTTGTTTGTGGGGATTTTTATTTTTAGGCAAAGAAATCACTACTGACCCCAAAAATGGCCTTATTTCATTTCTAGTTGCCAATGGTTTCATCTCATCTCCTGAATGATTTCATTTGTGCGAAGATTCCTAACGAGGAATAATGTCATATGAATCATCAATCCACATAGTGATTTTACTATGCAGACATGAACTTTCATTCATGAGTTTTTTCCCTTTTACCATTTTTCTTAAATTACTTTTCAAGATTCACTTCTACCCTTTTTCCAAGTTCATAGAATAAGCCTCTTATTGTATGTTTAATTTTCAAGACCAAAAATTAATCTTCAACTTCCTTGATGTATATGTAACAACTCAATTATGTTGTATAATTACACATCAAATTCCTTTGTTTGATGCATAACTATATATCACAAATCCATCCATTCTTAATGGAAAATTCATTATCAGTGCATTAAAAAATCACCTATTAAATTAATTGAAACCTTCATTACATTATTTCGATGATATGAACTTAACCCCTTTACTTTCTGACTTATTTAATGGGTTATCTGATTGTGGTTTTTTTAAAATTGTTGATAGTTACATGATAATCTAAGGAAACTATGTACCTTAATTATATTGGTTAGATTTGGCCTTTCCACAATTGCATTTTTATTTGAGGGGTCAATTGATAATCCATCCATAGAGACAATATTCCTATGAAAATATATTTTGGTTATCCAGAATTCGAATTTTCTTATTTTTCCATATAACATCTTTTTTATTAAATTAATAAGAATGGTTTGAAAAAAACTCTTATATTCTTCATAAATATTAGAATATATCAGGATATCATCAATTAATCAATCAAAAAATTATTGAGGTAATAATTGAATACCCTGTTCATTAGGTCCATAAAAATAAAAGGATAATTATTGAATGAAAATTGAATTATAATGAAATCTTAATTTCCATACTTCATATGAAATGTTTTCTGTGGAATATATTTCTTCCTTACTAGTATATGATGATACCCATAATGAATATCAATCTTTGAGAAATATTAATATATTGGATTTTGACTAAATAATTCATCAATACTGGAAGATCATACATTTCATTTATAGTAATGAAATTTATTTCTGTATAATAAATATAAAACCTCATAAACCCTTTATTATTTTCAATAGAAAGAACATGGACCCCCATGAAAAAACACTATTGTGTATAAATACATTATCACAAATATACTAAATTTTTTTCTTTAGTTCCATGAGTTATTCTATTGAAATTTTAACACCCTAATATTTTAAAATAACACTATGCATTATAATGCATACACATAAAATACAAAGTTTAAACAGACCAATTTTTTTTTTAAAATATATAACCATTAAAACATAGCTATTTAATTAATATAAATAAATGGGGTTAAGAAAATTATGAAATATATACAAATTACCTTATAAATAAAAATTTATTGATTAATTCATATTAAATACGAACCCATTTTTAGTTAAGAATGTTTATTCTTCAAAATATGCATTCTTTAAAAATTTATATTATTTGTTCTTGTGAGTGAATATTATAGTTAATTTATAGAAATTTTAGAAATTATATTTGATAAAAATTATTTATTAATAACTATGTAAATATTATCTAAGAGTTAATTTTACGGTGTTTTTTGAAAAGATTCATTTCCCATTTAATTGTGAAAAATATTGTTTTTATTGAAATTTTAATTTTAATTTTAAGAATTTAAAAAGTTCAATTTTTTAAATGTTTTTAAAAGTAAAATTAGTTATATTATATTATTATTAATCTAATTATGTTTTATATAATCAATTTTATTATTGAATTTGGTATAAAACAATTTTATACTTAAAAAGAAATTTTTCTATAAAACTATTTTTCATTATGTTTTGTGTTTTTATCTTAAATTAATTTATTACACTTCTAGATATCATATATGAAAAATGGATTCCATATTTGGAACTTTATGATCCAAATTTTTTGAATAGTTATATTTTATATTTTAGTTATTATAAATAGTAACCATATGAAATATTTCTCACCTTGGGTGGGGGAAAATATGTAAAATAACATTAAAACCATGACATAAGGTCTCAAAATAAACAGAAAACCTTCATTTATCATATTTTATGGTTTTATATAGAGAATTTACATCCATGTATCGATTAAATATACATTTTTTGACATTTTTCCTTGATTATTAACTTTAATTAATTTCAGAAAATAACAGATACAAAATGTCACTATCTTAAATTTAGAATCTCTAATTTTTGTACATAAATATAAAAGGAGGATAATTTCAGTTATAATTGTAAATTTTAAAGATAAATTAATTTTTTCATGTTAATTTATTTATAATTTTTAGTAATTAAATAATTTCATTAAATTCTTATGCAACATCAATATAGTATTTGTATAATTAATTGAAAAATAAAATAAATGTTTTTAAATTTTAATTTAATAAAATGTAGCTAAACTATTGTGTTATGTGACTTTTTAGATAAAAATAACATATTAAATATGTTTGGAATGTTTATATTCAAGTTTCATTATTATAATGCTGTTTTCAATGTCAAATGTGGTGAACAGTACTTACAATGAAATTAAAAGTATTTTATTATGAAAATATTTTGTTAAATTATTTAGAAATCATAAAAATTGTTAAAGAGTAAAAAAAGGATGATAAATTATCTAAAATTTCACCACTTTTTCTTTACTATGTCAATTGTTAACTTATGAGTAAAATTATAACCATTTAATATTTCAATTTTTTAACATGGTTAAGATTAAACTTAGGTAACTAAGGTGTTAAACCAAAAGACAAGGTAGAAAATGACACAATATTCAATATAAATTTCATCAGATAAATATCTTTATAACTCATCAAATTTTTCATTGATTCAATCTCTATTTTAAATATTATTTCCTTATAATGGCTTAATTACATTTTTAATCTTTTTAAAAATTTCAGGTGTGTCTTTTCCTTCCCTTATAATGGACACCCCTTTATCTCAATTATTTCAACCACATTGATCTATATAAAATAAAAATTCTCTATTAGTTTATTTTATAAATTACCCTATCTATAAATTAGAGGTTCTATTTTTCTTAAAATATCATTTCATGCGTCCTTAAGAATGAATCTAAAGGAAGTCAATTAAAAAAGAGGTAATCATCTTTACCAAATCTTTCAAATTTATTTATTCTTGTACTTCCTGTAAGTTTATTTTACCCATACTAAAATAATAAACCCAATTTAATTAATATACCGAGTTTTCATTATTATTATAAAAAAAACATTTTCTATATCTTTTCTATCTTATGGAAATAGAAAACATCGCTCATGCATACATACAAATCACAAGCCCCACGGAGTAGTGTAATTCATCTTTTATCACCGCTTCACATGGATGGTTATAAAGATAAAATAATTAATGTATATATAAATAATATTTATCAAATAATTATGAATTTTTAATTATGATATCATATATTTGATTTTACCTTCTAATATGTTGGAAAATGATAACATCACCCATGTGTTCGTTTGGACTACTGACTCAATGAAGTAATGTGATTCATTTTTCATTTACTATTTAAATTGATAGTAATAAGGATATATTTAATGAATAGATATGATATAAATTAAATAATAATATTAAATATTACTTAATGTTTAAATATTATTTTCCTTCCTTTCTGTGACACCTTGACTCGACTATTTTTTTTATTTTATTTGTTTTTGAACTCTTATTTTATTTCATTGTTTTGCAGGAATTTTTCCATTGAAATGAGAGTTTTTGGGTATGAAATGAATGTCACACAATTATGGTGCACATTTTTTCAAAACCTTTAGAAATCATTCCATAACGTTTCCAATATTTGACAGATCTGGACTCACAGTTGGCGCATAGTTTAGAAAAATATTTAGTCAGCCTACGCAGGGTGCTCAAGGAGCCTAGTCGGGGGCACAAGGTGGGTGCATGGTTTTATAAACCATGTGACCCAAACCATGGGACACTAAGACTTTTATTAAATTAAATTAATTTGTCTAAAATAAAAAAATAAAACCCTAAACTACCTTCTCCCCCCCCCCCCTTACCTTGCGTGATACAACCCATTCCTCTCAGCCGCCCAGGATCCCCCTTCCGATGAGCCTCCCTATATGTAGATTCACATGATTTATCTAGGTTTTCACTCAAATAAACAAGGTAAGGTTTCTGTATCCTTATCCTTGTGTTTTTCGGTGATTTTCCCTCTCCCCATTAACCTCTTGTCTTGGTCAAAACTGTGGTCATGGGTTGACCATTTTTTTATTTCATCTATTTTTAGGGCATGTAGTTAGTCTCTCGAGACATCTTTATCCATATTTTGGCATCCTCCACCTGAGATGAAGTGACTCATCCCTTTTCTCTTTGTCCACCATCGTTTGAGGCTGGTTTGTTCCACCCCATTTTATGGTTTCAAATTTATTTAGTGTTTTTAGTGATTTTTGGTTCCCTTTATGTAAATTAGATCATTTGGTGTATCAAAAAAGGTTTTCACAGACATACATAGGTATGAATATCTATTTTTATATATCTAAATCCACCATTTACATATTCCCTTATAGATATGGTAATACTTAAATAGGACTAATGGGTATATATATATATATATGAGTGTATGTGCGTGCATGTGTCGAGTGATCTTCATCAAAGGCATCGAATACTGAATTGTTCATCTTGGTTTGCTCCCTTTGTGGTAGGTTTCCCTATGAATAATCCTTTGAATTTAAATTTTTATATATTTCTTTATTTTCTCACCCTTATTTAACTCGAGTCGGTAATTTATGGTTTTTATAATAAATTCTTGTGGTGAAATAGAGTGATTTCCTCATTGTGATTGAATTGCATGAAATTGTTTATTAAATGTACAAACTTAGTGCTTAATAAAATTACCCTTTGGAATTTATAAATGTGTTTTCGATTTAAAATTGTTTCTTGGGTTTCTTAAATGTGGTTCTATTGGATTATTTGTTTTATAATTGATGTGTGTTGGTTATTTTGGAAAGTGTTTGTTGTTTAATGGTTTTGTGAGGCATGTTTGGTACTTTAATAAAACGATTTACTTGGAAAAATATCTTTGGGATGCCCCTATATCCTTTTTGTATGTTGATGTTAATGGGAGGTCCTCATGTTAGACTTCCCTCAAGCATTAGGGGTTAATGCAAATTGGGGATAAAGTCCCTTGAGTGATTTGGGGGTCACTGTGGTGTGTGTTGATCTTGTGTGATGTATGTATACGTGGAGATTGATTATTTTTTTTGGTTGGATCACCCCTTTTTTATTTGTGACTACATAATATGGCATAACAATATAATTTTAGGGAACAATTGAGGAAATAGTTTAGATTACACACTGGATAGTGGCCATTATTATAGACTATCTTATTTTGGATTTTTCCCCTTGGTCATGCTATGTAGGGTTCGATCGAGTGTTTGAGCATTATGATGTCATCATATAAGGAATGCCTTCGAGATGAGTCACATATATAGTACATTCTATATTATTCACCAGCACCATGGTTATCCCATGTATTTAGGTACATAGTTATTTACAGCATATGATTGAAGTGAATTCTTGGGTTGGTCACTCTTACTTTCTATTTTCCATTTCCCTTATCTAATCGTTTCCTTTTCCTACTTGTATGGTGAATATTTTTTCTAAATGTGGTAAAATTAATTTTCAAATGTTTTTGGAAAAAGCTTTTGAAATTTTTATTACATTACCTTCTTCCCTATTCCTATTTTTTAAAATGTTAATTCTTCATTTGTAAATAAACTTGTTTAAATTAAAAATGGAAATGAACCATTATTTAATATAAATGGAAAAGGTGTGAAAAAAACTTATATATTTTAGTTCAAACTTGAAATTGATGGTTATTTTATTAAAAATAAATAAATATTGGAATATATTTGTTCAGGAATTCCTACTATGTTTTAAAACTCACACCTATACGATATTCTTTTTTAAGTCTTAGGTATGAGTTTCAGTGTGATCTCGATCATCGGGGGTGATGTTGAGTCTTTGGATCAGAGAGTGACCAACCGGGTCATGTGAAGTTTTAGTGGCCATCAGGTTCAATTATTATTTTTATTTCTTTCTTATTATTTAGGTCTGATTTGTTTATATTGGGCTTCCCTTTTATTATTCCACTATTTTCATTTATTAATATTTGGTGAAATAATTCCAATCATCACTCTATTGATTCCCTTTTCACTTACCACTACCTCAGGAGGATCAAGAACTCCTCTCAAGCCTTGCCATAGGTTGGCTCGGGTGATCAGTTTAGGGTCAACCTAGGATGGTTCATGAAAAATAGTATCAGATCATAGGTACTTTTTAGGAACTAGCTTCCATAGTTCCGTTTTCTTATTTGGGATGTAAAGGTAGATAGAGTAGGATATTGTGGTGTAGGTATGGTGGTGTTTCGGGAAAACACATTCAATGTTGAACCATGAGTGCAATGACCATAAATTTTGAAGGAATTTTTGTTTCCTAATTTTTTGAGTTATTTTAGTTTATACTCAATAAAACTATATTCATTAATTAATGATGTGAGTATAATTAAAATGAGACCATTGGGTTTAGACTGTTATATGACCACTGTTCAATATGACCATTTTAAACTAAATGTTGCGACTGTTGTCTCTAAATACAAGTGATCATGGTTAATTAATACAGAAAGAAGATTCGATGGCCTCATCCAGTAGTCTCCAGCCGATAAAATCCTATATGAAGAAACTTGGGATGGAGGTAACACCACAAGGATTTGCTCTGGACCTAACCCAATCTGAACTTCATCATGTGATGCTGGAGCTGAATCTCCTTCGGGAGAAGTTCAAGCTTATAGAACTCACTACTAAGGAAATGTTGGTCTTTCCACCATCGGATTCTCTCACCTTAGCACACCTTACACATAGGTCCTACGCTGGTTTTATAAGGGGCTATGTAACGAGACCATAACTAATATGTATAATCCATTGAGACAAATAAAATTTTGATTTCTTACTATGGTAAAGTTTGTGTGTTTTTCAGATATTACAATAAATATAGGATGTATATTGATGAATTTTGGAAAAGGGTATATTTTTAAATATTTTTTTAAACCTTAAATAATTAATGATGTGCAATGATTTCCGAAAAATGGTCTTCTAGAAATGTGTTCAGTATGAAATTTAGAATCTAATAAGATCAACATAATTTTTTTTGTGAATAGTAAATTATAAATAGTGATTTTATGCATAGGATTTGTAATGTGATCAAATGGATTAGAAAAATCACTTAACGAAAGTATTAATATAATTTATTCATCTTGATTAAGTAATGAGATTCAATAAAATATGTAAATAACTGTTTCAGAAATTATTAGTCAAGTATTAGTTTTTTTGGTGAACAGTTTTTTTAATTAAAAATTAAATTAAAAGTATTTATAATTTTTTTTAATAAAATGGAGTTCATTTTTGAATTCAAATCATCGATATTATGTTAAGGTGATTTTTCTGAAAAAAAATGAATTTTTAGTGAATAGTGAAAATAATGTTTTTAGTTTCGGGTGTTTAATGACATCATTAAGGATGTAATAACTATTTAATCATTCTGGTAGAATTAATAATAGTATGATAAGGTATGAGGTGTCCCAAGTGGCCAATACCATGGGAAAATACCATGGGCAATCCCGTGGTTTTGCCAATACCACCGATGAGGTGTTCCTTGGCCATTAATGACTTGTCCCCTCAATTCTCCAATAAATACCAAGACTTTCCCTCATCCTTTTCATTTCCAAATCCTCATCAATGATGTTCTGGTCTCCTTACCTCCCAAGGAGTCCTCCCAAGGTTCCCTCACGCCTCTCAAGGTCCCGAAATTCAAGCTTTTGAAGTTACTCTTCATGGTAAGGGATTCTTTCACCCTCCTCTTTTAAGTCATGACTTCTTTTATGTTGTGTCTTATATTTTCCATATCTTTATGGTGAGGGTATGTTATTATATGTTTTTATTACTACCCATTTCATGTCCAAATTATGAGATACCCTTTATTCTATCATCAATTTGTTTTCATAATTTTTATGTGACGCCGTTAGGCTACCAAATTTCTCGTAAAAGAAATTGCATCTTCTATTTTCTTTCATGTTTCCTTTTAATGTGGTATGTCATTAAAATATCCATACCATGATCTTATTCAGTACCCATACTGTATTATAAATTATTTATTAGTGGTTGACCCTTGTCCCCTCTCTTTTCAATGTTTTCTAAAAGCATGTTATATAGCCGTTAGGCTGCAAAAATTTCGTCTCAAAATTTATATCTCTTTCTCTCAAGAAATCCCCTTGTTTATTTATGTTAATATCCAGACCTATTTAATTTATATTGGTGTTAATATATATATAAATATGAGTTATTTGATTCTGGAATTTACATACATATAACCCTCACTCACTTTCCATGGGTTATAAATGATATAATGATCTTATTTTTAAGATCTTTTAAAACGCCACGCTTTTGAAATCAAACTCATTACTTTTATTCTCTAAGGGTTATTTATGAAATTTTTGATTATGATCTATGTGGCTCACATGTAATTAAATACATATTAAGGGTTATCCCTGATAGTTCTCTAATTCATTGGGTAAAGATTTAATCTCTATAGATGACAAGTTTCACCATACCTTGGTGAATAACCTTGGTAATTTTTATGACACCTTGGGGATATACCTTGGTGATATGTTCATGAATGTATAAATGAAATGTTGTAGACACATATTAAAGTTATGTTTCATGTTATTTTCATTATGATATGCCTATACTTCCATTTCTCATATCTTTAAGTTGTAATTCAAGTTCTTATTGATATCACAAGTACACTGATTCCCTTGTTTACCCTTACTGGGCCTTCTGCTCACCCTTTCCATTGATGTATGTCTCTAGGATATGAAAGGAAGAAATTATACTTAGGATTATCTTATTATGAAGCCTTAAAAGAGGATTAGAAGAATTTTTTATGTTGTATTCATGTTTTATTGTTCCTGATTTCTAAGACACTAGACTTTAAAGATCCTCTCTATGTAAAATGTAATGAAAAGTTATGTATTAAAAAGGCGGGATGCCACATTGAGTTACTAGGTTATATCCAAATTTTCATGGTTTATTCGGTTTTTTTTCGATTTGTGAAATTAATTTAGAGGTAGGAAATTTGTCCACGTGAGCTCTTAGAACCTATAAATCTATGTGGAGCTGGGGGAATATACCTAGAAGAATCTATGTGATAATGGTTTGATTGGAATATGTCTTCAAAACATATGGATAAGTCACCCTTTGACACTAGTTTCCCCGACTAAGTTGTTCTGGGATCTTTTGAGATTTTGGGATTTTTGAGTCATTGAGTGGCATACTGATCTTATTTGTACTTATAGTTTTCTTTGGATGGTTTTGGGTTGTTTTTATTTATATTTTAAAATGATGTTTGATTTAAAAAATTGGTTATTGGTTTATCAAAATTCAGATTTCCAAAACAAAAACTTGAATATTGTTGAGAGTGAGTTGAGTTTTTTAGAAAATGGGAGCTATTTTGGAAAATGATTTGTGAGTTTTTGAAAGGTTTTATATGATTTTAAACTGAAATATTAATGTATAATTTGAGAATATTTTTCTTGTATGATAAAATGTGGTTTTTAAGTTGGCTGGGGGTATTTTTTATGTGATTTGGAATGTTATAATGTTTATTTTATTCAACCCTTGGTATTCCTATGATTTTTCATATATATGTATAAAGATGAATGTGTGTGGTAAGAGGATGGCTGTTTGTATGTATGGATGGGTGATTGAGCTAGAACATGAATGTATATATGTGAATATTTGTGGAATACCAATGGTTGGTGTTTGGTTTGTAAGGATTTTTTTGTTTTTTGAAAATGTTCTTCAAAAATAGTGATTTCAATGCTTTAAATAGTGGGAGTGTGTGATACTTCCTTATTGGTTTGGAGTTTTCCTTTTTTGGATTTGGATTTGATGTGTTGGATGTGTGATTTAAATTATGTTTTGAGTTTGGGTCATTGATTTGAAAATGAGATATGTAATATTTATTTATCATATGTTTTGATTTGGTTTTGTGCTCCATATTTTCAGATTATGCCCCCACTGAGATCTAGGGGATTTTGAGAAGCATATGTGGGTGGTTCATTCATTACATGTATTTAGTTGATCAAGTATTTATTTAGACATTTAATTTATCCATTTCGGATATGTAGACTGGTGGTTCTCAATATCAGGTCATCCAAAGTTCACGAGAATTGAACCCTCCTCATTAATTTGGGAAGCTAGAACCAGGGAAAGATGATGAATGGCTACAAAATATAGAGTACATATTTGTTTGGATTAAATCTCATAATCCTACTAGGATTGATCGTGAAAAATTCACATTGGAATGCCTAATTCGAGAATAGTGGATGTCAATTCTTTAGGCCAAACCATAGAAGAATTACTCATAGGAATTATTTAAATCCTGGTTCATCTAGCAGTACTTTCCAGATGATCTGAGGATACCAATGGGACCATCATTGTTCTATCTTGAGAAGGATGATTCTACCATGTTGGAGTATGCTTAGATATTCACCGTGATGGTGACGTATGTGCCAAACCATATCAGGGATAAAATTTCTGAGGCTCAATTCTTTGAAAGGGGTCTCTGATCAGAATTCCTTCAAGCATTATCTTATTCCCCTGATGATTATAAAGAAGTAGTGAGGTATTATTTTTAGGTCGAAGAATGTTTAACTGCGTCTAGTCAGTTGAGAAGAGCTAAAAAATGGAAGTTGTAATCCATCTCTCTAGATTCATCTGAGAGTAATCTATGGATATTTTTCTAGTGTGGGAAGCCTGGGAATAGGTAGTTTTCATGCCGCGAAGCTCTTAAGATCTGACATTACTATGTCAATTTATGTCAATTTCAAAGGTTCTCCTAGGGTGGTGCCAAGACGTTACCTGGATCTAGATCCACAACCTTGTAGAACCATCCATCTTGGTTGGATGAATGTTTCCATGTCACAATCTCAATTAGAAGATTTTTTTTGTAAATTCGATTTTTTGTTGTAATTAATATATTCAATGGGGTGGTATTATTTTGGGTATGTAGAATGATGTTTTAGTTGTTTTTTTAACTCTATTTTAATGGGTATTGTATTTGTAATGTTATTAATGATGTTGATGTAGAATGGTGGTGTATTTTGTCCAATGCATGGTTATTTCTGTATTTTTATGGTTTTTTAGGTTTTAAGAATTATATTGGCTTGAGAAATCAATGTTTGTATGTAGTCTTAATATGATGGGGAGACCTCCCTGGGACTATATCCTGAAGGAAACAAAATCCAGGAGTTCATAATACAAAACTTTCTTGTTTTCACTCCACCCAAATCTTCTTGTAGTTGTTGGTTGGGTTGGGTGGAGGGTTGTGTAATGGATGCTGGGGGAATTTCCCAAAAACACCAAGACTAGATTTTTCAAGGGTTATATGTTAGGGGTTAGGGTTTTCCTTGTTAAATTGTGTTTAGAATATAGTGAGAGTCTTATTTGTAATCTATTTGTGGGTTTTTCAAGGTATTGGGTCTTGTGAGGTATCTTTCTTGGATATTTGGCTCGTTTTGAGGACGGTTCCATAGTTTCTGGTTTTTATTGAAGTGAGTTTTGGTTCATTGGTCTTTGAGTTTTTATGTCTTTCCTTGGTTGTAGTTAATCCTTAAATTGGTTTCAATCAACCGAATATCTTGAAAATTTCTAGGGGCAGAATGTGTCTTTATGGGTAGAATTGTCACACCATTAATGGCACTTTTCCATTATTTTATATAATTTTCAACTCCTATTTAATGTCATTTATTTCCGAGTGTTTTCCTCCTAAAATGAGAATTTTTGGGCATGAAATGTATGTATCATGATTAAGGTTCAACATTTTCTAAGCATTGCGGTAACTAGGTGACAACTTCTTTAGTTTTTCACAGATCCAAGTGAATAGTTGGAACATAGTTTAGAAAACCGTGTGGTCAACCCATGCAGGGTTCCCCTGTATCCCAGTAGAGGGTGCATAGTTTACTAAACCATGGGACACAAACCACGTGACATAGAGTCTCTTTTTTAAATTAGTTTAATTAAACCAAAAAATAATAATAAATAAAACCATAACTATTTTCTCCCCTCCACCCTTACATTATGTGATAGACCACCCCCCCCCCTCGGTCGCGTGGGCTCCTCCATTCTGGAGAGCCTCCCCTCTCTTCGACTTCAATAGATTTATTCATGTTTTCTCTCGATCAATCAACGTAATGTATCTAACTCCCTCTCCTTGTGTTTACTTGTAATTTTCCCTCTCTATATTTCCCTCTTGTCTCGGAAAAACCCTTGGTCAAGGGTTGAACATATTTTAGTTCCTCCATCCATTTTTAGGACATGCAGTGGGTCTCCCAGGACATCTTTGTATGTGTTTTAGCATCCTCCACCATTGGTGAAACACTTTTTCCTTTTCTATTCATCTTCCATAGTTTGAGGTTGGTTTATTACACCACTTTGTATGGTTTAAATTTTATTTAGGGCCTTTGATGATTTGTGGGTCCCTTTATGTAAATTAGATCATTTGGTGGAACTTAAATGGGTTTCAAACATCTATATAGGTATGTGTATATATATATATATAAACACTCCTTATACATATTTCTTCATGGATATAGAAATATATAAATTGGATTAAGGGGTATATATATATAGGAGTGCATGTGCGTGCAAGTGTGGAGAGTTCTTCGTTAAACGTTTTGAGTACCAAATTGTTCCGCATCGTTCTACCAAATTAAAGTAGTTTTCCCAATGCACTTGTGTTTTTAATTTAAATATTTATCAATTTATTGATTTTCTCACACTTATTTAATTATAATTATTAATTTATGGTTTTTAGAATAAATTATTATTGTGAAATAGAGTGATTTAATCTTTGTGTTTGAATTGCATGAGGTTGTTTATTAAATGTGCATACTAAGTGTTTGATGAAATCCCCATTTGGACAATGTAAATGTGCCATAGATTTTAAAGGGTGTGTTGGGTTTCATAAATGGTGTTTTAATTTCATTCTTGGTTTTGAACATGGAATTTGTTGTTTCTTTTGGAAATGAGTTAGTTTTAAATGGTTTCTTGAGGCCGGTATGGTACATTAACAAAATGTGTTACTTGGAAAACACTCTTATGAATGAACCTCTTTCCCTGCTAAATGTTGATGGGAATGGGTGGTCCTTGAGTGTGACTTCCCTCATGCATTGGTGGTTAACGAAATCATGATACAAAGTCCTTTGGTGTGATTTGGTGGTGTCTGTTGTGTGTGTTTCTTATGTGTGATGCATGTATAGGTGGTTGGTTTATTTTTTGGTTTTAGTGGATCACCACATTTTTTATTAGTGACATGAGATCCTATAACCGCGAGTGATTTTTTGGTGTATGATTAATTCACTATTTTATATTACGAAGTGTCTAGTGGCCCTTATAATGAAATATCTACTTTGGGACTGTGCCCCTCAGTGAGGCCAGGTAGGGTGAGATCGAGCATATGGGTGTTATTATGTCATCAGGTATGGAATTCCTTTGGGACGAGTCAAATGTATAGTATGTTATAGATTATTCATGAGATTCTAGGTTATCCCATTTACATCGACAATTAGTTATCTATGATAGATGATTGAGGTGAATTCATTGGTTGGTCAGTCTTTCTTAGTATTTTCAATTGTCCTTATCTGATCATTGATTTTTGTTCCTTGTATGGAGTATCTATTTACTAAAAGTGGTAAAAATAATTTTCAAATGTTTTTGGAAAAATATTTTGAAAAAGATTTACACTTTATTTAATCTTTCCCTCTTTCATTAAAAGGTAAATCTTCCTTCATGGAAAATAAACTGGATTAAAATAAAAAGGGAATGGATCGTGATTTACATTTAAGGGAAAATGTGTGAAAAAATAATTTTATATATTGTAGTTCAAAAAAAAATTGATTTTTCTTTTGTGTAAAAGAAATTAAATTTGGAATAGACTTAATTGGGAACATCCACTCAGTTTTAATTCCCATTCATATAAATCATTGTTGTTTTTAGGCTCACGTGCCGGTTTCAATGTAATCTCGATCACTATGGGTGATATTGAGCCTTGGGATTGGAGAGAGACTCACAAGGTCATACAGTGTTTTAGTGTTCATCGAGTTCAATTAATTTTTTTAGTTCATTATTAGTTATTATGTTTGGTTAATTTATTTTTGGATTATCTTTTATTATTCCACCACTTCTGTTTATTTATATTGTTAGAAATCATTCCCATCATCACTCTGATGATGCCTTGGGTGCTTGTTACAAGCCCTAGAGCATCAAGAATGCATCTCAGGCCTTCTTGCAGGCTGGATTGTGTGACTAGTTCATGGTCAACCCTGGTTGGTTAATGAAACTTTACATCCATTGAAAATTGAAAAAAGTATTTATGCATAAATACGACGTATGATCTCCATGAAAGCTATAATTCATTTTTATCATTATAACTTTTTTAGATCATTATAACTATTAATATAATGAGTATATATGATATTTATACCATGATTAATTTTGTTGTGATGACTCAATCATGATCATAGTATAGGGATTAATGCTACTTAACCCAATCATACATGGAAATCCAAACAGTCATCACCTGAAATAGTGATTTTAATAAAGAGAAGTTAATAAACGGGTGATAAAAGGATTTAATGTAAATCATATATGGTATGATATATAAAATTGTGGTATTTGAATAATTTATAATATATATATTATAAGAGTTTTGAACACATAAATAATAATCCATAAATGTGGTATGGGTTCAATGTCTCATTGTTGTTTTGTTGCGACATGTTTAATGTCAGGCACCAATTTATTGTTTTGAGGTTTATATACTAAAAATTTACATGTAATATCTAGGACCATTCTTAATTCATCGTATTTAAAGTTAAAATTCTTGTTTCCATTAATTTGGGTTTGATTGGAATGTTACTAAAGTTGTAAGGTTTCATTTTAGAATCTCATCATTATTTGTGTTTTTCTGTTTAGGTATCTATAGTGAAAAAGGTTTTTCATACATGTATATTAATTTTTTTAGATGAATATTCACTAAATTTACACAGATATACCCCTCAGAACCATAATTGTTTGGTTCCTTTTGAAACCTGGAACACAACCTTCATAATTTATTAAAGATCATCAATGTCTCACTTAAAGATATTACCCATTATTACTCCTTAAAACCATTCATTATAACATGAGGAAAGGAAACAAAAGAAAGTATGAGATCAAATACTTAGTAAGGGTAAAAAGGGAGATATATAAGAATTTCAGGAAAAAAGGTATGAAAACATGATCAAAACATTTGAAATCCAAACCCTGTATATCGAAGATCATAATATTGATTCATGGATTAAATATTAGAGGTACATAAGACATGAATCATAATGTAATTAAAGAACCTAATACATGAGAGAAAAATATAACCATAAGACAAATAATTTTTTCATACACATAATCATAAAAAATATTTTGTCACGACTACCCACCAAGACATTCATAACATGTTATGCATGGGATAACCACCAGTGTACTTGGTTCAGGCATAGGTTACCCCCGTCTAACCTATTTTTTAGGTTTGAACTAGCCACCCATGTACCCTACATGCTAATAGAACATTTATAATTACCCAATTCATTAGAGGAAGATATAGGTCCTATCATTCTCATAACAAAAACTATATTTATATGTACCATAAGATCCTAAAACATTCATCATACCATTACCCATGAAATAAAATGGTTTTCATAAATATTTCATCCTTTTATAACCTTTGAAAAAGATAAATGTTTCAATATAATTTCATAATCTAATAAAATCATAACCTATGGATTAATAAATGGGTTTCATAAAAATATTTTCATCATAAACAAAAACAATTAAGACCAATAATTATAATGGTATCCTGGGAGAATATCCCCAGAAAAACATAAGTAACCTCAAAGGATGTAATATAAGATATAAAATTATGTCAAAATGAAAATAACTTGAAACCATTATTTTGGAAAATAATCTTTATTTGAATACCAGTTTTAAAACTCGAAATTCATAACACGTTTTCAAAATCCATTTACGTGAAATAAAACCTTGAAATCATATAAAGGATGATTTAAATAAATTATTTAAAACACCACATGGGTACAATATCCCTTATCCTTAAAAATAAAAAGTTTTTAAAATTTAAAAAAATTATAAAATATTTTTCTTGAAAATAACCTAGAAAATATATAATTGGAGCTTCAACAAAAATAATGTTCATGATGATAGGATGTTTTTTTCAAGCCCTACAAGTTAAAATGAGGATTTCTTTAACATTTTTGGTAAATTCCGAAAGAGAAATATGTGGAAAATTAAATGAGTATTACATTCATTTTTTTATAAAAAAATAAATACATGGTTAAAAAAGACTTTTAAAAATCATAATATAATAAAAAAAGAGTTCAATGTTTTTTTGTAAAAATATTTTGGAAGAAAATAGATTTCCAACTGAATTGAGAAATATAGTAGGATTTGTTCAAAAACACTTTATCAAATTTTTTAAGTACCAAATAGTGGAAAAAAAGAACTATTACTTGAAAAACTAAATAATAAACATATGAGAAGAAAATTTGTGAGTTTCTTATGTAATTTATCATTAAAGTTTATCATATAAAACAAAATCATATTGAATACGGGTGAAATATTAGAGTGTAAAATAAAATCATTACAACGTTGGTAACATTGAATCATAGGCCCCATGTTAGAATAAAGAAAACAGAACATAAAATATTTTTAGGATAAATAAATTGATTATAATAAATTTTAGAGGGTATATATACACACCTTGTGAATGAATACAAGTTCATAACATAACATACCTCTCAAGGAATGAACACTGTGACAAAATTTCATTACAGCATTAATACCAATGAAACTGAAAACCCCATGAATGATATATAATCAAATTTTGTTATAAATAACAATAATTTCAAGGTTAATAATAAAAAAACATTCATGGGATGTATATACACCACATACAAGAAAAATATGGTGAGTAAGAAATTTTTCTTATAAAACGTAAAAGTGAGACATAAATCCCTTACAACTCTAGTAATCTTTTGAATCACTAGAGAAAATAAATAATAACATCAAATGAATCTATTATTAAAATTAAAAGTAGAATATTAATGTTATAAAATTTTAAAGGGGTATTATATACACCACACAAAAGAAACGAGTGGTGAATTTTCATAAGTCTCCCAAAAATAAAAGAGAGACTAGAATTCCCTTTCCATTAGTCTTGAATTCCTTCATAAAAATTATAGAATCATTTATATTGAATATATATTTATTATAAATATATTAAATATCCATAAATATATATTATAACATATATGATTTAGTTATGATCTTTTATTACCCGTTTATTAACAATTCTATGTTAAAGTCATGTTTCAAGCATTAACTACATTTTTCACAAAAGATTTCATTTCTTATTTTTGTTACAATTATCTTGATACAGGTTTAATAATATATAAAATTATAACCATTATATTTATATCAAATATATATATTATATATATATATATCTATTTATAATAACACATAAAATATAGTGATAGAAAATGAAATACATTGTTGATGGAGAGGGTAGGTCGTACGTACACTTGAATGTTGCTTCCATTTTTTTCTCAAAATGGAAGAAAGAAATATAAATGGTATATTTTCAATAGATAATAATTTTAATTTCATATATATTAATTTTCTTAATTAAACCCATCCTTGTCATTTTCTATGTAAATCATGAGGAGATCACATCACCTCCTGAGGAGTAAGTTCTCCGTACATACAAGTGACATTATCATATTCCAAAAAAATTGAATGCATGAATGTATAGGTGATATAATAATTATAAAGATTAATTATATTATAAATATCATATATAAATAATAAATTAATCATTAATTCCATCTTTTAGAGGTCATAGTTGCTGAATTAATTGCATTGTTTTGATGAAGCGGTAGTCCGTCGTACACACAAACGGTGATTTCATAACCTATTTTATGGAGGTGGGGAAATTTTTAGGTCATGAAATTAACATAAAAACATCTAATTATATCTAAGATAATTAGGTTATTATATCATTATTTTATAGTATGTATTTAAGGTCGTGGAAGAATAAGTATAACAATAATTCTCATTGATGAACATAACTTATTCGTTGGATACCCTCTTTCGGTTTGCAACAAAATCATTCATAGGATTTTTTTATATGATAAATAAAAAAATATAGGATGATTAAATGGAATTTGGGAAGTAACTTTCCTAGGTATTTTCTAAAATAAAAGGGTTTTATGGAGTGAATAAGAGAAGAGAGAGGGTGGACTTTAATAAGGGAGGTGAGTGACACATATCTAATTTTTTGAAAATAAAATGTTTACAAATGTTTTTCATATGAAAAATGGGTAAAAAATCAATCAAATTATAATATTAGATATTATAAAGTAGAAATATTTCCATAAAAAATATTTTATAAATTTTAATAGATCATTGTATCCCTTTTCATTTTAGTTTAACCCCTCAGTAGACTCATTTTTACCTTAACCCCAATAATTAATTCTTACTTCTTACACTATTAATTTTAGAAAAAAATTACATTTAACTTATTAGAAAATTTAAACTTTTATAATTAAAAACATTTAATCAATTTTCTAAATTCCATTCAAATATGTTAAAAAATGTAATTTTATATTGATATTATAGGCGTGATAAGAATGTTGGGATTTAAAGAGAATTTGTTCAAAATCATGAAATGATTTTATTTAAAAATTAAATATAAAATTGATTTAAATGTTATAAATATGATTATTGGATATATCATTTAAGTTATTTTACATTAAATCCAATTTAAAATATAATTTAACTATATAAATAAATTAAATTAAATGCAGTTTTCAATTAAAATTGAGTATTTTTAATTATTCATCCAAAAAAGAATCTTTCAAGAAAAATCCAAAAAAAATAAACCGAAGATAATTTTGACAAGAAAATATTAAAAATGAATTTTATATTATCAAATTAATTATCTTATTGTAAAAAAATATATTTTATTATGGCACGCAAAAGAAATAAAAATCATTTTTTGGGAAAATAATATTTTCAAAAAATATAAATACTTTACCCAAAATTAAGTCCATTTTAAAAAATATGTCTTCATTATAAAAAACAATTATAATAAATATTTTAGTTTTTTTATTAAAATTCATATCACTATGTGTAAGGGCTAGGTTATAATGGCCGCATTTAAATAACTATATTGATAATATATCATTGTTCTGTTAAATTTCAGTGTCACAAATAACATAAGGAATTCTAGTGTTGCGTGTATTGTGAGATTTACTTGGGTTTTCATGTAACAAAATCAAAAATATATGATAAATTTAATATATGTTAAACTAATTTTTTTAAATAAAAAAATAATAAAAATATAATTTATTTGAATTGTTTTTCCCAAAAACCTAGGGTGTTGCATTGTACCCCATTCAAATGACTTTCACCATAAATGTTTTTCACTTTGGTACAGAAAGTGGATAATAATTTTTCCAATTATGTTCCAAGGTTCCCATGTATCTTTATCACATGTGTAGTTTTCCAGACAAACATTAATCAGGTTAGTGGGCTTGTTTTCTATAACATTCTCTATTCAATTTAGAATATTTATTGGTAGTTCCTCATAAAAAATATCATGCTCCAGTGGTATGTCATATGAGTTTATTACATTTCATAGATCTGGTATGTACTTCCCAAAAAGTGATACATTGAACACATTGTGAACATGAGAGAGGTTTGGAGGTAGCAACAAATGATAATCTATTATCCTATTGTGGTAAATTATTTTAATCGGACAGATATAAATAAGGATTAATTTTAACTTATTTAATCCAAGTAAAAATTCATAGAAATATATTATTACTATATTAAAATAGTAGACCATTTTGATGATTATGAACATTTTATTTCATTAAATTTTTTTAAGTTGTTACATTTTGTGGAATGGGTATAACCTTTTTTACAATCTCATCAACTTACTTTGGTTTAAATCGCTTCCTTTATGAAGCATCACTCTACTACATTGGAGTTCTACACTTCCTTCCACTAAGGGATTTATAAGGATCCAGAAAAGTTCTCAATTCAAAGATATCATTGTATAATAACTCAAATTTAGGAAGGTTTTTATCCCAATAACCTTTAAAATTTAAAGTATAAGTTCATACAGTATCGATTATGGTTTTAATTATTCTCTCAAACTGACTATCTATCTGAGGATCATGTGAAGAGATGAAACTCAACTCAGTAGTAGGATATTTCTGATAAATTAACTAAAAAATCAAAATAAACTCCAAATTTTGATAACAAACAAAATAATGTGGTAATCCATGAAACCTTACCACTACTTCAATTCATATCCTGGAAAGAAGATCCGAAGAGAAATATTTTCTTATTGCAATGAAGTGTGATGGCTTTATATGGTTGTCGAATGTAAACAATAATTATCTAAACATCAAAGATAATATAATCCCTAGAGGTTACCCATACCTTTAATCATATTTCCAAAATGTGTAAAGTTATTCATCCTCAAATTAAAATGTCAATGAATATAAAACCAAAGGGTTTCATTTCTAATAATTTCACTTAAAAAATCCTTAATTGTTATAATCTTCGATCCCATAAAACCTCTAAATGGTTGGAAATGTCTTTGAACTTATGATCAAATTTAAACACTTAAATCCATGATGGTATACATAACTCTTATAGTAATTTTACTAGAATAAATACGTGCTTTCAAAGGATAAATATCCACTTATTCTATAAATAATCTTTTATCTTATAAAAAAATTCATTAGAAGATTGGGTTGAAAATAATACAAATAGAATATGAAATGGTATTTCATTATTTTATAATTAATGTAGTGGTAGATAATCACACAAAATTTCACTAAAGGATGAAAAAAATATTTTTATAGGGATTATTAATACAAAATCAAACATGATATTACCAACTAAGGTGGGAAGGATTAATGTTCCCTAATTATCATGATTCACTTAAACTGTTGAGATTTCATAAGATTTCCATTTTTTCATTTATCTTCATAGGTTGTTAGTGTTGATCATTATTATTAAAACTCAAATTTGGGAACTTGTTATCACAATTCCCAAACTCCTTGCAGTTGAAACACTAAATTATGAATGATTAATTATATATAGTTTTCTCATAATTAGCTAAACTATTCCCATAACTTCATCATTCATTCACTCGATGAACATCCTTTTAACGCTTAAAAAATATATTAGACCCCATAAAACAATTTCCTCCATGATTCTTATCAAATTTGAATATAAAGGAAAGATTACATTCTTGTCTCCATAGTTATTAGATTTTCCATTTATTTCCATCTTCCTCTTCTAATAAAAACCATGAGGTTGATATTTTACTCCAAACTCCATCTACACATTGATATAACCTCATATAACATATTCATAGATACTGAATTATCTTACATATAACACCATTTAATGGCATGGTTTAAATCAGATGAAGAAACAATCAAACTTACATTCATGTTGAATGATAATACTAAAATAACACCTCACAAGTCTTTTAAAAATATCCACATAGGTACCAAAATTTTCATCGTCCGTTTTCTGTAGCTCAAAGAACTCCTTATCTATATTCATATAGAGAATACGATGAAATAAATTATGGAAACAGATGTTCTTCAAATCATCCCAATCCATGGAGTTAGTTTCATCAGGTTTCCACATATTATCAATAAGAGTCCACCATTGATCTGATTCACCTACCAAAAAGTAGAAAATGAATAAGAATTTTTCAAGATTTGAACAATATAGAATATAAAATTTCTTTTCAGTTGTGTTGATCTACTTTTCATTAACCAGTGGACTAGAATACTTGATAAAAAATGTTGATATTTCCTCATTAAGGAATCACCATAATATAATTACCTCTATTGTTCAGTTGGATTTCCAACATGATTTATATATTTAATATGTTTTGGAAGAATAAAAATTAGATTTTTCATTCCATCATCCATATTTTTTGGATGATTAAGAGGCTAATCATTGCATTTTTCATCACACTTAGCATAAACATGGTTCTTTATAGTTCCATAAATTGACTAAAACTAAAAAATTATATTGTGAGAAAAAATAATAATTGTGGAAAACCACATAATCATGAAGATTTACTTATAAGATGTCTAAATCATGGAAAATTACTTTAAATCTATGACAACTTATTCTTAACATAGGTTATCAATGAATGAAATTATTTAAATTCATCATGATTATTCATAATGAGTTTATGGATTTACGAATAATATCTCTTGGGAGTATCAAACTGGGTATGAATAAATGACCATTTTCAGTCACTAGGTGGTGATTGAGTCCATCATAATGTATCCATTTGGATTTATTACCTTAAGGAACATTTATTCCTGATCCATATTCACTTAGAATATACATACAATAATTTATTTTATTGGAAACCACTTTCTCTATCAATTCATAAAAATTTTGAACATTTTTTTATTTTGAATCATACATAGAATTATCCTTAGATATATCCATAGTCATATCCTTATAATAATCCCAAGGAATTTCTAAAAAATTTTCTCATCCTATTTTCCAAAGGTTATCAATCCTTTCCTCTCATTCCAACTATATAGGCCTGGGTTTTTGTTACATTGATATTACATATTTTTAGATTAATATTAATTACATTAAGAAAAAAAATTCTCAAGGATCATAATAGTTTAGTTCCTTTGGAAACATGGTACAAATATTATTAATTTATGAATGATACTAAAGGTCTCCGTTAATGATCTTCCGCTTCAATACTCATAATTAAAACCTTTGTTCATAAATTGTGTAAATAAAAAGCAAGAAAGAGTGACATGAGATGATAATTAAGGGTAAAAGGTATAAATGTAAGAATAACATGAAAATAATTCTGTGAGAACATGATCATAAAATTTGAAAACAATAATATGAAAATCAAAGAACATAGTCTCAAGTCATGGAATAAATAATAATAGTTCATAAGACATGAATCATATGGGACTAAAAAACAATCGATGTTAGAGAATAATAATGGAATAAGACATATAATGGTTAAATATACATAATTATAGAAAATATTATGTCAATGTTAACCACCAAGACATTTATAACCTCTTAGGCTTGGGCTGACCACTCATATACCTAATTTTTAAGGCCCATTCTAGACACATGGGTGCCCAATGAGCTCATAGATAATTTATCATTACCTAATGAATTTAAAGGAGATATAATTCACCAATATATCATAATAAAAATGATGTTTATGTGTAAAAAAAGATCATAAAACATTCATAAGACCATTATAGATTAAGCAAAATTGGATTCATAAACATTTTATCTTATTATAACATATTTAAAAGATGTAGGTTTTATAATCATTTCATAATATTATAAAATTATAACCCATGAAAAAGGAAATGTGTTTCATATACATAGAAAAATCATAATCATTAACCATTTATAAGAATAATAAGAAAGGTATCTTTAGAGAAAATCCCACTTAAAAATAAGTAACCTCAAATGATGTCATCTTAGATGGAGAATGATTTTGAAAAAAAATTCACTTGGAAAATTTCATGAGGAATATAAAATATCTTTGAGAGACAATTTTAAAACTAAGATCCATAAAAACATTGGAAACACTTTTCATTGAAAAAAAACTTGACAACTTATAAAGAAAGATTTAAATAAATCATTTAAGTAATTTTATAAGGAAAATAACACTTCTGCATATTATTTTGTAAACATATTTTTTGAAAACATATTTTTTTAAAATAACCTTGAAAAAAATATCAATACTTATTTCAATAAAATAATTGTAATGATAATGGGAATTTTAATTCATGTCATACATGTTAAATAAAACATTCCTTTTATAATTCCGGTAAATGAAAAATGCACATTTTTTGGAAAATAAAATTAATATTCATTTCAAAATAATTGTGTAAAAAATTATAAAAAGGGTGAAAATTTATTTTAAAAATCATTGGATAACAATAATAAATTTTATTTTTTAAAAAACTTGTTTTTAGAAGAAAATGGATTTCTGACCAAAGAGAGAAATATATTCAGATATTTTTAAAAAAAGTTTCTCAATTATTTTAAGTATTTAGGACGTGATAAATGGATGTATAAAATGAAAATATCATGAATAACTAAAGGAAATTATAAACCACGAGCCTTTTCAGAGATGGATCATAATATTTTATCTTAAAAAAAATAATCGTAAACAATCCCCATAAATGATGAGATTGTAACATAAAATCATTACCACTTTAGTAAATTTGAATCTTAATCTCCATGAAGTAATAATATAAAATATAACATAAAATATATTTTGGATAAATAAATTCATGATATTACATGTCAAATAGGCTGTATATATACCCGTTTAATGAATATAGGATCATAACATAATGTACATATCTAAGATGGAAAATTGAGAAAACAATACATTACAATATTGATAACATTGAAACCGTAAACCCCATGAAAGAGAAATCATAAAATAGACGAATAAATCACAATAATTTTAAGGATAATAATCCTAAATTAAATTTATAGGTAGTATATACATGTCATATAACAAACACATGGAGAATATGGTATTTGTCTCATAGAAAATAAATGTGTCGTGAAAATCTTTTACCGTATTAGTAATCTTTTGAATCATAAGCCCCAATAAATAAAAACATAAACTGAATTTTGGAATTTAATTAAAATTATTATATTCATGATATAACATGTCAATGTTGTAGTATACACACCACCTAAAAGAAACGAGTTGTGTATTTTTATATGACTCCCTGAAATAAAAGGGACTATAAATATCTTACATTAAGTCTTTACATCCTTAAAACGAATTAGAACCACATGTATAATGAATATATCTTTATTATAAATATAATACATAACCATACATATATATATTACATAATATATGATTTATCTATGACCTTTTATTACTCATTTATTAACAATTATATGTTAAAGACATATTTCAAGCTATAATTTCTTGGTTTTTCATGTAATTTTGATTTTTCATTTTTGATCCACTTATATTGATAATGGTTTAGTCATCTATAGAATTATGGCAATGATATAAACATCATATATATTTAATATATATGTATAACAACCCTATTGATTATTAAATTAATTATTTATTTACTATATAAAAGTACACATAATAAAACCCTGAAGATCAAGAATGCTAGTGTTTTTGGGAAATATTCACATTACATAAAAACTTAAAATGGGGAAGAAATCATATTTATTGAAATTATTCTTGAAAATATCATAATAGTCCACTGAAGAAAAAAAATTCATGGGATAACCAGGGGACACACTTTAGAAAGGGGTGATCTATAAATCCCAGTATGGGAATAGACCTAACATAACATGAAAAAATGTATACATTTTACACAATTAGTATATAAATGATAAATTAAAATTAGAAGTAAAATAAACAATAATAATGAGGCATGATATAGAATGATAATCATAAAGGAATCATGGGAAAGTGGCAACAAATTAAAACACTACATCACAAACATAGTTCAATGATAACTTCCAAGACCACGTGAGGGAAGAAGTAAAATAAAATAATTAGATTCACTCCTTATCCCAATAAGATCTCCCATTGAGAAAACATTACCCAATTCATTGTAGTACAATATAAATCTCGGTTCACCCAACACTTTCATATCATTCTCTCTCATAAGTGTTCCATATAGATTAGACATCATGAAATCATTCATCATCATATTTTATTCCAAGATCAAGGAGTGTGGAATTCAAACATGTAATTCTGAAATAAAATAAGTATATGTGTATAATTTTTAACACCCTTGATAAGAAATAGTTATGGTATTCACTGCATAATTGTTTTAGCATGGAAAATCGTGGGGAAATTTTAGTAGCATAATGATGTCACCTAAAAATTTTAAAAATTGTTTTATGAGAGATAAATTAGTATAACATCATTTTTAAATCAAATTAATAGTAATAACTACATTTAATGACACATCCCAACATTATTATTTTGAAATATAAGGGATAATATAATAAAAAAACTTGAATAATGATGAGAAGGTGACGGTCCCATACATGAGTGTGTGACTCCAAATGATTGGGTAGAGCTTATTGAGAGCATTCAGGCACTATGGGAGGAATATAGATTGGGATATGAAGTATAATGACCTGATTCAAGTATTTTTATTGTGGAGAAATTGGATAATGGGTTGGTTTATATATGATATGATTGAAAAATTCTTTATTATTTCTCAAACATTGGTTTTGGACACTATATAAAAAATAACTAAAACCACTAACCATCCCATGGTTAATTCCCATGATTTCCTCCAAATGGGAGTGGTTTTAATTATTATATGGGAAAAGTCCAAACTATGTAGAATAACACACTATCTTATGTAGAAGTGAGTCATACTCTTAAAGAAATGATTTTGAAACATTGAAATATATTAATGGTTTCTTAGAATTCACAATGGATTTATAAAATTAATCAATTAAATATAAAATAACGTAATTTTAAAGTTAAAAAATATTTTTGATCATGTATACCCTTTATAATTTTTATTACATCTCTTTTGGGTCATTATGATGTCATAGTATGCATCGTATATTTATGCTGTATTTTTTTACACCAAAATTTGAGTCTCTCAAAAAATTATGAAAAATTCACCATTAAATAACATCAAAAATATGATTCAAAAAATAAAATTAATTTTATCTAAATAGTTTTCTAAATATTTTTATTTTCACTTTTAAATTATGAATGGACACTTGTTGATAAAATGCTGGTTTTTTTTTAAAATAATGGTTTACAAAACCTTATAAAAATTACATGTGACTTATAAACAAATATAGGATGAATTATATTTGAGACACATTATGTTTTAAAAATATTTTATTAAAATATTATTTATCATAAAAATCCTTTAATTCATCAATATAAATTTCTTAATTGAATTTTAATATTAACCAAAAATACTATGTGTGTTTTATTGTATCAAGATAATAATAATTTATAATGTAACAGTAATAAGATGTATGTATATTAATTATTATATAAAAATAACATACATAATAATACTTATAGGGTCTCGATACATATCACTTTAATACACTGGAAAAATACCTAAGTGTAAGGTGCACTTTAGTTAGACCTTCATGGGGTGGTTCGATATACATGGTTTGGGACATGATCACAATGAGCTTGAAATTTTGTTGTAAATAATTTCAATCATGAATAAGTTATTGGATCTCAACTTGGGATTTTTCAAGAGAAAATTTCATAGATTCTATCTCCCCTAGAAGTGTCGATAAATTTCCTTCAAAGGGCATGATAAAACCGGTTAAGGCCAACATTTTTTTTAAATATCAATTGGATTCGTTAAATCCCTATATTTATACTAATCATGTGATCACTATTCATTTAATATATTTGTCAATGGTAATGATGATTAATGATATTTTAAATCTGATATGATTTAACAATACTAAATTACTTTATGTTTTTTCGATTACTATCATACAAAATAATATATTTAATTAAATCATAAGGGGTATTATATTTATAATAGTTCAGGTTATTAAAATATTCCCCCCTTTGAAATTTCAAAATGAAAATATTAATTTCCCACACTAACATAGATAAGGGTAAATATGTTTCATTACTTCCTCTTTTTTCCCACTACACATATTAAAACTTTGGGTTTTTCCACAATACTTTGTCCAGGTGCATTATCTTATTTTGTAGAACATTGCCTCTATGATCTAAGATCTTCATCGGATACTCATAATAGGAACAATCATTCTCAAATGGTACTGTCCCTAGATTTAGTGCATGTGAGGAGTCTGAAATGTAATTTATCAATAAGGATACATGGAATACATCATGTACATGAGATATGTTAGATGGGAGTTTATTCGATAAGCAATTTCTCTGATGTGATCAAGGATCTCAGTGGGGCCAATGGATATTTGACTAAGCTTTCCCTTCTTCCAAAATTTCATGAAATTCTTCCACGGAGATATGTGGAGGAATAACATGTTTCTAACATTAAAATGTGGGTCTTGTTGATGATTTTCAAAACAAATATTATGTTGACTCTGAGAAGCCTCAATGCGATGCATAATGGTCCTAACCTTTTCCACCATTTCCTCAACCATTTTAGGACCTAGATGTTTCCCCCAACTTCATCCCAATATAAAGGTGATATGAACCTCTTCTCATAATTGGATCTATAGGGATCCATTTGGATTCTATATTTAAATCTTTTATTGTATATGAATTCGAAAATAGGAATATGTTGATCCCATCCTCCTTTGAAGCCAATTTAGCATTCTCTCAACATGTCTTCTAATGTATGAATAGTAAAATTAGGCTGGCCATTAGTTTGAGGGTGATAAGACGTATTGAAGTTCAACTCAGTTTTTAGATCATGTTAGATAATATTCCAAAACAAGGAGGTAAATCTCAAATCTCAATCAGATACAATTGATCAAGGCACTCCATAATGCCTCACCACTTCTTTGATGTATATCCCTCCAAGTTGGTCGAGTGAGAAGTCCTCTAGATTTTCAATAAAGTTGGTTGTCTTTTTATGATGATCCAAAATAGAATAGATATTATTATTCCCTCTTAATGTATTTGAAATAACAATAACATAGTACAAGGTGATGTTTTACCATTTCTATGTAGGTATGGGTAATGGTTCTATAATCCCATTGTATTTTTACCTTTCATCCATAACTTGTTGAAATACGGAACATTATAATGCATATTCTATGATCCCCTTCTTCATATTGTCCCACCAATAGTACTATTATAGATATTGGTACATCTTTTTTCTCTTGGGTGTATGGAGAATGTTGAGCTATGTTCATCATCCAACATCACCTTCTTTAACTCATGATTTGGTGGCACACATTATTGTTACCAAAATCTCACAAATCCTTTATCATTAACATTAAAATTCAAGGATTTCACTTTAATGATAACTTCCACATATTTCTAAATTCCAAAATCTTATATTTGATCATTATTTAACCTCTATAGAAGGGATTATTGAGTAGTAATTTTTAAATGGACTGATGATGTTTCTTATAGAATTATTCTCATGTCAACCCTTTTCAAATCAAAGAGGATTGGATCCTTCCCAATTCGCATAAATGAAAAAAAATCTGATTCCTTTCTGCATAGAAATATGCTACATTATTCACTTCCCAAGGATAGTAGCGGATGGAGTAGTTGTATTCCTTTATTCTCTCTAACCATCTTTATTGGTGCATATTAATCTCTTTCTTTGTGAATATACACTTGAAGATTTTTTTGATCCATATATATTTCACATTTCATGCAAAAGAGATAATTCCACCCTATTTCAATGTAAATATCACCAAATCTTACTCAAGATAATATGTTTTTTAGTTATGTTCATGAAATTTAAACAACCTAGAAGCATAGGTTATCAATTTTTCATTCTTTTTTAACACACATCATAATCCCTTTATTAGGGAATTGCTGAATACCATGAAAAGTTATCCACTTCTGGGTAGTGTGAGCAAATTTTTAGTGATGAGCCTCATTTTTAACTACCTGATGATATATTCATATACATCTCCAAGAAAACATGACTCCCTTCTGAGTTATCTTGGTTAGAGGGATTGAAAATCAATAGAAATATCTAACAAATTAATGAAATTACAAAGATAATCCAAGGAAACTACGGGTATCTGTCACAAATGGTGGCCTTGGACATCATTAAATTTCATCATTCTCTTAAGGCTCCACAAATATCCAATTTCTTTTGATTTTATGCCCCCAAAATGGTAATTCCTTAAACCATAACTCACATTTGATGTACTTGGAATAAAGATTCTCCTTTCATATAGTCATTAGAATAATTCTCATATGCTCCTCATGACCATCCTTAGTATTGGATATTATTAGAATATTATTAATAAATAATTGGAAATTTTCTTCAATGTATTATCTAAAAACTCTATTCATTAATTTGATGAATACTACTAACGCATTTGCGATTTTTAATTTAATTACAATGAATTCTTAGTTCCCCTACCATGTATAAAAAGTAGTACTGGGGATATCATCCTTGTTAACCCTAACTTGGTAATATCTCGAATGAATATACATCTTGGAAAAGAATTAGTCTTTATATAGATGATGGAATAATTCATCAATTTGTGGCAGTTGATACTTGTTATTTATCATTATCTTGATAAGCTCATGATAATAAACACAAAGACTCATTGACCCATTTTTCTTCATGATGAAGAATACTATTACACCATAAGGTAGGGCACCTGGGTGTTTAAACCCTTTATCAAGTTTTTACAATAGTTTTTTATTTAGGTCCTAATGTTCCACAACATCCATTATATATAGAGTATTTTATATTGGTAACACCCCTTTCAATTTTGAAAATTAACCCTATCGACTGGGAGAATGACTAGTAAATTCATTGGGAAATTAATTAGTGTATTCCCTCACAAAAGGAATGTCTTAAATGGATATATTTTCTTTATAATCAATAATTTGAGCTTGATATGATATATCATATGGAAATACTATTCATTATTGATTTGTTGGTTCTAATGAAGATTCATCCTCCTCATTCCACTTATATAGAATTGGTGGCCAGTTCACAATACTTAGAGTGAGTTCCTTCTCATGGAAATTTATGTTGGCTATATGCAGGGAAATCCAATCCACAACTAGAATTGAATAAAATTTAACCAAAGGGGGTATGAAAAGGTTTTCTTTTATTTTCATCTAGAAAATTTTGATAGGGGATGTGTTACATACTTGGGATACAATAATTTACCTATTTTCAATTTTCACTGATAGTTGTACCTCCATACTCTGTGTTGGTGTTTTAAAAGTTCTACTAAACATTCATGATATAAAGGAATGTTTATAACTTTAATAAAAAGAGAAATTCAATATTATTTAATGAATAACTATCATACATATCACTACTTCATTTTCAGGTTCCACCTTAGTGTATTTGATGAAAAAAGATCACCCTTTATTCCTTGTTGGTTGTTGGATTTCATCAAAAACCCATGGATTTGTGCATTAGTTTCAACAGTTCCACGATTCCTTATAGTTATATAAATGATCAATGTGCTAAGGGTTTACTAGAGAATTATTTTTGTCCATCTAATTAGCGGGTTTCTCCAACTGATAATTTATTGCTAGGTTCCTTTCCTTTCCAAACGTAGAGAATTTTTTCATCTCCCTTAGGAAATTTATAGGGTGCTTTTTTCCTCAACATTGACAAGTGGGATGATGAAATTTATTGGCACCATTATATTTCTTCATTATAACATAATACTTAAACTCCACTTTCCTCTTCTTATCCCTGTGGTATCCATGAGATTATCTGATATCCATTTCAACGTTGAGGGAACATTAGAAAATTTACTCATTGCTGTCAAATTCATGGATCACTATGGATTTTGGTAAACTAGGTTTTATCCAACCAAAGAAGTGGTCAACCTTGAATTCAAGGGTTATAGAAAATCTAGATGCATATAACACAATTCTAATGATGTCTTCCTCCGACTCCCCAATATATTTGTTATCGTTGTTTCTCGAGTTTAAAAAAAACATTTCAATTTTTTGTCATGGAGTGAAAGGAAAGTATCTCACATCAATATATTCCTTAGGAGACATATTATTGATCAATTTCCACCATTTATCATCTTCTACATCCATATGTTAAACAACTAATAGATCCTCCCCTTTCTTATAACATAGAAAGATTAAGATCTACTCAATGGAATTGATGAATTTTTATGTGATTAAGGGATCTGATGATCCATTTATTGTTAGAGGTATTTGTCTTATAAAGATATAAATTGTAGAATGTTCTTTATTAAAGAGATTTTGGTGCCCCACCTAATCTAAGATTATATTCTATTCCTGCGTCATTTAAGACAGTATCATCACAATTTTTTCTATTCTCACTCCAATTCAAATGAGTATCTCATTTGGGATAGTCATCACATTTGATAGAACATTTATTATTTACCTGATTCATCCTATTTTATACCACTCACTAAAATAAATGGAAAATTATATATGATTATTTTTAAACTATTGAACACACAAATAATTATCTTATGACATTAAAGAGTTAACATATAAATTACATGTATTTCTTTAAATTATTAATCTCTAGGCTTGAATATATGTTATCCATGATCTATTTCATAACATATATTCTTATGGATATTTTTTTCTTAATAATGTTTCATAATGATATTATGAATATACCCATGTTTATCCCTTGGGAGTGCCAAAATAGGTGTGAAGCATGTCATATTGTCTTCCACCAGTTTCTGATAGAGTCTAGCTCAATATTGTGTTTTCGGGTTTTACCCCTATGTACATCTATACCAGATCTACATCCCCATGTAGTATCCAGATGGGGATGTATTTTCATGATAAACAACTTACTATATATATACCAAAATATAGGGAGGTTTTCTTATACATACTATTATCCTAAAATATTTCGATTGAGTTTTACAATCTGAATCCCAAAAATAACAAAATTTTTTCTTTAATGTCAACTATAAAAACTTGAAGCTTTATTACACATAAATTATTTATTTATTACATAAATGTACACATAATTAAATCCAAAATATTGATAATTATATTTTATTTGTGAACTAGTTACATTACATAACAATTTAAAAAAAAATAATACATCAACTTTATTGAAATATTCCTTCACAAGTTCACAATATTCCATCAAACTAAAAACTGCATTGGATAACTGAGGGAAATACATAAGAAAGGGGTGAGGTATATAGAACAGTAAGGGAATAAAAATATCATTACATGATGATATTGATACATTTTATATAATATCAATATAAATTATAAATAAAAGGTGTGAGAATCATAAACATGAACAACGAAGCATGATATAACATGATAGTCATAATGGAAAGATTGGAAATGTGGAGGCAACTTAAAACAATGAATCATAAACATATGTTAACGATAAAAATAATTACATCATGATGGTAAAAGTACAATAATGGAACCAGGTTCAATCCTTGTACCAATACGACATCTCATGATAATAAACATTACCCAATGCATTAGAGAACTATATCATTTTGAGTGCACCCATCAATTTCATTTCATTATCATGATTTAGTGTGACACATTGATCATATAACCAAGATTCATTCATGATAATATATTATTCAATGAACAAGTTGAGTGGGATAAATGAATATACCTACCAAGTCAAATAAGAATATGTGTATAATGGTGAAAACCCTTGATAGGAAATAGGTATGGTATTCACTAATCAATTGTTTTTGGCATGGAAAATCACAGTGAAATTTTAGTATCATAATATTATCACTTAAAAAAATAGTAAAATTGATTAATGATAGTTAAAGGGGTCTTTAATAATTTTTAAATCAAATGGGAAATAATAGGGACAAATAATGACATATCATAACATTTGGAATTTTATATAAAAGGCATAATATAATAAATAATCTTTAATAATGAAGAGAAAGTGAGGATCCCTTTCTTGAGTGTGTGACTCCAAATTCTTGGGAGGATCTTCTTAAAGGATTGAGGGAACCTTGGGAGGAACATAGAGAGAAGATGGAAAAGTAAGGAAATTCTTAATGGATTTTTATTAAAGATAAATGGGATAGTGGGTGGGTTTATATAGGAAACGAGTGGGGGTTTAATTATTATTCCTCAAACATTGTTTTTGGACTCTATATAATAAAATAACCAAAACCACAAACCTTCTCATGGTATTCCCCATGGCTTCCAGAAAAATGGGATTATTTTCCCTTATTTTATTAGTTAAAGGATCAAAATAAATAAAATAATACCATTGCTTAAATTTAAGTGAGTTATCCTCTTAAAGAAAGGATTTTAAAACATTAAAATATATTAAAGACTATGTAGGATTCATGAAGGCTTTATAAAATTTTAAAAAAATATACACAAAATCGCATTATTTTAAATGGAAAAGATAGATTTATTATTTTCTTCAATTTATTTTATTTATTTCATCTCTTATTAATAATTATGATTTCATAATATACACTATATATTTATACCATATTTAATTTTTACCTGAAATTTAGACTGTCTCAGATAATTACGAAAAATTAACCATTGGATAATTTTTACATTCTAATTCCAAAAATATAAATATTTTAACAAAATTGTTTTATAAATATGTGTATTTATCTTTTTAAATAATAATATGAATTTATTGAGAAATGAGAGGTTATTTGAGAATAATTGTTTTCTAACACTTATAAAAATTATATTTGACTTCATAAATATTATATGATAAATTATATTTAATAAAAATTAAATCATAATGACATTTTATTATAATATTATTAATTTAAAAAATAAATTAATCAAAGAAAAGAAATTTGTTAATTTAATTCAAATAAAATCAAAAAATAATATTTCTGTTTTATTGTATCAAAATAAAAATAATTTATAAAGTACCAATAATAGAATAAAAATATATTCATTATTTTATACAAAATATTGTAAATAATTGTACGGATATTGTCTTGATTCGTATCCCTTTAATACATAAGAAAATTACCTTAGAGAAATGTGTGTGACTATGAGGCTTTTATGGGGAAGTTCAGCGTACATGGTTTGGGCCATAATCTTGATAAACATGAACCTCTATTGTAAACAGTTTCTATATTTCTTTAGTTATTGGATATAAGATTGGGTTTGGTCAAAGGAAAATCCCATAGATGTTATCTCCCTGAGAAGCTCTAATAATTGGGCTTCATAGAGTATTATCCTATTAGTTGAGGCTATCTCATCCTTTGTATGTTTCAATTGGATTTGTTAAAAACATATATTTATTCTAATCATGTGATCATTATTCAACGACTATATTATCAATGTTAATGTTTTGTAACAATCTTTTAAATTAAATAGAATATAATAAAACTAGAGAAGTTCATGTGTTTTATATAACCATATTAAATTATATAAATTTTAATTAAATTAGAAGGGAAATATTATTTATAATATTTTAGGACATTACATTATGAAATTATACAAATCTATAAAATATAGTGATAGAAAATGAAATACAGTCTTCATGGATACTGTTAGTCGTATATATGCATGAACGTTGTTTCCATTTTCTTTTAAAATTGAAAAAATAAAGGTAAATGATATATTATCATTACAGAGACTTTTTATGTCATATATATCACATTTTTTCATTAAACCAATCCTTATTAACTTCCTAGTAAGGTGTGAATGAATTATATCACTTTACAAGTTGATAGTTCATCGTACACACAAGCAACGTTATCGTATTCCAAAAATGGAAATCATGATGTTAGACATAGTATAATAACTCCTTAAACATAATAATATCATAAATATAATATATAGACCATAAATACATCAATATTTCTATCCTTGAGAGGCGGTAATGGAAAAAATAATGACATCGGTCCCCACAGCGGTAGTCCGATGTCCACATGAACAATGATCTCATAACCCATTTAATGGAAGTATAGAAGGATATAAGTGTTTCCATTAATAGAAAAAAATATTAGTATATGAATGATATTGATGTTATTATATCATAATGGTGCAATAATATTTGAAGGAGGTGGAGGAATATATAAAACAAAAAAGCTCATAGATGAACATTACCTCTCTTTAGGTATCCTCCTTAGGTTTGGACCAAAATAAATCATAGGATAGATTTAAATCCAAAATACAACTTCTAGAATGATATTAGGGAAGTTGAAAGTCTTTTGGGTATGTATTGTCCAAAAAAAGGGTTTCATGGTGTTAATAAGAGAGGAGTGGGGTGGCCTTTTATAAGTGAAGTTAGTGATATAATTGTAATTTGTTGAAAAGAATACATGTAACCATGTTTCTACAAGAAAAGGGTCTAGAATGGATTAAATTAGAACATTATTAATTTTAAGGTATAAATATGTACATAAAATATATTTTATAAAATATTATAATTCATTTTAATCCTTATGATAAGTTTAACCCCTTAGTAAATTCATTTTTTTCTTTAATTGTGTGAAATAATTTTTATAGTTTTTACTATAAATTGTGTTTATAAATTAAGTTTAAATTATTATATAATATAAAATTTTGTGATTAAAAATATGGAATCCATTTTTAAAAATTGCATTCATATAATTTGTAGAATTTAATTTAAAATTAATTCTATAGACGCGACGAGAAAGTATGTCTTTAAAGGGAAAATGCTCAAAAGTTTGAAATTTTTTTAAAGAAAATTTCAATATAAAATTGATTAAAATGACCTAAGTAGGATTAATGGAAGAATAATTGGAATCATTTTACTTCAAAACCCACTTGTATTATAATTTAGCTTTATATATAAATTAAATGAGAAGGTAGTTTTCAATTAAAATTCAGAATTCTTCACTGTTCATAAAAAATCAAACTTCTTTGAAAAATCCAAAAAATTTCCCATAATATAATTTTGATATAATTTTTTCAAAAAGAGTTTATTCTGTCAATTATTTCTATAAGCTCCAAAAATTACCTATATTATAGTGCAAAAAAGTAAATAAATTTGTTTTATGATAAACATTTATCTTCTAAACACATGAAGAATTAGTTGAAAATTAAATTCCTTTTTGTCAACATTTTTTATTAATATTATACAAATATAAAAAATATTTAAAAATTAGTTATTACTATTCATATTTATACGTTTAATGGCTAGTTTATAAAATTTAAATTTAAATAACTATATTAATAATATATCATCGTTTTGTTAAATCTTAAATTGACTTATTTTAGTGTATTCCTCAGGCTGTATCATGTTCTATTATATTTTTTCTCAAGAATATACTATATAAACATGAAATATAAGAACCTATTATCTCTCTTCATAAAAACAGTTCCTATGCTCCAGTTATATTCCAAGGCTCATTTTATGTAACCCCTAGAAGATAATGAAAGTTCATCTCATTGACTTTGTCGATGATTAGTTCTGTTGGGGGGTGAACTACCTTGGGTGGTCTGTGGAAATATTATCATTCTTATCCCAACATGATTGACCTAAACTCACTCAATAATTGTATGCATATAGACATTCACATTGTCTCATAAAATATTTAGACTAGTGTTCTCTATATGATATTGTTGACATATATCCATGAATGGGTGTATGTAGAGAAACACATTTTCCACAAAAGAAGTTAGCCCCCATGCTACAATAATATGTGGTCATGAAATGATAGTGGAACTTAATAAAAAGTCCCTCAGATCCAATATTTTTTTAAAACAACATGGGAAATTTCGTTGGGTATAATAGAATGTGGATTTATCCATAGGGTTATGAAGTACATGGGTTTCTACCATTGGGTGAGGGACTTATATTTAAGATGTTTTATCTTTTCATGGATTTTAGTGTCCTTGATAGGAAACACATGTATTTTTAAAATCTATTTGCGGCCTCAAATAGGGTGACCCATATTCTAAATATTATTTTCATCATGATTGAATATTCTCTCAGTATATTCAGGGAAGAGAATAAAAAATGGAAACATTTATCTATTCAAGAGTAGGAGCGACATTATTGTTATATCTCAACTTATTTTCACTAATGACATGATTTTACAAAATAATGCAGGGTATAGATCCATCAGGGTACCTAATAGAGAATCATAGGAATATAGTAGATGGAGTGGGAAAAAATTTAATCATGAAAAAGTTTAATTTTTTATTTTGAGATTATGTTCGGAAATATATGAGGAAATAATAGAGCAGTTATTGGTCTTTCACAGAAGGTACTTCTATATGGAATACATGGGGTCTCCTATATCATTGAGTAGGATGTGAATCTACCACTATAAGGGGGTCATGAATCGGATCACCAGCTATATCAACAATTGGATGAACTGATTCCTATCCTTTAGGGGTAGGATTACTTTGGTCAACTGGGTCCTCACCTCTATCCCAATTCATGGTTTGTCTGTCTTATGGGTTCTTAAAACCGTTATAAGAAATATTGGGAGGATATTCAACTCTTTTATATGTTAATATCATGTTGAGGTAATCTTTCACTAGGATTCATGGAAGAGGATGGAAGATTCATTTGATAATTGTGGGATTAGTGTAACACCCCAGGTAAATAAAGTATATGAAATCTTTATATTTATCCCTATTTGTGAAAAAAATGTTAATATTAATTTAAAGGGGACGCTATGCTTGATGGCTTACCCAATACGCAACAATGAGTTCCTTTGAAATCTTACGTTGCACTGTAATAATAAAATATTATTATTTTAAATGGTAGTTAACGCCTATCCGTTGTAATTGATGGAATGAACAGAACTAACTACAAAATGATTATATATGTTTGTCAAATATTTTTACATTTTATAATAAATGTTAGAGGATTAAAAATGTGAATGAATTCAATTTTAAGTGTAAACATTCTAATATTCTTTAGAAGGTCGATTAACCACCTTTTGATGGAGAACCTCTTTTAAATCCAATTTTTGACAAATTTATGTGTTATATTTGACAAAATAAAATTCTTCTTTAGAATCGAGAGATCAAAATTTACTTTGTGTAAATATTTGGTATCTTTCCGATAAAGGTCATTTTTTAATGAATAGTGAAAAATGTTGTATTTTAATTCAAAACCTCTTTTTAATATAATTTATTTATTTGATTTGATTATATTTTTAATTGTTTTTAAAGTAAAAGTAGAATATATTTTTTAACATTTAATCCAATAGTGGTCGTTGGAATTAATTTCACTTTGAAATCGGACTTAAACTAGTGTCAATCTTTTGATACTTATTGTTTCATAAAAACACGCTATTTACTCTGATAGCGGGAATTAATTATTAAATTAATAAATTCAACTTATATATTTTGAATTTTGTAAAATAGAAATCATTTTTGAGTTCGGAATATCAAATATAGCTTAGGGTGAATTTTTGGTATTTTTCTGAAAAACTTCAATTTTTGATGTATAGTGAAACCACTAAGTGGTAGTTAAAGAAACTAATTTTTTGTTTAAATGAAACTTTTCCACCTCTATGTTTTTAATTTCAAAAATCCTACATACATGGTTATCATTAGGAAGTAAAATGTGATTCAGTGGGATTAAAATAATTTTTTTGGTGAATAGTAACATTTATGTTCTTAATCACGATTAGAGGTAATTAGTGTAGTTTAAGGTAAAAATAATGTTTTATTAATATTAGATGAGCTTGAAACATGTCCAACCCTTATTGGATGTGTCATTTCCGACCAAGACAATCCATGGGTCAACATGGGGACCCCATGGAGCCACTTTGGAAGGAAAATGACATTAATATTTTTTTATTTAATGTTAAAGTAAAAATGTCACAAGTATGAGATGTTTCACTAAAACAATTTTTAAATGGGGTTATACAAGCCATATTTTTTACTATAAATATTAATTAGAAATATAAAAAGATTTCATACATCATGATTTTTTTTATAATTTTTAGACATTAAATAAAATAAATTATTTATGAAATTATGATGATGTAGCGATTACCTCATTAATAAAGGATTTAAATAAAATGAAAAGATAATGTTAAAACTACAATGTAAACTTGTCAAAAACCTATTGGATGAGTATATTTCGAAACCTTACCACCTTATCCTTGAAATAAATCAATGTGGGACCTTTAAAATACGAAACTCATTTGAAAATAAAGTAACATTTTGTAACTTCCCAAGAGTGCCCCACCTCTCCTCTTATAAAAGGCCCCCACCTCTACCACCTTACCCACACCTCTAAAGCCTTTGGCTCGGCCAAAACCTGCTCATTTTTACTCTACAAATCCCTCTCTTACTCCTATGAGCCTCACTTTGGGCAGAAGTCTTCCCAAGGAAGCCTTTGAGCTCAGATCAAAGAGAGTTACCCGATTTTAATGTAATGTCTTCACTTGTGTTCTTTTGTTTTATTTTGCTTCTCCAACACCCTAAACTCTTTTTATTAATTTCTTTTGTAAAAAATGCAGTATATCCAATATACTAGGATGTTTTTATAAGAATAATTAGAGCTACACTTACACACACCTATATCTAATGGTTAAAGAACATACTATTTCTGTGGATGACGAATTTCTACCTCACGAAATGATGATTGTTCAACACTCATATAACACCTTCAAAGGTGGACATTAAGATGTAACTATATTAATATATGATATATAATATGTTTATGTTTTACTTAATCTTTTGTATTTTTATTTTTTGTCATACCTTTCTGGTTTCCATTGTGGGTAAACACGATAATTTCATTTTTGGAAGTGCAGACTACCGCCCCCTCAAAGTGATTTGATTCATTAATGCCATATGTGGGATGTATAAAGTATTGATTTAATGTTATTATATATGATTTATGTTACATATAAATGATTAATATAATTCTGTAATTAAAATATAAATACCTCTCATTTAGTTTTAATTCCATTAATATGACATAGAAATGAAAGTAGCGTTCATGCGTACGTATGGCTTACCGTCTCCATGAACGGCGCATTTCATTTATTACCTATAAATGATTATGTAATATTATAAATACATGTATATTCTGGATATATATGATATATATGATATCCAAATCATGAATATCATTCTGGATATAATGAACCTTTGACCACACGAACAACATGTAATTTTAAGAAGTCCACTTTCGACTTAAGAACCAAATATCGACAAAACAAACATTATTAACTTAAATGATTACATAATGTTTATAACATAGAAATAAGTGATATAAAAGGAATAATGAACTTGAAAAAGGTTCATAAGCAAGTATAAATTAACTCAGGTTTATTATTCAGGACATTAAAGAATTATCGAGTCAAGTCGGACCTGAGGTAAGGGATCCTACTCCTCTCTCTCTATTTAAGTACACTCTTTTATGTCATTCCTTTTAAGCTCATCTTTCTTATAATTGGGATGTTCTTTTATGTTACTCCTAATTTAATTTTTATGTTCATATGATGAGAGACCCTATTTTATCTCATCAGTCCATTTTGGAAGTTTTGAGTGGCGCCGTTAGGCTGCCGAATTTTCATAAGCGATCTATCCTCTCTCTTTATTTTTAAGTACTCTCCTTTATGTTACTTATTTTAAGCTCCTATTTGTTTTGATGGGGTATGCTATTTTTATATTCCTCTTTCTATAAATTTTATTTTAATATCATGAGATACCCTATTTGATCTCATCAATCCATTTTTCGAAGTTTTAAGTGGCGCTGTTAGGCTGAAGAGTTTTTGTAAGGGATTTTTCATCTCACTTTTAGTCTCGTGAGATTTATGCTACATTTTCCACCATTTCCTTTGAGTAGTTTAAGTAATTCCCATTATTATACTCTTTGTTGTAATATAATTTCATATATGGGTATTTACATATTCATTGTATGACCCTTCTTCAATGGGGTGTATGTTTCGAAAGTTACCCAAGTCGGTAAGGGAACCTTTCACCCTCCTCTTTTAAAAGACTTATATTTTTATGTATTTTAATTCACATACTATTTTGTTGGGATATTTTCTTATATATCGTTATTGATGTAAATTTTATGTCCAAGTGATGAGATACCCTTTTTATCTCTCATCAACTCTTTTTCTGAATTTTTAAGTGACGCCGTTAGGCTGTCGAATTTTTGCAAGGGAACTTCTTAACCCAATTTTGATTATTTGGGATACACTTGTACTCCTTGAATATGTCGTTCTATGAATATTTGTGAATGTCCTCTGATTGTTTTTAACTTAATATCCACTTATATTTGGTGTATTCGTTTGTCACACATAATTATGCAATTGATTTATCCTTAATTTAAGGATACCGTCTTTGTATGGGACTTCGTCTCAATATCCTTTCATTAAGGCATATTTTGTTTTATACACAACCAACTTTTATATGGTGTATAAACCCCTTTGGCTTTTACATTTATCAAAAATGAATCTTTTTTATACGAAGAGTTTTACTAAATGACAAAAGAGAATTTTTTTGTCGTACGTATGCGGCGACAATGACTTCTCCGCCGCTGTGACCATTATTTGAGTTTCGGATTCCTCAACAAGCCATACCTTTTTTTAAATGAAAAATAAATACCATGTTTTACTTTTATTTTATTTTGGTATTGAAAATGTTTTTCATAATGTTTTTATATCAATGTGTTGTATTGATATCTTGTGATTGAAAAGTGGAAATGTTATGTTTCCTTTATGCATGTTTTATGTGATACGATTATGTTATGGTTCTTGGACATTATTATGAAGACAGGTGGTTATGTGATAAACTAAGGGTGCGTGAGCCCGATAGAGCTCTCCAATGCATTGGGTAACGCGAAGGAGTTAAGAATTAAGGTTTCTCCGAAGAGATTTATGGAATATACTGTGATGGGTATTCCAAACGTAACCAAGAGGGTTACTCCCTACGTAATAATGTTATGAATGACTCAAGTTACATTTATATCTTATGATTTCTATGATTTATTCATGATTTTATGAGGTATGTTAAAGTGCATATGTTTTATGGGTAAAGTATGATTTCATTCTTATGTATATATATGTACTCATGTTTCCTTTCCATACTTTTTATAACCCTTACTGAGCTTTTTATGCTAATCCCTTGTTTTTTTAAATGTTTTTCGTAGGTCAAGGGAATGGTACATGATATGATGATAGTGTCAAGGAAGTGTCAAGAAAGAATCCATGTTTTATTTTAAATATGTTTCCATTGATGGGAAAAATTAATACTATCTTTTATGTAACCACTTTCTTTAAATGTGGAATGCAATGCAAGTTTAATGATCTAATTCTCTAAAACTCTAAACCTGAAAATATCCTCGATCTGTAATCTTGTAATAACTCAAGATTAAGTAAGGTTTAAGGTCGGGGCCTTATAGTTGGTATCAGAGGTCGGTTTAGATAACTTTATAGGTTAGGGTATTCTCTAAGCATAAGTGACATTACCATAATGGTTAGGATTTCAAAAAGAGTCCTAGTTTTAGATAAAGTGAATGAGTAAGTATATCTTAGTGTTTACCTTCCTCATTAGTACATGATTTTTTTGTTGATATACTCTAACTGACATTTCTGTTTTTAGTGAATGGATGGATCTAACAGGCACCAAAGAGAGAACAGGTTTGAAGGAAACTATGGTGGTTCTCTGATTATGATACGAGATAAAATGGGGGATTCAATGAGGAAACTCGTGGTTATTCTAAACCAACTATCAAGGAGTCATGATCAACCACTTGATCCTTGGTATAATCTGTAATGCATCATGTACGAGATGACCAATCGATGTGGAAGTTTAGGTAATAATTATAAAGGTAACCATTAGAGTTTATATGATCCTTACTTTTGAGGTAATTATGGGTTATTATATGTTATGATGGAAAATGAAAGGCATGAGATAAACTTGAGGTTAAAATATGTTATGATTATTTTTTAAGATTTCATCTCATTTTGGGGAATGTTTTAAGAATTATATAGTTTTGTAAAAAGGACAACACGCTGACCGTGTGACAACCCGTCGTGTCGGACAAAGATGCGGGAATCAAACCCACAACCAAAGTGCGACTAGTATTTATCGCCTACCACTGGACTACGTGAAGTCCCTGGTTAGTTTGACTGATTATTTTTATTTAGATTATTTTATGAATTAATAGTAGGTTGGTTTTAGGTTATCTATGGAAATTTATTAACTTATCATGGAGGATATGTGATTAGGTTAATTACTTTTCAATGTGAGAATTGAAGAGCAACTGATGTTATTTGGAGATAAAAGTTAATTTGTACCTTGGAAGAATATGTGTCTAAATCCTTAAAATATTTGGGTTTCAATATTAGTTTGGTTTACTTTGAAGAATTTTATGGAAAAATTGTTTATCAAATGGTCCTCATTGAACCTTGGGTTTTGTTGGACAAATTTTGGAGATTAAGAATAGAATTTCTTTTTATAAAGGGTTATCCTTTTCTGGATTATCTGATCTTGTAATAACCATTTTGGTTTTGGTTTTGGTTAAAATCTAAAGACTTGGGATGTATATAGTTCTCTTTTGTGGATTAGGTGATTCTCTAGAAGTGGATTATAGTGAACAAGTCTTCGTAAATACTCGTCTTTTGGAGAAAATATGAGTTTGTGTGAGAAATATAATAAAAGTTGAAAGTCAACATGATAAGTAGTTATGTTTCTTTATGAATAAATTCCTCAATAAAAATTAAATTAAAACAAAAATGTTGTCTATTAACTTTTCCTACTGGGGAATCAAATACCGTTTAACCCATCCCAAGTTTGTGATTTTCTTGTGGTTAACTTTCTCCTAAACATGTTTTGTATCACTCTCCATCAGAACATGACCCTATGTTTTCTTCTCCATGTCCATGTTTTCCTACATGGAATCCTAGAATGGGCTAACTCGGGTGACCTCTGTACTTCTCTTTCTTTATTTTAAAGTGATTGCTTTACCGACTCTTGTTCTGATGTGGGACTTTGAAAGATGTTTCAGAGCCCAATTTTAAAATTGCGAGGACGCAATTCCCAAAAGGGGGGAAGGATGTAACACCCTAGGTAAATAAATAATATGACATCTTTATATTTATCCCTATTTGTGAATAAAATGTTAATATTAATTTAAAGGGGACTCTATGCTTGATGGCTTACCCAATACGCAACAATGAGTTCCTTTGAAATATTACGTTGCACTATAATAATAAAATAATATTATTTTAAATGGTAGTTAATGCCTAGCCGTTGTAATGGAGGGAATTAATAGAACTAACTAAAAAATGATTATATATGTTTTTCAAATATTTATACTTTTTACAATAAATGTTAGAGGATTAAAAATGTGAATGAATTCAATTTTAAGCGTAAACATTCTAATATTCTTTAGAAGGTCGATTAGCCGCCTTTTGATGGTGAACCTCTTTTAAATCCACATTTTGACAATTTTATGTGTTATATTTGACAAAATAAAATTCTTCTTTAGAATCTAGACATCAAAATTTACTTTGTGTAAATTTTTGGTATCTTTCCGATAAAGTTCATTTTTTAATGAATAGTGAAAATGTTGTATTTTAATTCAATACCTCTTTTTAATGTAATTTATTTAAATGATTTGATTATATTTTGAATTGTTTTTAAAGTAAAATTAGAATATATTCTTACCTTTTAATTCAATAGTGGTCATTGGATTTAATTTCACTTTGAAATCAGACTTAAACTAGTGTCAATCTTTTGATACTTATTGTTTCAAAAAAACACGCTATTTGCTCGGACAGCGGGAATTAATTATTAAATTAATTAATTCAACTTATATGTTTTTAATTTTTTAAAATAGACATCATTTTTGATTTCGGAATATCAAATATAGCTTAGGGTAAATTTTTGGTATTTTTCTGAAAAACTTCAATTTTTGATGAATAGTGAAACCACTAAGTGGTAGTTAAAGAAACTGATTTTTTGTTTAAATGAAACTTTTCCACCTCTGTGTTTTGAATTTCAAAAATTTGACATACATGGTTTTCATTAGGAAGTAAAATTTGGTTCATTGGGATTAAAATTATTTTTTTGGCGAATAGTAACTTTTATGTTCTTAATCGCGATTAGAGATAGTTCGTGTAGTTTAAGGTAAAAATAATGTTTTAATAATATGATATGAGCTTGACACATGTCCTACTCTTATTGGATGTGTCATGGAAAACCAAGACAATCCATGGGTCAACTTGGGGACCCCATGGTGCCACTTTGGAAGGAAAATGACATTAATATCTTTTTATTTAATGTAAAAGTAAAAATGTCACAAGCATGAGATATTTCACTAAAACAATTTTTAAATGGGGTTATACAAGTCATATTTTTACTATAAGTATTGATAATAAAGATAAAATTATTTCCTACATCATGTTATTTTTTTTATAATTTTTAGACATTAAATAAATTAAATTATTTATGACATCATGATGATGCAGCGATTACCTCATTAATAAAGGATTTAAATAAAATGAAAAGATAATGTTAAAACTATAACATACACTTGTCAAAAACCTATTGGATGAGTATATTTCTAACCCTTACCACCTTATCCTAGAAATAAATCAATGTGGGACCTTTAAAATATGAAACTCATTTGAAAATAAAGTAACATTTTGTAACTTTCCAAGAGTGCCCCTCCTCTCCTCTTATAAAAGGCCCCCACCTCTACCTCCTTACCCACACCTCTCAAGCCTTTGGATCGGCCAAACCCTGATCATTTTGCCTCTCCACATACCTCTATTACTCCTAGAAGCCTCACTTTGGGCAGAAGTCTTCCCAAGGAATCCATTGAGCTCAAATCAAAGAGAGTTACCCGATTTTAAGGTAATGTCTTCACTTGTGTTCTTTTGTTTTGTTTTGCTTCTCCAACCCATAAACTCTTTTTATTAATTTATTTTTTAACACTTACAGTATATTAAATATAGTAGGATGTTTTTATAAGAAGAATTCGAGCTACACTTACACACACCAACATCTAATGGTTAAAGAACATACTGTTTCTGTGGATGGCGAATTTCTGCCTCACGAAATGATGATTGTTCAACACTCATATAACACCTTCAAAAGTAGAAATTAAGATGTCACTATATTTATATATGATATTTAATATGTTTATGTTTTACTTAAGATTCTGTATTTTTCTTTTGTGTCATACCTTTATGGTTTCCATTGTGGGTAAAAACGATAATTTCATTTTTGGAAGTGCGGACTACAGCCCCCTCAAAGTGATTTGATTCGTTAATGCCATATGTGGGATCTATAAAGTATTGATTTAAAGTTATTATATATGATTTATGTTACATATAAATTATGAATATAATTCTGGAATTAAAATATACATACCTCTCATTTATTTTTAATTCCATTAATATGACATAGAAATAAAAGTAGCGTTCATGCGTACGTACGGCTTACCGTCTCCATGAACGGTGCATTTCATTTCTTACCTCTAAATTATTATGTAATTTTATAAATAAATTTATATTTTGGATATATATGGTATATAAGATATCCAAATCATGAATATCATTCTGGATATAATGAACCTTTGACCACACGAACAACATGTAATTGTAAGAAGTCCACTTTCGACTTAAGAACCAAATATCGACAAAACAAACATTATTAACTTAAATGATTACATAATGTTTATAACATGGAAATAAGTGATATAAAATGAATAATTAACTTGAAAAAGTTTCTTAATCAAGTAAAAATTAACTCAGGTTTATTATTCAGGATGTTAAAGAATGATCGAGTCATGTCGGACCCGAGGTAAGGGATCCTACTCCTCTCTTTCTTTTTAAGTACACTCTTTTATGTCATTCCTTTTAAGATAATCTTTCTTATGATTGGGATGTTATTTTATATTACTATTACGGTACTTTTTATGTTCATATGATGAGAGACCCTATTTTCTTTCATCAATCCATTTTGGAAGTTTTGAGTGGTGCCGTTAGGCTGCCGAATTTTCGTAAGAGATCTAACCTCTCTCTTTCTTTTTAAGTACTCTCCTTTATGTCACTTCTTTTAAGCTCCTCTTTGTTATGATGGGGGATTTCATTTTATATTACTCTTTCTGTAAATTTTATTTTAATATGATGAGATACCCTATTTGATCTCATCAATCCATTTTTGGAAGTTTTATGTGGCGCCGTTACACTGCCGAGTTTTCGTAAGGGATTTTTCATCTCACTTTTAGTCCTGTGAGATTTATGCTACATTTTCCACCATTTACTTTGAGTGGTGTATGTACTTCCAATTATTATACTCTTTGTTGTAATATAATTTCATTTATGGGTATTTACATATTCATTGTATGACCCTTCTTCAATGGGGTGTATGTTTCGAAAGTTACCCAAGTCGGTAAGGGAACCTTTCACCCTCCGCTTTTAAAAGACTTATATTGTTATGTCTTTTAATTCACATACTATTATATTGGGATATGTTCTTATATATCCTTATTGATGTAAATTTTATGTCCAAGTGATGAGATACCCTCTTTATCTTTCATCAACTCTTTTTCTAAATTTTTAAGTGACGCCGTTTGGTTGTCAAATTTTTGCAAGGGAACTTCTTAACCCAATTTTGATTCTTTGGGATAAACTTGTACTCCTTGAATATGTCGTTCTATGAATATGTGTGAATGTACTCCGATTGTTTTTCACTTAATATCCACTTATATTTGGTGTATTCATTTGTCACACATAATTATGTAATTGATTTATCCTTAATCCAAGGATAACGTCATTGTATGGGACTTCGTCTCAATCTCCTTTCACTGAGGCATATTTTGTTTTATACACAACCTACTTTTATAAGGTGTATAAACCCATTTGACATTTACATTTTTCGAAAATGAATCTTTTTATACGAATAGTTTTACTAAACGACAAAAGGGAATGTTTTTTTCGTATGTATGCGGAGACAATGACTTCTCCGCCACCATGACCATTATTTGAGTTTGGGCTTCCTCTACAAGCCACACCTTTTTTTAATGAAAAATAAATACCATGTTTTACTTTTATTTTATTTTTGTATTGAATTTTTTTCATAATGTTTTTATATCAATGTGTTGTATTGATATCTTGTGATTGAAAAGTGGAAATGTTATGTTTCATTTAGGCATGTTTTATGTGATATGATTATGTTATGGTTCTTGGGAATTATTATAAAGATGGGTGGTTCTGGGATAAACTAAGGGCGGGTGAGCCCGATATATCTCTCCAATGCATTGGGTAATGCAAAGGAGTTAAGCATTAATGTTTATCTGAAGAGATTTAGGGAATATACAGTGATGGGTATTCCAAACGTAACCAAGAGGGTTACTCCCTACGTAAGAATGTTATGAATGCCTCAAGTTACCTTTATGTCTTATGATTTCTATGATTTATTCATGATTTTATGAGGTATGTTAAAGTGCATATGTTTTATGGGTAATGTATGATTTCATTGTTATGTATATATATGTACTCATATTTCCTTTCCATACTTTTTATAACCCTTACTGAGATTTTTATTCTCATCCCAAGTTTTTGAAATGTTTTTCATAGGCCAAGGGAATGGTACATGATATGATGATAGTGTCAAGGAAGTGTCAAGAAAGAATCTATGTTTTATTTTAAATATGTTTTCATTGATGGGAAAAATTAATACTATCTTTTATGTAACCACTTTGTTTAAATGTGGAATGTTGAGAAAGTTTTATGATCTAATTATCTAAAACTCTAGACCTGAAAAGATCCTCGATGTGTAATATTGTAATAACTCAAGATTAAGTAAGGTTTAAGGCTGGGGCCTTATAATTATCCTTCATAGTGTGGAAGAAACTATGCAATGTCTATAAGATAAGTGGGTGTGTGAGGTCTTGGAAGGTTATTATCACTAGAGTATATTGGTTATGGAGAAATATGGGGTTGAACTAAATGCTCTGAGGGGGAAGGTATTGGGTATGTGTGAGATGCTTCAAGGTCAAATTACTATCCTTAATCATCAAACACAGTGTATTGTGGGAAACAATGAGATCAATTCAAGTATTATAACAAAGAAGGTTCCCTCCTCGACTTCTAGGATGATCAACTCCAAGCATTTATTTTTTCAATGTGAGACATCACCCCATATTTATTCAAGTAAACCTTGGTCAAAAAATTGATAGGTAATTTATCTCATTTATTTCCCTCCCAGAAATTATAACTCAGTCTTCCATAATTCGCCCATGGGGGTGTTATCGGTCAAAGCATACAGGGGTGTCCATTATACCATTAATGGGAGTTTCTTTAGGAGGGAACATGTTTTGGAATAAATATTTTCCCATAAAATATATTTTCTTATTCTATAGGGTCTATAATCATATTATTTCCACGGATGACATAATTAGAAAAAATGGGTGTAGTATATCATCAAAATTTTGGTGCTATTGGAACTTGAGTGTGAAAATTACTGATTATATCTTCTTTGAAAGTGATTGGGATGTAATAGTTTGGATGGTTTTTTAAATATCACCAGGATTGAATGGAATATCAACTAATTCATTTAGTTTCATCATAACATTTTTAATTTAATGATAATGAGCATTAAATAGTACATGATGATGGATACATTATTGGTTGTGGCCTGTTGCTGTATCTGGGATGCAAAAAAATGGTTGTATTGATGGTGAGATCAAATTATCCTTGCCATGAAGGTCTGGTCTTAGGGTCTCATGGTGGACCTATGTTTTCTAGAAAATTAGTGTGAAAATATAATCTCTTTGAGAATGTTCATTGTAGGCATAAGATTCCTTCCTCCATCATCTGATGGTCCCATACATGGGATAAGGGTCTCTTGGAAACCTCTGCAGTGTGGTCTCAAGATCAATATGGATGGATCATGCAGTCATGGCCTCATATATGGAGGAAACATCATTCAAGAACATACATGTTTAGTAATTATTTCCTTCATAAGCTTTTATGGATATACGAATTCTAACTTGGTTGAAGAAAACACTATTTTTAATGTGTTAGAGTCATGCCTTGTATATAACATCTCACTTTTCTCCTTTGAAACTAACTCCAAAGGGATTCAAAGTTCCATACAAGGTAAGACTACCACCCTTTGGTCCATCACTTATCTTGATTGAATGTTTATAAGTCACATCCCTAATGAAGTGAGCTTACTCCACACATGGAAAAAAAGTAACAAAGTTGTATATTTTATATCTTTATGTGGTGACCATGATAATCCTCATGTGATTTTCTCTAGCATGGGTAGCCTTCCCCCCCAAGCGTGTGGATAAATTTTGAGATGATTCCCTTGTTTTTCACTATGTCAGACCCCTTTGAACCCCCTATGGTTCTGTTTTATACCTATTTGGTTCTCTCTAAAGCAATAAAAAATAAATAATTTACCCTCATGTATTGAAAATTATTGAAAATATTAAATTTATTTGAAAAAGTAAAATTTAATAAAATATCACAGTATTATAGTCCCCATTGTCGGAATATATGATCATTATATCTTAAACCCAATTTATTTTCCTATTCATTGATTATTATATAAATTGAAAGTTTGGAATTAATTTTACACTCTTTAAGTAATAAAAATTCACAAATAATTAGGAATGATAATGACTTGGGATCACCCACCCATAAAAATTTATTAAACCAAAGATAATGTGAAAGAGATAAAAGGTTTTTAGAGAGTAATGTAGAGGTATCACATCAAGAATTTGAATCCACTGAGTTTGAAAAATAACTTGTAATTACAAATATGACATTCAAAAAGAATTCAGAATGGCTTCTTCCACATAATTGGCCTTCCGGTAGGATTGTTTCAAGTGAAGCTCGAGATGATTCATTTCATGTAAGAAATGGATATACTCCAAAATAAGATTCCAAGGGACATTTATAGATCCTTTAATCAATGAATCCTTGAAAATATTTTACTCAATCAATATAAAAATTGGATTCCATTTGATGAAATTGAATTATTTAATATAATAATTCATCTCCCATAATTATGTTTCATAGGCGAGCCTATTTTCTATATAGTAAAAGAATAAACCGTTGATGAATCTTTATTGGTTGTGAAATAAACCTTCAATACCTGTTATTTCTAGAGAACTAGATACCAACCTATCCATGTTCACCTTGATCTAAGATAGATGTGCTAGTTTCCGATGATTGGATTTTATGTCAAGGGGTTTCTTTGAAATGATATTAACACCAAGATAGAATAAATTTTTTGGATAAAATATATCTTCTTTCATTAATCCCATTTTGATTTTTAAATATTCATTTATTCCATTATGAATTTGAATAATTCCATCTTTCAATGTATTTACCTTTTTTGGAATATAACTTCATTTTGTTCCCTCAATGATAAAGAAAATTGGTCTATTGATGTAGTAAGAAGTTAATTGAAGCGTTTCTCACTAAGAAAAGATTTAGTGATGAATTTCATTAGATAAAAAAAGTGTTATCCAGGAATATGTTGTTGAAACAATACCCTACAAATATTCCCACAATTTAGAAGTAGTGTGGAATATAATTAAGATATGTTTCACATTTGTTAATAACTTCCAGACATATGGCCCTTTCTAAAACTGAGGTAATTCTAGCAGCCTGTATTTTTTCATAAAAGGGAAGGTAGTTCCACCATATCTTCTATAAAATAAGGTTTCTAGATGGGGAAATGAAGTGAATTTTTAAATTCTTGATCCACCTAGGCATTCTAGTCTCCTCAAATCATTTTGACATATATGAGTCGTTGAAATTGAATAACCTAGATGCATTTAATCTTCATATGAGTGTTTATTTGTCTAAATATCTACAGTAATGAAGCAACAATATCACATCATATGATATGATAGTCAAGAATCATTCTGAACTACTTCAACAATATTCATCTAATGGTTGTGCTTTGTATTATCAATAGGCACTGTGTCTATCTCGAGAGTAGTCCAATAGTTCTTCTCAATGATCTTACATGCCAAAGCCACAAATGTTTATGGTCTTAGTAAATTATTTACATCTAATGGTGAAAAATTTATTTTAATGAATGTAGCTGGTCCATAAAATTTTCCCAATCATTGTATGGATCCTACTAATCAATGTATAAGGACATTTATACAATAAGAGATCATAAAAAACATCATAGTAATAATAGAGTTAACAAGGTATATTCTAATTTATTGTGACATATTCTTCCCCATCTAACAATCCATATAGGAAATTATTCAAGAAAAAATATTATCTAAGTAATTTTTGGTGATTTACCCTAGAACAGATGAAATTCAAAGTAATCAAATGATATCAATCATCTATTGATAGGAAGAGACTTTATAATCTTATACTACTTATAATATAAAATTAATCCTCCATAGATGATGAAGGATTTATTTCAATTGATGTACTTCCTTGTAATTGTTTCATAGTGAATGAGAACAACCTAAATGGCCTTGATTTTCAGATTAGAAGCTTCACCAAAGAGGTGAATTTCTTCAACATAAAATAAGTATGAGGGTGAAAATATGTTTCTTCCCACCTTAATCAGCTTTTAAAGACAAATTTTATGAGATCAATGAGGCACTTTCTCATGTAGTCTTCATCAAGGAAAAATAGGATTCTAGAGAGGGGGCACTATTTTCTAAGTCCCTATATCATCTAAAAAAACGTATTATAAATCCATTGATAATAATGGGTTGTTTATTACTCTTAAAAAAAAATTATGTTTCAATTTCATAAATCCATTTGAAAAATCATCCATCTTTATAAAGATCATGATAAAATCCATTTTAATAGTATCAGATACCTTGAAAATTTCCATATTTTGATAAAAGTTTACATCTATTTATTTTTTCTCGACTGAGTTGATGGACTCCACTGTGGAGATATTTATATTCTGAATGTTTTTATAGGGAAAAACCATATTTATTTGTTGGAAATTTGGATTCCAATGAATTTCTAATGTCTCAGTTACAAATTTGTGTTGATAATATTCGGGAAACGGTGGGGTTGGAGGTGGATTTAATGAATGTCACCTTCATTACCTTAAACTGTGGCCGAAGAACCTTCTATGGTATTTTGGTTTATGGTTGTTTTTAGTTTAGGATTTCTTTAATTAGAATATAAACTATTTTTTGGAATATTTTATTTTTGGTTAGATGATTCCTTTATGAGAATTGGTTCTTTTCTTGTTAGTCATAGTTGGTAGTTAAACATTTTGATGATGTTCATGGGTGTGAGAACTCAAAAGAGGGTTCGGTGTGAGGATACTAAACCTTAGTTATCCCTAGTATTTATTTTTCTAGATAGATGGGTACCTAGACCTTTACATTAATAGAGTTTTCAGTTTTATTTTCTATTATATTAGGATGTCTGTCTGTGAGTTCCTTGCATTTTTTTAGTGGGTTACTCAAAAGAGAGATAAGTGTGCAGCCACCAATCATTCAATCCCCCACTCATCAGTTTGGTTTGGAGGGGTGCTTTTCCACATTGTGTTGACATGCCTGACCTAACTTAATGGAAGGGGTAACTACTTCATCAATGAATGATTTATTGGTTACAATTTAAATGTGTAATACTTTTTCTAATTATTAATTAGATTTTGATTTCCATTTTATCTTTCAGGACCATGTTAGGACCTCAAATTTATGTTTCGTCAAGTCATTCCTACCTCTGTGTCTCTATAGGTCCCCTCTTCACGAAGTTCCCAAAAGTGGTTGTAACGACCCGAAATTTTGAATAAATCTTGTTTCCTAATTTTGTGTGTTATTTTATTTTCTTTTATTTTTATACTCAACAAAATTGTTTCATTTGATAACATGAGTATAATTAAAATGAGACCATTGGGTGTTGACTGTATATGACCATTGGTCAATATGACCACTGGAAACTAAACATTTTGATTATTGTCTCTAAATACAAGTAATCTTGGTTAATTAATATAGGAAGAAGATTCGATGGCCTCACCCAGTAGTCTTGGACCGATCGAAGCCCATCAAACAGAACTTGGGAAGGAGGTAGCACCACTGGGCTTTGCTCTGGACCAAACCCAAGCCGAACTTAATCGTACGAAGCTAGAACGGAATCGCCTTTGCGAGAAGTTCAAATTGATAGAAATTACTACTCGTGCGATGTTGGCCGAGCCTCCCTCAGATTCTCTCACCTTAGCACACCTTACACTTAGGTCCTATGCTGGTGTGATAAGGGGCTATGTAAGGAGATCGTAACTGCCTTGTGAAACCCTTTGTTTTAAATAAATTTTTGTATTTCTTCTTATGATGAAGTTTATGAATTTTAAATGTCCGGATAAATATAGTATGCATATTTTTGATGAATTTTAGAAAAAAGATATTTAAAAATGTTTAGGTAAACCTTGAATAATTAAAAATGTGTAATGATTTCCGAAAAATGGTCTTCTACAATTATGTTCAGTACGAAATTTAGAGTCTAATAAGATCAACTTAATTTTTGATGAATAGTAAATTATGAATATTGATTTTATGCTTAGGATTAGTAATGTGACTAAATGGATTATTAATCTCACTTAAAGAAAGTATTAATATAATCTAGGCACCTTGATTAAGTAATGTGATTCAATAAAATGGTTAAATAGCGGGTTCATAAATTATTATTCAAGTATTAGTTTTTTGGTTGAATAGTGTTTTTAATTACAAATTACATTAAAAATATTTAGAAAATTATTTTTATAAAATGGATTTCATTTTTGAACTCAGAGCATCGATATTATGTTAAGGTAATTTTTGGGGATTTTTCTGAAAAAAAAGAATTTTCTGTGAATAGTGTATTTATTTGAAAATTTAATGAAAAATATTTATAAAATTATTTTTATAAAATGGAGTTCATTTTTGAAATCAGAGCATCGATATTTGGTTAAGGTTAAATTTTGGGTTTTTTCAGAGAAAGTTGAATTTTCGATGAATAGTGAAAATACAATTTTTAAGTTACGGGTGTTTAATGCCATCATTAAATGATTTATTAAGTATGTAATCAATATGGTAGACTTATTAATAGTAAGATAAGGTGTGAGGTGTCCCTAGTGGCCAATACCATGGGCAAATACCATGGGAAAGACCATTGTTTTGCCAAAACCACCAATGAGGTGTCCCAAGGCCATTAATGCCTTATCCCCTCACTTTCCCTATAAATACCAAGCAATACTCTCATCCATTCCACTTCCCACTCTCCCCCAATGATGTTCTGGTCTCATTACCTCCCAAGGAGTCCTCCCAAGGTTCCCCCAAGCCCTCATGGTCCCAACCTTTTAGTTCTAAGAGTTACGTTTTAAGGTAAGGGATCCGACCTCTCTCTTTCTTTTCAAATAATATCTTTTATGTCATGATCCAAGTTCTTATGTTGAATGATGTTATTTTATATTCCTCTTACTTCCCTTTTCATGTTAATATAATGAGATATCCCATCTTACTCTCGTTATTTCGTTTTATGAATGTTTAAGTGGCACTGTTAGGCTGCCGAAAGTTTTGTAACGAATTCTTTCAGCCTTCTCATTTTCAAGTTCTACTTTCATGTCAAGTCTTTAAAGTTCCTTTTTATTATCTTGGGGTATGATCTCTATATCTATCATACTTAGCTTTTATGATCATATGATTAGAGACCCCATTTGATCTATTTAATTCAATATTTCGAAGTTTTATGTGATGCCGTTAGTTTGCCGAATTTTTAAGTGTTTCTTTCACCCTTCTCATTTTCAAAGTTCTAATTCCATGTCAAGTCTTGAAAGTTCCTTTTTATTATGTTGGGGTATGATATCTATATATATAATACTGATATTTTATGTTCATATTATGAGAGACCCTATTTGATCTCATCAATTCATTTTTGGTTGATGTTTACGTGACACCGTTAGGCTGCAGAATTTTCATAAGAGAAATCTTATTTTTGTCTTCCTTTCATCTTCTTCATTTCTTATGGTATATTTTCAAATTTCATTACCATGTTCTTAAATCCCTTATATTCTATCCCTATACTATTTTATGGGTCATTTATGAATGCTTTACCCATGTCCCCTCTCTTTTCAATGTTTTCTAAAACCCCGAAGCATAGTCGTTATGCTGTAAAATTTTCGTCTCAAAATGCCTCTCTCTTTTCTCAATTTTTTTATGTTATAAAGTGAATACTCAAAGCTAATATTTCTACAGGGGTATTCACATATATATCAAAATGTTCTATTTTAAATTCTGGGATTTACATACATGATAACCGCTCTCCCCTTCCGTGGGTTTAAAGTGACGTAAAGATCATGTCTTTAAAGTAGTTTTTAAAAAGTTATGATTATGAAATGAAACCCATTTATTTTATGATATATGGGTTATTTATGAAATTTTTTATGATGATATATGTGGGTCAAATTATAATAAAGGCAAATTTAAGGGTGCGCCCTGATAGCACTCCAATGCATTGGGTAATGATGTAACCACTGGAGATTACAATTTTCACGATATCTTGGTGAATAACCTTGGTAATTTTCAAATGACACCTTGGGGATGGACCTTGGTGATATGTTCATGATTGTCTATGTTAAATGATGTAGCCACAACTTAAATTTATGAAAAATTTTATTTTTATTATGATATGCCACATGATTTCTTTCTCATGCCTTAAAGTTCTTTTTCATGACCTTATTGAAGTATCTGAAGTTCACATGTAAAATGTTTCTCTTGTTTCCCTTACTGGGCCTTCTTCTCACCCTTTCTTTTGATGTATGTCCCAAGGTTATGATATGCAGTAATGAACCTAGGATGAACATAAGGGGAAGCCTTTCAAGTGTTTAAGAAGAATGTTTTTTTGTTTCATGTATTAAGTTCCTGGTTTCCAAGACACTAAACCTTAAAGATCCTCAGTTTTGTATAATGTAATAAAAGTTTATGTGAAAAAAAGTCGGGATGCTATAGTTGGTATCAAAGGATGGTTTAGTTATTTGTGGAAATTAGGATATGAAATCTTTAGGAAGAACCCTATAAAAAGGTTTAAATATAAGAAATCTTCCTGGTATTTTGGTGAGTATTGAGTAAGGGGTTGCCAAGAAAATATATCCCTGTCTGGATACGAGCAGGTAGAGATTGTTCTGGCACAGATGTACATAGGGGTAAAACCCGAAAACACTGCTTTGATCTAGACTCGAACGGGAACTGGTACACGACAATGGGCCTTTCTTCACTCTTGGTTACGACACTCCTGGGGGATATGCTTTGGTAAATTCATAAGCTTAGTATGAACCATTATTAAAGGAACAAGGATAAAATAAAATAAAGATTCACATAAGAATATATGATCATGGATAACCTAGATCGGAACCTATGGGATCACAAGTTAGGGTATACTTTATTATACAAGTTATCCTTCTATGCTTTAAGTTCCTTTTCATGATTATTGGCTAAGTATTTAAGCCCCTAATTGTACTTTCTTTTCTTAGTTAGTGGTAGGAAATGGAAGAACATGTCCAAACAACCAATGTGATAGGAAATGTGATGATTGTCGTATTAATATGACAGATATGATTAGGGGATTAAAATATGATTATTATTTTGTAAGACGTTCACTATTTTGGGAACCCTATTTGATCAAGGTAAATAGATTACTGCAGTATTTTCTCTGAGGGGTAAGGTTGACTTATATTTTTAGGAATCGATGAATTTAAGGTGGACTTATAGTAATTTAGGTTACTTATGGAAATGATTAACCTATATTGGGTGAAATATGTTTAGTTTAACTACTTTTGTTATAAGATGTTAGGAGTGGTTGATGTTTTTTGGAGATGAACGATGAAGTTTATTTTGGAAGACTATGTTATCAAATCCTTCTTTTATTTGGGTTTCAATCTTAGTTTGGTTTATTTTGAGGAATTTTAAGGACAGTTATTTATGGAATGGTCTATGATGAACTTTGGGTAGTACCGTGGAACTTTGAAGATTTAAAGTAGTTTCCCTTCCTCTAGGGTTCTTTATTTTGGAAGATTTGTTTTATCTTACCATTTTTGTTTTTAGGATAATGTTTAAAGATAGAAGAAATATATAGTTAATCTTTGGTGGATTATGTGATTCTCTATAATATGAATCTTGTTCTTTGATGAGACCAAGTAGGTTTGAATGCTCATCGTTTGGAGAAAATATTATTTTTGGTAGAAACTTATTAAAGGATGAAATTCTACTTGAAGGTAGGTATATTTCCTTATGTTTTTGTTCTATGTAGTAAATGAATTCCTCAAAATTATGAAAAGGAACGTAAAACAAAAACGTTGTTGGTTTATGTTTCCTACTAGGTAATCAAAGACCATTTACACACATCATAAGTTTGTTATTTTCTTGTGGTTAACTTTCTCCAAATCATGTTTTCTATCGCTCTCCCTCAGAACTTGACCCTTTGTTATTTTTCTTCCGTATCCATATTTTCCTACATGGAATCCTAGTATGGCTTAACTTGGGTGACCTTTGTACTTCCCTTTCTCTCTTTTAAAGTAATATTTTTACTGACTTCTTTTCCAATGTGGTGCTTTCAATAAAATTTCAAAACCCAATTTTAAAAATTGCGAGGATGCAATTTCTTAAGGGGGGGAGATTGTAACGACCCAAAATTTTGAATAAATCTTGTTTCTTAATTTTGTGTGTTATTTTATTTTATTTTATTTTTATACTCAACAAAACTGTTTCATTTGATAACATGAGTATAATTAAAATGAGACCGTTGGGTTTTGACTGTATATGACCATTGGTCAATATGACCACTGGAAACTAAACATTTTGATTATTGTCTCTAAATACAAGTAATCATGGTTAATTAATATTGAAAGAAGATTCGATGGCCACACCCAGTAGTCTTGGACTGATCGAAGCCCATCTAACAGAACTTGGGAAGGAGGTAGCACCACTGGGCTTTGCTCTGGACTAAACCCAAGCCGAACTTCATCGTGTGAAGCTAGAACGGAATCTCCTTTGCGAGAAGTTCAAACTGATAGAAATTACTACTCGTGCGATGTTGGCCGATCCTCCCTCGGATTCTCTCACCTTAGCACACCTTACACTTAGGTCCTATACTGGTGTGATAAGGAGATATGTAAGGAGACTGTAACTACCTTGTATAACCCTTTTTTTAAATAAAAATTTTGATTTGTTCTGATGATGAAGTTTTTGAATTTTCAAATATCCGGATATATATAGTATGCATATTTTTGATGAATTTTAGAAAAAATACATTTTAAAAATGTTTAGGTAAACCTTAAATAATTAAAAATTTGTAATGATTTTCAAAAAATGGTCTTCTACAATTATCTTCAGTACAAAATTTAGAGTCTAATAAGATCAAATTAGTTTTTTATGAATAGTAAATTTTGAATAGTGAATTTATGCTTAGGATTAGTAATGCGACTAAATGGATTAGTAATCTCACTTAAAAAAAGTATTAATATAATCTAGGCACCTTGATTAAGTAATGTGATTCAATAAAATGGTTAAATAACGGTTTCATAAATTATTATTCAAGTATTAGTTTTTCAGGTGAATAGTTTTTTTTAATTAAAAATTAAATTAAAAATATTTAATTTTTTTTATAAAATTGATTTCATTTTTGAACTCAGAGCATAGATATTATGTTAAGGTAATTTTTGGGGATTTTTCTGAAAAAAATGAATTTTCGATGAATAGTGTATTTATCTAAAAATTTAATTAAAAATATTTAGAAAATTATTTTTATAAAATGGAGTTCATTTTTGAAATCAGAGTATCTATATTTGGTTAAGGTGAAATTTTGGGAGTTTTCTGAGAAAGTAGAATTTTCGATGAATAGTGAAAATACCGTTTTTAAGTTATGGGTGTTTAATGACAACATTAAATGATGTATTAAGTATTTAATCAATATGGTCGACTTATGAATAGTAAGATAAGGTGTGAGGTTTCCCAAGTGGCCAATACCATGGGCACATACCATGGGAAAGCCCACAGTTTTGCCAAAACCACCAATGAGGTGTCCCTTGGCCATTAATGCCTTGTCCCCTCACTTTCCCTATAAATACCAAGAAATAACCTCATCCATTTGACTCCCCACTTTCCCCAATGACGTTCTGGTCTCATTACTTCCCATGGAGTCCTCCCAAGGTTCCCCCAAGCCCTCAAGGTCCCAACCTTTGAGTTTTAAGAGTGACGTTTTAAGGTAAAGGATCTGACCTCTCTCTTTCTTTTCAAGTAATCTCTTTTATGTCATGATCCATGTTCTTATGTTAAAGGATGATATTTTATATTACTCTTACTTCCCTTTTCATGTTCATATTATGTGAGATCCCCTCTTACTCTCATTATTTCGTTTTATGAATGTGTAAGTGGCGCCGTTAGGCTGCCGAAATTTTTGTAACGGATTCTTTCAGCCTTCTCGTTTTCAAGTTATACTTTCATGTCAAGTCTTTTAAGTTACATTTTTTTATGTTGGGGTATGATATCTATATATATCATACAGATCTTTTATTATCATATGATGAGATTCCCCATTTGATTTATTCAATTCAGTATTTTGATGTTTTATGTGACGCCATTAGGCTGCCGAATTTTTAAGTGGTTCTTTCACCCGTCTCATTTTCAAAGTTCTAATTCCATGTCAAGTCTTGAAAGTTCCTTTTTATTATTTTGGGGTATGATATCTATATATATCATACTGATATTTTATGTTCATATGATGAGAGACTCTATTTTATCTCATCAATTCATTTTTGGTTGAAGTTTATGTGACGCCGTTAGGCTGCCGAATTTTCATAAGAGAAATATTATTTTTGTCTTCCTTTCATCCTCTTCATTTCATATGGTATATTTTCAAATTTCATTACCATGTTCTTAGATCCCTTATATTCTGTCCCTCTACTATTTTATGGGTCATTTATGAATTCTTGACCCATGTACCCTCTCTTTTCAATGTTTTCTAAAACTCCAAAGCCTAGCCGTTATGCTGCAGAATTTTCGTCTCAAAATGCCTCTCTCTTTTCTCAAAATTATTTTATGTTATAAAGTGAATACTCAAAGCTCTTATTTCTACAGGGGTATTCACATATATATCAACATGTTCTATTTTAAATTCTGGTATTTACATACATGAGACCCGCTCTCCCCTTCCGTGGGTTTAATGTGACGTAAAGATCATGTCGTTAAAGCAGTTTTTAAAACGTTATGATTATGAAATGAAACCCATTTATTTTATGCTATATGGGTTATTTATGAAATTTTTGATGATGATATATGTGGGTCACATGATAATAAAGGAAAATTTAAGGGTGCGCCCTGATAGCACTCCAATGCATTTGGTAATGATGTAACCACTAGAGATTACAATTTCCACGATATCTTGGTGAATAACCATGGTAATTTTCAAATGACACCTTGGGGATGGACCTTGGTGATATGTTCATGATTGTATATGTTAAATTATGTAGAGACATCTTAAAGTTATGAAAAATGTTATTTTTATTATGATATGCCACAATATTTTTTTCTCATGCCTTAAAGTTCTTTTTCATGACCTTATTGAAGTATCTCAAGTTCACATGTAAAATGTTTCTCTTGTTTCCCTTACTGGGCCTTCTGCTCACCCTTTCTTTTTTTGTATGTCCCCAGGTTATGAGATGTAGTAATGAACCTAGGATGAATATAAGGAGAGGCCTTTGAAGTGTTTAAGAAGAATGTTATTTTTGTTTCATGTATTAAGTTCCTGGTTTCCAAGACACTAAACCTTAAAGATCCTCAGTTTTGTATAATGTAATGAATGTTTATGCGAAAAAAGGCGGGATGATATAGTGGTTTCATTTTTATGTTAAAAAATGTGGAATTAACCCTCAATATATTAAAAAAATAAATTGATAAATAATCAACAACATTAGTAATTTCATCATAGAGGTTTTGACAATAAAATATGAAAATATTATTAGTAAATCCATCAGGACCAGCTGTATTGTCATGATTTTGATAGAGGAGAGTGAAACTGTTTTATCCTTCTTGAGGTAGGATGAAGAATTCGTGATTTTAGTGGACTTAAATAAATCATCGAAGTTTTTTAGTCAATTATGCACAATTTTAATTTTCACCATTAGTATAGATATTTTGAAAAATACAACAACCACAATGGAAATGTCATCTTCAGAATTGGGGTAGATTAAATTAATTGTAAGGTCATTAAAACCATTAATAACCTTCTTACACAGGTTTAATTAGTGAAATAGTTTTGAGTTTCTTGACCATCGTTTATCCATTTTACATTATATTGGATCCTTAGAATACTTTCTATAAGGACGAGAAGATCACCAAATTTGAAGGGTCTTTGAACCTCGACTAGGGAGGGCATACCATTAGATTGATGGATTAGTAGATAGGAAATATGAATAACCTCAAATGATTTTTTTCATCATATAATTTTGGGAACTACTACTTACATCACTCAATAAGATTATATTTTTCGTTTTTCTTATTTTCATATAAATTTTAGATTGGGATTCCATAACATTTTACTTCCCTATCATCTTTCAAAATTTCCCTGATAATGGGGATGGTAATCCTGGAATTATTAAATTTGAAAAGAATGGGAAATTTCCTACTAGAATTTGGTTTCATAAAAACAAGAAAAGGAGTGTGGCCTAAGTTAAATCTTAGAAGAGTGTGTCAATAAATTTAGAATATAGTGATATCCTTAACATGATGGGAGCACATATCAATATTTTTGGCCTCCAAACCATTTACAGGGTGTCTTATGACAACCCATATATTATTACATATTAAATAATTATTTATTAAATAAATACACACATAATACCAACCCAAAATCTCATGAGTCCTAGTGTATTAGGAAAATTAGGTACCTAGAATATTAAATTGAACCACGGGTACAACATCATTATTCAAAAAAACTAAAACATAAACCAGTGAAAAAAATTAATTTTATTGATAGTTTTTTCTTTTTAAAATAAATTATTACATGACATTATTAGATGAGACATTTTAAATATGTTTTAACACCATTTATGAAAAATAGATGTTGTAAATAAATTTTTTGGGTGATTTCAACTCCGGTTATGAAATAACCGATATGATATATATATATATATTTTAAATATATTTATTTTAATTATTACCCTACCTAGAAGAAATATTTAAAAATTTAGAAAAAAGTAGAAATAGTAAAAAAAATAGCATGATACATACAATTTGAACTTTTATGTTTACAATATATATCACAAAAAAAACTAAAATCCAATCAAACCTATAAAATTATTCTCCCATTATAATTATAAGTGTCACATATTCTATACACTATAATTCCAACGGTCATTATAAAAATTAAAATAAAATTATTTAACATGTATTCTGAGTAAAATGAGTGAAATATTTTGTAAACGTTTTTAAATAAATACAACCATCTAGAACCTTGTAACATGACTAGTTGAAATTATTTCATACATAAAACCTAAAACATAGAATCCATATTCTTTTAATACTTCTTGTTTATGAAAATGTTGTTTAAAATAATTTTTTAATTAAAAATAAAAATATTAAGTAATATATCCAATATTTAATAATTAAAAAAAATTCCCCTAAACTTTTATATATATTATTTTGACGCTCTTCTTTCTTTTACTATCTCTAAATAAGTCCATTTCCAATTTGAATATAATTTTAAAAAAAGAAATTTAAAATACATTAAACTATAAAAATGTTTTAAAAAAATCAAACTTAGGTGTCCAATACATTCTTAAATTTTTCTCGCAATCCACTATGGATATAGCATATCTATTAAAGTATCTTCTCTCTTGGAGGAAAAACCTAACATCTAATGACCACTGATAAAAAAATTAATGTCCTTTTTATTATTAGAATAAATACACAACTCTTAGTAACATATAGGTTTCATACACTTGAATATAAGAAAAATATGAGTTTGAATAATTTCATTATTTTTAAATATTTCACTAATGTTAACTATTATTTCATTATCAGTCATTTTCAAAACTAATAATGAAATAACCTTATGGTCAATAAATACATATAATATTCCTTGTAACAATGATTATAAATTGTATAAATATACTTAATACAAAACAAAAATAAGTATAAATTTTCATTAAATTAAACTAATATGATTTTTTGTTAATGAACATCCATGGAAAAAACATTAATTTTGTTGATTCCTAACACATCTCTAGTTAGAAGTTCCATGATATAATTTTTCAAAAGTTCAATAGTCATTGCACACCCACAAAATCCATATTCAATTGGAATATCTAAAAAAACCAATAAAAAATTTGAATATATTGACAATATATCAAGTCTAATAGAATTTATATATGCAGTTATAAAAAATTGTATTTATTTTTATCTATACATTATTTCATTACCTATAAATTTGTCCTATAAAAATTAGATAAATATATAAAATTTAATTAATTTTAAAAAAATTTAAATGAAAAATGTAATAAAAGATAAAATATAAAATCAACTCAATGGTGATATGTCGAATAAGTATAGATGGAAATACTAAAAAGTGGATGATACTTTTTCTAACTATACTCATGTCATTTACACGTAATGGTATTCTTGCTAATATATCTATAATATCATATATAGTGACCATATTTTGCTCTATCTCTATCTCTTGATGATAAATGTTATCACTAATATCAAATATCATCCTATATGAAATAATATAATGTTTGGTATCGAAAATATATTACTCAAAATAACTAGGAAACTGTGGATGAGGGGGTGTACAAGTATAATAATGAGTGGGTTTTCTAGTTTATATGGAGAAGTTGGATAAGTAGGAGGAGTGGGATCTTCTGATTGAGGTGGAGGAGTCATATTTATAGTCTAAAACTATCTTTGCATGTATGAAATCATTGACTATGTTGAGGATCAGATCATATCCTCTTTCATCACATGAATATCCCGAACATCATATTCCAAATATTTTTTTACAAAATCTTTTATTTATGATGATTCATAATGTGGAAACATCATTTTTTACCGATACAACTTCGGGGTATCCTCATACAAGACCTGAGTGTTTGGTATTTACAAATGTTTCATCTAAAATATCCTTCCTACTCTTATCTTTAAAGATCCCTATGTGCTCTACTCCTAAAGATAATCCTATATGAAATATTTTAAAAACTTGATAATGAATAAAAATATATAAATAATTGATTTAACTTAACTAAATAAATAAAGTAATCATCCTAAAATAATATCATATACAACCCTAAATTCTTCCATAATATATTATTCCCTTTTTTCTTCCGAACCTTCATCCATTTTCCATGTCAAGCAAGGGGTGGGGGGGGGATCAAACTCTACAGATCTAAAGACCCATCTCTCAGTTTTTGAAAACAATTTCCATCATTTGTTCTTCCTATAACATATACACTACCATAGATAAAGTACGCGGGTATAAATTTCTATGTTGGATCTCCAAATAAGAATCCTCAATTAATTAAATTGATAATAAATAATAAATAAATAATACATAAGGTTATTAATATTTAAGAAATTCTAAAATAAAATGTTACACTTACCAAAAAATGGTTCTCATCAACTACTATCCAAATATTTATTCCATGCATATTTATCTATAAATGGATATATAAAACATGGGTTATAATGTTTTCTATTCTCATAAATGAAATTTTATGTGAGGGATGATTTAAAATATCTTCAAATCCTTGCAGGCAGTGATACTTATTTCCGCAACAATCCTCTAGAATCACATATATCATATTTCATATAATAATAAGGGGGAATACATATATTACTATAATCATTTAATGAAAAGTAAAACAATAAAAAAATATTATCAAAACAGTCTCCCACAAGAGAGATATTGTCAATATTTTAGCACTTCCTCAATTATCAAAAATAATAATAAATTTTATTTTATCCATAAATTCATTAAATCTATTGATTTTTTGAATTTGTAAATCTATGAATATCATTATCATCATAGTGTATTGGTATCCTTTGATCATGAATACATGAAAATACTAATTTCTTATAAGCATGTGCTGTCATTTTTACCACTCCTGGAATTTTCTTCCCCATGGAAGTATATGTCTCTTGTAAGGAAGGTATAAGATTCTCATCAATAGAAGCATGTGTACGTTCATTACCATATGTATGAGTAAAATCACCCACAAAAGTATGTGGTCGATCAAAAGATTAATTTATCATTAACGTACTAATAAATTAATCAAAACTTTTGTAAACAAATTAAAAAAATCAACTATTAATTACAAATGTAAATAACAAATTACAATTATCAAACTAAATGTAAATTAAACTAAATTTAAAACATTTTTATTCATATTTTTTATAGTTAAGTAAAATGATAATAATTTTAATGAGAGGCGAAATGACATAAAATATTGAAAAAAAATTAAAATTGATGTTTGAATATTAAAAATTATGCAACCTAATTAACCATTTTAAACAAAAATATCATTTTTTAAAAATACTGTTATAAAATATTTTTTATTTAAAATATTAAAATCCTAATAATTATTTTAAAAAAACAATCAATAAATAAGTTAGGTAAGGGTAAACATGGTAGACTAAATAAATAAACTTATATAAACAAATGTTTTAATTTTTTAGTTTTAATATATAATATAATAAGTAAAATAAAATTAAAATATTCAACATTTTATATATTTTTTAAAAGTAAACTAAAATAATCATATGTTACGTATAATATTATGAATGTTATGAAGGATTGTTTTCTGAAATTCCATTATCACAATCCTTATGTATGAAATAACCATGTTTACATAGAGCTCATTAATATTATTTATTAATATTTAGATTGAATTATGGATCTCACAATAATCAGAGTTTGGGTTTTTTCCTTTTGAACTAAAGAAATTCATTGATTCTATGAACACCAATACAAAACTTTTCTGAATTACTCTTCTATTGTCCAAATCATTCATATGAAATTCATATCCATTAATTTCATACCCATAACATGTTATAAAATTTAAACATTGGCCACCCACTAACCATTGAATGGTTTCAAATCTATCTGATCTTCAAAAAATGGTATTTTTAGACCATGAAAATAAAGATTTATTATTCTCATTCAAAATCCACATATCTTTCTTATTTGGATAACATTGTTTCAAAACATTATTATGAAATTTTATATATTGGTGACCACTATATATGTTATTCAACATGTATATATGTACTTTCTTTATCTTTTCACCTATCGACATTTTGAATTTCAAGCCATGGGTCCCCTTTCCCTCATAATTAAATCTTTCATTGCAAGATGTTAGAAATATGATGTTCTTCACTGTAGAAACATACCACGTAAAAAATTACAAAACCTCCTTAGAAATATAATTCTTCATAATTAAGGCTTCATGTCAATATGGATTCTTAACATACCTCATTAATATCTTAATATACCTTTCAAAATGATACATCCAACATAGATATACAGGTCTAAAACAATTATTTCATTCACCAAATAAACCATTAAATTTATGATGATATCAAAAATAGATTGAGGAAAACATTTTCTGTTAAAAGATTATAAAAAATTATTTATTCTTAAAATTGTTCAAAGTATACAGATTAGTCACATTATTACAAATTGAATTGAAAAAACAACACACCTTCATGGTAATTATTCTAATATAGATGTACAATATTCAACTCAATGCAACTAGTAAGAACTATTGCATCATCACAATAAAATCATAATATTTCAAACATTTAAACATCAAATCCTTTAATGTCACAATTTTCTTTACATTTTAGGAAAAACCTTGTGGAACTTTTATATCATGAAGAAACTGAAAAATGATAATTTTATCACTATTATATAAATTATGACAAGCTGGGAGAAGGAATGTCCACATTCCATTAGGAGTGGGAGCTAACTCCAAGTGTATTCCCATTGAGAGTATATCCAATATTTCATTCAACCCGTATTTAGTATTTAATTTAATATATAAAAATGTTCTAATCATTTTTTCATAAATATTATTTTCAATGTGAATGATATTGATATTATGTTTAAACTAATGATATCTCGAATAAGTTATCCCAATAAATATTGACCATTTATTCAAAATATTTATATCAATACCTTATTTAGGTGTATTTATGAATGTGACATCAATGTTTTATTCCCTCTCAAAATATTTATCAATGGATAATGCTTTTGTAGAAATTTAGAATTGTTATTACACATTTAATTTCTTTTTTAATCTTGTATAAGAGTGTTACATATAAAAATACTTCTAATGAACCATGTATACTATTTTTCTACTATGATATAGTTGATGATATGAAGTCTATTGTTCATCAATTGGACTAGATTTATTCCCCTTAACACAGTATCCTAACAAAGTACCATATGATGGGACGTCAATTATAGTGAACATAATCATTTAATTTGGTTTAAAGTATTTTTTTATAAGAATTTCACTCCCTAATACCGTCCACTTATAAAAGTATCAAATCATCAATCAACAGTGATTAGAAAACATCAATATCATTTCCAAGTTGTTTTGGTCTAGAGATCAAAATACCAACCTCATATATTTTATATTAATACATAATTTAGGATATAAGTTGTAAATTAGTAATAAATGAGGCCATAAAATCTATGTCATATTAAGGAATAATTATTGATTTATTATATCTATGAAAAATTCAATTTTTATATTTCTAACTTCATTTCTGTATGTAAGAAACTGGAGATAAATTTTCTTCCACATTGGACTATTAGTTTAATTTCATATATTTCTATAACATATTCGTTCAACATCATGCAATCATAAATTTTTTTCATTAGTTCTAATTTCAAATAAATGACCCAAACTATGAATTAAATTAATAGACCGAAATCATTTGGAAATGGTGTCTATAGATGCTAGATCAGCCTATGATTTTTCATTCAATATATACCCTGACATCCCACATTTTGGACACACTGAAATAAATTTTAATTATTTCTTATATATAACGCACTCATTTAGAAAGTAATGTATTCTTTTGTACCCTAATTCTATCAGTAAATTTATTCTCTTTTATTTATAATCTGAATCTGGAAGATCATTATCCTTAAGAAGAACATATTTCATCAATTGTAGTAACTCTATAAAACTCTTATCACTATATCCATGTTTCACCTATAACTTAATCAATACAGGAACCATTGATAAAAAAAATTATATACAATGAATATTCAATGGGTTTTCATCATCACTATATATACTATCAATTATCGATTATTTATGAACTGCATCTACTTGAATATCATGAATCATATCATCAATTTTATCTGACATATCATCATGAAAAGAATCATCATCAATAGATTCCAAATTATGCTCGGTTTCACTATTCCAAATCTATGGGATGTATCTCAGATTAAATCCATTAAAAATGAAATTTTATTTTATCTCTCCAATTTTCAAACTAATTATGATTAAACAATTCTATAATAGACATAAAAATATATTGTCGATAGGAACATTTAGTTTAGAAAATTCCAAACAAGCACCAAAAAACCCCCTCCTATTCAATACTTATTCAATGATCAATAATCCAACTTCAACTAATTATTATGTATAAAAAATATCAAAATATAAATCAAGTAAAAAAATAATATAGTGGTGATTAATGTGAGTATGAGGGAGAAATAGTAGATTATTTTAATGATAATCAATAAGATACACTTTCAGTATTATTCATTAGTAAATTGTTTCTATGATTTTAAAAAAATAGTGAATATATTTTTAACAAGTTAATAACATTGGTGACGAATAATATTTATAGATATCATCAGGTATCTCTTGAAAACACACATAAATTTCATTTTTATTTTGGATCACACGCCTCCATATTGAGGTCAGAAATCATATCGACTCCATTTATTCTCCTAGAATTTTTATTTGTAGATTTATTTTCCCTTACATTATTTTATAGTATATATTATATTTTTAAAATATCGTAATTTAATTCATTCATTATCATATCAACTAGTACCCAACCTAACAATACATTTTCATGGCATAATCATTTAATAATAAATTTAGACACACTCATAATTTGAAGTTATCAAAAACCATTATAATGATGAAATATTAGAAGAGAATATATTATTTATGTTAAAATAAGATTAAATTTATATGAATGATTCCATAATTTAAATATAACCAAATTTTAATTTTTTTAAAAAAATATGCGTACTTGAAAAGTATAATTTTAAATTATAGAAAATATTAGAATATAAGAATAAATAAAAATGGTAAATCATAAAAATTAATGAATGTATATTATTTATAAAAGAAAATATAGTTATACAATTCTTTAATTTTTCATTTTCATATAAATGAAATTATATGAAACCATAAATTAATTATTATTGATCGGAATATAAATCAAGTACATATATTCAATTATTATTTGAATCATAATCATCGCTTTTTTATACAATTTTTTTATGAAACATATAATATTTATTTTCTAAAAAATTAATAAATAATATAAGATAATCATATAGATGAGTTCAAATAACATAATGATTAATTTTTAATGAATTACACACACACACACACACACACACACATATATATATATATGAAAAATTAATATTATATATTATTTAGGTCAAGTATATTATCAAAATTTTTCAATGAATATTATGTATTGTGTATTATATGACCACATGATTTATTTGAATGTAACACACCAATAACCCACATTTTTAATATTTCACTCAACTTTATTCAATACAATAAAATCCAAATTTATGTGGAGAAAATGGTTTCAGTGTGAATACCATGTGATGAGTGTGTAATTACATAAATATATAACATAGGAAAACTCGACTTATATATTGAGATAATATTTTAAATTAAAATATTAATGTAACGTAACATATGAGTGGGGATAGGTAGAGCATCAATATCTATTATCATTTGTACAAAATGGATTAATTTTTTAAATAGAGTGAAGCACGAACATATATATGTCATAATATAATAATGATATATAAAGGAAGAAATTAACAGTTCCTATTGTGTATTCACCAATAATATCAACATTATATTGATAATAATTCATAATCTGTAGAATATATATTTAATATATTAATTTGTCAAGATATTAATTTTCTCACTTCACAAGAATAGTGTTGATTTGCATATACACTAATTATATGATATTTTATATTGAAATGTATAAAAATTGAAATGTGTATATATATATATATATATATTACATGATTAGATTACTAATACACTATTAAATTAAAAACACTAATTTAAATCCCCCCATATACCTCATAGTGTATTCCTAAAAAATGAATGATTCACAAACATCATCTAAATAAGTTACATTTCGAGATTCAATGCTGAAATTTAAAATGTGATGTAGTATAAATATCTATGAATCAATTAAATGAAAATTCAACTATATAAATACAAAATTAATATATTATGTGGAAATTTATAAACAAAAACATAGAAAATTAAGATAAAATGAAATACACACACCATTTCACTTAAATTAACCAATACGTATGGTATATAAAGATGATAATCTGATATTTCAGATGATAAAATCTATATTTAAACATGAAATTACTATTACAATGAATGTTGAAGGTTAATGAATATTGTAATGTTATAATTGAGTCTATGAAGAAAAGTTAGATTTAGGGATTCCGCACCATTGAAAGTCTAAAATAATGGACCGATGTTTGAGGATTACTTGAGAGACGAGAAGATTGAATGTGGAATAATGAGGAAAATAAAAAAATAGGATATATAAAGAAGAAAATATGTGATTCTAGTCCACCAGATTGATGAAACATGGGTTATGTCTTCTATAAAAGAGAAACAAGTCTCCTTTAAGATATTGAATAACACTGAAATGATTGAAATCAGTGAATCATATAAATTTAAATGGTATATAATTTTTTTTATACAGTCAAAATTAAAAGATTCCTACTTTATGTCGATTATATGATAACCAAAATGATAAAATAGTTTTCATTTTTTATCACATTGATTATTAGTTAATAAATTTGAAAACAATCAATTATCACATCAGTTATATAATAAACATCGTGATAATTCAAGTCACCAGCTTTATAACATCCTTTATAAATAACCAACATGAAAACCCAATGTGATAAATACTTTTTACAATAGTGATTCCCTTAAATTACTTGGATCTTATAAAACTACATGGGATAACCAAGGGATGTACATAATAATGGGGTGACATATAAATCCCATTAAGGGAATAAAACAAACATATCATAAAGTAAAGTTGTACATGTGATCCAAGAGGCATATCAAGGTAACATGAGAGGGGTGAGAATCATAATCTTGAAAAATGAGACCTGATATATCATGATAACATAAAGGAAACATAGGAATGTGGAAACAACATAATCACGTGAAATAATAAGCATAAGTCAATTCTATTCACAAATAAAATATGACATAGTGTGCTTGGGAAAAACTCCCATGCACCATATATGGAATCTCATGAGATAAACACACTACCTAATGCAATTGAGTTCTATATAATTTTGACCCCACCATTCACTTTCATATCATGTATGCACATAAGTATGACATATATATCATTTAATATAGGATCATATTTTATCATATTTAATGAAAATATGATAGAGTGTGGGTTACATATATGGAATTCCCAAATCAATTAAGGATAGTTACATCTAGGTGAATACCATTTAGTGGACATGGGGATGGGTATTCACTACACAAATGTTTGGCATGGAAAAATAAAATGATAAATTTGAGAGCACAACAAGGGTTCATAAAGTTTCATTGAAGGGTTTAATGAGAGTAAAAGGGGTTTCTAATCATTATAAATTATAAGAATAGTAATATGGATGTGTAAAAACATGTCCCCACATGAACATTTGGGGATCAAAAGTCATAATATAAAGAAGGTTCTTGAATATGGAGGAGAAGGAGAGGATCCCTTACCTAGAGAGGGTGAATATAAAATCATGGTAGGAGCATCTTAATAGCATGATAGAAACATGGGATTGGTATAGAGACGTAATAGTAGAGTAACATCTAGATCCAAGTGTTTTTAAGAAATAAGAATGGGAGGATGGGTGTGCTTATATAGAAAAAATTGGCTAATTATTTATTAATTTCCAAACATATATTCTTGACTCTATAGGATAATGTAATAAAAAACAAAAACCATACAATGATTTTTGCAATTTTTTCTACCAAAGTGGAGTGATTTTTAATTTTTATTATTCTATGAACATAAAAAAATAATGTAATTCCCTTGCTGGTGTAGAATTCAATCACATTTATAATGAATTGATTTTAAAATGATACAATATAATATAAGTTTTTGAGAATTCATTATAGTTTTTTAAAGAGAATAAAACAACATAAAAATTAAATTATTATAAATGGGAAATATAATTTTGGTTATGGATAATCTTTTTAGTATTTATTAAATCACTTTTTTATATTTTATGATTTCGTTGTACATAACATATTTAATTTTTACCCAAAAATTGTAATATCCAATAAAATTATGAAAAACCCACAATTGGAAAATTTTGAAAATATAATTTTAAAAAATATGATTATTTTATAAAAACAATCTCTATATATGTAAAAAATACCATATTAAAATAAGAAACTATATTTATTAAAAAATACTTGTTTTTTTAAATAACAGTTTCCTTTCCCTTATAGAGATTACATTTATCGTAAAAAATTTATATAATAATTTATATTTAATAAAATTTTAAAAGAATAATATTGTGTAAATATATTATTCCTTTAAAAAATTATTGAATTCAATAAAAAGAGCATCTTGATTGATAAAAAATATTTTTTAGAAATATAATGTGTGTTTTAATGTATCAAATTCTAAAACATGTTATTAAATCATATAAAAAGTAACAATAAAAGGGGGAAATGTAATTATTATTTTATTGAAAATAAAATATAAAAATTGATACTATTTGGGACTAGATACATATAATTTTATTACTATTGGAAATTCCTTAAGTGTAAGGTGTGTAACAGTGAGAATTTTATGGGGTGGTTTTCAGAACATGGTTTGGACCGTGATCTAGATTATTATGAAATTATCCCATAAAGAGTTTTAATCATGATTCAGTTATTTAATATTATCTTGGTATTGTTCTAGGAAAAATTATAATGATTCTATCACCCTTAGAAGCTTTGATAAATGGACTTCATATGGAATGATCCAACTAGCCTAAGAATTCACTTATTTTGTCTCTATCAATTGGATTTATCATTAAACCTATATATATATATATCTTAATGGTCACTTAAAAATGGAAATATTATCAATTTCTATTATGATTAATGTTACTATAAATATGATATACCATATAAAAGTACAAAGGTAAAAAATTAGTGAATTTATTTTCTATAACTACAATACTTGCTAATGCATTTATTAACCCAAAAAAGAAATTTCATTTATAAAATATTGGGTCATTATATTCTCCCCCCTTTTATAAATTTCTCTCTTGAAAATTTAATTTCAAACACTAAAACATATAAGGGTAATTTTGTTTCATCACCTCTTCTAGTGCATATGTCACTTTATCAAATATGTGGTTCCACCACAACACTTTGACCAAGTGAGTTTTCTTGTTTTATAGAAATTTGTCTCTATGATCAAAGATCATCACCAGCTACTCCTTATTTGAAATATCATTTCCCAATTGCCCCACATCAAGGTCTAGTACATTTGTGTATTATGTTATGTACTTCTTTAATAGGGAATCTTGAAAAAATCACAAAATTGGGATAAGTTCAGTGTTGGAGATAGTTTATAGGATACAACTCTGATGTGATGAGGGATGATAATGTGGATAATGTATCTTGTACTAAACATTCCCTTCTTCCAAAAACATATTACTTGTTTATATGGTGATATAGGAAGGAACACTTTCTCTCTGACCTCAAACTTCGTGTGTCATCGAGGATTGTATGAATACGATTTCTATTGAGTGTGTGTGGATTTAATATGTTATTGAATAGTTTTAACTTTCACAATAATCTCTTGGAAAGGATTAGGTCCCATCAGAATTTACTATCAAACTTTATCCTGGTATGTCAAAGTCTAATACCTCTTCCCATTCAAAGCATCATAAGGATCCATTTGAATTCTTTAATGGAAGGATTTGTTATATGTAAACTCTACTAGGGGAAGGTATTTATCCCAACAACCATTGAAATCCATTGAAAAATATCTCATCATATAATCTAGAGTTTGAAAGGATATTTCAGACATACCATTCATTATAGTGTGATAAATATTTCCAAATTTCTGTTCTGTAGTCAATTCTTCTTAGAGGCTTCTTCAAAACGGCAAACAAAAGCCTCGTTCTTGATCAGATAAAACAGAGACTTGAACCCCATGAAATCTTACCAATTATATTATGCATATAATTTTATTCATTTCAAGCGATAAATATATCTTATTAGTAATAAAAAATGAATAATTAGTAAAGAGATAGACTACAACCGAGATGGGATTTCCATCTTAATGATATTGAGAATTATGAGGATGAAATCGTTGTTTATGTTTTCCAATTTTAATACTGGTATGAGAAATGGCTGCAACATACCCTTGGACTTCTGTTATTCATCCACGACTTTTTGGGCTACCAAGAATTTATATACAAATTCTCTAATATCCCTCGCCAAATTATTCTACCATAAATTTTTCTTGAGAGCACTATACATATTAGTACTTTCAGGGAGAATAGAGAAGGATGAGCTATGTGTATCATCCAAAAATCCCCTCATCAATTGTGGTTTTTATAGAATACATATTTGTGTTCTATACATTATAAATCAATCATTATAAAATCTGAACTCTAGAGTATTGGATACATTTTTGTGTAACAGTTCATGTTTATATGGGCATCCTTGATACTCTAAATTAGATATGGTTGAGATAGTAGACGATAAAGGTAGAATGAAGATCCATTTAATTTTTCCATATCTATCCTTTTCAGGTCAAAGAATACTACATCCCTTTCAATACTTATCATTGATCGGGTTTTAGGATCCTTTAAAATATGAGAACATAAATTTTTTTCCTTCCTAGGATGGTAATGGATTGAAAAAACATAATAAATGATCAAACATAACAACGTTCATTGATTCATATTAATATTTTTTAGAGTGAATAAATACTTGGGGATTTTTTTATCTGTATATACATCACACTTTTCTATATAGAGACAATGTCTACAAATCTTCTATACAGGGATCATTGCAACACACACATGATCATGCATTAGGGTTTTCTTATGATGGATATTTAATTTTATGGAGGCATGGAATATCACTTAGTTATCTTTAATAACTACAAAACCCACTACATTTTTGGATACATCACTATAGATCCCAAATAATTTCTCACTAGTGGGTAATGTGAGCATATGTGTTGTTATTAGCCTCTGATTTATCTCTACAAATATTTATTCCCATCAATTATTATAGAAAAAGATTAATCATTAGATTACAATTTTTTATTTTGATATAAAATCATGATAATTTTATCAAAGTTAAATTAAAATACCCTTTTAATACAAGGATAATATGGATTTCAATAATATGTGTTGGTATGGGCCATCATTTTATTACCTCTATTTTTGATGGATGAATGATATCCCATTCTTTGTGATAAAATTCCCCAATAATGTTACTTAATATAACTAAAACTCACACTAACTATACTTTTCATATAACATTTCCTTCCTAAAGGTAATTGATATATAATTTAAATTTTCATAATGTTCCTCTATTCATTTGTATTAGATAATAATACCATATAGAAATATAATGACAAAATTTTCAAAGTAATCCCCAAATAATATATTCATTATGTCCCTAAATATTATTAGATAATCATTGGTTCTAAATGTAATCACTATGAACTCATTGTTCCCATACTTTATATGAAAATAAGTGTTGGGAATATCCTCCTTCTTCACGTCACTTTATAGAATATATACTGAAGACCCCCCCCCCCCCTTAGAGAAGCACTAGGATCCACTATATTCTATTGTCATAGTTACTTCTTCTTCTGAAGTTCAAAAAAATCAATTTCATATAACTTCAGGGATATTGTATAATATTAGGGTATAATAATGATTGATAACACAGCCATAAGACTAGGAGGAAGACCAAGCTAATTTTCAGGAAACACATATATGTATTTGTTTAAAATGGGCATGTCATCAAGGATAATATTTTCTTTAGTCTTAGTAATTTATGAACTATTTGATTTCTCTAAAGGTAATAATATCTATTCTTGAATTTTTGTTAACAAATAATATTCATCATCCTCTTTGAACTTGTATGGAATCAAAGGGATACTTCCAATATAGATGGTGATCTCTCTCTCTGTGTATTTTTTGTAGGATTTATACAAGGAAATCCAATACAAGTATGTATTAACATAGAATTATTTTAAGGGGGTTATCACATAGTTTTAAGGGACATTGAACCCACAAATATTGATATGTTATGAGCGATATTCTTAGGATGAAAAAATTGGAACCTTTTCCATTTTCACCAGAAATACAACATCTATATTTTTAGGTTGTATTTGAATAGTTATACTAAACATTTATTATATGAAATAATGTATAAAATTAAAATCAAATAGTACATTTTCTATCCTGTAGTGAATAACTATATCACCTATCCTAAATTAATTTTTTGGATCCACCTTAGCATTTCTGATAGAATATTCTTTCTCTTTCTCTATTGGACATAGAATTTTCTATCATCAATTATCTTAAAAAATCCCTGGCCTAGGGGATTGAGTTATATAGGTTCCCTATTCCTTAATATAGAAAAATTGGATGATAGATGGAGGGTTTAGGGGAGAACTTATTTCATTCATCAAATTTGTGGGTTTCTCCCATCATAAATTCCATGTTATGTTCCCTTCTCGCAATTGAAACATTTCTATGCCCCCATCAAGAAATTTCTAGGATGCTTATTCCCAAACATTGGACTAGTCGATTGATAGAATATTTTACCACATGATATTTTTCCATCGTACCACTATATTTAATACCCATTCCTCACTTATTATTTTCAATCCCAAGGGACCCTTGAGATTCACTTATATTTATTTTTAAATAGGGGCACATTGGAAAATTTCCTAATGTTGACTATATATCTAATAACAAATACTTTGTGTAGACTCAACTTTATCCTACCAAATAGGTGTTCAAATTTACTATCATGGGTGATGAAAATGAAAGAGGATTATGGTGAATGTCATGTGATGTTTGTGTCATATTCCTTGATGGATTCATCATAATTTTTCTCATGGCTTAGGAAATACCACTCCATTTTATATTAGGGAGTATTAGTAAAATATTTGTCAATTTTTTTTCCAAGAATTCCTTACATTCCATAACATTGATATCCTCCTTGAGCTTTGTATTTTTGACCAACATCCACCATTAATGAATGTGTCCAACCATATGATAAACAACCAACATAACCTCTTCTTTCTCATAGAATTGATGTATGGATATGATATTTTCAATGGAGTTAATTCATTTCTCTATAATCAATGGATCTGAATATCCACAAAATTTAAGAGGCCTTTTTACCGTAAAGGTTTTAGTATCAACATTTTCATTCTTAATGAAAATTGGATGTTCCTCCGTATTTCAATTTCTATTCAGACCTCAAATTAATTGACAAATTATGTTCATAAATTCATTGATTTCTTCACCCATTGGGTTGGTCATCCCATTTGGATAGACATCACATTACCCCTCATATTGGATGTTGAATCAGTTCCTCATATTTCCTGATATTTAATAGAAAGAAATGGAAGATTATGGGTGGGAATTTCGTGACTATGAAAGACATAAATGGGATACCAAGGGAATTAAAGGGATAAATCATAAATGACTTATATTATTTACCCTTTCAATTTATAGGATTAAATCTATATTATCCATGATATATTTCCCAACATAAAATCATACATTCATTTTCTATAATAATATTTCATAAGGATCTTTTTAATTTACCAAAGAATATTATAGGGAGTGTTTCAGACTATGTTTGCAGAAAGACCCATTTTTTCACCATGTAATGATGGAGTCATACTCAATTCACCCTTTGCAGGGTTATTACCCATAGTTACAACTATTCCTACTCCACATCCACTGGTAGTATCTAGTCAATGATGTATTTTCTTAGAAATTACTCACTATATATTTTACCAAAATTTATGTATGTTTTTTCTATTTTTAGTATTATCCCAAATTATTTAAAAAGAATTTTCGAATCCCAATCCCAGGAAAATATCTATACATTGATATGATACCAACTATGAAAAACAATTTTATATTAAACCTTAATTAATGATTTATTACATAAGGATACAATGAATACAACAAAATAATATCATCTGTCCTAGTTTCATTGAGAGATTATATAAAATGAAAATTAAATTGAATCAACCGTATAAAATTATTATTTAATAAGTTTGAAACATGCCCGTATATTCCATAGTTCTTTCAAAATTGAATGGGATAACCTGGGGGTGTATATAAGAAAAGAGTAAGCTATAAATCCCAATATGGGATTAAAAAAACATAGCATAAGGTAAATTGTTATATGTGGGCCAAGTATCATATCAATGTATCATCATAGGGGTGATAATCATAATATTGAACAATAATGTAAGATATAGAATGATATCATAAAGGAATCATCAGAATGCGTCATAAAAAAATGAAATCGTTAACATATGTCAAGTATAACCATATTGAAACCATAACATAGTGTTATTAAAATAACCTCACATGCACCCATCAAGAAATCACATGAGATAAATACATTTCCCAATGAATTGGTGGGATATAAAATTTCAGGTGCACTCGTCACTTCTATATCATGTACACAAATAAGTGTGGAACATATATCATTCAACATATGAGAATATTTATAAACATTTAATACCAAAATTAATGATTTTGGGTCACATACATGGAGTCACTCGATCAATTAAGGATAGGTATATCTAGGTAAATACTTGGGTGTATTAATAGGGATGGGTATTTAATATAAAAAATTTGGTTTGGATAAATCATTGGATAATTTCCATAGCATAATAGTGGTATTTAAAGATTCATGGAAGTGTTTAATAAGAGTGAAAGAGGTCTATAATCACCTACAAATCAAAAGTAATGTAAGAGGGATATGGAAAAATATATAATTACTTGAAAAATTGGGAATCAAAATCTATAATGTAAAGAAGGTGATTGAATAAAGTTGAGATGTAGTGGATCCTTTACATTGAGAGGGATTTCCTAAAAGATTTGATAGATATTCTTTAGAGCATAGAGGAACCTTGGTAGGGATATAGAGAGGTAATGTATGATAAAATTTATGTTCTATGATTTTTTATTATAGTGGAATTGGAGTTTAGGATGGTTGAAGTACAAAAAAAGAGATGAGAATTCATTATTAATTTCCAAAAACTTAGGTTTTTGGCTCTATATGATAATGTAATAAAAACTACATACCTTCTTTTATTTTATACCCATGGTTTTTACAAAATAGAAATGGTTTTCATTATTTTATAAGGCTATGAACAAGAAAAATTAATATAACACCCTTAATTATGTGTAAGTGAGTCATTTTTATATAGAATTGATTTTGAAACCTTAAAATATAATATAGGTTTTTGAGGATTCATTAAGGGATTATAAGAATAATAAAATTACTTATAAATAAATTATTTAAAATGAGAAATATAATTATCTTGGTAAATACTCTTTATATTATTTATTACATCACTTTTTGGGATATTATGATATCATAATACATACTATATAATTATACGATGTATAATTTTTAGAAAACAATTAAAATATCTTATAAAATGTGTGAAAGACATTGAAAACAAATCACATCACTCTTTGGAGGTGGTAGTCCTCATTTTTTCATGAAAAATAATACCATCTATAGTATAAAGAGAGGGATATAGAAAATAGAGGTACCCTAAATTTAATAACATGTAATTATTTAAAAAATACTAATGTATTAATTTTTAGAAGTTTGTAGTATATTTTGAGGATATTAAGGTGGAAATAAATTAAAAATAGTTCAGTGAATTAAATTAAATATTCTTTAGGGAATAACCTTTTGATTACACCTCAAGCCTTTAAAGATTAGTTTTTGGGAAGAATAAAAGTTCATGGAAATGGGAAAGGAAGTTATTAATGTATTTTTTATGTATTTATGAAGCTATATGTCTCAAAAATGTGTGAATTATTTGTTAGTAGAGAATCGTATTTTATATCACAGGAGGGTGGAAAACATATAAGTAAATAAAAAATTAAAATATAAATAATCACATTCATGTGAAAATGGAACCAAATAGAAAATGGATAAAAACTAAGGTAATTTAATGTTTAAATACATTAAGATAATAAAATTTATAAAGTATTAAGTGATATTTTTAAAATTATGTTTTAGCTTTATACCCTCATTAACACTTTTATTCATTACCTGATGTAACAAATTTTTAATATAGTTAATATTCGTTGAGACAAATAATGAAAGATGAATTATTACCAAATGTAGATATGATAATTCCAAATATGGAATTTTTTAACAAATTAAATTCCTAAAATTGTTATAAATTCATTTCAAAATAATAATTCAAAACACAATGAAAATCATTTTTATAAAAATGTAATTTAAGTATAAAATTAATTTTATTCTAATTCATTTGAAAGTAAAAGAAATTAAATAAATTTTAAATTATTTTATTGAGTATATTAAATTTAAATTTATTTTAAAAAAATCATTAATAATTATCAATTTAATTTATTTAGATAAAATACATTACACCCCTAATAGAATTTTTTCAGAAAAACATCTCTTTTACTTGTAAATGATTATATTTTCATTTTCATCCAATTAGTAACCGATGGAAAAAATATTTTACAATATTTTTAATACTAGAAATTAATATTTAAACAAATCATAGTTGAGAAAAATATTTCTAATAAACAAAATACATGAAAATAAGTATTTCAGATAAACAATATATTCTAACAGAATTAGAAATTATTTTTAGAAAATATATTTCATCTAAATTCCATATAATGTGCCTCAATTTATAAATTATAAATATTATTCACATATGTTTTGGGTTATGTGTATAAAAAATTATTAGAAATATTTTCTTATTAAATAGAAATATATTCCAAAATCCCAGAGTGTTAGACTTATATACATAGTTTATGGTTATTCAATTAATAGATAATAATAAACTTTCCAATTATAAAAAACAAGGTGCATAACCTTATGGGTAAATTTTTGTCTCTAAATATTGATCAATTTAGTTGAAAAAAATATTATAAAATATAACTTATCTGTAACATACCGGTTCTGGAAGCCTCCCAGAGGTTCCCCGTAACTGGTTGGTCACAAGACCTCAAGCGCATTTCCCCAAACGCCAGAGGCTGCCGACTAGCAGTGAGGGGCATGTGTGTGATAGTGGGGAAACTATGACCTCATTGGAAAAGTACATAGCGAAAGAGAAAAAAAATAACAACAATATCAGAAGCAGTATACATACATAAAAGAGTAAGCGATAAACAGTGAAAGACTAAAAATTTAAAAAAAATGGAGCAGAAGTATATGTAAATGATGCATGATACATATATGTCTCAGAAAAACAGCCAAACAAGTCACAATGCTGAACATAGTACTAATCCAAATTACAAAAGAAAAATAGATGAGACACTCCTCAGCATCGCAAGCCTCGGCTTGGTCCCATGCTCTCCAGCTCCAGTGTAATCAAGAACCTGAAGTAAAAGGGCTCTTGGCCTTATCTATACCCGCAACAATATAATCTGTTTGGGCACAAAAGCATGACCCAAACAGGGTGTGAGACAAAGTCCCAATAGGCAACCACCCAAAGATCTGTGCCTAATAGTCAGTGAATATATGGCAGGTAAAGTACAGTAAGCAGTAAACAGTAAGAAGTAAATAGGATAATACACAGCAGTAACAATCCACAGTTTGTAGCATATAATCTACAAACAAGAAATAGCCACTCAAGAAAGTAGAACAAAAAGGTAACCTCTGGGTAGTTCTCATATCCTAACCCCTATGATTCAATCTACAAGTACTAGCAACCCTCTGGGAAGCACAAACAGTCTCACCCCTCTGGTTCAGCTAAAAAAAATAGATTCTCTGAGGAAGCACTCACCGCCAATTCTCCCTATAGTCTTGCATCGTACTAAAGGCTCTCTAGGGAAGCACCAAACATCAATTCCCCCTGTGACCCACGTTGAGGAACTAAAGACTCTCCGATGAAGCAGTTAACGTCAATTCTCATGTGGTCTTGCATCGTAATTAATGACACTCTAGAGAATCCCTTACGTCCATTCTCCCTATGGTCCAATACACTAGGTTCTCACAGCCCTGTGTAAAACAAACATGCATAGCATGCATATCGCCCCAAGTAAATCTCAATAACTACTTGGATATCATTTTAAGGCACAATAGAATAACAGAACAATAGTTCCACTATCCTACAACTCGGCATGGAAATTGGAAAAATGCCTAACAGGCAATCATGCACGGAAAAACATGCAAGGCAAGACATCCAGAGCACAGTAAAAATTACCCTATTTACAAGAAATGACCTCTACACAATAAATCAAGAAAATAAGACAAATAACAAGTAAAAATAGGAAACACACAATACCCCATTCAAGGGAATTGGTGGAATTGCAAACAATATTCAAATACTTCCTACAGAAAGGCACAAACCACCTACCTTGATTCTAGGAGAACGATATACGTGAACCAAGATGATTGATTCTACTTAGAACGTTGAGGATATGAGAAAACATACAAAACGCTCAACCTAAGATATCTTGAGAAAGAGGAGAAATTGAGAAACAAGGCTCTAGGAGAAGGAAGAACTCACCTCTACGGTTCCAACTCAATCGACGGAGGCAGAAATGGAGTTCAGACCGAGGCTCGGGAATCCGAAGAAGAATCGTGGTCGTACGGGTCGCTCTCGGACGAAGAACCTGAATAAGGGGTGTGTAATGTCCGTCAGGCGTAACCCTGGTGCGTTTAATAAAAAAAAAGGTACACGGCATGTACCTCTCTGTACACGGAGTGTACTCTATTTTTCTGTACTCCCCTTTAAACGGACGCCACATCGCCTTTACACACCATGTTTGTGGCCCAGACACAGCCAACACATGGCTTCGAGCGACAAAGTAGTACACGACATGTACTTTAAAAATTTCCCAAAATCCCATTTTTCTTAAAAAACTCCAGAAAAAGGAACGAAATACCAGAAATGAAGATCCGGGTTCATACAAACTTCCCCCCTTAAAGAAATTAATCCTCGAATTTCCCTAACGAGGTGGAGAAGAATAAATCCCAAATAGCTCCAGCCACTACGATCATACATCGGCCTCCCTTTCCCAGGTCTCATCCTGTACTCGCTCAAGCTACCATAGCACCCTACTAGAGGAACAGACCGCCCACACAGAACCTTTATACTGCGATCGACAATCCGTATAGGATGCTCCTCAAACAATGCATCGGCTTCGAGATCAACCTCCTCGAGCTGAAAGACATGAGACAGGTCTTAAAAGTAATGTCATAGTTGAGAGATGTGGAAGACTTCGTGCCTATCTCGGTACCTCTGGGGTAACTGCTACCGATAGGAAACCGGCCCAACTCTCTGCAAAACCTCAAACGGCCCGACGTACCGCGGTGAAAGCTTACCCTATCTCTGAATACTCTTGTGTCCCAACCACAGTGCGACATGTAGGAAAACCTGATCCCCGACATCAAACTCCAGAGGTCGTCTCCGCTTATCAGCATAAGACTTCTGTCGAGACTGTGTTGTAGCCATCCTCTTCCTAATCAAATCTACTTGCTCTGAGGCCTCCTGAACAAGACAAGGTCCTAGCAAAGCTAACTCTCCTATCTCCATCCAGTATAAGGGTGATCGACATGGCCTACCATACAAAGCCTCATAAGGATCCATATGAATAGTCACCTGGAAACTGTTGTTGTAGGCAAAATCCACCAGAGGAATATGCTTCTCCCAGGAACCACCAAAGTCTAGAATGAAATCTTAGAGCATATCCTCATGCACCTGTATCATACGCTCAGACTGGACATCTGTCTGGGGATGGTATGTTGTACTCAGAATTACCTGTGTACCCAATGCCTTCTGAAGCCCCTGCCAGAACCGAGAAGTAAAATGTGCATCTCTGTCTGAAACAATGGATTGCGGAACTCCATGTAGATGTACAATATCTCGGATGTACAGTCATCCCATATAATCAACACTGAAGGTCTTTTTAATCGGTAAGAAGTGAGCAACCTTCATGAGCCTATCGATGACAACCCAAAAAACATCATTCCCTCGAGGCGACCTCGGCAATCGAGTCACGAAGTCCATCGCGACATCGTTCCACTTCCAATCCAGAATGTGTTACTTCTTTAAAAGGCCAAAAGTCGCTGATGCTCCACCTTCTCCTGCTGACAAGTTGAACACCTCAAGATGAAACCAGCAACATCCCTCTTCATACCTGGCCACCAGTACTGGCGATGAAGATCCCGATACATCTGGGTGACGCCAGGATGAACTGCCCAAACTAAGGAATGAAAATCCTGCATCAGCACCTCGTGTATGTCTGCTGGCACCCATACGCGTACCTATAAATGCAAGATCTCATCCTCACCCATTGTCCATCCAGGAAGAGTATCCTCTCCTAACACACTCTCCCGTAGGACTAAGCCATATGATTTTTATAGCTGCCTCATCTGTACCGGATCAAGTAGTGTAGAGGTAACAACTACAGAAGATAGGAAAGTCTATCCCAGTCTGTCGTGCACCTCCAGATGCATCTCCGAGAACAGAGCCATAACCTTCCACTCACTACTGGCCTTCTGAACTGCCTGAATTTGAGTTCTCCTGCTCAACACATCTACCAATGCGTTGCCCTTTCCCGGCATATAGGTGATATCAAAATCAAAAGACTGAAGATACTCGACCCACCTACACTGTCTCAGATTCAGATCACCCTTAGTGATGAGGTACTTGATACTCTTTTGGTTGAGGAAAACCACAAAGTGCTCTCCCAGAAGGTAATGTCTCCAACATCGTAAAGCATGAACCACAGCTGCCAACTCCAGATCGTGTGTCAGGTAGTTCCTCTCATGTGGCCTCAACTGTTGAGACCCGTACACAACGACTCCATCTCCCTGCATAAGCACAGTGCCCATCCCAATACATGTAGAATCACAATAAACAGTATAGATCTTTCTTGGCTTTGGCAAGACTAGTATCGGTGTTGAAGTCAACCTTCCCTTCAGCTCCCGAAAGGACAACTCACAAGAATCTGACCATAAGAACTTCACCCCCTTCTTGGTCAGACACTTCAAAGGTGCTGCTAGCCAAGAAAAGTCATAAATGAAGCGTCTGTAGTATCCAGCCAATCCTAGGAAGCTCTGTACCTCAAATACATTCTTCGGCTACTCCCAGAAAACTACAACTATCACTTTCTCTGGGAGCAATGATACTCCTACCTCTGAGATGACAAGACCCAAGAAGTGAATCTGGTCCATCCAAAAGTGGCACTTCGAGAGTTTAGCATAAATCTAATGATCTCTCAATGTAATTAGAATGATCTCAAGATGGATAGCATGGTCGTTTCAAGTGTGAGAGTACACCAATATATTGTCCACAAAGACCACGACGAAGGGGTCCAAGTAAGGATGGAAAACTCGGTTCATCAGTACCGTGAAAATTATTGGCGCATTCGTCATACTGAACGACATAACCATATACTCGTAGAGACCATACCTTCTCATGACCGCTGTCAAAGGTATATCTGATGGTATAACGCACGACTAATGATAACCGGACCACAAATCGATCTTCGAGAACACGTGGCCTCCTTGAAGCTGATCGAAGAGATCATCAATCCTCAGTAAGGGATATCGGTTCTTGACCATCAACTGGTTCTGTTTTTGATAATCCACACAGATCCTAAGGGTACCGTCTGCCTTCATTGCAAACCGGATAGGTGAACCCTAAGAAGAAGTACTGGGTCAGATGAAACCCCTAGCCTGTAACTCCTCCAACTGCTTCTTGACCTCCTGCAACTCAGGTGTAGTCATCTTATAGGGAGGAATGGACACCGGAGCCGCTCCTGGAACGAGCTCAATAGAGAAGTCTACCTCACACTCCAGAGGCAGACCTCAAAATTCCACTAGAAAGACATCCCTGAAACAATCCACCACTGGAGGAAAGTCCAAATGTGAAGTCCCATAGTCATCCAGATAAAGGATAGCAATATAGGATGTCACCCTTCCTAGCCCATGATGCTCGAGTCCTACTCGACTCTCCTGAACATCCCATTCGCCTCTATAAAGAAAATATTCACCCTCTGGTGAAACGAAACTCACCCTGCGGTGATAACAGTCGACGACTGCCTATAAGGGAACCAACCAATCCATCCCGAGAATGACATCATAACCTGTCATCTCTAGGACATAGAGATCCCATATGAAATGATACCCTGCAACCTCGAGAGGGAACTCACTGCACTGAAGTATAATAGATGTACTCATCCCTAAAGGTGTGTCTAGTGTTAACAAGTCGGCAGAAGAAAGGATACAGAGCCGAAGGATCTCCACCATAGCTATCGAGATAAATCTATGCATAAAACCAGTATCAAAAAGAGTTAAAGAAAAAACTGAGGCTACTAAAACAGTACCTCGAATGATAGAAGGTCTGGGATCCTACTCTTGATAGGTCTGCTCCACCGCAAAAGTCTGGCCTGCCCCGCAGCCCTTTGACCCTACCTGACCACTCTGAGCTAATCCTCCCTACTAGTGCTGAAGGACTGATGACCGACTTCCATGACCATGACCTCCACCTCATCCTGAACAGCCGGAATAACTCCAGTTCCCCGACTAGTGAGAAATTGGTGGTGCTGCTCCTGGAGGAGGAGTCAGGGAAGAACCCCTGTCAAAAGCTACTGGTGATAAAACCTGGAAGAAACGATGAAGGTTCCCCATCTTGCTGCAAGATCAGCACTTCACTGGGTCTCTCTAGCACTGTGGCCTTGTGTTCCCTGCCCTTCCACACTGGTAGCATACGACTTGGCTACCTGAATATGTATCTCACCTCCTCGGATCATCGTGCGTAGTCTCCCAACGATGCTTACTGCTGTCAACAGGAGGAACAATAGCTCTGGAAGCAGAACCACCCTAGCTCGCAGCTCCGAAGTCTCTCATATTTCATTCCTCAATCAGTGCCTGGTTGACAATGGAAGTGATAGAAGTCAACTGGAAAATATTCACCTGCGAGCGGATCTCCTTCCTGAGTCCATCCTCAATCTTCCTTTCCAAGAACTGCCCACTTTAATCTCTGAGGGGTGTGAAACGCTGCAGCTCGGTGAAACGAGAGGAATAATACATGACAGATAGAGTACCCTGCTCTAGACTCATGAAGTCCCAGGCTCGATCGGCCCTCAGGGTCTCAGGATAGAAGTAGTCGTAGAACATGTGCTGGAAATCCTCCCAAGCCATAACCTGCTGATGACCTGCTTGTGAGATCACATCCCACCACCTCTTGGCGGAGTCTCGGAGCATGCAGGTAGTGAGCTTGACCCACCTCTCTAGAGGTATCTCCAGATGCTCGAAGATAGTCAGCATGGCTTCCATCTATGACTCTGCAGCCTGTGGTCCTCCTTCTCCCAAGAAAGTAGGAGGATGCTGCTGCTGGAAAACCCGTGTCAAGTTTTCCATAGTCATGGAAGGAGGTGGTGATCCTTGTAAGGTCTACATCATCCTCATAAAATGTTCCCTAAACTACGCATCAGCACCTGCAACTAGTATGATAGCCAGTTCCAAGGCTGTCCCGACTGGAGGATCGGCAGGATGTCCCTGATCAGCCATCTCTGGTGTCTGATCACTTCCTGAAAACTGACGTACCACCGGAGGACGTCGCGGCGACATAGATCTTAAAGATCAAAAGCATACCTTAGATTTGAAAAAAGGGCATAGAACAAAGTATTTCAAAATGGAAATAGGAGAACGAAATACACAAGATTTACAGAACATGACTACACGTTGTGTATAAACTCTACACGACGTGTACTTAACTCCACTCCCTTACTCGTGTCTCCTTGCAAAGCTAACCTACATGGTCTTCTTAAACTAAAACTACACGGCGTGTTCAATGTAGACATGGTGTATAGTAAACAAGGTTTTAATGACCCGTGTTGTTAGTTACACGGTTAGCGACATGGCTGAGACTACACGGCGTGTTCCGAACAAACATGGTGTGTACTTGAAACTTTTTCTCGACCTGTGTTGTTGGCGACACTGCCAAGTACACGGCGTGTTCCGAACAAACACAGTGTGTATAAGAGGAGTGAACACCGACCCGTGTGGTTCATGACACGGCCGGGTACTGAGGACAAGGATACACTGTGTGTTCATACAAAACACGGCGTGTTTGACACGAGCTTCCCCGACCCGTGTTGTTAGTTACACGGCCGGGTACACTCTCACTACTACATGGTGTGTACCTACCATACACGGTGTGTTCTTGGAGATTTTTCAGAACCTGTGTTTTTTCTCACACAGTCAGTGACACGGTTTAAAACTACATGGCATGTATATATAATGTACATGCCCTGTATTCTAGGTTTTCCTGGGAAGTAGCTGTGAAACTGCACCAAAGCCCAAAAAACACTGAAAATGATCATTAAGGTGAAAAATTCTGATATGTGAAGGCCCATACTCCCCTGGAATCAAAGCTTGGAATCCATTTAGGCAATGTACGATACAAACAGTCCTCTAACAAACATCAGAGATTCCAACAAAGAATCTATCACAACAACATTCATAATCTACACAAAGTCTATCACAAAAACATGCAATCTCTAATGCACCCTAGATGGCATGGCAAGAATGCATGGAATGTGATTTCTAATAAGAGACTATATGATGCAGGAGATGGAATACCCTCATGTCATCGGGTTGCGACAGAAATAGAACAACAATAGCAACACTAAAAATAACACAAGGAATTTGGATCACTCTAGGTGAAATCATATCAACCGTAAAATCTCAAAACAAGAAAACTACAATAAACGAGGTAGTATGGCTTTTCCCTGTACACAGGTTAGATACTTCCGAGCACAACTTAATACCAAGTTCCAAATGCATCCTATCCCTGGATAAAGGATACAAATCGTAAATCAAGAGAAAATAACCCCTCTTGTACAACTTTGTAACGTCCCAGTTCCGGAAGCCACCCAGAGGCGCCCCGTAACTGGTTGGTCACATGGCCTCAAGCGCATTTCCCCAAATGCCAGAGGCTTCCGACTAGCAGCGAGGGCCTTTGGTGTGATAGTGTAGAAACTATGCCGTCATTGGAAAAGTACATAGTGAAAGAGAAAAACAAATAACAACAATAGTGGAAGCAGTATACATACATACAAGAGTAAACGATAAACAGCGGAAGACTAACAAATAAACAACTGGAGCAGAAGTATATGTAAATGATGCATGATACATATATGTCTAGGAAAAATATCCAAACTAGTCACAATGCTGAACATAGTACTAGGATAAAGTACAAAAGAAAAACTTATGTGCAACTCCTCAGCGTCGCAAGCCTCAGCTTGGTCCCATGCTCTCCATCTCCAGAGCAATCAAGAACCTGAAGTAGAAGGGCGTTGGCCCTTATCTATACCTAAAACAATATAATCAGTTTGGGCCCAAAAGCATGACCCAAACTGTGTGTGAGACAATGTACCAATATGAAACCACCCAAAGATCTGTTCCTAACAGTCAGTGAATATATGGAAGGTAAAGTAAAGTAAGCAGTAAACAGTATGCAATAAACAGGATAATACACAGCAGTAACAATCCATAGTTTCAAGCATATAATCTATAAATAATAAACAACCACTCAGGAATGTTGAACAAAAAGGTAACCTATGGGTAGTTCTCACAGCCTAACCCCTAAGGTTCAATGTACAAGTACTAGAAACCCTCTGGGAGGCACACACAGTCTCACCCCTCTGGTTCAGCTAAAAAAATAGGCTCTCTGAGGAAGCACTCACCATCAATTCCCCCTATAGTATTGTATCGTACTAAAGGCTCTCTAGGGAAGAAATCAATGTCAATTTTCTATGTGGCCTGCGTCGAGGAACTACGGACTCTCTGAGGAAGCAATCAATGTTAATTCCCCCTATGGTCTCACATCGTAATTAAAGACACTCTAGAGAAGCCATTACATCCATTCTCCCTTTGGTCCACTACAATAGGTTCTCACAGACCTGTGTAAAACAAACATGCATAGCACACGTATTTCCCCAAGTAAACCTCAAGAACTACTTGTCTATCATTATAAGGGACAACAACATAATAGTACAAAAGTTCCACTATCCTACAACTGGGCATGGCAACTGGAAAAAATTTCTAACAGGAAAACATGCAAGGAAAAACATGCAAGGAAAAACATTCATAGCACAGTACAAATTACCCTATTCACAAGAAATGACCTCTACTCAAGCAATCAAGCAAAGCAGAAAAATAATAAGGAAAAATAGGAAACACACAATACCCCGTTCAAGGGAATTGGTGGAATTGCACAAAATATTCAAATAATTCCTACAGAAAGGCACAAACCACCTACCTCGATGCTAGGAGAACGATATACGTGAACCACGATGAATGATTCTACTTAGAATGTCGAGGATCTGAGAAAATGTCCAAAATTCTCTACCAATGATATCTTGAGAAAGAAGACAAATTGATAAAAAAGGCTCTAAGAGAAGGAAGAACTCACCACTATGGTTCCAACGCAATTGAAGGTGGCTGAAACGGAGATCAGATGGAGGCTCTAGAATATGGAGAAGAATTGCGGCCATACAGGTCACTCTCGGATGAATAACCTGAAGAAGGGGTGTGTTCTGTCTGTCAGGCGTGACCCCAGTGCATTTAATGAAAAAAAATAAAGTACACGACGTGTACTTATGGGGTACATGACGTGTACTCTATTTTTCCATACTCCTATTTAAACAGCCGCCACATCGCCTTTACACACCATGTGTATGGCCCGGACATGGCCAACACACGGATTCGAGCAGCAAAGGAGTACGTGGCGTGTACTTAGAAAGTGCATGGCATGTACTTCAAAAATTTCCAAAAATACTATTTTTCTACAAAAACACCAGAAAAAGGAAGGACATACCTGAAACAAAGATCTCAGTTCTTACATTATTAACTTTTAACATATATCAATGTTATCAAACATTCCATATAAAACCCAACAAGATCAATTTACACAATCGAAGGAGGGATATGATTATAATTAGTCACTAATAGTAAACTGAGAATAAAATGCATCGAGAGATAATATCATTATGAAAATATTGCAAATAATAAGATAAGGAATAATCAAAATGGGAAGGTAAATTACGAAAAACAAATTTAATTTCATCAGTATACTATGAATTAGATGCTTCTATAGATAATATCATTATGAAAATATCATATATAATAAGATAAGGCATAATCAATATGGAAAGGTTACTAAAAAATGTAATTTAATCCATAAACTGGTAATGAAATGAAGATAGAGATAATATCATTTTGAAAATATAATGGATTATAATAACTAAATACTAAATAAATGATTTTATGTTTTACTCTTGAATCATAAGTTATAATTCCTTATAATATTTATTCACTTATTGTGATTCTTATCTCACCACATTTTTTAATTTATTATTCATGTTATCCTATATAGTTTTTTGTGCTCAATTAATTTTAGGATCTCAATATGCAGAATCAAAATTGAGATGTTATGTTTTAGTTTCTTTTGTGGTTTTATCTACTATTTCTTCCATAAAAATTTGGCCTCAGAATACTATTTGTTGTTAATGTTTATTTAGGTTAAAAATATTGAAATAATATCTATAAAATGATTGGGTTTCTCTAACTTTTATTAAAGGATGGTATAGATTTTTTGGGATTAAAAATATAATGCTTTAGTGTGAATCCTACAGAGAAGTATAAGTATATTTTAATATATATGGTAATATACTAAAATATGTGTGAGTATTAGATCATGTTCATTCCATGAAATTGCATCCCTATCTAGATACTACTTATGGATGTGTCTCTTGAATAGTTCTACCTAGGGGTAATAACATTGAAAATAGCATATTTGTCTTTGAATCAATCATCACCTAGTGCTAGAAAAAATTCCTTGACACACACCGAGTTTTATATTCCTTGGGGGTACGTTTTAGAAACTAAAATGCTATATAAAAACCATCATGGTGGACTTGAATAGATGATAATAATGTATAAACTAGGTTAAACATAATGTGTACTGTGTTGATAAGTACAATAGTTATTATAAGTTTGATGGCATAAATACCTCTTTTTTGGTTTTATGTTATGGAGGTACATGATGATTAATATTATTTTCGGGGAGTTTAATGGTAATATAACCCATGGGATTAGTATGGTGATTAGTAAAAAAAATTATTTAAGGAATCATGCCACTATATTTTATGGGCCTAATTTTAATGGTGTGGATACACTTTATGTTTTATTCTATCTTTCTAAATGTAATAATATCCGATTAATATTCTATACTTTTTTTGAAAAAATATTATATATATAAACCCTTAGTGTTTAAAAATTATTTGATGATTAATGTTATGAAGATTATGTTCAACATATTTTGGAAACATTATAGGATTTATATTAATATAGTTTTAGAAAAAGGATTGATCAGATGCTGGGTGAAAACCCATTGAATTTGGAAATTCCATGATGATTGAACCCATAACTGATGGGTGACAATGGTAAAGTGCCTACCACATGCCTATGTGTTTTCCTTAATAATCTTACATTTTTTCACAAATTATTTGGGAAATGAATTTTATGTTGATTTTTTGGAAACATGTAAAAAGAAATAATATTTTTAATTTTTAATATTTTTAGGAGATTAATGATATTTTCAGAAATTATTCATTAGGATAAGGTATATAAAACCCTAAAGTATAATATATGATTTAACAAGAATGGCCTGCTGGGAAGTAAGTAAATAAAATTTTAAATTTTGAAGTTATTTAGCATGTAGGGTTATTTATTTGTGAAATGATTTCTTGTTGAACATTATCTTTGGAGATTAATATGATGGTTTATTTATTTTTGATTTTATCTTATATTATGAAAAAAAATTAAGTTTTTGTTAATATAAAATGATATGAGGAATTTATTGTTATCATTTGGTGGACTATTTGACCTTTTAGATGTTTTTTTACTACTCCATGCATGAAAAAATCATTTAGATTACTCGTCATTTAGAGTAAAAACATTATATTTTTTTAAAAATGATTAAATAATGAAACCAAAATTATCAAAAAAGAATATTTACATTTTTTAGTATTTATGGTTAAATTTTCCATCAATTTTTGGAAAAGGATCATGAAATAAAGATAATATTTATTAAGTATATGGTTTAATATCTTTAAAAGATGTATAACATTTTATCAAAAATGAAATTTATTTCCAAATCAATGCTTTCACTTCAATATAATTATATCATTATTTATAAAACTAGTTTATGTTATTTTAGATGAACATTGAATTTCCCTTTCCCCCATTTTAAGATGAAATTTTACTAACCCCATTTATGATGTGGTTCTTCCATATAAGAATGTTCAAATGTCAAACCCTTAATTATTGACAACACGATCAAATTATGAGAATTGAATTTATTAATTAGGGTATTATGTAACATCCTGAGATTTTAAAACAAGAAAATAATGTTCAATAGCATATACAACACCCAACAACAGGTTTAAATAACCCGTGAAATATAGTCCTATTATAAAAAAGAAGTTAAGTTAGTGTGTATGAATAGTATTAACTAATTTATAAAATATATATAGAGGTAATACTAAATATAATTTTATTGGTAAAATTATAATATATAAGAACATAACTCTTAATAAATATATTTTATTCTATGAAAAAACATGTTTTCTTAAAAAATGTGTTTTATTTTCATTAGTGATAAAATATTATAATTAATTAACTTAACATTTAGAAATTTTATATTATAAAATTTAAATTATTTTTAAATCATCATATCAAAATTAAGTTAGATTAAATGTTTTGGATGTTTTTAAAATATTTTATTTTTCAGTGAATAGTGAAAGTTAATGATTTTTAAATACTATCACTTATTTTCATTAAATAAAAAAAATTAAAAGTTCCATATATATATTAAATTTATTCAAAAAGTGACAAATGAAACATTATAATAAAAATAATAAAAATCATAAAAATGATTTCATTTTAATTTCGAATTTCGATGACTTGAATAAAAGTATATTTTTATGCTTAAAACAAATTTTTCTGCAAAAAAGTTTTTAAAAGCAGAAATATTATCCATTTTATTTAATCAATATAACCACTATTAATGAAATATTTAAATTATATTAATATATTATAAATATATTCATATAAATTTATCTCAAAAGAATATGACTTCTAGTCAAAATCTTCATATAAAATCATCTATTTCATGGAAAATAAAATTCTTTGAAAACCTAATTTTCAGCACATTTTACAAGTTTGAATTTAAATTTAATTATCTCTAATATATGATATAAAATTGATAAATTTTATTCCATATATGGAATCCTCATTTTTAATATTATGTTATAAGGAAAACATAATTTTGGTTATAATAAATTATTAAAAAATTAAAAACCTAGTTTTCATAGTGGAAAACAGAAAAGGTCAAAGTGAGTAACATTAATGGTGAATGTAATAACATGTGTAAAACCTTATTAATTTAAAGAAAATTTGGTGTTTATTAACCATATCATCCATAAAATCAATTATAAATCTATTTTTTTGCAACATTCCTTAATAAAAACATCCAATTATTAAATAGTTTTGAGTATTTACAAAAATGCCACTCCTCCTCAATTATAAATGGGATCCCCTCCCCTCACTTATGTACACCTGCCATGATAGTTGGATCAATCACACCATACCAAAATCTCTCTCTAAAATCCTTATCCTCATTCTAGATATTTTTGTATTCACAAAATACCTACCACAGGGTCCTTAATAAGCGATCCAAAAGAGGTTCTTCTAAGAGAAAGTAATCATATAAGCAGATCTCCTTCTGTATAATATATCATTTGCTGCCATAAATTATGTATTTATAGTTCCCAAATATTTTCAAAATTATTTTTTTTATTCCAAAATCTTATTACGTAGATGGAATAATATTTATCCATCTCATCTTCTATTAAATGGGAAATGAAATCATCATCCATGTGTACGAAGTACTTCTATATAATGAACCGATTAATTTTTTTCCATCATCACCTATAAAGACAATACATGATGATTTATATAATTTTTAAATATGTTATTCAAGAATTATTTATCATTTATGAGAATAAACATATCATATACCATCTTACCTTACCATCAATCGGAAAATGATAACATCGTTTGTGTGTTGGGAAGACTACCACCTCATGAAGATCTATAATTCATTTTCTATTATTGCATCACATAGATGGTATATATAAGTTAATTTAAATAAATAATATGATATTTAATTTATAGTTATCATTATAGAAATATAATATTACACTTAACTTCTTTCCCTCGAGGTCAATAATAAATTAAAACATTACTGATTTGTGCATACGACCTATCGTCCCCATGATTGTAACATAGTTCATTTTTCAAACCATATTTCATGGTTGATTTTAAAATAATAATGTATTTATTAATATTATAATTATTTTCTAATTAAGATTCTATATATTAATAAATACTTACCCCTTCAACCATGGTCAACACACTGATGCCATTTTTTTATTATAAACTGAGCATCCTGCAAACACCAAACATGAACATAAATGAAAAGGTAATAAAATATTCCATTAAAAAATTGTATAAATTTTTTAATTATATGGGTTTATAACTAGAAATTTTTATTAAAAAATTAATAATTTATAAAATTTCATTTTAAAAGTGATAATGGATATAGATGGAAAGTCTTGACTTGAGGTAATGGATTTCTCATCTCACATCTAATTTCATGCGACATATGACATATTAACCACTTATTTATTATTTGTGAAGTATATACTCCAAATTTCAAGGTTATGTCATTAATATATTTACTTTCATGGTATTTATTTTTTATGTAAATTATTTCATAGGGGTTGGGATTCAAAAGTTACCAAAATGGCTAGGGTTTATTTCACAATATCATCATTATTTGGGATAGATTATGTTCAAGTATCCCTTGCATGAATTTTTTATTATTTATATATTATAAAAAATATATTTTATTCTCATTAAGTTGTTATTGAAATTTTCATGTGATGGTTCCATTTTACTCCCTTTGGTATAAAACATTCTTGAGAAAATGTTTTTTATGAAAAGTTTGCACTATTTCTCTCTTTAATCGAAGGTAAATTTCATCCTATATCCATGTTTTCTAAAACCATTTTCAACATTGTTTTTAATATTCTCATAATTATTTATAAAATAATTTTTTACCCATGTTATATTTTTTACAAAATGGTTTGATTAGAGTCTTATTTCTATTTTATGTATGATGTACTTTTTAACCTTTTTACAATAGTGTAAAATGAATGAATTTTTAACTTATACAACATGAATGGAATTACCCATAGTCATGAAAAAATAATTCAGTGAATATTAAATTATATGTTTCATAATTAATTTTTTATAAAACATTTTCTATAATTTGTTTTTGATTTATTTATATTTGTATGAAGTTATTTTAAAGTGAAAGATTATCTTCCTCAAGATAGATTCCATTTAATATTTTAAATAAAATATCATCGATGATGATAACCATTTATGTAATTGATTTTTTTCAAACTATGTATATATGTTTCACACATATATAAATAGATTATTCTAATTTAAATTAAAGAGTTAATATAGTTCTTATGTTCATTTGTAAAATTCTTATATTATAAAATTTCATTGATCATGATATGAGACAAGATTATGAAACCCATTTCTATCTATGGGTAATAATTATGTTTATTCATTATGATTGATTTTATTTTGTGGGAAAAATATTCATGAGCATATTATTATGGGTGAAACTGTATAGTACTACAATGTATTGTGTAAAAGGATTGGGTCCCAATAGTTAGTGTCAAAGAAAGATTTATTCATTTTTGTATATTTTGATTAAAATAATTTAGTGAGAACTATACAAAAATGTACAAGGATATGTCAAAGTATAAAAAATTATCCAGGAATTTTAGTGAAGTTTAGGAAGAGAACATTCCATGAAATTGAATCTCTATGTAGAAACTATATATTGATATGGACATAGAATAGTTGTACCTTGGACTAATAACTATGAAATGGGTGCAATGGGATTTAACTCGATCACCTCTTAGTACAAGAAAATAGGACTTGTGACACACCTAGTTTGAAAAACATGGGTAATATGTTTTAGAAATTCCCGAGATATTTATGATCCACCATGATTGATTTGAATATATGAAAATCATGGATGAAATAGGTTTAAACTAACTTATATTTAGTTTATGATTTTATGGTTGATTATATGTTCAAAGGAATAAATATACATTTTGATGTTTGATTTTTTAAAAGTCAATAATAATTAAATGTATTTTTGGAGACATTTTGGGTAATATAATACATTGGTTTTGAATAGGTTTTAGTAAAAATATTATTTGAAGGATAATTCCTATATATATTTCACAGAAATATTTGAATGGTGTTGGTAACATTTAAGGATTATAATATATTTTATGTGAAGTTATTAATATTAAATTATAAATATTATATTTTGTTTGAAAACTCAATTTTATAGAAAGCATTAGTGGTTACAAACTGATTTGATGATTATTGTTTTTTGGATGCTCATCATAATTTGGGAAAGTCAAAGTAATAATATTAAAATAGTTTTATAAAAATGAAATACCACATACCAGTTGACAACGCATTATATATAGTAGGGTTTTGGGGATTTAACCCACAAGTAAAGGGTAACATGGCTATAGTCCAGACCAATGGCCTACTTGATATCATTAAAAGTATGGAATTATTTTCAAATAAATTATTTTAATGTTAAATATTAAATTGGTAATGGAAAATATATTTTAACATCAAATATTTTTTTGTGTTTTTATAATTTTAAGGTGAATAATGATAATTTGAGAGATGTTTCACTGGGTTGAGGTATATACGACCCTTTGGCCTAACATATGATTTGAATTGAATTATTAGTTGAGTAAAGCGTGATTTAAATTTTGAATATTGATGTTACTTAGTATATAGAGGTATTTATTTATCTATTGATTTACATTGAACTTTGGATTTAGAGATTAATATGATGTTTTATAAATTTTGGATTTTACCTTACCTTGTGGTAGCCATTTAATTATTGGTTATTATTTTAATATATTGAGGAATAGATTGTAATTAATTTTTGGATTATGTGATCTATTGAATGTTTATTTTAGTTCTTTAGGTATGAATAAATCATCCTGAATACTCTTCATGTAGAGTAACATAATATATTTTCCTAAAAAATTATTAATGTATGAAAATATACTTGTCAAGTAAGTATAGTTCCTTATCTTTTAAGTCTATATGGAAAAAGGATCCCTCAAATTTACGAAAGGAACCATGAAATAAAAACGTTATTCATTAAATTGATGGTATCTTATATACTTAAAAAATTATAATGTTATCTCCTAAATTGAAATTCTTTCTAAATCAATTTTTTCACTTCCAACCAATGTTATCCTAATGTGAAAATATACATTTTTTAATTTATATAATCTTTTTATTTCCCTTTACCACTTTTTAAGATATAGTTTTATTTACCCTTTTTACGATGTGGCTATCTAAAAAGTAATTTTCAAATGTAAAACTATTGATTATTAAGAAAATGATCAAATTTCAAGTATTCAATTTTTCTATGGTGGTAGAATGCAACACCATGATATTTTAAAATAAGAGTATAATGTTTGATAGTATAAACATGATGAAACACCAAGCTTAAATGAAAATTAAAATATATTACCTAAATTAAATATTAATTAAATTAGCAGGTATGAAGATAATTAAATATATTATGAAATATATATAATGATCCTACTTAATATAAATTTATTGATCTAAATAAATAATCACCCAACTTTTAATAAATATATTTTATCCAAAAAAATGTTGTTCCTTCAATTTTTTTATTTATATAGAATGAAAATATTATATATAATTTATTGAATTTATATAAATATTATAATTTAAAATATACATCATTTTTCAAATTATAACATGAAAATTAACTTAGGGTGAAATATTAATATTTGTCAGAAATGTTTTATTTTTTAGTAAATATTCAAAACTACCAAATTTTAAAACACTGTCATTTATTTTCATTAAATCATGTAATTTAAAAGATAATTTTTTTGGATTTTAAATTTAACTGAAATATGACCCATTTTATTTAGAATAATATATTTTTTTAATACTCAAAAATCTTGATTTTTGTATAAGCTTATATTTATGCTTTTCTTTTGGAAACTATTCATAAATTCATAATCATTATCAATTTTTATTAATTAAAATAACCCCTATTATAGAAGTATTTAAATGAAATTAATATATCATAAATCTAATTTAAATTCATAAAATTATTATTTAAATTCATAAAGTTAATATAAGATCGTATATTTCTTGGAAAATACATTTCAAAATAAGTCATTTTCCAAATGTTTTTTGGTTTAACATTAAATTTCAAATTTTCACTTATATTATTTTAATTTTAAACAATTATTTATTATTTAAAATAATAGTAATTAATATTAAGTAATAATTTCAACTTAATTTTTTTCATTATGAAATGTAAAAACATTACAGAAACTAGTTACCCTAGTGAAAAACTAAAATGGTAAAAGTGATTAAAATTCGAGGAAAATGGAATAACATGATTAATAATGTTTATTTTTCAATTTTGGAAGTTTTTATATACACTTTCACCCACCCACTCTACTATTTAATAATTTTTATTAACTTTTCTTAAGAGCTAATTCCCAATATTTAATAGTTTTAGATATTTAAAAAAATGACACTCCTCTTCAATTATAAAAGGGAACACCACCCCTTAGTTATTCAAACTTATTAATCCATTATATTAAAAAAAATATTTTGTAATCTCTCCCCAAAATCCTTATATACATTATAGAGCTTCTTATCATCCACAAAATTGAACCTCAAGATTCATAATAAGTGATCTAAAGGAGGTTCTCCTTAGGTAAGACAATCGTCTTAACTAAGATCCTTCTTTTTTAACTTCTTATTTTCCACCATAAATTAGGTATTAAAAATTAAAACATAGTAATAAAATTATATAATATATTTAAATATGTTATTGTATTGATTTAATAATATTTATTCATTTCCACTTCCATAAAATAGAAAAAGAAACCATTATTCGCTTGTACAATGAACTACAGCCTCATGAACTAATGTAATTCCCATTCCTTCATCAACTAACACATTGTTAATAATGATCCAATTAATGTGTATATATGATAATAAAGAAATATTAATCATTGTTTAAAATTTAAATATCCAATATATTCTTATCATACCATGCAATGAAAATATATAACCTTATTCTTGTGCACCGAAAACTATTTCCTCATGAAGTGACGTCATTTGTTTTTAAATACCAAATCATTTATAATATATATGTTAGTGTATTTAAATAAAATAAAATATATTTATTTTATAATGATAATTTGGTAAATATTAAATAAAACTTACCTTTTTTCATCATTATAATTGAAAAATGAAAACATTACATATGCATACATATAACATATTGTATCCATGGTTATAACATTGTTCATTTTTAATATATATATTTATGGTTTATTTTATAATTATAATTGATGTATAAATACAATAATTATTTATTTTTTATTATTTTTTGGATAATGGAATATTGGAACCTTTTACCACAATCAAAACACTGACACCATTTTGAAATAATGGACCGAGCATCCTTAAAACAATTGACATCAGAATAAATGAATAAGTAACTGAAAAATATATATAAATTTAGTAAATTGTTTATGTGTAAGGGATTAAACCTATAAAATTTTATTATTAAAAATAATTTATATGTGTTATTTATATATTAGATAATGTAATTACATGACATGTTTGTACTCGAGGTGAGAGATATTGTGCCTAACTTTTACGTCAATGAGATATATGCTATATTCAAAACTTATTTATTTATTGTCATACTAATTTTTCCATTTTTTATTTTATATCATGAATGTATTTATATTCATGGTATTAAATGCTTCATTTTAATATACTTCTTTAATGTGGTTATAATTCAAAAGAAACCAATGTGGTAAGGGTTTATTTCACAAACTCATCATTATTTGAGATTGATTATGATTAAGGATACCATGGAGTAATTTTGTGATATATCTATCATAAACCCAATATATTTTATTCTCATAAAGTTATTCATGAATTTTTTTAGTTAATATTTTTAATTTATTCTATTTGGTGCATAAAATTATTGAGGAATTGTTTTTAATGAATAGATTAATTTATTTCTCTTTTGTTCAAATATATTTTTTTTCAAAGTTTATGTTTGATAAAAATATGTTAGTGAATGTTTTTAACATTTTATAAATGATTTTAAATTAATTTTTTATCAATTTTTATTTAGTACCAATTTTTGGGAAAGAATGTTATTTTTTTTTTTCAAAACGAGCTACTTCAAATAATTTTACAACAGTTTTAAATGATTTTTTTAACTTATATGAGTTGAATGGAATTACCTTCCATTATGACCAATAAATTTTTTAAATATTACATAATCTTTTCCATGGTTATTTTTAATAAATAAAATTTCTATAATATTATTGATTTTTTTTAGTATATGAAGAAGTTATTTTTGAAGTGAAATGGTTATTTTACTCAAGAAATATTCTATGAAATATTTTTATTACATTTTAATCAATGAATAAAACCATTGTTGTTATGGATAACTTATAAATTATATATATATATATATGTCTCTCACTTCTATAACTATATTATTATCTATTATTTTTATGGTGTATGGCATGCCATATATTCATATCTCAAATGTCTTCATTATGAAATTTCCCTTCATTATGATATGAGACAATATAATGAAACCCATTAATTTCCATGAGTAATAATTATGTCTATGACATAGGATTGAATTACTTCTATAATACAAATATTCATGAACTTGATATTATATGTGAGCCTAGATAGTGCTATAATGCATCATGTAAATCCTTAGTCTCAGAAGGCATCAAGTATGATATTAGGGAGTAAACCGAATTCATTATCGGAAAATTTTCACCAAGTGATATTGTATAAGAAGTTATCCTTGACAGATTTTTATTTCTTGTTATATGTTTGTTCCACATATCATATGATTCGATAATCATATTATACCATGTTCATTATGTTATTCAGTCACATGGTTACTATTAACCCCTATCTTTTAAAATATCATATTACAGATTTGACTTACATGTTTTCCTTCCTTATAATGAACATTACCTTATTCGGTTTTTCGTAAAACCATTTATTTTATATAATCCCCATATTATCTTATAAATTTTTATGATTTGAAATAAATTTAGTATTTCACTATTGAGAATAAAAATAATTATTTTATGTTCTGGTTTATTTTGATGTTTTATGTACGTAGTCCTGAAAAGACACTACGACTCATAATACGAATTTTTTATTAATGGATATTTATGTTCTAAATCATTCAATAATATGTGTAAAAGGATTAGGTTTGTATATTTCCACTCTTTGGTGATTGATATTCCTCCATCTAATATGGTTCTATTATGTTTTCTAGCATTGGTGGGGAACTACATTCTCAGAGTTCTATATTTTCTTCAAGAGAGTTGTGATCATAGATGTTTGTTTTTTTCTTAATTTTTTATATTTCCATGATGCTATTCTTTATTTTTTGATGAATATATTTTAATGGTATATTGGTTGGGTTTCTTGATTAAACATTCTCTTCCACACTACTTAAAGATTCAGGTTGTGCATAGTTTATGAATATTTTATGATAACATAGGATGAGTAAAATATTACCTATAAATATGGATTTATAATTAATATTTAATAATTTAACCCATATGTTATGTTACATAGTCGAATGCAAAATTAAGATAACTCTTGAGGAACTTTGAAAATGGTTTCATTATTCTTAGTGGGAATGGTTCTCAATAGGTTTTTGATAAAATTGTGAGATTGGATAATAATTATTAAAGGATACTGAATTAATTAATTTAATTAATAAATTTAAATTTTAAAAAAATAGTTTAATGTTGCATTTAAATTCTTGCGTTCTTATAGGATATCTAGTCCTTAATGTTGGAAGTCTGATATCAAGAGAGTATAGTTTTAGTTGAGTCTAGGTCTAGGATGTTACCCATAGTGTGGTTGTGAGGTATATTTATATACTAATATTATTTGATTTTATAAAATATTGCTCTTATGTTGTTAGGGAGACTAACACCTAGTGGAATCTTAGAGGGAGTTTTCACCAACACACATGTTGGCGAGGAAAAGATTGATCACAACCCACACTTTCCCTTTTCTCTTCTCATAGAGGAATTATGTGTTTGTATGAATAGTGTTAACTTTATCTTTTTTTGTGGTGAATGGATTTAATAGAGTTTGTATAATTTGAACACACATATCTCAAAATAATGTACCATAATAATTATTATTGTTATATTATTTTTGGTATGTATAGGGTTGAGGTATAATACATAACATATAGGCTATGGTGGTTCTAAAAAACTACCTGGTTACAATTTGGTTATTTAGATGAGGATGATGGGATAATGTGATGAATTAGATGCATTTTATATAATGATATTATGTGATACACATGGTTCATGTTATGTTATATTTTCCCATATGCCATCATAAAGGCTTATATTTAATGATAGATGGCTTATGACCTACGACATTGGAAAATATTAACAAACGAGTGGGGAAGTGGTAGTAAGGTAACATATATGATATATTTTGGATATTATATTACCTATATTATGAGATACTATGTTAGTGATCCATGTTGAGGCTTGTAACGTTTTTTTCATATTTAGGTCACTAGTTTTTCTCACATGTTTATTCATTGAGATTTAGTATTCACTCTTTACTAATTTAAAAAGAGGATTTTATGTGGATCATACTCATTATAGATATTATTATCACTTTACACATATAAAATTACTCTTAGGATCATAGGTGTTGGTTGGAGATTGTGATTGACATTAATAGACCATATATTGTTAAGGAGCTATTTGGGAATTAAGGTTACATCCATGGATTTATTTTTGGTACATATAGTTTGTTTTGCAGCTGTTTTATTGTATGAAATCAAATTCATGTACCTAAATATTTTATTCATTTATTATCAATAGTTTTTTTGGTGGTTCTATCTTATCTCTCAATACTCATGTTATTCATAGAGGGTAATCCCACCAATTTGGTTTTATGATATACCCTCCATGATTTCCTCCGTCTAATGGCCTACTAGAGTAGGATTAAGGTGTCATTTTACAACTTCAGACATTGTTGGCCCTTGAGGGGGGGGGGGTAACATTGTGGTTTAGGGGATGTGATAAACCAGTATCAAAGGTGTTTTTTGAGAGATGTGATTGTTATTTGAGGTAGGAATCAGTGATAAGTGCCTGATATTCTAGGGAAATAAGTCAATGAGCATTGTATACAATGTAAAAAAGAGAGGAATGTAAAAAATTGGGTATTTAGGCCCACAAATATTTGATGCACAATCCTTTATATTTAGTAAGACTACTAAGTGAATTTATACTAATTTGGGGGTAGATACCTTTGAATGGACCATAAAACATTATTCTTTGTTCTTGGTTATAAAATGGATAAAAAATGGGGTTATGTTGAACCATAAATTATAAAACCAAATTATTCAATATTCCACTTTGGTAGCCCGTAAATGTTTTTTCATTAATGAGTATATCTCTAGGTCAACATCCTCATCATGATCATGTAAGATATGTTTTCCAGGATCTGTCAGAAAATTACTATAGTGTTGAAGTTGAAAATGATGACATATAGATAAGGGAATTCCAAGAGCTTCACTGCTATATACATTATAATAATAAGGGATTCATTATAAAATTAGTGATAAAAGACTATCTGATGGTGATGAATATATCATTCAATTAAATCCTTTATTAAAAGGAGAAATATTCATCATTGGTAGTGATTATGTATCTTTGCACAAATAAAATGCGGTGGTTTATATTCCTATTGAATTATTTGTAGTCAAAAATTTCATGAGAAAATTTCCAATATTTGTTCCAATTATTTTTTATATCATCAAACACAATGGTATCCAATCATCAAGATCATCACACACATTAACAAGGGAGATCCAACATGATGAAGTTTAGAATTCATTAAACGACCCATCTTCAATATGTTTAATAATTGTTAAATGATGAGGAGATTAGGGTGATTCATTTTAAAGAGGATTTACATGTAGATATCTAGAATTGGGATACACTATTTTGGATTCTAATGTATCTTGAGGTACTAGGGAGAGTATATGTTATTTATATTATTCTTTTGATAACCATATTTTCATTATAGGAGAGTCATAAAGATTATCCACATAGAATAACTATGGTACGAGTTTCCTAGTTTTTTATAATGAAGAGTTTTCTGATAGTTAAATCTGGTACTATAACTTATCATCTCATTTCTACAGGGTTGGTGGCTTTAAGTCCCCTATCAAGTGATCAGATTTTAGTTTTTATTGTGTAATCCAAGGTCAATAGTATAGAGAGTGACTAATCGTTTTGAGTAGGCTAGGTGTAATAGGTGTTATGCTTCAGGTTCGTCCATCACATCTACTTCATATTAGTTGAAAATATTATGGTTATATAGTTTATGATCACTAGATGGGATATTGGAAATTCAAAGTTTATCCTAGTGATGCTCCCATCCTCAGTGAGTGGAGCACATTCCTGGAGGTGGTATTGATCAGGTTAAGTGAGGTCATGGAGTATGTTGTGGTTAGCTGCATGCTTCAATGTTGTTAATGCGACACAATGAGAACAACATTCAATGTACCATTTTCTTTTATTCTAATTCGATGAATTCTTTGTTGTCTTATTTAGGTACACACTCCTTCATATCACTTGACCTAGTATGTGCTTTATGACTTGAATTGATGAGTTATATATTTCCACTAGGATTGACTATTGTAGTAAACATTTGATGATATATATATAATGAATTTCAATATTATGAGTTAGGTATGGGGTTAAAACCCTCTTTGGGAGAATTTATTTGTTTTCAAATATTTCCTTATGATATCATCCTCAATATGGACTAGCCACATCCGATGTAGGAAATCATGGATTCCATCTTTAAGAAGATCACATTGTATGATTCTGATAGAGATTATTCCATTATTGTTAGATAAAGAGACCCTTGTATAGGTTGGGGGAATATTCAGTACCTATCTCCCTTGATGCCCGAGTTGATTCTCAAATCACCATTGGTTTAGTAGATATTGTTACCCATGGTTGTGGAAGAGTGCCTTGATAACTTTCATGAAGAGGGTATGACCCCACCCCCAGGATGGGAGATCATGTTTTGGATATACCAATAGTGAATAGCTAATAAAATCTCTTTGTATCCATATAGGATGATTCCTTTAATGTTATTGGAGCTACATATCAAATCATTTATCTCCTACAGGGAGGTCTTATTCAACAAATCATTTCACTATGGGATGCACTATTTCTATTATCAAAGATGTTCAACGGTAGTTTGCATTTGTACATCAAATATCATAACTTAAACTAGATCACAATGAATAATATATTACCTCTTGAATGGATTTATATATTATTTTATCAGTTGAATAGTTTCATATGGTTATCAATGAATGATCATTAAATGGGATATCATCAGATACATGTGAAAGACAAAATTGAAACAAATTCCATTATCCAGTTTTATTATGGCCAATAAGTGTTTGGTAAAATATCATCTAGGGTGGAAAATAATCTTCTTATGCTACTACAATTGATGAATTTAGTGGTCCATTTGTTTCTTCACTAATTCATGTTAGTTTCTAGGAATTACATATTTTTTTACATTGCATTTGAGGAGGTATACTTTAAACCTATGTTTCCAATTTTCAATTTCCTTCATCATAAAAAAAAATTAGGAAGCATTAAAATATTATTTTGGATCCTTCAGTGATCAATGTCTTTGTTTCTGTGGTATCCACCATGAATGTTGTAGAGGTACAATGTATCCTAGGTATTCTGGGATATTAATGGAGGTCCGTACCTCAATTATCTAACATCCATGACATAAAATGATTAAGACTTCTTATGTACAATCCTATAATAGGTAAAATTGATGTACCTAAATTAGATGTTATTCAACACACTAGATAAACCTTTTCGATAAGAAGTATTTATTTTTTAGGTTTTCTTAAACACAACATGGTTTATCATGGGTAGATTATTTATGTAATTGATATGACCTATTTATAATGTGTTTTACTAGTTATTACCCCATGTGAAAAACTATTACACCCAAGTTAGCTACATATACATAGTCTTGTTTTTCTATATGTTTTGTTGACATTACCTCAATATCATGTACTTTTTGGTTTTCAAAAATCATAATTTCTGGAGGTATGTTCTTTCCCTACGTGACATGAACATGAGACAATTACATAAGATTAATTTCTTATAGGATAATGAATAAGAGATTAATTATAACATATTATATATTAATATTGGGACTGAAAAACATATAGTATGTCATTTAGTGATGTTGTTTGTGAGTATGGGAATTCATATAGAGTGATAGAAGAACTCCTCATGACAAACCTTGATATGGTTGATTTTGGAATAATATTATTCTGTTTTTAGATAATAGTGTGGTCATATTTAATGATTTAAGTGGATTAGTCAAAGACCGGGGACTTTGAGGTGGATATTTGGAGTGAACAAGGTGTCTTTAGGGATTCACTTTAAGGTGGGAATGAGGACAATCAATTCCCAGTGTTGTTTAACAGTAAGATATTTATTCCTTTAGTAATGCATTATGTGGTTCTCTATGAGTTTCATAACTCACCTTTATCATTATATCATAGTAAGAAAAATAGGTTTCATTCCATAAAATGTATATTTTTTTGGGTTGGATTGAATTTCTTAGTTATTTATTTCATATCTCAGTATTAAGTCTTCCAAAAGGCGAAGGTTAGACAATGTGTTCCCGATGGTTTTCTCCCACAGTAAGATATTCCCAAGATAAAGCAGCGATAATTTTTTATGGAATTTATTACTATTTTACCGTTAAATCTTCAATTTTTTGAATCTATATATGTGATAGTAGTTAGTTTTATAAATTTTTCTCACTTCTTATTAATCAAGAAGTTGATCTCAAAGGTTTTTTTTTCAAGGTAATATATGGAGGATGTAGTGAGACTCCTTATAGTACAGAGAATGATCATCACTAATCTCTATCCTTGATTGATCAATAGGGATTAGAGATGTCCCTAGAATTATTTTAGATCATAGTTGTTTCTAATCCCTATATTCCATCCATAGATAGATTTTTATATAGAGTGAACCATCCAGATTCATGAAGACCTATTGTGTGCTTGTGTCCTGAATTTTAGAGGTTTGTGGGTGAGGCTCTTACCTTTGGCTTAAATATCTTAATTTTTTTTCAGTCCTCCATTGGTAAGAATAATTTGAATCATTGTAAAATTGAACATTTTGTTCTATGTTGTGCTCAAATAGGGATAGAGTCAACAATTATTGGGTATGAAATAGTTTAGAGCATTTAAAATGTTTTCCAGGTGATTCAAAATTGGACATAGGTAGTTAAATATCATCACATGTCCCATTAAAACCATAATAGGATTCCTATAGAGTTAAATGTTATAGACCATGTGTTCTTAAATGTGGCTCCTCCTAATTGGTAGTTTTGTTTTATTCATGGGAGTATGTTTTCTCCCCAGTTATTTGGGACTTTTAATGTGTTATATCATCTTAGTAAAATTTTGTAGGAACGTTTAATTCCCAATAATGATAAAAAAACATCATTACGAAATTTATGTGTCATATATTCACCTAAATATTCATGATAACTATAACATCATTGATTGGGGAAAAATAAATACTAAAAATGATGCGACCTTCATAGAGTGTCTAATTAAATTTTATGGTTACTATGATAAGGTGTTGTGGGGGAATTTTATTCAATTAGTTCAAGTCCATCGATTACATGGTGGTGTGGAGTATTTTATCTTGGAATGTGAGTCATATATATGCATTCATTATCATGAGATTCATGATTTTTAGTTCTTATTTGTTATGGATATTTTTATATTTTCATCTTTATATAGATTATGAGATGGTTTTATTTTATTTGATGCCTAGTTTGTGTATTTTCTCCTGTATTATAGTTATCTCATATAGGAGAGCATTTTAGAGATGAGTTTTTATATTTTTTCACTTTGTTACTTGTTCCTCTATATTATATATTTGTTCTACTATGATGGAATCATTCTTTAGATGTATATCCTAGGGTGGTTGTTCAGATGAAAATATTTCCTTTCCTTCTCTCCATGTTTGGTTTTATAATCTTATGGATGTGAATTTATTGATATGTATTTTATGTATGGAAAATTAACCTTCTAGTTAATTTTTTATTTATGTTTCCATGGTCTGAGGTACACAGAGGAATCCTGGGGTAGTTTTTGCTTTTTTATGAGGTAAAAACTTGATGAATGTGAAATTCAACACATAATTGTAGTACATGTTTTGAGTGAGATGTTTATGGCCTAAGTGTAGATTAAAATTTTGATAAAGGGTGATTCATAGGGTTTGATTCAGGATGTAAAAATTATTTTCACAACATGGAAGAGTGTAGGACTAGATTCAAATAACCTTTCCTTGAAAAAAAAAATTATGTGAACAATAAGATCGTGATGGGAATTGATATCATTTTATTCAATCTAGATGATTTTTTGTTCATTGTTACATAAAACCTCAGCCAATCATGATTTAAATGACCCATTCATGTCATGGAACTGTTTCTCGATGTATTCCTTTAAATCTATACACCCTCAAATATTACGAAACCCAATATTTTTCTCCCAAATAAAGGAATACAGATGATCTATTCTATGGAGTTTTGATTCCATAATATTTGGGATTAATATGAAATTTCCATGTGTGAAAAATGGTGATTTGAGGTGAGGTTTATCTCCATCACTTGTTGTTTCTTATGTTTTCAAATTTTATTCCTAACATCTTACATTTATATTCTATTTGGGTTGACCTCCCTTGATCTCATTGAGTTTTTTTATGTTTGTTATCCTGGTTTGGATACAATATACATAGTGGGAAGTAGTTTCCTTATAGGACATGTGTTCAGATATACGTATTGTTGTTCAATTATTGATCAAAAAATGTTGGAAGCATGGAGTTAGGGGATTAATTTATAATTCTTTATTTACAAAAAATCAACATTTTATCCTTATTTTTATCTTTAGGTAACAATGGATTTTTCCTTCATGAAAACTAAACAAGTTTAATCAAGTGAATTTGGTTTTGGTTATAGCGATCAAATGTGTTAATAAAATTTTAATGGTTTGCCTTTATGTTTTCAAGATAGTTATCTATATTAGTTTATTCATTTTATAATTATGTTTTCTATGTTGGAATTGGATAATGAATGTAAATTTGGTATATATTTTTATCTAAATACTATGTATACATTTTTAAATTAAACTTTTATTTTTTATAATAGTATATAATTTGAAGGGATGCCAGAGATGCATGTTAATTTATTTTTTTTCTTCTTTATTATTTGATAAGAGTGGATGTAATAGTTGAAATAATTTCTATAAATCATAGGTGATAATAGGTTATATATAAATATTCCTAAGGTTTAAACCTTTGATAAATTAATTGGTTAATTCATGATGGAAAAAATTGTATTTTTGACAAAGATAATTGATTGGGTCCAACAAATCATGTTTTTTTATGAAGGCTAAATGCCCTATTTAATTTTTATCATATTGTTATACAAAATGTATTTTATTTAGATGTGATAAATTCTATGTGATGTGATTTTTACTAGTGATAGATAATGGTTTGGTGGGATATAGGTGTAGCGACCCTGGATTTTGTTAGTTATTGATGAATGTGATGGAGAGATACCCCGTGATATACATAGTGCTATTAGGGTTAGAAACCAGAAAGATTCCATGGCTTGAAACTGAGATTTCCTACTAATGTGTAGAATTTTTGGATTCATGATTATTTAATGAATCTATTTAAATGGATATGTAGTTAGTTTAATTACTTTTTCTTTCCTTCACCCATTCCATCAAGAAGGTTGTTATACTTGGTTTATGCATCTTTCATGGAAGATTAAGATGAGCCCTAGAGTAATAGGAATTACTGAATATTGATGTATATTTAATAATTTACCTCTTGAATTTGGTTTCTAAATGTAATGAAAAATGATGATAATTCTTGAGGAACTATGCAAGAAGTTGGATTATTCTTATGGGCATTATAAGGCCCCAGGCTTAAACCTTACTTAATATTGAATTAAATGAATAATTCACATTGAAGATATTTTCATGGTTTAGAGTTTTAGAGAATTAGGACATAACTATTACATCTCAAAAGATTACAAAGTAGACACCGATACTAAGTTTCCATAAAATAAAAACTCTTAAAAAGAAACATGTTTAGTTCCAAGTTTTAGATATCATGACTCTCCCTTGATCCCATGCTTGACCCTATTCCAAATTAAGTCCTGTGAAAAACATTTCAAAAAAACTTGGGGTGAGCATAAAAAGCTCAGTAAGGGATGCGCAAAGAATGAAAACTGTTAGTTTTTCAAAACAACAAGTAAACCATGTATACTTTATCAAAGTAATAATTTTTTACTTTTATGAAGTAGTAAAAAACTCATCAATGAATAAAAGATCATTACATACCCTTTTGTAACCAAATGATTACCATAAAACCCATATAAAGAACACATAACATAAAAAGGTATCTTGGGACATAAACATACTTAAATGGAATAACCATACGGTTAACTTCCACACATACTTAATGGAATAACCATACGTCCGACTTCCATACCCAATGCATTGGAGGTTATAACATAACCACCCATCCTGGTATTCACGGCACCACCCTTCTTATGGTTTATCATGTAACCACCAGTCAAATTTCTAAGTACCATTATAAAATCATAACAATAATAAAGGAAATAAAACATTTCCACATTTCAATCACAATATATCACTTAAATATATTGACATAAAAAAAATCCGTTATAAAAACCCTTTTCAATACCAAAATACATAAAAGAGTATATGGTATTTATTTCATTTTAAAAACATTATGGCTTGTTGAGGAAGCCAAATACCAAATAATACTCGCGGTGGCGGAAAAGGGTCGTTGTTACCACGTCTGTTAAAAGAATCAATCATTTTTGTCGTTTAGTAAAACGCTTCGTAGAAAAAGATTCCACTTGTATAAAAGTAAAAGTCAAAGGGGTTTATACACCGTATAAAAGAAAGTTTTGTATAAAACTAAATATGCCTCAATGAAAGGAGATTGAGACGAAGTCCCTTAAAAATATGGTATCCTTGGATTAAGGATAAATCAATGACATAATTATGTGTGAAAAATGAATTCAAAAAATATAAGTGGATATTAAGTGTAAAACAATCAGATTTTATTAACACATATTCATAGAACGACATATTTAAGGAGTACAAGTTTATCCCAGAGAATCAAAATAGGGTTAAGAAGTTCCCTCACAAAAATTCGACAGCCTAACAACGTCACTTCAAAATTCAGAAAAAGAGATTATGAGAGAGACAATGGTATCTCATACCTTGGAAATTAAATTTACATCAATAAGGATATATAAGAACATATCCCAATATAAAAATATGTAAATTAAAATACCCATGAAAAAAAAGTCTTTTAAAAAGAGGAGGGTGAAAGGTTCCCTTACTGACTTGGGTATCTTTCGAAACATACGCCCCATGAAAGAAGGACAATTCAACATTGAAGTAAATACTCATAAACGAAAGTATGTCACCCATGAGTAGAATAATGGGAATTACATATACCACTCAAAGGAAATTCTGGAAAATGTTGCATAAATCTCACGGGAATAAAAGTGAGATGAAAAATCCCTTACGAAAACTCTGCAGCCTAACGACGCCACTTAAAACATCCAAAAATGGATTGATGCGATCAAATAAGGTCTCTCATAATATTAACTTAAAATGTACAGAAATAGGAATATAAAATAACATCCCACAACATAACAAAGAGGATCTCAAAAGAAGTGACATAAAGGAGAGTACTTAATAAGAAAGTGAGAGGTTGGATCTCTTACGAAAATTCGGCAGCCTAACGGCGCCACTCAAAACTTACAAAATGTATTGATGAGAGAAAATAGGATATCTCATCATATGAACATAAAAAATTACAGTAATAGTAATATAAAAGAACATCCCAATCATAAGAAAGATGAGCTTAAAAGGAATGACTTAAAAGAGTGTAAATAAACATAAAGAGAGGGGTAGGATCCCTTACCTCAATTCTGACATGTCTTGTTCGTTTCTTTATATTCCAGAATAATAAACTTTGGTCAATTTATAATTTCTTAATGAAATCTTTTAAATAATATTATTCAGTTCATATCACATATTATAATGTTATAATAATTGGTTAATAATGTGAGTTCATATCAGACGTTTTTGTCGATGTTTGGTACATGAGTCAAACATGAACTTGTTTGAAAATGATTGTCCATGTAGTTATAAGTAAATCATCTCCAGAATAGTATTAATGATTTAAATATCATATATATCTAGTACCTTTTCATTTTATACTTCTCCATAACATTTGGAGATAAAAATAAATGAAATGCACCGTTCATGGAGACGGTAGGACGTACGTATGCATGAACGCTACATTCATTTCTTTGTCATAATAATGGAATTAAAAATAATTGAGATATATTTAAATTATAATTCAAGTATAATATATATGTTATATAGGTCACATATGTTCATTAATTTCATTCTCTATACATTCCATGTATTGCATGAACGAGTCACATCACTTGAGGGGGCGGTAGTCAACAGTTCCTCGTATGAAATTATCGCATTTTCACAACATGAAAAGCATAAAGGCATGTTTTAAATATAAAATTCATAAGAATATAGAAAACATAAATACCATATATACCATATATAAAATATAGTGTCATCATAATGGATGCCATTAAAGGTGTTAAAAGAATATTTAACGATCATCGTTTTGTGAGGCATAAATTTTCCAACCACAGAAACAGTATGTTCTTAAACCATTAGGTAAAGGTGTGTGTAAGTGTAGCTCAAATAATTTACAGAAAACATAATAGTATATTAAATATACTGTTTTGGTTACAAAATAAATGAATAAAAAGAGTTTAGAGGGTTGGAGAAGCCAAATAAAACAAAAGAACACAAGTGAAGGCATTACCTTAAAATCGGGTAACTCTTCTTGATTTGATCTCAAAGGCTTCCTTGGAAAGGATTATGCCCAAAGTTGAGGCTTCAATGATGAAGAGAGGGATTTGGAGAGATGAAATGGGCAGGGGTTGGACGAGCCAAAGGCTTGAGAGGTGAGGGTAAGGTGGTAGAGGTGGGGGCCTTTTATAAGAGAAAAGGAGGGGCACTCTTGGAAACCTAAGAAAAGATACTTTATTATAAAATGATTTTCGAATAAAAAAGGTCCCAGAATTATAAATTTATAGGATAAGGTGATATGGGTTCTAAATCCACCCATCCAATAGGTTTTTGACAAGTGTAGGTCTTATATTTTACATTATCGTTTCATTTTATTTAAATCGTTAAATAATGAGGTAATCGCTGCATCATCATTGTGTCATAAATAGTTTAATTTATATAATGTCTAAAAATAAAAATAAAAATCATGATGTAGGAAATATTTTTATCTTCCCAATGAATATTTATAGTCAAAATTATGACTTGTATAAACCCATTTAAAAATTGTTTTAGTAAAACATTTCATGTTTGTGACATCTTTATTTTAACATTAAATAAAAAGTTATTAATGTCATTTTCCTACCGAAGTGGCTCTATGGGGTCCCCAAGTTGACCCATGGATTGTCTTGGTCGGCCATGACACATCCAATAAGGGTTGTACATGTGTGTAGGTCATTTCATATCATTAAAACATTATTTTTACCTTAAACTACACTAATTACCTTTAATTGCGATTAACAAACATAAAAGTTACTATTCACCAAAAAATTATTTTAATCCCATTGAACCACATTTTACTTCTTAATGACAACCATGTATGTCGGATTTTTGAAATTCAAATCATAGAAGTGGTAAAGTTTCATTTAAACGGAAAATCAGTTTCTTTAACTACCACTTAGTGGTTTCACTATTCATCAAAAATTGAAGTTTTTCAAAAAATTACCAGAAATTAACCCTAAGCTATATTTGACATTCTAAATTCAAAAATTATGTCCATTTTACAAAATTCTAAACATATATGTTGCATTAATTAATTTAATAATCAATTCCCGCTGTCAAAACAAATAGCGTGTTTTTAAGAAACAATATCTATTAAAAGATTGACGCTAGTTTAAGTCTAATTTCAAAGTGAAATTAATTCCAATGAACACTATTGGAATAAATGGTAAAAATATATTATAATTTTACTTTAAAACAAATTAAAAAGATAATTTAATCATATAAATAAACTAGTACATCACCCGTGCGTACGCATGACTCTTTAAATAAATTCTTACATTGAGTATGAGAAAATTATTATCAAAAGTTAATAATAAACATTAATATTGTATATATTTAAATCACAAATAAGTGGAACATGATATTAGAATACTGGTGGGGTGGAGAAAGTTTTGAGACATCATAGAAATGACAATATTTAGTAGAATTAATCAGGAATAAATATTTTTTGTTAAGTGTTCAAGATGGAGATATCAATGATATCAATGAAAAAATTAATTCAAATGGATAATTGAAATTTTAAAAATAAAAAAACAAAGGATTGGATATGAATAAACATCACAAGAACAGACAATGAAAAGAATAATCATTCCACTATTATAATTTGTAGGGTCCAAGAAGAAGACATTATGAAATTATAGTTTTATTATTCCAAATAAATAATAAATCACAACATGAATGAATAATTATAACTCAAAAAAACATGGTTAAAGATAGAATTGGATAGTGTCAAAGGAATGGACAGTGGAAAATATATCATTTACACACTCAAAAAGTACTTGAAATATGAGTTATAAGATACCGATAAAGAGCTGAATGTTAGCTAACCCAACAACTGAAAAATGAATAAAAATTCATCATCAAATTTGTCTTTAAAAATCACAAGTCAAAGTCACAAGTCGAAGTAGGAGGATCCAAATTACCAACCTGTAGAGTTGAATCTTCATTTTTAAATTTATATCCATGTAGACCTATTGAAAAAATAAATAACGTAATCAGTAGATGAAATATAATAGGTTTGAAATTTCATGTATAAGGTAAATGGTTTGTTCTTCTTACCTCATTGGATAAATCAAACACACCTTCCTGAATATTCTGAAGAATCTTTGCAGTAGTTCGGAAGAAGGCCTGCAAGAAAAAACTAATCTAGCGTAAAACAGTTTAGTGTATCAACTCAAAGCGATCATACCTACTCAACATTCTGTGTTGTTCTTGCCGAAGCCTCGAAGAACATAATCCCATGTTACATTAAAAAATGATCTCCTTTGTTGCTGACCGCAATGAGCAACATCACATTTATTCCCTTTTATCATGATCTCCATGTTGGGATTCACATGTCAACGGGCATCCTCCAGCCATCTTGCAAGGTGATTAAATGTCTCATGCCAGATCAAATAAAAAAATAAAGAAAAGGATTTTGTATGGATTCATGATACAAGAATTTAACTGCAATCAGGAGACAACAAATGAAGACATAAAAATATAAAACCATAAAAGGTACCCATACCACTACTTACAAACAACACGAATATTGAATTTGAGAGTATAAATTGGAGTAAAAAACAATTAATATATTAGATAAGACGAGACAACAGTTCGTGATAATACCGCTCAATATCGAACTCTCTTATGCCGACATAAAGATACCCCTATCATGTTATGTAATAAACCATAAGTGCCCCAGTTTCTCCTCTGTAGTATGATCTTGTTATGGATCTAAATGACTCTTGGCCTACCTAGAATGAAATGAAAATGGGGGCTAAGGATTCTATGAAATGAGTAATAATACTGAACAACTAAAGGATATAAAAAATTCACATCATTGACTAAAATAATGACAAATAGAATACTTAAGAATAACTGATAAGATATATACATTCAAGATATCAACAATAGAGTCAAGACGAAGGAGGATCATTAGATCATGAAAACACCACGTCATAGAAAGGGATGTAATTTAAAAGAAACATTTAAATAGAAATAGAAAAGTGCTACCCTCTTGAGGTGTAATGCAATGGAAAACACTAAAATCATCAGAATAATAATTACTTACAAGAGTTTTCAATAATATGTGTTAGATAAACTTGACAACCTCACTTTATAATTTAGTGGATATAATTATTTTTAAGATCTCACCCAAATTATGGCTTAAAATATACTTTTCTCAGTTAACCAATGTCCCATTACAATAAAAAAATTGATACTAACGAATCATTAAAAGAAACACGATGAAACACCAATACGATGATGTCCAAAGACTGCATAGTGATATTTATGATGGGTGCATATTCAATTTTAAGATTAGAAAAACAAATAGAAGAAACCTTTAGAATCACCTGAAATAACACATGGCATAGACCAAAGGACCGATTCTGATATGAACATCTGGGAGTGCTCGCTTCTAACACAGTAATATTTCAGCCAAAAAGGGAAACCACTATGAATTTTAAAGAATTAAATATAGTTAAAGTTCTTGAATTCAAACACATTAATATGTTTTACACACAAAATAATTGAAAAATTACCCCAAATTCCACTTGTCTCAGAAAGAAGTCTTGATTATGAGATGAAGGTCTAGGCCAGCTTGCTTCAACAGGTTGTCGAATGTGACCAAATCATATCTCCCATGGAGATAGTACTACATGCAAGAAAAATAGACAATATTTAAAACAAATTTTCAATTCAAAAAGTATATGAAACACTGCATTCCTAGAACTTCAGCCAATAAATTGAAATACAATATAGAAATGTAATCCCAAAAGATATTTTAAATGTATGTAAAACATACAGAAATCAATACAAATATTAAATTTAAATATTTAGAGTTTAAACCCGAATCATGGTTCCACAAATTTGGTTTTTTATTTTGTGTTTGTTGTATGCCTAAAATTTTTAAACCAAAAATAGATATAGCATTAAAAAAATTAGGGAAAGGAATGATGTAACCTTGAAACATCATATAGAAATTCTAAATCATCTAGTCAACTCCCAATATTCATATAAATTTCAGATCATATATCAATCAATTCAAGAATAAAATGTCTAGAACCATTTATATAACTTGCAGGTCTCATAGAAATAATTTCATCTCTAATTAAATGTTCAGTCATTATGTTTTTCAATAACATGATTATAACCCAGAGTGAACATGAGAAGATTGATGAAATCCATGCTATTAAATGCATTTTAGAATACAATAAACATTAATTGAAATGAAATTATCATAACAAAATGGGTTAAATGTTTCTCTTATGTAGCTCATTTGGGATTTGTCTTATTTTCCCAGATTCCATAGAGATAGTTTTATCACCACAATTTCAAAAAATTGTGATGAATTATGTCATTATATCACATTCCATCCATGGAATTAGTTCAAAAAATAAAATATAAAAAATAGGAAGTGTATGATCTGTTATGGCACCGTACATCTGTTAAAACCCAAATATTTAGAAACATGTACTTGTAATTTAAATTATAACATTCATATTTCCAGGCCTAAAGGGACAGTTTTTAATACATATAATACGCTACATCCACTGAAATATTTCAATTTTTTAATGTTAATGTAATTAAATTAGTACTCATTAAAGATAACCTGAGTAATAGACATATACAAGGTGGAACTGTAAAATTGTGTGCCAATGACACATAAGATGTATACACAGAATCAAATTTTCGCAGAAAACATGGGTGAATTTTATAACAGCAGAAAGGAAGAAATTCTGGTAGAATAATGTAAAAGTTAAAATTATAGAAGTACCCAGCTCGAAATTCCATTTCCGATTACGTCGTATCTGAAATGATCCAGCAGTTCTCCATGTGTGAAATTATCCAGCAGTTCTACATGTCGATTGACTACAGAATAGGTTCTTAGAACAATTCAATATAACTCATGAAAATTAATCTTAATATTTCTAAACTATGAATTGATTTATCAACAAAAGGATAAAATTCTGGTAGTGTAGTGTATTTCTAAGAATTGTTTGCTTTTTTTAGTGACGACTTGAAGACAACTTTATTAGAGATGAAATTATGGAGGTAATGAAATGACATATGGTAACAAATATAATGGAATGTGGAAAATGAGCATAAACTATCCTTATTCTTGTCAGTTGACATCAACTTAATAGATGAAAACAATTTAATGAAGTTGAAAGAATTCACATCAACTGAAAGCATTGAATAGAGAAAACATATGTATACAGATTTGAATATATATTAATAATATAGGGATTTAACAGTTGGAAACATACCGTCGGAATAAGATGAGTCATCGACCAGCTTCAAGGGTAAGTGAACCGAGAAGGGGGGAACATGTCACATGTCACTGTAACGCAATAAGAAGTGTGTATGGACACAAATTTATTAGAGATGAAATTATGGAGATAATTAAACTAGATATGGTAACAAAAATAATGGAATGGGAAAATTGAACATCAACTATACTTATTCTTCACTTGACATCAACGTAATAGATGAAAACAATTAAATGAAGTTCAAAGAATAATTAACAGCTGAAAGCGTTGGACAGAGAAAACATATGTATATAGGTTTGAATCTATATTAACAATAGAGGGATTTTAGAGTTGGAAGCATAAGGTAGGATTAAGACGAGTCATCAAGCATCTTCAAGGTTAAGTTAACCGAGAAGGGGGGAACATATCAGATGTCACTGTAATGCAATAAGAAGTGTTTAGGGACACATGTCTAGTATGAAGAATAAAATATTAATACCAAAATGGGTTTCACTGGAATATATTTCTTACAATGGAATGCAGGTGATAGAGGAAAAATGATATTATAGAGGTAAAGAAATCAAATAATATTTCCAGTTTAGAAATATATGAAAAAAATACAAACAAACATGATTCTTCCTGCACCTAAAAATCCATTTCATGGATGAAAATAATGTAAAGAAGTTTTTATAATAATTATGATCTTTAAATGTCTCACATTATCAGAATGGTTTGAAATAAAGGAAGTAATTTTTGGTGGTTTCTTGCTTACCAGGATTCATCCATAAGAGAAATTATTCCACCAGGATTCTAAAAAACAAAGGATATGTCAGAAAAAATCAATGGAAAGATAAAGAACTAAAGAGTAATGGAGAGGCAGTAATAGTGAACACAAACTAAATACATTTTCTAGTGGAATGAGTTAAACTTACAAAACCACTGATACAACTATTGATTCCTTCATGATATCTACATCATTCATATAAGTCATGTTGCTTGATTAACCTGCTAGTTCTATAATTGAAATAACTTATGTAAACAGTTTGATTGTTGTTTAATGATGAGAAATAATAGTGCCAAGTTAGTAGCATATATATGGTAATCTTAAACAACATTCATACTGATTGAGAATACATTATTCTGAAAATAGACCAGCAATGTCAAGGTGTGCAAGAAAAAATTTCATCATGTGCACCTTATAAATTAACCATTGATTGAGTTCCAAATTACTACATTAACATGATAACATACCCTTATTTGATACCCATGACTATAGGATCATACCTAGAAAGGGTTAGTAGAAATTTTTTTCAAATATTTCACGACACTTTAATAAGGTTGGCTAGATAATATTACTTCCAAAAACCAACGGAATGAATCATGCACACCAAAATGGTGAAATAAAACAGGCTGTGACATTCTCAATGAGTAAGAAAGTATGACCACCAAATCCATCTATATCGGGATTTGATGTTTCTTTGGATTTCCCAAAAACATTATCACATTTAAAACTAATTACATGACTGGTTTTTTATTTTTTCACCAAAAATCCATGTTATCAAGTCTACCTGTTCAGAATACTCATTTATATAGTGGTGAAAATTGTCAAGCTCCTCCGATAATGGATTTACACCAAGTAGTTTACTTTCTCAATGGATACTTTCTTGTACAGAAAACCGTCTTTGAGAATCAACCCATCAAAAAACATAACAAAATATCGTAGTTTCACAACAAATACTTGGTTGAATAACAGTATGGAATTCCTGAAAAAAATAATGTTTCAATATAAAAAACAGCAGCAAAGTTTTTTATTGAGTAATAAAAAAATTAAACATTAAAATTAATCTCACCCTATATAACTTGAACTAATTAATGATGGAACTTGTTGCATGCTCTTTAGAGGAACTCCCCCACTCTGTAATTGATTTCCAGGGATACTATAAGAAACATATTATATAATTTAAGAAAATTTAAAGATTCATGCAGTAAAGACAAACATTACAAAAAATTATTTCATTATCAAGATCGAATAAAAAATTTCCACAAACCTACAATTCCATAGGTACTCAAATCACATAAAAATCTCTAATAGAAAAACAAAGATGGCAGAAATAGAGAATGCTGCATCATAATTCACCTTCATGGTTTTGATCATGATTGAAAATGGAGATCTTTATATTAATTGAGTATGGATGATTTAATCATGAGTATGAAACATTTAAAAAATGTTACAAAATGTTTGTACCCCAAAAGTTACATACAGTAATTAATTTAATAGAAAAATCCAACACAATAAGCTGTTTTAAAGTATTTTTATATATTAATAGAACATCTATACTATGCATATAAACATACTAAAAATACATTAATGTAGCACTAATTAAGATAACCAAGAGCAAAACAATTATATCAACCCCTGCCCTTGGTCATACTAAACACATCCACATCTCATATTTCATTCCATGAAAATTGGTCTCTGTAACATAATCTGAAACACTCAAAACAATATAAAAATTATTTCCATTGAAAAAAAAGGAATAATGATGTATTATCAACGTGTCAATGAATGCAAAGAGGTTTATTCTAGGTAACAGTCTTATGGTTTCTCTATTTCATGACAGCAAACAGAAACAAAACTCTAATCACACATGAGCTGAAAAATAATCCATCAACACAGAGTTGCATAGGCAAAGAAACACCAAAAGGAAAAAAGAAATCAAGGCTGTATAAAAAAGCATTACCACCAATGCTGTTTTTTTTCGTGTAAAGCTCGATTTTCAATCACGAATGTCATCCTTCCAGGAATTGATAAAACAAAATGAACACTCGGAATATTTATAGTCAAATGAGTAGTATGCATTGTGACAAGAAAACTGAAATCTATTGTTGTTGTTTGAAGGAATTTCATACTTGAGTAACATGATTTTTTGATTTCCAAATTTTAAAAAATCCCTATATTTCTCTATGGAGGTGATTTTTTTCATCTTTTGTTCAATCAAACCGATGCATATAAATTATAAATAGGAATAATCACCTTATAATGCTAATTCAAATTGGTGACACATATCTTCAGGCATGCAAAGATCCATGAAAGCCCATACCTACAACCCAGCTATAAAATGTTTCATTCAGTCATGACACCAAACACAATCAAAGATCTAATAAGACATGAGCTAAAAAACGTACAATCAACATAGAGTTACATTGGAAAATAAACAACAAAAGGAAAAAAGAAATCAAGGATGCATAAAAAAGCATTACCATCAATGCTATTTTTTGCCTCAGAAGCTCGATTTTCCATCACAAATGTCATCCTTCAAGGAATTGATAAAACAAAATGAATTCTCACAATATTTATAATCACAAGAAAATTCAGTGGATTTTTGGCATCAATGATAAACAAAAGAAATTCTATTAAAGGTGATAAGGATTCATTTGTCATGTAAGTAAGATTTAGTGGTCTCGTGTTAGCGCGATGGGTATTAATATACATTTAATATATTGATTGAACCTATGTTGGAAGGTCACATCTGAAGATGAGAGAAACACAAAATGATAATATGGTGAACAGTAACTACATTTTCTAAAATTTAAAACATGATTGATATGAATATACTTAACCATCATACATTGAACACATTCAGACCTATCCTTGATTACCTAAACTCCAGCAAATTTAGAAGGGGAACCAAATGCATTTAAAAAGATGACAAGGATTCAAAGGTAATGGAATTTTAATGGTAAATTGGAACAAAAGAGTACAATAAAATGACTTTTTTAGTGGCTACTGCAGCTACAAGGAACTAAATACTGACCCAAGGAAGTTTTGTGGTGCGTAGATTATCCTCCCCTGTAAATGTAGGGTTACCATGGAGAAAAATATCATTAACAGAAGGTATTTTTAAGGGAGAAGATAGTAACAACATACCGTGCGAGATAAAAGTGGATGTAAAGAGCGGAAGGGGTGGGGATTGGATATATAATGAGTGGTGACAGACATAGAAAGAGCACCTGGTTGATGCTGATAAAAAATTCAGACGCACGGAAGCGAAGCAAATGAAGACGCAGCAGGTGGAGAGGTTGGAAGCGTAGCAGAAAGACAAGGATGCTAAGACAAATGTGAAATAGGAAATGCAGGTGGAGAGATTTGAGGAGGGCGGCGTTACCTTATGAGAAGTCGGAGGAAGAGAAACCCTAACAGGTTTGGAAGAATTAGGAAGTGCGGGGGGTAATGGAATCGGGTTAGAGGATCGTCGCGATATGGGAGGGAGGATGGAAATAAGTTAGGCGACATGGATGCATATGCCGTGATTTCTGATGAAAAAACCCTAGGTTCTTTGAAGGTATTTCCCGAGCAGGTTCGCGGTTGCATGAGAGGTGGCGAGTTTGCGTGAGCAGAGGTGGAGTCGCAAGTGTAGGTAACCCTAGATGGCGTCGAGGATGGTGTTGAAGGAAAACTGGCGCCGATGAGGGGAATGGAGCACCGATGGTGAGATTAGACGACGAAGGAGTCACGCCTGGGTCGAGGATGGAGACAGAATACGGGTGGAGAGGGAGGGAATCAATGACTTCGGAAACCCTAATCAATTCCGGGAGGTGTGTATACGGGCGGAAGTGAAAGAATTAGGAGGTCGGGCGCGAGGCTTTGGGGGTATAATGGGGAAGAAGAAATTGTTTTGGGTGACGTGGCTTGCTGTGATGGTGACACATAAGGCTGGAAGAACCCAGGTTTAGTAAATATAGTGGATTTGATTAAAAAGAGGTTTTGAATTAAAATACAACATTTTTCACTATTCATTAAAAAATGAACTTTATCGGAAAAATACCAAAAATTTACACAATGTAAATTTTGATGTCCCGATTCTAAAGAATAATTTTATTTTGTCCAATATAACATATGAAATTTTCATAAAGTGTATTTAAAAAGCGTTCGCTATTAAAAGGTGGTTAATCGATCTTTTAAAGAATATTAGAATATTTACGCTTAAAATTGGATTCACTCACATTTTAAACCTCTATCATTTATTGGATAAAAGTAAAAATATGTGACAACCATATATAATCTTTTTTTGTTAGTTCCATTCATTCCTGCCATTACAACGTCTAGGATTTAACTACCATTTAAAATAATATTATTTTATTATTAGAGTGCAACGTATGATTTCCAAAAAACTCGTTGTTGCATATTGGGCACACCATCGAGCATAGAGTCCCCTTTAAAGTAATATAAATATTTTATTCACAAATATGGATAAATATGAAAATGTAATATTATTTATTTACCTGGGGTGTTACATCCTTCCCCACTTTTGGGAATTGTGTCCTCACAATTTTAAAATTGGGCTCAGAAACTTCATTGAAAGCCCCACAACAGAAAAGGAGTAAATTAAACTATCACTTTAAAAGAAGGAAAGGGAAGTAAAAAGGTCACCCAAGTTAACCCATACGAGGATTCCATGTATGAAAACATGGATATGGAAGAAAAAACAAAGGGTCATGTTCTGAGGGAGTGTGATAGAAAACATGTTTAGGAGAAAGTTAACCACGAGAAAACCACAAACTTGTGATGGGTTAAACGGTATTGGATTCCCCGGTAGTAAAAGTTAATGGACAAAATTTTTTTGTAACTTTTAATAGAGGAATTTATTTTTGAGCTTAACTAAAACATAAGGAAACATACTTACTTGTCATGTTGACTTTCAACTTTTACTAGATTTCTTACACGAACTCATATTTTCTCTAAAAGATGAGTATTTAGGATGACTTGTTTACATTAAGAGAGCTAAAATCAACTTCTAGAGAATAACCTAATCCACAAAAGAGAACTATATACTTCCCATGTCTTTAGACATTAACCAAAACCAAAAAAAATGTTATTACAAGATCAGATAATCAAGAAAAGGATAACCTTTTATAAAAAGAAAATCTATTCTTAATCTCCAAAATTTGTCCAACAAAACCCAAAGTTCAACGAAGACCATTCGATAAACAATTTTTCCATAAAATTCTTCAAAGTAAACCAAACTAAGATTGAAACCCAAATATTTCAAGGATTTAATCACATAGTCTTCCAAGGTACAAAATAACACTTTTCTCCAAATAACATCAGTTGCTCTTAAAGTCTCATATTGAAAAGTAATTAAACTAATCACATATCCTCCATGATAGGTTAATAATTTCCATAGATAACCCAAAATCAACTTACTATTAATTCATAAAATCATCCAACTAAAAATAATTATTCAAACTAACCAGGGACTTCACGTAGTCAAGTGGTAGGCGATAAATAACAGTCACACATTGGTTGTGGGGTTGATTCCCGCAGCTTCATCCGACGCGACGAGTTGTCACACGGTCTGCGTGTTGTTCTTTTTATAAAATTCCAAAAATAACCCTAACATGTTTCAACCTCAATAGTTTCCTTATACCTCTCATTTTCATCCAAATTCATTACGATCTCATCATCTTAATTCTTGAAGTCTTATTTCACCACCATAAGATAAAATAAAACAATTCCCAAAATTAATAACATCATACCTTGATCATGGAGTCTACTCGGTTTCATCGTCATCTTGTTCACATAGGTATAAGTACCATGAACTACAAAATTTATTTAGAGATCCTTCAAAATCATTTCCTTCCTCCATCCAAATACACCTTGTACAGCATGGGTCATATGGGTGTTCACAGAAAAACAGTTTTGGAAAATAATCATGTATGACATATAATTTCAAAACATCTGATAAAAGATGATTTCTATAAAATAGTCGTACAAAACATGAGTTGAAAATTTCTATTATTGGTCCTTCTAAAATACCATAAGTATGTGCTGCGAGACTATATTTTAAAAGCAAATATAAGTAGGTTGTGCAAGGGTCTCCTTCCTCAGCACCATTTTTAAAATCATAATATGATTCAAATTCTTGTGATAAGGTAAAATATTTGAAAATACCTTGATAATATTTTCCTTTATTGAAAATATGAGAATATTGTAAAAATAGTATTTTTCTAAATACAACCCATGATCCACGATGATAACGAGGTATAGTGGAGGTGTTTGATATCTCAAACAACTGCTTGCAAGTGAGTTGTATGCTAGAAAAAGTTTCACAATCATCCAAACATGACTCTGAAATAATTATTGCAATCATGTCATGAGGAAGAGATAGGAATTTCGTTTGATATCCTTCTCCTTCCATTCGTAACTGAATTTACACGACCTGAAAAAAGTAATAAAATAAGGATTTAACTGAAATAATAGATATAGGGACTAACCATGTGTCTAACAAAAACTCCTAATCCCTAAAGTTGTCTAAACCGACTTCTGATACCAACTATAAGGCCCCAGCCTTAAACCTTACTTAATATTGAATTAAATGAATAATTCACATTGAGGATCTTTTCATGGTTTAGAGTTTTAGAGAATTAGGACATAACTATTACATCTCAAAAGATTACAAAGTAGACACTTCTACGAAGTTTCCATAAAATAAAAACTCTTAAAAAGAAACATGTTTAGTTCCATGTTTTAGATAGCATGAATTTCCCTTGATCCCATCCTTGACCCTATTCCAAATTAAGTCCTGTGGAAAACATTTCAAAAAAACATGGGGTGAGTATAAAAAGCTCAGTATGGGATACACAAAGAATATAAACTGTTAGTTTTTCAAAACAACAAGTAAACCTTGTATACTTTATCAAAGTAATAATTTTTCACCTTTATGAAGTAGTCAAAAACTCTTCAATGAATAAAAGATCATTACTTACCCTTTTGTAACCAAAATATTACCATAAAACCCATATAAAGAACACATAACATAAAAAGGTGACTGGGGACATAAACAAACATAAATGGAATAACCATACGGTCGACTTCCACACATACTTAATGGAATAGCCATACGGCCGACTTTCAAACCCAATGCATTGGAGATTATAACATAACCACCCATCCTAGTATTCACAGCACAACCCGTCATATGGTTTATCACGTAACCACCCATAAAATGTCCAAGTACCATTATAAAATCATAACAATTATAATGGAAATAAAACATTTCCACATTTCAATCACAATATATAACTTAAATATATTGACAAAACAAAATCCCTTATAAAAACCCTTTTCAATACCAAAATACATAAAAGATTATATGTTATTTATTTCATTTTAAAAACATTATGGATTGTTGAGTAAGCCAAAGACCAAATAATACTCGCGGCAGTGGAAAAGGGTCATTGTCACTGCGTACGTTAAAAGAAACATTCATTTTTGTCATTTAGTAAAATGCTTCGTAGAAAAAGATTCCTTTTTTATAAATGTAAAAGTCAAATGGGTTTATAGACCATATAAAAGAAAGTTTTGTATAAAACTAAATATGCCTCAATGAAAGGAGATTGGGACGAAGTCCCTTACAAATACGGTATCCTTGGATTAAGGATAAATCAATGACATAATTATGTGTGACAAACTAATTCACAAAATATAAGTGGAAATTAAGTGTAAAACAATCAGATTTCATTCACACATATTCATAGAACGACATATTCAAGGAGTACAAGTCTATCTCAAAGAATCAAAATTGGGTTAAGAAGTTCCTTTGCAAAAATTTGACAGCCTAACGGCGTCACTTTAAAATTCAGAAAAAGAGTTGATGAGAGATACAATGGTATCTCATCCCTTGGAAATTAAATTTACATCAATAAGGATATAGAAGAACATATCCCAATATAACAATATGTAAATTAAAAGACCCAACAAAAAGAAGTCTTTTAATAAGAGGAGGGTGAAAGGTTCCCTTACCGACGTGAATATCTTTCGAAACATACACCCCATGAAAGAAGGAAAATACAACATTGAAGTAAATACTAATAAATGAAAATATATCACCCAAGAGTAGAATAATTTGAATTAAATATACCACTCAAAGTAAATTGTGGAAAATGTAGCATAAATCTCACTGGAATAAAAGTGAGATGAAAAATCCCTTACGAAAACTTGGCAGCCTAACAACGCCACTTAAAACATCCAAAAATGGATTGATGAGATCAAATAAGGTCTCTTATCATATTATGATCAAATGTAAAGCAATATAAATATAAAATAACATCCCCCAACATAACAAATAGGAGCTTAAAAGAAGTGACATAAAGGAGAGTACTTAATAAAAAAGAGAGAGGTTGGATCTCCTACGAAAATTCGGCAGCCTAACGGCGCCACTCAAAACTTCCAAAATGGATTGATGAGAGAAAATAGGGTATATCATCATATGAACATAGAAAATTACAGTAATATTAATATAAAATAACATCCCAATAATAATAAAGATGAGCTTAAAAGGAATGACATAAAATAGTGTACTTAAAAAGAAAGAGAGGGGTAGGATCCCTTACCTCAAGTCTGACTAGTCTTGTTCGTTTCTTTATATTCCTGAATAATAAACTTTGGTCTATTTTTAATTTCTTAAGGACCAATTTTAATGATTATTATTCAGTTCATATCACATATTATAATGTTATAATAATTGGTTAATAATGTGATTTCATATTAGACGTTTTTGTCGATGTTTGGTACATGAGTAAAAAATGAACTTTTTTGAAAATGATTGTCCATGTAGTTATAATTAAATCATCTCCAGAATATTATTAATGATTTAAATATCATATATATCCAGTAAATTTTCATTTTATACTACTCCATAACATTTGGAGATAAAAATAAATGAAATTCACTGTTCATGGAGACGGTAGGTCGTACGTACGCATGAACGCTACATTCATTCCTTTGTCATATTAATGGAATTAAAAATAATTGAGATATATTTATATTATAATTTAAGTATAATATATATGTTATATAGGTCACATATGTTCATTAATTTCATTATTTATACATTTCATGTATTGCATGAACGAGTCACATCACTTGAGGGGGCGGTAGTCCACACTTCCTCGTATGAAATTATCGCATTTGCATAACATGAAAAGCATACAGGAATGTTTTAAATATAAAATTAAGAAGCATATAGAAAACATAAATACCATATATATCATATATAAAATATAGTGACATCATAATGGACACAATTAAAGGTGTTAAAAGAATATTGAACAATCATCGTTTTGTGGGGTAGAAATTCGCCAACCACCGAAATAGTATGTTCTTAAACCATTAGACAAAGGTGTGTGTAAGTGTAGCTCTAATAATTCACATAAAAACATCCTAGTATATTTAATATACTTGTTTTTTTACAAAATAAAGGAATAAAAAGAGTTTAGAGGGTTGTAGAATCCAAACAAAACAAAAGAACACAAGTGAAGACATTACATTAAAATCGGGAAACTCTTCTTGATTTGAGCTCAAAGGCTTCCTTGCAAAGTATTATTCCAAAAGGTGAGGATTCGATGATGAATATAGAGATGTGTAGAGATGAAATGGGCAGGGTTTTGACGATCCAAAGGCTTGAGAGGTGTGGGTAAGGTGGTAGAGGTGGGGGCCTTTTATAAGAGAAAAGGAGGGGCACTCTTGGAATGTTAAGAAAAGTTACTTTATTATAAAATGATTTTCAGATAAAAAAGGTCCCAAAATTATAAATTTAGAGTATAAGGTAATATGGGTTCAAAATCCACCCATCCAATAGGTTTTTCACAAGTTTAGGTCTTATATTTTACATTATCGTTTCATTTTATTTAAATCGTTAAATAATGAGGTAATCGCTGCATCATCATGGTGTAATAAATAATTTAATTTATTTAATGTCTAAAAATTATAAAAAAAAATATATCATGATGTAGGAAAGATTTTTATATTTCCAATGAATATTTATAGTCAAAATTATGACTTGTATAACCCTATTTAAATTTTTTTTAGTAAAACATCTCATGTTTGTGACATCGTTATTTTAACGTTAAATAAAATGTTATTAATGTAATTTTCCTACCAAAGTGGATCCATGGGGTCCCCAATTTGACCCATGTATTTTCTTGGTCGTCCATGACACATAAAATAAGGGTTGGACAGGTTTCTAGGCCATTTCATATCATTAAAACATTATTTTTACCTTAAACTACACTAATTACCTCTAATCGCGATTAATAAACTTAAAAGTTACTATTCACCAAAAAATTATTTTAATCCCATTGAACCACATTTTACTTTTTAATGACAACCATGTATGTCGGATTTTTGAAATTAAAATCATAGAAGTGGTAAAGTTTCATTTAAACGAAAAATTAGTTTCTTTAACTACCACTTAGTGGTTTCACTATTCATCAAAAATTGATGTTTTTCAGAAAATTATCAAAAATTCAACCTAATATATATTTGATATTACGAATTCAAAAATTATTTCCATTTTAAAAAATTATAAACATATAAGTTGCATTACTTAATTTAATAATCAATTCCCACTGTCAAAACAAATAGCGTGTTTTTAAGAAACAATATCTATTAAAAGATTGACGCTAGTTTAAGTCCAATTTCAAAGTGAAATTAATTCCAATGAACATTATTGGATTAAATGGTAAAAATATATTATAATTGGACTTTAAAACCAATTAAAATGATAATCTAATCATATAAATAAATTATATTAAAAAGTGGTTTTGAATTAAAATACAACTTTTTTCACTATTCATTAAAAAAATGAACTTTATCGGAAAAATACCAAAAATTTACACAATGTAAATTTTGATGTCTCTATACTAAAGAATAATTTTATTTGGTCCAATATAACATATGAAATTGTCAAAAAGTGGATTTAAAAAGTGTTCTCCATCAAAAGGTGGTTAATCGACCTTTTAAAGAATATTAGAATATTTACGCTTAAAAATGGATTCATTCACATTTTAAACCTGTAACATTTATTGGATAAAAGTAAAAATATGTGACCAACATATATAATAATTTTTTAGTTAGTTCTGTTCATTCCCGCCATTACAACGGCTAGGTGTTAACTACCATTTAAAATAATATTATTTTATTATTAGACTGCAACGTAAGATTACCAAGAAACTCGTTGTTGCATATTGGGCACGCCATCGAGGATAGAATCCCCTTTAAATTAATATTAATGTTTTATTCACAAATATGGATAAATATGAAAATGTAATATTCTTTATTTACCTGGGGTGTTACAAGCATGGTTTCAATTTGGCTATTAATGAAATGTGGTAATTTAATAATATTAATTAAAATATAATAAATTAATTATTTTAATTTTTAATATTTTAAGGTAATGGAATTAATGATTTATTCCTTGAAATGAATATGTTAATATAGGATATATATTCCTTAGTGTTGGAATCTAAGTGTTCGAGAGATTATAATTTCCACTAAGTCTATGGATATAATGTTTCCCATAGTGTGGTCATGGGGTATATTTATATTTTTATGTAATGTGATATCATACACAACACCACCCATTTTGGTAGTAAAAATAACACTTAATAGAGTTTTGATGGGTGTTTACCCAATATCCTTTATAGCGTGGAATGGATGGTTGACTACCCCCACTTCCCCCACTCTCTTCTTTTAGAAATATTATATGTTGCAATTCATGGTGGTCATGTTTCCCTTACATACGTATAGAGGGTTGAATTATATTATGGTTATTTAACACACATACATCCCTCTATATATATTTTGAAGTGTTATTATAGTTATATTGAGTATTAGTTGTGATGTATGGATGTATATTACATGAAAATATGCTATGGTGGGTCCCAAAAACTTCTTTGTTATTATAATGAGATTTTGATTATAATGATAGGGAGATTTGATTCCTGGTGTTTATGTCCTTCGATGAAAAGATGTGATACTGGGGGTGAATGATATGTTATAGTTTCCCAATTTTGTTTGAGAAGGATTATATTTGTAAATAGATGGATCCTAAATTGAGATTTTGGGAAAGGGTGGAATACTAGAGGGGAAGTGGTAGTGAGGTTCCATCATTGATATATATTAGATATTATATTATCTCTTGTATGTTATACTTGGTGAGAGATCCATTGTGAGGTAGGAACATTAGAATAACTGTTTAAATAGTGAACGTTCTTCACTTTTTAAATTCATTGGGCATTAGTGTATATTATTTATATTTTTTGGGAGAAGATTAAGGAAGGATCCCACTATGTATTCATATTATTATCAACCTATATATATATATATAAAATAATTTTCAAGACTAATGTAGCATTTTTGGTGATTGATCTTGATATTACTAGATCGTGGGTTGTTCAGGAGCTATTTGGGCGTCAAGGTTGATGTCCATGATTTATTTTTTGGTGCTCATTATTTCATTTATAATTGTTCAGTTTTATGACATTACATGATTGTAATGAGATATTTTTTTTATTATAAAGGGTTTTTGGTGGATTTATCTTAGTCGATATTCCTCATTTTATTTTTAAAGGACAGTGCCTCACATTTATGTGCTTGATATACCCTCAAATGTTTTCAGACTATGGACTATTGTACGTGGGATTCAAGCATCATTATCTTTATTATCAAATTACCATCCTAGTAGGAATACCTTTTTGTAGAGGGGATCACGAAATTATGATTCACGGGAAGTAGGGCAATCACATATGTTAACTGAACTCACCCCAATATTTATACATGTTAAGGGATTCAAACTATATTTATCGAATTTATAATTTTTTATGTTTAGGTTTCATAACCAATGTAGAGTTATGGATCAATGAAATTTACATTATTGATTGAAAGGATTAATATAGATTCATTCACAAGAGATTGGCTACATGACATTTTATTTTATTTTAGGTATTATACCGTATAAGTATTAGCCATATTCCGACCATGAATATTTTTTTGGTTAGATGATGTTATTTATATTTATTCTTCCCCTATTTCTTGGTTATGGATTTGTAGAATATTTTAAATTTACATGAGGGATTAATAGATTCAGTATGGGATCCCAAAATATATTCCATAGGTTTTTGGTGTGTTGATTATATTAATATTAATTCCAAATCTATATAGATTTGGTCATGAACCACACACTTTAATTTTTAAGGAATAGTCAACCCATGATAATTTCAGGCCCTTAATACTAATCCAAATAATATGAATCGTGAGGATATAGACCTAAGAAGACATAGTGACTCTTTCATGGTTACACTTTGGGTATATTGGTTTTATGATCAAAATTATTTCCTCTCATGCATTCCCAATAATTGTTTGGGCTATTATTGATTTAATTTATATATGTCATGTTATTTAAAATAATATTTTATATTATAAAAACTGATGTTTAGCCATTATAAAATTGATTATTTTTTTAAATCATATTATTGTATTTAATATCAATATTCCATAGCATAACCCCACACATCACATGAAAATGGTGGAAAAAATTCCTTTCAAGTATATGAATAAAATCACAAGGAAAAATTGTACTCATGATCATATAAAGTGTATAAAATAACAAATACCTACTTCATTAGTTATATCCTAACCCCCATGTTAGTGGATATCCTAAAATTAATCCAAATAATCCATATGTCAATAATTTTTAGTGATATAATGTTTCAATAATGATATTAATTTTAAATATACATGAATAGTTAAAACGGACCACTGATTTTGAAATATTAATAAAAATCACTAATCGGGGTTTAATTCAATTATACATTATTTCACATTTAATATTAAATCCCTCAAAATAATGGTATTAAATTTATAATTAGAAAAATAAATAATATCAATAAATCATTCTAATATTTTCATTTAAATACTTACAATATTAATATTATTAAAAATTATGAAAAAAAATATAAATAAGAAAATAATTTTTAATATCATACTTATTAATAATTTACATTTTTTTAATAAAATTATATATACATAAAATAATAATTACTATAAATAATTATTAGTTGAACCAATTATTTTATGTATTTTTCCTAAATAAATCATAAATTTAATATTTCTACATTAGTAACAAAAATATGAAAAAAATTTCAATATATGGTACATTGTAAATATGAAATTTTAATATATAAGAAAAATATATAATGAAAGTAAATAAAAACTCGTCATATATCATGTATTAATATTTTTAAAAACATCATTTAATGTGAATAATTTACTTTTTTTATATATTTTAATTTTATTTATATATAATAAAATATTTTAAAAAATGATTATATGATTGAAATTAATTATGGAATGGTCTAAAATAAGATAGATTTTATGCGGGCGAGTAAATAATTCAATATTTACATTTTAAATTTTAAATTTTCTTGAATTTATTATAAGCGTATAATTTTATTATTATTTATAAAATAAATACGTGTCTGTGTGTACTTAGTCATATATATAGATAAATATTTCTTGTATGAAAATATATTATATCACAATATAGGTTATCATTATAGAATAGACATTTGAGAGTTTCATATCATATATCTTATATTGATATCATAGATTTGGATACGAATATAACATTTCATATGATAGGAATAAAAAAATATTGACTAGTAACTTGCCACGACTATCCCTCTACGTAAATTTAAATCATGTATTAGTATATATAAATGTCATACAAATATATATGAGAAAAAAATAAATGTACTATATTCTTATATATTAAAACACCAAATCAAACATACTGGTATCTTAATGTGTTTGCCAAACCCACAAAACTGATATCCTAAATATTTATATATATAATTTCTTCTATGGTTGAATGATCTAATTTTCAATATTTACTTATGTTATATCACAACCTATGACATATATATAGTATTATATATTAACTGACATCATATCATGAGATATCTCATATCTACCTATAAAATATCCCTTCAGTTTATAATGATCTAGATTTTTAATAATGATATGTCATTCAGTAAATCACCAAATACTGACTCATTCAGTTAAATGACTTTTTAGATTCCAAATATCTCTAATCTTAGTGGGAAAATATAAATAACTAATATATACAAAAAACAGATTAACAAAAATATATAATGAATAATTAATATATCATTAAATATTATTTTCATGCTTATTTATAGAAATACCATATTAAGAAAGAATAGCATATAATCTCTATAGATATTCTAAATTTTAATATAATTACAAAATTATTCAATTTGAAATCCCTTATATCGATGTTATGTTAGAACCTCTGTATGTAAACCAGAAGAAGAATAAAGAGTCATATTTCATCAAAGAGATATGCCATATTAAAATATCATTCGTAAACGACATAGATATCCTTTTATGGACCTCTTTAATTAAATAAACAGTAATATAATTGGATATTTTTAAAAAAAATTAAGTAATTAATATCACATGATACTAAATTTATACCACATATCATTATAAAAATCAATGATATTATTAAATATGTTAATTCTAAAAATAGTAATGTAACATGTCTAAAACAAATGAAATATATCATCTAATTATATGAGAACTAAATGGACTATATGTTATGTGGAAGTAAAATTTTTATAAAATTAATTATATTTATCATAAAATGTGATATTACCCTAACATTAAATTTATATTAGATTTAAAAAAAATTCTTCAACTAAAAGACTATGTAGTTATATAATTTATCTTGTGAAATGTGAATGGTGGATTGAAGGAGAATTCAGGAATTAATAATGAATAATTTTGGTAATTTTGTAGATGGACTATAAATTTTTTGAAAACTATTAATTATAATTGAGAATTTAACCTATATATAATCAAAAAAATAATTCAAATCCTGATTCATGGGATACAAAACCATGAAATATTTAATATTTATATTAAATTCAAGAATATTTTAAAAAATTAATCCCCATTACATATAATTCCTCCTCATAATTGAAAGAGGGTATTTCAAGTTGTTCCTATAATAGGCACAAATAGATAATCCATTTTCATTGTGTTGTTAAACAAATATAATTTTTTTATCATGATCGGCCAATTATTTTCTTATGATTTTTCTAAATCACCTTCTTGTAAATGTTATAATAACATTATAAGGCCCCAGCCTTAAACCTTACTTAATCTTGAGTTATTACAAGATTACACCTTGAGGATCTTTTCAGGTTTAGTGTTTTAGAGAATTAGAACATAAAACATGCATTACATTCCACATTTAAGCAAAGTGGTTACATAAAAGATAGTATTAAATTTTCACATCAATGGAAACATATTTAAAATAAAACTTGGATTTTTTCTTGACACTTCCTTGACACTATCCTCATATCATGTACCTTTCCCTTGACCTGTGAAAAACATTTCCAAAACATGGGATGAGCATAAAAATCTTAGTAAGGGATATAAAAATATGGAATGGAAACATGGGTACATATATACATAAGAATGAAATCATACTTTACCCATAAAACATAATCACTTTAACATACCTCATAAAATCATGAATAAATCATAGAAATCATAAGACATAAAGGTAACTTGAGGCATTCATAACATATTTACGTAGGGAGTAACCCTCTTGGTTACGTTTGGAATACCCATCACAGTGTATTCCCTAAATCTCTTCGGAGAAACCTTAACGTTTCACTCCTTCACGTTACCCAATGCATTAAAGAGCTATATCGGGCTCACCCGCCCTTAGTTTATCACGGAACCGCCCATCTTCATAATAATGCCCAAGAACCTCAACATAATCGTATCACATAAAACATGCATAAAGGAAACATAACATTTCCACCTTTCAATCACAGGATATCAATACAACACATTGATATAAAAACATTATGAAAAACATTTTCAATACCAAAATAAAATAAAAGTAAAACATGGTATTTATTTTCTTTTTAAAAAAAAGGTATGGCTTGTAGAAGAAGCTGAAACTCAAATAATGGTCATGGCGACAGAGAAGTCGTTGTCGCCGCATACGTATGACAAAAAAACATTCCCTTTTGTCGTTTAGTAAACGCTTCATATAAAAAAGATTCCTTTTGAATATACATAAAAGTCAAAGGGGTTTATACACCGTATAAAAGAAGGTTGTGTAAAAAACAAAATATGCCTCAATGAAAGGAGATTGAGACGAAGTCCCATACCTCGGGTCCGACTTGAATCGGTCATTATTTAATCTCCTGAATAATAATCTTGAGTTAATTTATACTTGTTTAAGAACCTTTTTAAAGTTCATTATTCCTTTTATATCACTTATTTCAATGTCACGAACACTATGTAATTATTTAAGTTAATAACGGTCGTTTTAACGATCATTGGTACTTGAGTAAAAAAGAAACCCTTTATAATTACAAGTTGTCCATGTATCCATTATATCCAAAATTATAATCATGATGTATATATCATATATATCATATATATCCAGTATATACATGCATTTATAATATTAAATAATCATTTATAGGTAAGAAATGAAAGTACCGTTCATGGAGACGGTAAGCCATACGTACGCATGAACGCTACTTTCATTTATATTTCATATTTTATATAATGGAATCATAATGATATAAAGGTATATTATAATTCTAGTATAATATCATATATAATATCATAGTTTCATCCTTTATACGTCCCACATATGGTATTTAACGAATCAAATCACTTTGAGGGGGCGGTAGTCCGTACTTCCTTAAATGAAGATATCGCGATTACCCATAATAGAAACCATAAAGGTATGCCCAAAATTAAAAATACAGAAGCTTAAGGAAAACATAAACATATTATATATCATATATAAATATAGTGACATCTTAATGTCCACCTTTTAAGGTGTTAAAAGAATGTTGAACAACCATCGTTTCGGGAGGCATAAATTCACCATCCACGGAAATAGTATGTACTTTAACCATTAGATGTAGGATTGTGTAAGTGTATCTTGAATAATTCTCATAACAATATCATATTATATTGAAGATACTGGAGTTGTTACAAAATAAATGAATAAAAAGAGTTTATGGGGTTGGGGAAGCAAAATAATACAAAAGGACTCAAGTGAAGACATTACCTTAAAATCGGGTAACTCCCTTTGGTTTGAGCTCAAAGGCTTCCTTGGGAAGACTTCTTCACAATGTGAGGCTTCAAGTAGTAATAGGGGGAATTTTAGAGACAAAATGGGCAGGGTTTGGCCGAGCCAACGGTTTTGGAAGTGTGGGTAAGGAGGTAGAGGTGGGTGCCTTTTATAAGAGGAGAGGAGGGGCACTCTTGGAAAGTAACGAAATGTTACATTATTTTAGAATTAATTCCAGATATTAATGGTCCTACATTGATGTGTTTCGAGGATAATGTGATAAGGGTTCGAAATCCACTCATCCAATAGGTTTTGGACATGTGTATGTCTTAGATTTTACATTATCTTTCCATTTTATTTAAATCCTTTATTAATGAGGTAATCACTGCATCATCATGATGTCATAAATAATTTAATAAATATAATGTCTAAAAATTATAAAAAAAATATAATGACGTAGGAAATCTTTTTAACTTTCTAATGAATATTTATAGTCCAAAATATCATTTATGTAGACAAAACTAAAAATATTTTACTTAGGTGATACATTCTTTGTCACATTTAACATTCTTTAAAAATAAAAAGATAAAAAGTCACTTTCTCACAAAAGTGATTTCATGGGGTCCCCAAGTTTGGCACAAGGCATCCCATGGTCGGACATGAGACAACCAGTAGAATTAGGACACATTTTGGTGTCATTTTTTATTATTGTGATATTATTTTATTATCCTTAACTACCTGATTACTCATTAATCAAGATAATTAAGGATAATTACTATCGTTACTATTCATAATGTCCAAAAACAAAAGAGTCTTGATTACATAATTTATACCTTATGATTACAAATATGTAATCCATTTTAACAAATTCCAAACACAGAAATTGCAATAATTGATTTAAAAATAATTCTCATTGTCAAAACAAATAGCGGGTTTTTTTGAAACAATATCTATGAAACGTTTGGCATTAGTTTATGCCCAATTCCAAAGTGAAATTAATCCTAATGACCACCATTGGATTAAATGGTAAAAATATATTCTAATTTAACTTTAAAACCAATTCAAAAGATAATCTAATCATATAAATAAATTAGATTAAAAAGCAGTTTTGATGTAAAATGCAGTATTTTTCACTATTCATTAAAAAAATGAACATTGTCAGAAAAATACCAAAACATCACACAAAGTAATTTTTTGTATCCCAATCATAAAGAATAAGTTTATATTGACAAACATAGCTTATAAAATTGTCAAAATATAGATTTATAAATTGTTTTCCATCAAAAGGCAGTAAAACAATCTTTTAAAAATATTAGTGTATTACATGCTTAAGATTGGATTTATTTTCATTTTAAGCCTCTAAAACACTATCTAATTCATTAATAGAAATAGATAAAAATACCTATTATTCATTACTTACTTGGGATGTTACATCCTTCCCCCCTTTAGGAAATTGCGTCCCCTCAATTTATTTACTTATCGAATAAATGGGGGTACTTATCCCTCATTGCATTTTCAGATTACCATGTTGCCTCTTCCATCATGTGGTTTTTCCACAAAACCTTTACCTTATTAATCACCTTAGTCCATAACACTTGCTCCCTGTGGTCATGAATCCGGACCGGTTGTTCCTCATAAGATAGGTTCTCTTCCAGCTGAACTACCTCTAGACTCAAAACATGAGATGGATCTGGCATATACTTTCTCAACATCGAAACGTGAAAAACATTGTGTACCTGAGATAAACTCAGATGTAAAGCCACCCGGTATGCAACTGATCCAACTCTCTCCAGAATTTCATATGGTCCAATGAACCTTGGACTCAGCTTTCCTTTCTTACCAAATCGCATTACACTTTTCCATGGTGAGACTTTGAGAAAAACATGATCACCTACCTCAAAAGATAGATCCTTCCTCCTATTGTCCGCATAACTCTTCTGCCTTCTCTGAGATGTTCTCATGTGTTTCTGAATCAGCTGAACTTTTTCTGCCATCTTTTCTACCAATTCTGGTCCCATTATCTTCCTTTCACCCACTTGATCCCAGAAAGCTAGAGTTCGACACCGCTTCCCATATAATGACTGAAATTGTGCCATCTGTATACTGGAATGAAAACTGTTATTATATCCAAATTCAACCAAAGAATGATGTTGGTCCCAAATTCCCTGATAATCCATCGAACAAGCTCGTAGAATATCCTCCAAGGTCTGAGTTGTTCGTTCTGACTGCCCATCTGATTGAGGATGAAAAGCTGTACTAAAATTTAATTCAGTACCCAACAAATTCTGAAGGCCTTTCCAAAAGTTAGAAGTGAACCTGAGATCACGATAAGATACAATGGAGAGAGGAACTCCATGTAACCTGAATATCACTTTAAGATACAAACGGGAAAGTTGATCTAGGGAAAAAGTATCTCGTATAGCAAGGAAATGAGAAGATTTAGTCAAGCGATCAACAATAACCCAGATTACATTATTACCTCGAGATGTATTTGGTAATCCCACAACAAAGTCCATGGATATATTCTCCCATTTCCACTCTGGCACTGCTAGAGGCTGAAGCATCCCTTTCGGTAACTGCCGCTCTGCTTTAACCTGCTGACAAGTCAAACACTTCATAGTAAAATCATCAATATCTTTTTTCATTCCACCCCACCAGTAATACTCCTGCAGATCTCTGTACATCTTAGTACTGCCAGGATGAACTGAAAACAGAGAATTATGAGCTTCACATGACAAATCTCTCTTCAACTGTGAATCACAAGTCACACACAATCTCTTCCCAAATATCAAAATGCAATCATTATCAATGTTGAATTCTGACAACTTACCTTTCTGAACCATCTCTACCTTTTTATGCAACTCACTATCTTGCTTCTGTGCTTGCTTGATTCTATCTGATAGAGATGATCTCACTGATACCTGAAACAAAACAGAATAACTTCTTGCACCAACAACTTCTATGCCAAAGTTCATCAAATCCTTAACCAAAGGATCACGTTCCAAACGCAACATTGCTAATGAAGCATTACTTTTTCGACTCAAAGAATCAGCCACTTTATTTGCTTTTCCCGGATGGTAATGAATTGTACAATCATAATCTTTGATTAATTCCAGCCATCTCCCTTGTCTCATGTTTAACTCTTTCTGAGTGAACATATACTTTAAGATTGTGTGATCAGTATATATTTCACACTTTACTCCACACCAATGATGCCTCCATAATTTTAAAGTGAAAACAACAGCAGCTAATTCCAAATCATGTGTAGGGTAATTTACCTCATGAGTTTTCAACTGTCGTGAAGCATAATCAATTACCTGATCATTCTACATTAGAACACAACCAAGTCCTTTCAATGAAGCATCACTGTAGATAACAAACTCAACATTCCTGGAAGGTAGTGCCAAAACTAAAGCATTCACCAATCTTCTTTTCAACTCCTGAAAACAATCATCACATTCTTTTTTCCAGATAAACTTAACACCCTTTCGAGTTAGCTTAGTCATTGGACTAGATAACCGTGAAAAATTTCTAACAAACCTTCGGTAATAGCCTACCAAACCAAGGAAGCTACGAATATCAGTTACATTTGTGGGTCTTGGCTAGTCTTCCACAACTTTTGTTTTTGCAGGATCAACAGTTATCTCATATTTAGAAACAATGTGACCAAGGAAAGAAATTTGTTGCAACCAAAACTCACACTTGCTGAATTTTCCATATAATTTATTTTCTTTTAAGGTTTTCAAAATAACCCTTAAATGTCTTTAATGCTCCTATTTACTTTTAGAAAACACCAAAATATCATCAATGAAAACCACCACAAACTTATCCAAGAACTCATGGAAAATTCTATTCATTAAGTCCATGAATACAGCAGGTGCATTGGTTAGCCCAAAAGCATTAATACAAATTCATAATGGCCATATCATCTACAGAACGCGGTCTTCAGAACATATTCTTCCTTTACATTCAGCTTATGGTACCCCGATCTCAAGTCAATCTTTGAAAAATACTGAGCTCCCTGGAGCTGATCAAACAAATCATCGATATATGGAAAATGATATTTGTTCTTAACAGTGATGTTATTCAAGGCTCTATAATCAATGCAAAGTCTCATTGAACCATCTTTCTTTTTAACAAATAAAATAGGATCAACCCATGATGATGTGCTAGGTCGAATGAAACCTTTCTCTAATAAATCGTGCAATTTCACCTTCAACTCTAAAAGTTCAATTTGAGCCATTCGATAAGGGGGTTTCGAAATTGGATTAGCATCAAATACTAAGTCAACAGTAAACTCAACTTCCCGATCTGGTATTATTCCAGGAAACTCATTAGGAAAAACATCAGGATACTCATTTACCACTTTCACATCATTAATCTGAAAAGTTCTTTTGTTTTCAACGATGTGTGCAAGGTAACATTCATTTCCATCTTTTACAAGTTTCTTGGCCTCTTGATAAGTTATCAACAGTAAGAGTTCATTCTTGTACACAAACTGAAAGTCTTTCTGAAAAGAAACTTCTTTAGCTCTACAATCAATCTTAGCATGGTAAATAGAGAGCCAATCTATACCCAGGATAACATCAAACTCTACTAGAGGTACAACAATAAGGTTTCCAAGTAGGTTCTTTCCATAGATATGGATATGAAGATTCTTATAAATTCTTTTTGCCTCAAAATTTCCCCTATGTGTTTTTACCAAAAGTTCAGGAGTCATTTCTTGGGATGGTATTCCCATTTTACTAGAAAATTTTTCAGAGATGAAAGAATGTGTAGACCCCGAATCAAACAACACACTGGCATAATCTGAAAAAACAAACAAAGTACCTGATACAACTTCATTTGATGGCTCTACATCTGCTAAAGTAGTTGCAAAAGATTTCACCACCCCTTTCTGCTTGTAGTCTAACTGCTTCCCATCACTCAAGCTCTTTGTCGTACACTATTTTGCATAGTGACCCATATCATTGCACTCAAAACATTTCACTAACTGTAAATCAAATTTGGTCTTACCATCACCCGGATCTTTTTCAGTGTAATCACGAGCCTTATGTCCCATCTTACAGCATCGGTAGAACTTTCCAGAATTCAAAAGACATTCCCCATCATGCCTTTTACCACATTTATCACAAACTGGAAACTTAGTTTTCTTACCATCAGACTTTTTTGAAGAATTATTCCCTTTCTCCTACCACCTCAGTCTCTTCTTTTGATGGTTGTTATAGAACACTTGATCATTTTCAAACTCCATTTCCACATTCTCAGCACATCGAATAAGCTTTTCATAACTTTTAAACTCACGAGAAGCCAACGCCCTTCGATATTTTGGCTTTAATCCTGAGTAAAAATGATTGATTTTACTATCAAGGTCTCAGATAAAATTTGGAGCATACCTTTCCAATCGACCACCACTGATCTGCCTCACCCTCCAAACGGTAAATAGCAAGACTAAACTTTTGATTGTCAGAACACCCCATGACATCGAAAATCTTCTCCAGTGCTTTAATCCACCCTTCGGATAGCACATGGTCAGATGATCCTCTGAATTATGGGGGATGTTGCCTCATGAAATGTTCCACCACTAACATGTTCCTCTGCGGTTGATCTGGCTTATCTCGTGCATGGATACCACCACCATTTGTTTCTTGAGTCAACTGTGCCATTACTGCAAGAAACTGTTCTGTTCCAATTCGGACCATCTCAGGATGCTGATTTGGAAGGTTATTTCCTTCTGTATGCCTTTCTAGAACTGCTTCCATATTTATTCTGTGGAAAACCATTCTGAAAAAACATGGCTTAGATGAAGCAACATGGTAATCTTCAAATGCTATATAATTTCAGTTTGACCATAATTTTTTTTTGGATAATCATTTAATAGAATTATATCTCCTAAAGTTATCTAAACCGACTTTTGATACCAACTATAAGGCCCCAGCCTTAAACCTTACATAATCTTGAGTTATTACAAGATTACACCTTGAGGATCTTTTGCAGGTTTAGAGTTTTTGAGAATTAGAACATAAAACTTGCATTACATTCCACATTTAAAAAAAGTGGTTACATAAATGATAGTATTAAATTTTCACATCAATGGAAACATATTTAAAATAAAACTTGGATTCTTTCTTGACACTTCCTTGACACTATCATCATATCATGTACCTTTCCCTTGACCTGTGAAAAACATTTCAAAAACTTGGGATGAGCATAAAAAGCTCAGTAAGGGATATAAAAATATGGAAAGGAAACATGGGTACATATATACATAAGAATGAAATCATACATTACCCATAAAACATAAGCACATTAACATACCTCATAAAATCATGAATAAATCATAGAAATCATAAGACATAAAGTTAACTCGAGGCATTCATAACATTCTTACTTAGGGAGTAACCCTCTTGGTTACGTTTGGAATACCCATCACAGTATATTCCCTAAATCTCTTCGGAGAAAACTTAACGTTTCACTCCTTCGCGTTATCCAATGCATTGGATAGCTATATCGGGCTCACCCGCCCTTAGTTTATCACAGAACCACCTGTCTTCATAATAATTCCCAAGAACCTCAACATAATCGTATCACATAAAACATGCATAAAGGAAACATAACATTTCCACCTTTCAATCACAAGATATCAATACAACATATTGATATAAAAACATTATGAAAACCATTTTCAATACCAAAATAAAATAAAAGTAAAACATGGTATTTATTTTTCTTTTTAAAAAAAATGTATGGCTTGTAGAGGAAGCCGAAACTCAAATAATGGTCACGGCGGCGAAGAAGTAGTTGTCGCCGCATACATACGACAAAAAAACATTCCCTTTTTTCGTTTGGTAAACGCTTCGTATAAAAGATATTCCTTTTGAATAAACATAAAATTAAATGGGGTTTATACACCGTATAAAAGAAGGTTGCGTATAAAACAAAATATGCCTCAATGAAAGGAGATTGAGACGAAGTCCCATACCTCGGGTCCGACTTGACTATGTCGTTCTTTAATCTCCTAAATAATAAACTTGAGTTAATTTCTACTTGTTTAAGAACCTTTTTAAAGTTCATTATTCCTTTTATATCACTTATTTCCATGTGATGAACACTATGTAATTATTTAAGTTAATAAAGGTCGTTTTAACGATCATTGGTACTTGAGTAAAAAATAAACCCTTTATAATTACATGTTGTCCATGTATCCATTATATCCAGAATTATAATCATAGTGTATATATCATATATATCATATATATCCAGTATATACATGCATTTATAATATTACATAATCATTTAGATGTAAGAAATGAAATGTATCGTTCATGGAGACGGTAAGTCGTACGTACGCATGAACGCTACTTTCATTTCTATTTCGTATATTATAGAATAGAATCATAATGATATAAAGGTATATTATAATTCCAGTATAATATCATATATAATATCATAGTTCCATCCTTTATACATCCCACATATGGTATTTCACGAGTCAAATCACTTTGAGGGGGCGGTAGTCCGCACTTCTTTAAATGAAGATATCACGTTTACCCATAATGGAAACCATAAAGGTATGCCCAAAATGAAAAATACAGAAGCTTATGGAAAACATAAACATATTATATATCATATATAAATATAGTGACATCTTAATGGCCACCTTTGAAGGTGTTAAAAGAATGTTGAACAATCATCGTTTCGAGAGGCATAAATTCGACATCCACGGAAACAGTATGTACTTTAACAATTAGATGTAGGTGTGTGTAAGTGTAGCTTGAATACTTCTTATAACAACATCCTAGTATATTGAAGATACTGGAGTTGTTACAAATGAAATAAATAAAAAGAGTTTAGGGGGTTGGAGAAGCAGAATAAAACAAATGGACTCAAGTGAAGACATTACATTAAAATCGAGTAACTCTCATTGGTATGAGCTCAAAGGCTTCCTTGGGAAGACTTATGCCCAAATTGAGTCTTAAAGGAGTAATAGAGGGAAGTTTAGAGACAAAATGGGTAGGGTTTGGCTGAGAAAAAGGCTTTTGAAGTGTGGGTAAGGAGGTAGAGGTGGGTGCCTTTTATAAGAGGAGAGGAGGGGCACTCTTGGAGCGTAACAAAATGTTACATTATTTTAGAATGAATTTAGGATATTAATGGTCCCACATTGATGTGTTTCGAGGATAAGGTGATAAGGGTTCGAAATACACTTATACAATAGGTTTTGGACACGTGTAGGTCTTATATTTTACATTATCTTTCCATTTTATTTAAATCCTTTATTAATGAGGTAATCGCTGCATCATCATGATGTCATAAATAATTTAATAATTTTAATGTCTAAAAATTATAAAAAAATATAATGATGTAGACAATATTTTTAGATTTTTAATGAATATTTATAGTTCAAAATATCATTTATATAGAAAAAATTAAAAATATTTTACTTAGGTGATACATTCTTTGTCACATTTAACATTCTTTAAAAATAAAAAGATAAAAAGTCACTTTCTCACAAAAGTGATTCCATGGGGTCCCGAAGTTTGGCACAAGGAATACCATGGTCGGACATGAGACAACCAATATAATTAGGACACATGTTGGTGTCATTTTTTATTATTATGATATGATTTTATTATCCTTAACTACCCGATTACTCATTAATCAAGATAATTAAAGATAATTATCGTCGTTACTATTCATAATGTCCAAAAAAAGAGTCTTGATTACATAATTTGGACCTTATGATTCAAAATATGTAATCCATTTTACCAAATTCCAAACACAGAAATTTCAATAATTGATTTAAAAATAATTCCCGTTGTCAAAACAAATAGCGGGGTTTTTTTGAAACAATATCTATGAAAAGTTTGGCATTAGTTTATGCCCAATTACAAAGTTAAATTAATCCTAATGACCAAAATTGGATTAAATGGTAAAAATATATTCTAATTTAAATTTAAAACCAATTCAAAATATAATCTAATCATATAAATAAATTAGATTAAAAAGCAGTTTTGATGTAAAATGCAGTATTTTTCACTATTCATTAAAAAAATGAACATTGTCAGAAAAATACCAAAAATTCACACAAAGTAAATTTTTATGTCCCAATCATAAAGAATAAGTTTATTTTGATAAAAATATCTTATAAAATTGTCAAAAGATAGATTTATAAATGGTTTGCCATCAAAAGGCAGTAAAACAATCTTTTAAAAATATTATTGTATTCCATGCTTAAGATTGGATTTATTTTCATTTTAAGCCTCTAAAACACTATCTAATTCATTAATAGACATAGATAAAAATATATATTATTAATTACTTACTTGGGATGTTAAAAACATGGTATAATTTTATATTTGATTTTTCAATTTATAATTTGTTATTTTTCTTTTCCATGAATCTTGATATTAATATTTTATATAATCAACAGTGATATTTTAAATCTAAATTTTTCAATTGTGAGAGGAATTCAAAGATGTTACAATCATTAATGGTTTCTATAAATCCATGAAACATTTTTATTTCTTGTTTAATTATCTTTTATATATAAATTAAATAATTTTCATGAGTTGTTGAGTTCTAGATTTAGATGTTTTCAATAAATAATCTCTCTAAAAAGGATGACAATTCATAAACAATGTTCTTTTCTTTGAAATTTAGTAAATTATTGAAAAAATAGATTCTTGATTCAATTATGGAATTGGTAGTATAGAAAAATTATCTGGATGTATAATGTTTAAATTTATTTATTCCAAAATAAACTAGAAATAAATTATGACATGGTAATTAATTATACAAAGTAAATGTATATGAAAATAATCTTGTTATGAGGATTGGAAGAATAAATACTTATTACATTATTAATATCAAATCACTTGATATTAGAAAGATCATATGAAAATAATTATTTCAATTTTAACACAAACATGTTGCAAGATCTTATGTATAGAGCATGAACCTATAAGTTACCAACTAGTATGGGTCCCCTAACATTGGCACCTGAACTAGCCTGTAGCAAGGAATGAGTAGAACATTGATTCCAATAAATTTGAGAGGAGTTCCAAAGAAAAAAAAGATTTTAAGTGGTAAATATTTCACCTACTAAACATAAATAATTGTGTAATATCACCTAAAATTTTCAGAATGATGCATTTATGATCAATTTTATATATATATGAACAAAAATAGCTATCAAGAAGTAATGTGGGGGGTAAAAAAATTTAAAATAAATTACATGGTTAGAAAATATAAATAATATTAGAAAAATCATTTCTTAAAAATATATATGGCTTGGATAATACATATACTATATTAATCTTTGATAACCCCAAACAACATATTTTTTTGAGTGAGTCCATATGTTACCATCCAATTAGAAAACTATATAGGATAGATGAATAATCCTAACTAAATATCAACATAAATGTATAACAGTATTGAGAACATGTTCATAGTGGGTATTTCAAAAGAACAACCAATAAATTATATATAAATAGAAGATATATTTCTAGATATTTTTATATTAAAATTTTAATTCAAAGGTTCAATATTTTAAACTTTAAAATAAACAATAATATGTTTCCCCTATTAAAAAATGTCATTTAAATAATAAATAAATTGAATATTAGAATAAGTAATTAATAAAAACAGAAATATGAATGGAATAATTTATAAATAAAATCCTTGAAAGGTAATCAATTATAAAAACATTTTGAAAGAGTTTATTTTTTTCATAAAAATAATAAATTAACAGTTTTATTTAAAATTAAATATTTCAATCACATTTAGTAGAAATCAAAATAACAATGATGGAAAAATCAATATATCAAAAGAAATGGTAAGTAATTGGATATATAATATAACATAAAAAATTAATACATATACGACATAAAATAATAATATACTAATGATAATTGGACAATCATTGAGATAATGGGATGATGTTGTATATTACAAAACAACATGAAAATAAATAGTTTTATGTGATTTAATCCATTTTCCATATTTCTTCGTTATACCTTAACATGCTTAACTGAGTGAAAACATTATATAGTAGTTAAAATTTCATACATCGGGGAACTATCCATAACTTTTTCTTATGATATTTTAGTATTTTCTCTTAGAAATTTCACTATCTACACATGGATTCCCATGATATATAAAATGGAAGAGAGCCAGTAGAAATTTGAAAAAAATGATATAAATCTAAACACATATACATATCCAATTATATAAATAATTAACCCTAAAAAATAATCACTCTTGAACACCATTAATGGAAACAATCCCTTATTCATAACGTGTACCAATATAACAAACATAACATATATAAAGAAACATTTAACTAATTTAAAAAAAGCAAGTCTAGGTGCATGTTCCACACTTCTGTTATCATTGAGAAAAACCACTTCAAAATTTGTAACAAGGAATCATGGATATTATTTGAAAATTATAATTTATAAAAATAGATTCAAAAATGATTACATAGATTTATAAAATATATAAAATATTACATATGTTTTAAACACCAATTTTTATGAAGAAAACAAATCCTATAAAATCAGGACACCATTTCGGAATATCATTTGAAAGACCAAGAACCCATTTCATAATTTGATATACTACATTAAACTATATTCTAAAATAGATAATATCCATTTAATTTAATGGAAACAAACTAAAACCCTATTTTTATTTTCGAATGTTCTATAAAAAATTAATAATATCATTATTTATCAGAAACATATATTTAAATATTGAGGAATTAATTTTTCTATGGTTAAATATTAAAACATATGGAAATTATACTTGAATTGAAACATCCATGAGTCATGGTTTCATGATGCTCTGAGGAAGCATTAATGACCTCTGATGAACAAAATGAAATCCTCGAATCGAGAAACCACTAAAAATTAATTGAGAAAAGGGATTCCATATGAATCCATGACTACTCCAATGATTGAAAAACATAAAAACAAGGAAACGTTTAAGGGAAGTGGTATTAAAGTTATTAACCTTTGATTTATACCATATGACATGATTAAATACATCATAAATTTCCCAAGGTATGAGGAAAATCATAAGGGAGGAGAGCTACATGGAATACCATTTGAATAATGGATAAGGAGTGTCTTATGTATTAAAATAAAAATACGGTAGGTAGATAATTTTGAACTATTAATATTATTTGAAGGATTATGGTATAGATACATAGTTTACCAAATAGTATTTTCTTATTCAGACACGCCTTAAGTGGTTTTCATGCATAATTAATAAAACTGTTCAAAAACCGTGAAATGTGGAATTATTAAATACTATAGGTAATATTATTCTCTAGCTTCAAAGTTATTACTAATTGTGATCCTACCATGATCCCATATAAAAATATCCAAAATAATAAAAAATAAATATACATCATCCCATCACATAAGAACTAGGATTTAAATTGATAATTAAATAATTAATATGAAAATTCAAGGGTAGTGTGTTTCAAAACTACGAACCAAAAAACATTTTGACCCATGAATGTCCATAATAGAATGATCAAACAAGTAATTAATTTATTTCCAATATCTTATGAATAACTCAATTATAATGAAAAACAAGGATTTCTATGTCTTTAATGAAAACAATATTACCTATTCTAGTAGAAAAAACATAATAAACTACTCAACTCATCCAATGAATAGACACAATGTATACAACCATAAGTCTATCATTTTAATATTATCACCACCATTGATCTTTCTATAAGAACCAACTTCATCACATAAAAAAACTAGGGGGAATAGAAATTTTATAACAAAATAACCACGGGTGAACAGAATATAAATTGTTCTTAGGGGAAGGTTGGGATAAGAATTAGTAGACATAAATTCATAAAGAAATAAGAGATAACCACTAATGAAAGGTCAATTTTTGTAGTCACCGAACCATATTAAGAATTTCTATAAAAGGAAAACACTACATGTCTGAACAATCACATTAGAAAATACTCATAAAGACAGAAAGACTTGACATAGATATAGAATTAGGTACAAACATTACAAAATTTTATCTTTTCCATTAAATAATGTGGGAGACCATTTGAAAAAAATTAAAACCTCAATGTCATCAGTTGTAGGTTATAATTACCACTAGAATGAACTAAGATAATAAAATTTTTAATACCTCCAAAAATAGTGTCAATAAATACATTTATGATATATTTTTATGAAAAAATTAGAAAAAACTATCAAAATAAATATGTAATAACAAATCAAAGAATTACTTGATCATGAAAAAATGAGTTTTAGGGAGTAGAAATGGATATAATTACTAGAATATGGTCTCTAATATATATTAAGATCATGAAACAATGATATACCCAAATGATAAGAGAAATTTAAAAGAATATTAGTGGAGTGTAACCATAATTACAAAAAAAGGCTCCAAAAAAATCATATTCAATGGAATATAAATTAATTTATGGAGCTAAATCATTTTTTTAAATATTAACATGTTAGGAAATACCATAAAATATAATTCCATAGGTTGGGAAATAGAATTTGAAACATGAAACGAATTTGAGAGGGATGAATTTAGTATGATTCCTCTGGTTATAAACTAAATCTAGGTTACTCTATGTTAAATCATTATTCATTAGAATATGACATAAAACCTCAAAAGTTTTAGTTTTTGAAATTTCATGTAAAGGTTTCATAGGATACCTAAAAGGAAATTAATTGTTTACCCCATGAAAGGATAAAAATCTTTTAATTTGAGAAAAAAAGAAAAAAAGACTTAATTTATTAGTCTGCTCAGATTATGAGTGGGATGAATGAATAAAAAGGTTATACCTGAATCCTTAGATCTATAAATTTTATGAAATCATTAATTTAATGACACTCTCTAACACCAAGATACTATTATAGGTGGTATACGTAAAATGAAAATGAAAAAAAGAACCATAAAATTTTTAGAAACATAAATCACACTAAACTAAATCAAAACACAAACTCAAAAAAACTAAAAAATCCATTGTAAATACTAAAAAAGAATACATTCTTTTTAATCATTTCAAAATATATCAGTTTAGTTTGAATTCATCAATTAAATTTTAGAAATTGTTTTGATACTTTATAGGATATTTGGTAAAACAATGTGTCCTACAAATATTATATCTTCTTACATTTTTAATTAACGAAATCTTTATCAATTTCAAAACTAATCACTCACGATAAAAACCATATTTATATCTCAAAATACCATGAAATTTTGCTTAATGGACACCAAAACACAATAAAATTTTTATATCATTAGATTTAAAATTAGATCCCATCATTTAAAATAAAACAAAATAAACCCCTTTTATAAAAATCAATAATTATATTTCAAAAACTATACCATTCACTTATTTAGAATCATATTTTATTTTAAATTTCCCTGAAAATTAAAAATAAAACTAAATTATTCAGAAAATTTCTACTAACTAATCCCAAAAAATTCATACAAAAAACATTATGTTATTCTAAATAAAATAGATTCTAAAAAAAAAATTGGTTTAGACGTTTTTCATGGTTTGGATTTATGGCTAGGAAGACCATGCGCTAAGCGTGAATCAATAATGTGATGGTGAAAAAAAATTTTATGGTCTTTGAATGGATTTCCAAACCATACATGTAAACTATTTCCCCTAGTTAATCCCCTATTTTCACTCCCAAAACACGAAAAACCTTCAAATAAGCTATATATCTTGATAATATCTCAAATACCACCAATATAAATAAAAAATAAAATGTATAAAAATATCAAAATTTAGGATTAAAACCCCAACATCTAAAGAAATCTTGATTGTAGTACCAAATTAGATCTTTCCACGATCTTACTTATCCTTTCTCTCAGGTTATGAAAGTCCATAAATGAATATTACTAACACATACCGTAAATAAAGGGAACTTTGATATAATTTTTTCAAGAACTAGTATTGGTGACCCATGATCTGGTAACCAAAGACGAATCATGGAAAGGCCCATCAGGATTTCTAGAACCCTAAAATCTAAAGACAAACAATAATGAAATCAAAACATATTTAGAGGGAATTATTTCACCATGTTTTTATAAATATGATTGGAACTTCCCCTAAGATGTTTTCTGTGACCCCTACATACATTAGAGTCACATGCACAAAAATAATAAATGGTAACATTGGGAAACCCGAATGGAGATTAAAAAAATAAATTAATTTATCTTTCAAATATTTTATATAAACATAATGATATTATATTTTATAATGATGTTAATATTACATAATGTAACTACTATACATCACAAAATTAAACCACACACCCTACTAGATGTCTTTATTACTCCACTGGTCACCCTCTAATCCCAATACCTTATACTTTTTAAAAGTAACCTAAATTGAACTTGAACATAAAATGTATAATAATTTTGATAACAAGTGATTAATAAATATGGAATACTACACCACCTACACAACCTATAAATGAAACATCCAATTATATAACGTTTAAAAATATAATTTGAAAATATAACTGCTTTCATTAAAATTTTAAATTAAATAACAATTTTGTTACATATTATAAAAACATATTATTTAAATATGATGAATTAAATGAATAAAACAGGTAATATTATAAAACCTAAATAATAAAAATGGAATTTCAGAATATATTTGTTTATATTTTTTCCCCAATTGAAACATAGTGGAAGAGAATCATATTATTTTTCATGAAAACATTAAATCACCAGTTTTATTTTTAAATATGATTATAAAATGGGAATAAGGAGAAATACTGATGAGAACAATGAAACAAACAATATATTGAGTGAAATATTAAATAAAATAAAATCTACTATCATATAAATAATGGAATTGTTAACAAAATAATATAAATAAATATAAATTATTAGTAAAATTCGTTTATATTATGGGATGTTCTAGAAAAATATTATATTATATTCAACAAATTCTCATTAATGAAGAAATCCAGTCACCCTAATTCTCAATAATACACTAATTGGCCTCATAAAGGAAAAATGTTCCATAATAGGGTAAAATCAATATTAGGGGCCACTATATAGGGAATTATACTAAGCTAGTACAATATGATATCTCAGAAACTTGTCTTACAACTCTTGGTTTTCGATGATGTAAAAAATAGTTGAGAGATAGTAAATTTTATAAATCATTTATATTAATATATATTTTTATACATATCAAATTACTCAAAGTATGAATTTTATACAAATCTTCACCTCGATAACCCTTTATATAGACCACATATTATTAAGTCAAGATAAAAATATAACATATGTTTCCTTTAATGAAAATAATTTCATTATTTAAAAAAAGTAGAATAGGTATATTCCAAAACAGTTATTTCCCAATAAAACCCTCAATAAAAGGTGACATCTAAGCCTTAGGGTCATTTATTAAAAATTAAAAGTTTTGAAAAAATATTAAAAAACAATTACACAGATTTTTAAAATATCTAAAACATTTTAGTTATACCCAATATAAAAATTGTATCCACTCATTAAGAAGACCAATCAAAAAACTAAATCTCATTTTTATATTTTAAAACTAATTCATAATAAATATTAATGAAATTTATCAAATTCATAGTTTTTAGGGTAGCTGAAAATCTCAGTTAAACTATACATTTAAATAAATAAGATTCTATGCATTCAATGAAAACAAATTTAAAACCATATTTTATTTATTAATGATTAATAACATAAATAAAAAATTTATTACGTATCTAAAACATTGATTTTAAGAAAAATAATTTTTTAGGTCTCATAATAATGATTAAAATAAGGGGAAACCAACCTTAAATCAACCCTTTCACAATGTTGGATGTTTCGATTCTATTAGGAACCATGAAAAACCATCATAGAACCAAACTAAACACTAATAAAATGAATCCCTTGAATAAATATTTAGCTATGGTCTATACTATATAGTAATATAATCTCTGAATTTAGAATAATATGAAACATGATAGAAAATGACAAATGACATGGTATAGAGGTGATTATATTTTTAATTTATAGTTAAAAACGTGAATAAATACCCCAAATAATACCTGTAGAAGGGAAAAAATAATTGTGGTGGACATTGTAACGCCCCGACCCCAGTAACCCAGGGTCAGTGCATTATTTTAATACATTGGTATGATTACAAAGAATCAAGTCCCAAAGGACTGATTTGTTTAGCAGTCTTGGAAAATAGATTACATACATGAATGTTACATTACACATCATAACATATAAAACAACATAAATAATATTCCTTCATGAACACCATTATTTCCATGGCATAACCCTGCATATCAATCACAATACACTTCTTGTAATCTTGGGAATAATAATACATAGAATGGGGTGAGCTCAGATGCTCAGTAAGGATAACAATACAACCGAAAATTTCATAAATAAGCATAAACATTTAAGGCAATGTATAACTAAAACAAAACCTTTTAAACTTGAACTTCAGTAAAATATGGCAAAAAATAATATGAAGTAATTCCATTTACTTATTCTAATGGATATTATACTAGTCGAATAATCACATGCAATATCACTAACCACTTTCATAATTAAGGAAATGCATAATGCCAAACTTTAATTTCTGTGTGAAGGCCTCGTGCCAAGACCTATGGGATAACTATATCCGAAACCCAACCAGGAGAGCCTCTGTAACTGGACTCCATCCCGGAGTGACTCTAATAACTGGACACCAACCCGGAGTGCCTCTAATAACTAGACATCAACCCTGAGTGCCTCTAATAACTGGACACCAACCGGAGGGTCTGCTGTAACTGGACCCCATCCCAGAACATACAAGTCCAACACATTCATCTTATGAAGAGGATAAAATATAACATAAACATCCGTATTAAAACAAGCATACGAAATGACAAAAAATTAATCATAAACCATTAATGGCATAAAAATAACTCATCCATAGTCAAACATATCACAAAACCATAAATACAATATTGATGATTTGTATCATAATAAATCAACTTCAAACAAGTGTAATATTTATCAATGGATGTTGACATAGATGAAATCAAAACTATTTGAGAGAAATATCTCTTTTTTTGAAATCATTTAAAAGTCACATAATTATAAAAGAAAACATTTACTTTGAAAATACTCTTATAAGATTTTAAGGGAATCTTCAATGATTTTATAATGGTGGAAAATAGCCCCACCAGCCGTATAAGTTAAAAAAAGACATTCTTACCTTAATTCTCTCGAAAAGGATAAAAAGTACCTTGTTTGGAAAACGACGGAAAGATTCCTTTATAAACTTTTTATAAAAAGTCAAAAAATGGTATAAATGACTTTAACCCATATTCTTTAAAATAGTAAGAATTTTTTGAAATACATTTTTAAGAAACATGGATGTGGATGATAAAGAGGTCCTAGTAGATAATTACGTATAAAAAATCTTAGATAATGAAGAGATTGTGAAATTAACCCTTACCAATTTAGTAACTTACGAAACATACACCCCATGAAAGTGGTATCATACAATGAATATGTAAATACACATAAATTAAATTTTATTACACAAATAATACAATTATGGGCAGTACACACACCACACAAAAGGTAATAGTGGCAATATGGCATGAATCTCACGAGAATAAAAAGTGAGATGAAAACCCTTTACATTGTAATTTTCCTTGGTTGAGGGTAGTTTAACCTCCTGTATAAAAGTTAAATCATTATTATTAAATTATAAAATAATCATATATATAAATATGATATCATATATGATCATTTAATATTTTTTTGTTAATAATATTTTAGTATTATCATCGTTTCGAATGTTAACTGATTTGTTTTAATTTATATGCTTTGTTACGTAAGCCGTGTTTGTTATGAATAGGTTGTATCTTATTATTATCTAGAATGATATAAAGTCCTTAAAAATTACTTTTAATCATCAAATGAGAATTATTCTTAAATGGGTATGATGGGGAAATGAATCTCATCACGTTCATGGAGACGGTAATCCGTACGTACGCACGAACACTACTTCCATTTCATTTTTCAATTTAAAAGGAATCAAAACCAAATGATACATAGGTATATTATTATTCCAGTATAATATAGTATCAAATATATGTTACTTATGTTCATTAACAGTATCCTTTATATGTTCTATGTATGGTATGAACGAGTCATATCACTTTGAGGGGGCGGTAGTCCGCACTTCTTCCAATGAAATTATCGTATATAGATACAACATGAAATGAAAAATGGTATGATATAAAATGGAATTACAGAAAATTATATATAAAATAAATATCATAAATATCATATTTAATTATATTTTCATCATAATTTCCACCATGAGAGGTGGTGAGAGATAATTAAACAATCACCGTTTCGTGAGGCGTTTGGTTTCCATCCACATAAACATTATGTTTTTCACCGATTAGATGGAGGCTTGTGTGAGTGTAGTTCTAATACATCACATAAAAATATCCTAGTATATTATGGATACTGGTTTCATTACAAAATAAAATAATAAGAAGAGTTTAGGTGTTGGAGAATTTTAAAAAAAGAAATGTATCTAAGAGAAGACGTTACCTTTAATTTGGGTAACTCTCTTTGGTTTAAACCAAAATGGTCTCTTGAAGTTACTTATGCTTAAGGTAAGGGGTATATAAGTAGGATAGGGATGTACGGAGATTAATTAGTAAGAGTTTGGATGACCCAAAAGGCTTGATAGGTGTGAAGAATTGGTTAGAAGTGGTGTTCTTTTATAAGGGGGAGGAGGGGCTCTTTAGGAAAAACTTAAAGTATTATTTTATAATAAATTCATATTCGGTTTATAATGGCTCCAAAGTGGATTTTTAAAATTATATGGTTGGGATAAGTCGAAAAAAACTCAACCAATAGTTTTTATACAAGTTTGGGTCACTATTTTACCCTTATCGTTTTGGTTTAACTCTTAGTTAAATAGTTTGATATTTACCATGTCTCTTTGTGTTTTTATATTATATGGTTTATAAAATTACTATAAACTTCCAATAGACTCCCAATTGGTCCATTAATGAAACTACTATCATGATATAAGTCCTTTGGCCAAACCTTAGATTTGTAGGAATAAAATATCAATTAATAATATAATATTTGTTTTAAAAACTCTTTTATGTAAATTTTGGCACTATTGGGTATTTTGTTTTTTATAAATTCATATCAGCATTATTACTTAGAAAATATTTCATATAACCAATAATAATATGTCATATTAACCTATGAAATTATTTTAATTCATAAAAAGTCTCAAATTACATTTATTTGGGTATTTATAATATCAATTATCTTAATCTTTCATTAATACGGTAATTTCTGCATCATCATTGTGTCATAAATAAATTAAATTATATAATGTCTAAAATTTATAAATAAAATACCATTATGTAGGAAATCTTTTTATCTTTCTAATTAATATTTATAGTAAAAAATATTACTTATATAACACCATATAAAAATTAATTACTAAAAGGTTTTTGTTTATGTCAATTTTTCCTTTACATTAAATTAATTAATCTAAAATGTTGTTATCATTCATAAGTGGATCCATGGGGTCCAAAAATAGATTCAAAGATGTTCATGGTCGTCCATTAATTATAAAATATGGTTAGGACATGTGTTAAAGTAGTTTGGAATTATTACAATATTCTTTTTACCTCGAACTACCCTATTTACCTTTAACCGCGGTAAATAAAAGTAAAAAGTTATTATTCACCAAAAATTATTTTTATCTTATTGAACATAATTTTACTCCTTGATATTAACCATGTCTCTCATATTTTCGAAACTCAAATCACAGAAGTGGTAAAATTAAGTTTTATGGGAATTTTCAAATTCTCCAAGGAGGTGGGTAAAAGACGGTGAAAAGTTCAATAAAATTTTTATATATCTAAAATTATTGTAAACAGACTCCAATTAATTACAGTGAACTTATATAAGTATTATGTATTTATTTTTACATAAATTAATTTAAATAAAATAAATCATTATTTAAATAAAAAAAATCGGTTTTAACCAATAACTTAGTGTTGTTCACTATTAATAAAAAGTTGATGTTTCTAAGAAAAATACCAAAAATTCATCCTAAGCTATATTTGATATTATGAATTCAAAAATGATATCTATTTTACCAAATTAAAATCGTCTAATTTTCATTAATTAATTTAAATTAATTCCCGTTGTCAAAACAAATAGAATGTTTTGATGAAATAATAACTATCAAAAGATTAACACTTACTTATGACTAGTTTAAATGTGAAATTATGTCAAATGACCAAAATTGTATTAAATGGAAAAAATATATTCTAAATATACTTTAAAACAACTCAAATTCATAATTTATCACTACTAGTTATTTCAATTAAAGAAGTTGTTTTTATTAAAATTTAATAATTTTCACTATTCATCAAAATATTAAAGTTATCCGAAAAGTAACAAAATTTCACCCTAAGCTAATTTCGATATTCTGAATCCAAAAATGAAGTTAATTTTGAAAGATAAAATTTATAAAATTTCAAAAATTGGGTATTACTATTCATAATGGCTAGTATGATTGGTTGTGGTGTGTTAGAACTCGAAGTTGCGTATAGCACACACTATTGTATTATTCAAAGAGAAGCGTACCATGACAGCTTGGGGTGTTACATTCTCCCCTCCTTCAATATATTACATCCTCACAATTTATGCTTTGTATTGGAAACTTGGGGTTCACATTTTAAAATATCTTAGTTGAAATCCCACATCGAAAAATGGATTAATGAGGCCTCTATTTAAAATATAAAGTGGTAAGTATGAAGGTTACCGAAAATAACACATACTAGGGTTTCATGTCGGAAAATATGGATATGGAAGAAAAATATAACCATCAATATCTGATGGATAGTGGTAGAGAACATGGCGATGAAAAGTCCAACAATCCCAAAGCCATAAATTTGTGATGATCTAAGGTACCATCTAGGACAACATTTTTCTTCAAAGTTCCTTTTCTTAATGTTAAGGAATTTATTTATGAGATTGGATAATATCATAAGGAGATATACTTAGTTTATAATTAGTGTTTTATCCATTAATAAATTTCTACCACAACCTCATCTTTCACCCCAAAACATAATACAAATCAATAATACTCTATTTATCCTAATCGTATATGGTTCCAAATATAATGAATTTACAATTCACATATTAGACCCTTTAAAAAACAACATTATACCATCCAGGAACTTCACGTAGTTCAATGGAAGGCAATAAATCCCAATTTCACTATGGTTGTGGGTTCGATTCCCGCAGCTTTGTCAGATGCGACAGGCCGTCACACGGTCTGCGTGTTGTCCTTTTATAAAAATCCAAAAATAACCTTTCAAACATAATCCATTACAACCTTTAGACTTATCCAAAATACTTCTATAAACTCTCAGTCCAAAATTTATATGAAAGGTAAACATAATGTATACCCTTTTTACCCAGTAATATCATGTGAATACCTTCATCATTTATTTTTTTAAAAACTAAAACATCCTGAATTACCATAAAACCTTATTGATTACATTCATGATACCTTATTCCTTATAGAATACTGGATATACACCATCTGTAACACCCCAGGTAAATAAAGAATATGAAATTTTCATACTTATCCATATTTGTGAATAAAATATTAATATGACTTTAAAGGGGATGCTATGATCGATGGCGTACCCAATACGCAACAACGAGTTTGTTGGGAATCTTACATTGCACTCTAATAATAAAATAATATTATTTTAAATGCCAGTTAACATGTAGCCGTTGTATTGGCGGGAATGGATAGAAATAACTAAAATATGATTATATATGTTTTTTAAATGTTTTTATATTTATCCAAAGGCTGAAAATACGGAAAGAATTCAATTTTAGGCTTTTATAACCTAATTTTCACTAAAGGTTCACTTATCGCCTTCTGATGGAGAACTATCATTAAATATAGTTTTTATCACTCTTATACAATCTTTTGGACCAAATAAAACTCTTCTTTAGAATCAGGACATCAAATTTTACTTTGTGTAAATTTTTGGTATTTTTCCGATAAAGTTCATTTTTTAATAAATAGTGTAAAATGTTGTATTTTAATTCAAAACCTTTTTTTTAATCTAATTTATTTATATGATTAGATTATCATTTTAATTGTTTTTTAAGTGAAATTAGAAAATATTTTTACCATTAAATCCAATAGTGGTCGTTGGAATTAATTTCACTTTGAAATCGGACTTAAACTAGTGTCAATCTTTTGATACTTATTGTTTCATAAAAACACGCTATTTGCTCTGACAACGGGAATTAATTATTAAATTAATTAATGTGAATTATATGTTTCTAATTTTTTAAAATAGACTTCATTTTTGAATTCGTAATATCGAATATAGATTAGGGTGAATTTTTGGAAATTTTATAAAAAACTTCAATTTTTGATGAATAGTGAAACCACTAAGTGGTACTTATAAAAACTGATTTTCCGTTTAAATAAAATTTTTCCATCATTGTGTTTTGATTTTAAAAAATACGACATAAATGGTTGTCATTATGAAGTAAAATGTTGTTCAATGGGATAAAAATAATTTTTTGGTGAATAGTTACTTATTAAGTTTTTAATCGCGATTAGTGGTAATTAGTGTAGTTTAAGGTAAAAATAATTCATTAATAAAATGAGATGAGCTTGAAACATGTCCTAACCCTATTGGTTGTGTCATGGCCGACCAAGACAACCCATGGGTCGATTTAGGGGACCCCATGGAGCCACTTGGGTGAGATAATGACTTTAATGCCTGTTTTTTAAATAAAGGTGAAAATGACACTAACATAAATTGTTTTACTAAAACAATTTTTAGAAGGGGTTATGCTAATCATATTTTTGATTATAAATATTCATTAGAAAGATAAAAAGATTTCCTACATCCTAGTATTTTGTTTATAATTTTTATACTTTGAATAAATTAAATTATTTATGACATAATGATGATGCAGCGATGACCTCCTTATTTAACGATTTAAATAAAATGGAAAGATAATGTAATATCTAAAACCTAAACATGTCCAAAACCTATTGGATGGAAATATTTCGAAGCCTTATCATCTTATCTTCGAATTATATAAATTTGGGACCATATAAATTCGAAACACTTTTGAAAATAAAATAATAGTTTCATGATTTCCAAAAGTGCCCCTCCTCTCTTCTTATAAAAGGCCCCCACCTCTACCTCATTTCACACACTCCTCAAGCCTTTGGCTCGGCCATCCCCTGCCCATTTACTCTCTCCACATCCCTCTCCTCATCCTAGAGGATTACCTTTGGGCATAATCCTTTCAAAGGAAGCCTTTAGACTCAAATCAAAAGGAGTTACACTTTTAAAGGTAATTCATTCTCTCATGTTCATTTGTTTTATTTTTCTTATCCAACCCCCTAAACACTTTTTATTTACTTATTTTGTAACAACAACAGTATCTTCAATATACTAGGATGTTGTTATAAGATTTATTCTAGCTACACTCTCACACAACTACATCAAATGGTTAAAGAACATACGGTTTCCATGGATGGCGAAATTCTGCCTCCCGAAATGATGATTGTTCAATACTCATTTAACACCTTCAAAGGTGGCCATTATTATGTCACTATTTTTATATATGATATATAATATGTTTATTCATTCCTTAAGCTTCTGTATTTTTTCATTTATGGCATACCATTATTGTCTCCATTATGGGTAAACATGATATCTTCATTTTAGGAAGTGCGGACTACCGCCCCCTGAAAGTGATTTGATTCGTTAATACCATATGTGGGATGTGTAAAGGATAAAGTTAATGATATTATATATGTTAATATACTGGAATTATAATATACTATTATATCATTATGATTCCATTCCAGAAAATACGAAATAGAAATGGAAGTAGCATTCATGCGTACGTACGGCTTACCGTCTCCAAGAACGGTGCATTTCATTTCTTACCTCTAAATGTGATGTAATATTATAAATACATGTATATGATGAATATATATGATATATATTTTATCCAAATCATTAATATCATTCTGGATATAACGAACCTTTGACCAAATTAACAACATGTAAGTGTAAGAAGTCTATTTTTGACTTAAGAACCAAATACCAACAAAATGAACATTATTAACTTAAATGATTACATGATGTTCATAACATGGTATAAAAGGAATAATGAACTTGAAAAAGGTTCTAAAGTAATTAGATATTAACTCAAGTTTATTATTCAGGACGTTAAAGAACGATCGAGTCATGTCGGACCTGAGGTAAGGGATCTTACTCCTCTCTTTCTTTTTAAGTACACTCTTTTATGTCATTCCCTCTAAAGATCATATTTCTTGTTATTGGGATGTTATTATATATTAAAATGACTGTAATTTTTATTTTCATGTGATGAGAGACCCTATTCTCTCTCATCAATCCATTTTGGGAGTTTGAGTGGCGCTGTTAGGCTGCCGAATTCTCGTAAGAGATCTAACCTCTCTCTTTCTTTTTAAGTACTCCCCTTTATGTCACTTCTTTTAAGCTCCTATTTGTTATGATGGGGGATGTTATTTCATATTCATCTTCATGTAAATTTTGTTGTAATGTGATGAGACACCCTATTTGATCTCATCAATCCATTTTTGGAATTTTTATGTGGCGCCGTTAGGCTGCCGAGTTTTCGTAAGTGATTTTTCATCTCACTTTTATTCTCGTGAGATTTATGCTACATTTGCCACAATTTCCTTTGAGTGGTGTATGTACTGACCATTATTTTACTCATTGTGTAATAATCCTTCATTTATGAGTATTTACATCAATGATGTATTGTCCTTCTTTCATGGGTCGTATGTTTCGAAAGATACCCAAGTCGGTAAGGGAACCTTTCACCATCCTTTTTTTTAAAAGACTTCTTTTGTTGGGTCTTTTAATTTTCATATTATTATGTTTGGATATGTTCTCATATATCCTTATTGATGTAAATTTTATGTCCAAGTGATGAGATACACTTTTTATGTCTCATCAACTCATTTTGATGTGACGCCGTTAGGCTGTCAAGGGAACTTCTTAACCCAATTTCGATTTCTTTGGGTTCGACATGTAGTTATTGAATATGCCATCCTTTCAATATGTGTGAATGACCTTTGATTATTTTACACTTAATATCCACTTATATTTGGTGTATTCGTTTGTCACACAAAATTATGTAATTGTTTTATCCTTAAACCAAGGATACCGTCTTTATAAGGGACTTCGTCTCAATCTCCTTTCATTGAGGAATATTTCGTTTTATACACAACTTTCTTTTATACGATGTATAAACCCCTTTGACTTTTACTTTTATACAAAAGGAATATTTTTCTACGAAGCGTTTTACAAAACGACAAAAATGAATGATTCTTTTAACGTACGTGGTGACAACGACCTTTTCCGCCTCCGCGAGTATTATTTGGTCTTTGGCTTCCTCAACAAGACGTAATGTTTTTAAAATAAAATAAATACCGTATACTCTTTTATGTATTTTGGTATTGAAAATGGTTTTGATAAAGGATTCTGTTATGTCAATATATTTATGATATATTGTGATTGAAATGTGGAAATGTTATCATTCCTTTATATTGGTTTTATGTTTTATGATTTTATATTGGTACATGGACATTTTAACGGGTGGTTACGTTATAAACCATATGACGGGTGGTGCCGTGAATACCAGGACGGGTGGTTACGTTATAACCTCCAATGCATTGGGTATGGAAGTCGGACATATGGCTATTCCGTTAAGTATGTATGGAAATTGGCCGTATGGCTATTCCATTAAGTGATATGTGTGGAAGTCGACCGTATGGTTATTCCACTTAAGTATGTTTATGTCCCAAGTTACCTTTATATATGTTATGTATTCTTTATGTGGGTTTTATGGTAATCCTTTGGTTACAAAAAGGTAAGTAATGATACTTTATTCCGTGAAGAGTTTTTACTACTTCATGAAGGTGAAGGTATTACTTTGATAGAGTATACATGGTTTACTTGATGTTTGAAAAAATAACAGTTTTCATTCTTATGTATACATGTACTCATGTTTCCTTTCCATATTTGTATATCCCTTACTGAGCTTTTTATGCTCATCCCATGTTTTTGAAATGTCATTCACAGGTCAAGGGAAGGGTACATGATGTGATGATAGTGTGAAGGATGTGTCAAGAAAGAATCCATGTTTTATTTTAAATATGTTTCCGTTGATGGGAAGAATGAATACTTTCTTTTATGTAACCACTTTGTTTAAATGTGGAATGTAATGCATGTTTCATGATCTAATTCTCTAAAACTCTAAACCTAAAAAGATCCTCAATGTGTAATCTTGTAATAACTCAAGATTAAGTAAGGTTTAATGCTGGGGCCTTATAGTTGGTATCAATGGTCGGTTTAGATAACTTTAGAGGTTAGGGTATTCTTTAAGAATAAGTGACATTACCATAATGGTTAGTATTTCAGAAAGAGTCATAGTTTTGGATAATGTAAATGATTAAGTATATATTAGTGTTTATCTTCCTCATTAGTACATGATGGTTTTGTTGATATACTCGCACTAACCTTTCTCTTTTTAGTGAATGGATGGATCTAGCAGGCACCAAAGTGACAATAGGTTTGATGGAAACTGTAGTGGTTCTCCGATTAAGAGACTGGATGAAATGGGATATTCAATGAGGAAACTCATGGTTGTTCAAAACCAACTATCAAGGATTCATGATCATCCACTTGGACCTTGGTATGTTCTGTAATGCGTCATGTACGAGATGACCAATCGATGTGGAAGTTCAGGTAATAATTATAAAGGTAACCATTAGAGTTTATATGATCCTTACTTTTGAGGAAATTATGGGTTATTATATGTTATGATGGAAAGTGAAAGGCATGAGATAAAATTTAGGTTAAAATATGTTATGATCATCTTTGAAGATTTTATCTCATTTTGGGGAATGTTTTAAGAATTATATAGTTTTGGAAAAAGGACAACACGCAGACCGTGTGACTACCCGTCGCGTCGGACAAAGCTGTGGGAATCGAACCCACAACCAAAGTGCGACTAGTATTTATCGCCTACCACTGGACTACGTGATGTCCCTGGTTAGTTTGACTGATTCTTTTTAGTTATATGATTTTATGAATTAAGAGTAAGTTGATTTTGGGATATTTATGAAAATGATTAACCTATCATGGAGGATATGTGATTAGGTTAATTACTTTTCAATACGACACTTTAGGAGAAACTAATGTTGTTTGGAGATAAATGTTACGATTTATTTTGGAAGACTATGTGACTAAATCCTTCAAATATTTGGGCTTCAATCTTATATTGGTCTACTTTAAAGAATTTTATGGAAAAATTGTTTATCGGATGGTCCTCGTTGAACTTTGGGTTTTGTTGGACAAATTTTGGAGATTAAGCATAGATTTTCTTTTTAAAGTGTTTTTTTTGATTATCTGACCTTGTACAAACCTTTTTGGTTTTGGTTTTGGTTAAAGCCTAATGACATGGGAAGTATATAGTTCTATTTTGTGGATTAGTTGATTCTCTATAAGTTGATTATAGTACTCTTAATGCGAACAAGTCTCCCTAAAAACTCGTCTTTTAGAAAAAAATATGAGATTGATTAAGGAATCTAGTAAAAGTTGAAAGTCAACATGATAAGTGATTATGTTTCCTTATGAACAAATTCCCCAATAAAACGTATCTTAAAACAAAAATGTTGTCTATTAAATTTTCCTACTGGGGAATCGAATACCGTTTAACCCATCACAAGTTTGTGATTTTCTCATGGTTAACTTTCTCCTAAACATGTTTTCTATCACTCTTCATCAGAACATGACCCTTTGTTTTTTCCTCCATGTCCATATTTTCATACTTGGAATCCTAGTATGGGTTAACTCGGGTGACCTTTGTACTTATCTTCCTTTATTTTAAAGTGTTTGTTTTACCGACTCTTGTTCCGATGTGGGACTTTCAAGGATGTTACCAAGCTCAATTATAAAATTGCGAGGACACAATTCCCAAAAGGGGGAAGGATGTAACACCCCAGGTAAATAAAGAATATTACATTTTCATATTTATCCATATTTGTGAATAAAATAATAATATGACTTTAAAGGGGACGCTATGCTCGATGGCGTACCCAATACGCAACAACGAGTTTCTTGGGAATCTTACGTTGCACTCTAATAATAAAATAATATTATTTTAAATGGCAGTTAACATGTAGCCATTTTATTGGCTGGAATGGATAGAAATAACTAAAATATGATTATATATGTTTTTTAAATGTTTTTACATTTATCCAAAGGCTTAGAATACAGAAAGAATTCAATTTTTGGCTTTTATACCCTAATTTTCACTAAAGGTTCACTTATCGCCTTCTGATGGAGAACTTTCATTAAATATATTTTTGATCACTCTTATACATTCTTTTGGACCAAATAAAACTCTTCTTTAGGATCGGGACATCAAATTTTACTTTGTGTAAATTTTTGGTATTTTTCCGATAAAGTTCATTTTTTAATGAATAGTGTAAAATGTTGTATTTTAATTCAAAACATCTTTTTAATCAAATTTATTTATATGATTAGATTATCATTTGAATTGTTTTTAAAGTTAAAGTAGAAAATATTTTTACCATTAAATCCAATAGTGGTCGTTGGAATTAATTTCACTTTGAAATCGGACTTAAACTAGTGTCAATCTTTTGATACTTATTGTTTCATAAAAACAAGCTATTTTCTCTGACAACGGGAATTAATTATTAAATTAATTAATGTGACTTATATGTTTTTAATTTTGTAAAATAGACTTCATTTTTGAATTCGTAATATCGAATATAGCTTAGGGTGAATTTTTGGTAATTTTATGAAAAACTTCAATTTTTGTTGAGTAGTGAAACCACAAAGTGGTACTTATAAAAACTGATTTTCCATTTAAATGAAATTTTTCCATCATTGTGTTTTGATTCTCAAAAATCCGACATACATGGTTGTCATTAAGAAGTAAAATGTGGTTCAATGGGATAAAAATAATTTTTTGGTGAATAGTAACTTATTAAGTTTTTAATCACGATTAGTGGTAATTAGTGTAGTTTAAGGTAAAAATAATGCTTTAATAAAATGAGATGAGATTGACACATGTCCTAACCCTATTGGTTGTGTCATGTCCGACCAAGAAAACCCATGGGTCGATTTAGGGTACCCCATGGAGCCACTTGGGTGAGATAATGACTTTAATGCCTTTTTTAAATAAAGGTGAAAATGACACTAACATAAATTGTTTTACTAAAACAATTTTTAGAAGGGGTTATAATAATCATATTTTTGATTATAAATATTAATTATAAAGATAAAAAGATTTCCTACATCATAGTAGTTGTTTTATAATTTTTAGACTTTAAATAAATTAAATTATTTATGACATCATGATGATGCAGCGATGACCTCATTAGTTAACGATTTAAATAAAATGGAAAGATAATGTAATATCTAAAACCTACACATGTCCAAAACCTATTGGATGGGAATATTTCGAAGGCTTATCATCTTATCATAGAATTCTATAAATTTGGGACCTTAGAAATTCGAAACACTTTTGAAAATAAAATAATAGTTTCATGATTTCCAAAAGTGCCCCTCCTCTCCTCTTATAAAAGGCCCCCACCTCTACCTCATTTCACACACTCCTCAAGCCTTTGGCTCGGCCATACCCTGCCCATTTACTCTCTCCACATCCCTATCCTAATCCTAGAGGATTCCCTTTGGGTAGAATCATTTAAAAGGAAGCCTTTAGGCTCAAATCAAAAGGAGTTACACTTTTAAAGGTAATTCATTCTCTCATGTTCATTTGTTTTATTTTGATTCTCCAACCCCCTAAAATCTTTTTATTTACTCCTTTTGTAACAACACCATTATCTTAAATATACTAGGATATTTTTATAACATTTATTCGTGCTACACTCTCACAAAACTACATCAAATGGTTAATGAACATACGGTTTCCGTGGATGGCGAAATTCTGCCTCCCGAAACGATGATTGTTCAATACTCATTTAACACCTTCAAAGGTGGCCATTATGATGTCAGTATTTTTATATATGATATATAATATGTTTATTCTTTCCTTAAGCTTCTGTATTTTTTCATTTATGGCATACCATTATTGTCTCCATTATGGGTAAACACGATATCTTCATTTTAGGAAGTGCGGACTACCGCCCCCTGAAAGTGATTTGATTCGTTAATACCATATGTGGGATGTGTAAAGGACAATGTTAATGATATTATATATGTTAATATACTGGAATTATAATATACACTTATATAATTATGATTCCATTCCAGAAAATATGAAATAGAAATGGAAGTAGCGTTCATGCGTACGTACGGCTTACCGTCTCCATGAACGGTGCATTTCATTTCTTACCCCTAAATGTGATGTAATATTATAAATACATGTATATGATGAATATATATGATATATATGTTATCCAAATCATTAATATCATTCTGTATATAACGATCCTTTTACCAAATTAACAACATGTAAGTGTAAGAAGTCTATTTTTGACTTAAGAACCAAATACCGACAAAATGAACATTATTAACTTAAATGATTACATGATGTTCATAACATGGTATAAAAGGAATAATGAACATGAAAAAGGTTCTAAAGTGAGTAGAGATTAACTCAAGTTTATTATTCAGGACGTTAAAGAACGATACAGTCAAGTCGGACCCGAGGTAAGGGATCTTACTCCTCTCTTTCTTTTTAAGTACACTCTTTTATGTCATTCCCTCTAAAGATCATATTTCTTGTTATTGGGATGTTATTATATATTACACTTACTGTAATTTTTATGTTCATGTGATGAGATACCCTATTCTCTCTCATCAATCCATTTTGGGAGTTTTGAGTGGCGCTGTTAGGCTGCCGAATTTTCGTAAGAGATCTAACCTCTCTCTTTCTTTTTAAGTACTCCCCTTTATGTCACTTCTTTTAAGCTCCTATTTGTTATTATGGGGGATGTTATTTAATATTACTCTTGCTGTAAATTTTGTTTTAATGTGATGAGATACCCTATTTTATCTCATCAATCCATTTTTGGAAGTTTTAAGTGGCGCTGTTAGGCTGCCGAGTTTTCGTAAGTGATTTTTCATCTCACTTTTATTCCCGTGAGATTTATGCTACATTTGCCTCAATTTCCTTTGAGTGGTGTATGTACTGGCCATTATTTTACTCATTGTGTAATACTCCTTCATTTATGAGTATTTACATCAATGATTTATTGTCCTTCTTTCACGGGTCGTATGTTTCGAAAGATACCCAAGTCGGTAAGGGAACCTTTCACCCTCCTTTTTTTAAAAGACTTCTTTTGTTGGGTATTTTAATTTACATATTATTATGTTGGGATATGTTCTCATATATCCTTATTGATGTAAATTTTATGTCCAAGTGATGAGATACACTTTTTATCTCTCATCAACTCATTTGGATGTGACGCCGTTAGGCTATCAAGGGAACTTCTTAACCCAATTTTGATTTCTTTGGGTTCGACATGTACTTATTGAATATGCCATCCTTTGAATATGTGTGAATGACCTTTGATTATTTTACACGTAATATCCACTTATATTTGGTGTATTCATTTGTCACACATAATTATGTAATTGATTTATCCTTAAACCAAGGATACCATCTTTGTAAGGGACTTCGTCTCAATCTCCTTTCATTGAGGCATATTTCGTTTTATACACAACTTTCTTTTATACGGTGTATAAACCCCTTTGACTTTTACTTTTATAAAAAAGGAATTGTTTTCTACCAAGCGTTTTACAAAACGACAAAAAGGAATGTTTCTTTTAACATACGCGGTGACAACGACCTTTTCCGCCGCCTCGAGTATTATTTGGTCTTTGGTTTCCTCAACAATCCGTAATGTTTTTAAAATAAAATAAATACCGTATACTCTTTTATGTATTTTGGTATTGAAAATGGTTTTGATAAAGGATTCTATTATGTCAATATATTTATGATATATTGTGATTGAAATGTGGAAATGTTATCATTCCTTTATATTGGTTTTATGTTTTATGATTTTATATCGGTACATGGACATTTTAACGGGTGGTTACGTTATAAACCATATGACGGGTGGTGCCATGAATACCAGGACGGGTGGTTACGTTATAACCTCCAATGCATTGGGTATGGAAGTCGGTCGTATGGCTATTTCGTTAAGTATGTCTGGAAATTGGCCGTATAGCTATTCCATTAAGTGATATGTGTGGAAGTCGACCGTATGGTTATTCCACTTAAGTATGTTTATGTCCCAAGTTACCTTTATATATGTTATGTGTTCTTTATGTGGGTTTTATGGTAATCCTTTGGTTACAAAAAGGTAAGTAACGATAGTTTATTCCGTGAAGAGTTTTTATTACTTCATGAAGGTGAAGGTATTACTTTGATAGAGTATACATGGTTTACTTGATGTTTGAAAAACTAACAGTTTTCATTATTATGTATACATGTACTCATGTTTCGATTCCATATTTTTATATCCCTTACTGAGCTTTTTATGCTCATCCCAAGTTTTTGAAATGTCTTTCACAGGTCAAGGGAACGGTACATGATGTGATGATAGTGTCAAGGATGTGTCAAGAAAGAATCCATGTTTTATTTTAAATATGTTTTCGTTGATGGGAAGAATTAATATTGTCTTTTTTGTAACCACTTTGTTTAAATGTGGAATGTAATGCAAGTTTCATGATCTAATTCTCTAAAACTCTAAACCTGAAAAGATCCTCATTGTGTAATCTTGTAATAACTCAATATTAAGTAAGGTTTAAGGCTGGGGCCTTATACCATCCATCCATAAATGTTATAAACTCCAACAATTATGGAATATACAAATAAATAATCAGTTTCATGGAAGTCAAGAATATCTAATATAATTCACCAAAATCGACTATATCTTATTCCAAAATAAATACCTCAATATTAGGAACATATTGAGGTTTGCCTTTCCTTCAACAATGTAATTTCCAAAAATTTTAAATCGTCATGGAGTCACTTTTCTTAGTGCCATAAAATCTGAAATCCTCAATTAAATAGTACTGTAGTACAATCCTTATTTATTTCCAGTAAATCATTGATACAACACTTCAATGAAATAATTCCAAAATAACAACATAAGAAGACTAGTCTTTCCTCTTCATCTGTGGTAGTATCATATCTTCATTATTATCCAATAACATCATTTTTGGTATAGTCTGATGACTGGGACATTTGTTCGCGTAGTGTCAAAACTCCTTTCAGATGAAGCATTTTACAATTGAAACATTTTTCTTACCCTTACAGTCACGTACATGGTGTCCTTTTTCTCCAAAAATATAACATACTCCCATTCCTTTCAATAATTTTCCAAGGTGATTCTTTCCATGGTTATCACATAAGGGAAAATACTTCTTTACCTTATTCCCTTTATCTGTCATTCTCTCTACCATCCTTTCATTCTCTGGCTTCCCTTCAAAGCCATAGGACTCTGAGAATTCCTTACTTATCTTAACAACACATGATACTGTTTCTTCATATGATGATAATATGTGGGAGATTATTTCCCTTCTAAATTCTGTCTTAAGACCATGAAAGATATGATCTTTCTTACTCTTTGGATCATGCGTATTGTTGGAGTTCTCATTCCTTTTATTAGGAACCATTTATAAACAATGGCATACACTAGATTAGTTTATGAATAGAAATAACTAATCCCAAACTTGTAAAACACTTAACATAAATTAAACAGTTTATGGATATAATCCATAATAATAAAAATGTATTATTTGGGGAAGTATATACTCATAAACCCTTCGTATTGGTTTGTAAAGAGAATGAGAATTATCCTAAGAATATCCCCCAAGAGTGTCGTAACCAAGAGTGAAGTAAGGCACATTGTCGTGCACCAGTTCCTATTAGAGTCTAGCTCAAAGTGGTGTTTTTGGGTTTCACCCCTAGGTACATCTGTTCCTTATCTGCCTCTACCTACTCGTATCCAGACATGGATGCATTTCTCAGAAAACTCACAAAATCCCTACAATATCAAAATTCTAGGAAGTTCTTCTCTACTAATCCTGAGAGTCCATCTTAGGGATATCTGATCTAATTAGTGTTTATCTAAATCTAGCTTCCAAGGTTATTTCTAAACTTCCTCTGATACCAACTATAACACCCTGACCCCAGTTACCCAGGGTCGGTGCCTTATTTTAATACACTAGCATGATTACAAGGAATCAAGTCCTAAAGTACTGATTGGTTTAGCACTCTTGGAACATAGATTACATACATGTATGTTACATTACACTTCATAACATACAAAACAACATAAATAATCCTTCACGAACGCCATTATTCCCATGGATTAACCCTACCAATCAATAACAATACACTTCTTGGAATCTTGCGATAAATAAAACAAAGAAAGGGGTGAAATCAGATGCCCAGTAAGGATAAAAATATAGCAGAAACTTTCATAAATAAGCATAAAAATTTAAGGCATTGTATAACTAAAACAAAATACTTTTAAACTTTAACATCAACATAATATGGAAAAAATAAAATGGTGTAATTCTATTTACTTATTCACATGGATATTATACAAGTCGAATAATCACATGCAATTTCACTAACCACTTTCATAATGAAGGAAATGCATAATGACGAAATTTAATTTATGTGTCAAGGCATCATGACAAGACCTAAGGGATAATTGTAAAAGGAACCCATCCCGGAGAGCCTCTGTAACCGGAATCCATCCCGGAGAGCCTCTGTAACCGAACTCCAACCCGGAGTGACTTTAATAACCAGACACCAACTCGGAGTACCTCTAATAACCGGACACCAACCCGGAGTGGCTCTAACAACCGGACACCAACCCGTAGGGTCTGCTTTAAACGGACCCCAACCCGGAACATACTAGTCAAACACATTCATCTTATGAAGAGGATGAAATATAACATAAACATTCGTATTAAAACTAGCATAAGAAATCCCAAAACATTAATCATAAACCATTAATGTCATAAAAATAACTCATCCATAGTCAAACATATCACAAAACCTTAAATACAATATGGAAGATTTGTATCATAATAAATAAACTTCAAACACGTGTAAAATTGATCAAAGGATGTTGACATAGATGAAATCAAAACTATTTGAGAGAAATATCTCTTTTTTTGAAATCATTTAAAATTCACATAATTATAAAAGAAAATATTTAATTTGAAAATATTATTATAATCATGTAAGGTAAGCTTCAAAGAATTTATAACGGCGGAAAATAGCCATACCCACCATATAAGTTAAAAAAATATACATTCTTACCTTACTTTTGTAGAAAATGTTAAAAAGGACCTTGTTTGGAAAATGATGGAATGATTCTTTTATAAACTTTTTATAAAAAGTCAAACAAGTGTATAAATTATTTTAAGATGTATTCTGTAAAATAGTAGGAATTTTTTGAAATACATTTTTAAGAAACATGTATGTGGATGATAAAGAGGTCCTAGAGTTGGTGCATTATTACATAATATTGGCATGATCATAAGGGATCAAATCCCGAAAGTCCGATCAGTTTAGTAGCCTTAGAAACAGTAGATATATTCATAAGTCATACATTACATCATAAATTATAAAAAACTACAACAACATATTTTCTTCATATCCCCTCATACTATCCTTGCAGGTCATTCATAAAATACTTTTTCACATCCATGGAAAAATAAAACATTGAAAGGGGTGATATCAGATGCTCAGTAAGGATACCAATATAGCAGAAACTTGCATAAATAAACATAAACATTTAAGGCAATTTATAACTAAAACAAAATCCTTTTAAACTTTAACTTCATCATAATATGGAAAAGATAAAATGAAATAATTCCATTTAATTATTCACATGGATATTCTACTAATCGAATAATCACATGCAATATCAATAACCACTTTCTTAACAAGGGAATGAATAATGCCGAACATTAATTTCTATGTCAAGGCCTCATTCCAAGACCTAAGGGATAATTATAACCGGAACCCAACTCGGAGAGCCTCTGTAACCGGACTCCATCCCGGATATCCTCTGTAACCAGACTCCAACCCGGAGTGCCTCTAATAACCGAACACCAACCCATAGTGCTTCTAATAACCAGACACCAAACTAGAGGGTCTGCTATAACTGGACCCAAACCCGGAGGTCTTACTTTTACCGGTCCCCAACCCGGAACATACTAGTCCAACACATTCATCTTTAGAAGAGGATAAAATATAACATAAAAATTCGTATTAAAACTAGCATACGAATTGCCAAAAAATTAATCATAAAACAGTAATGGAATAAAAATAACTCATCCATTGTCAAACATAACACAAAACCTTAAATACAATATGGAAGATTTGTATCATAATAAATCAACTTCAAACAAGTGTAAAATTTATCAAAAGATGTTGAAATAGATGAAATCAAAACTATTTGAGAGGAATATCTCTTTTTTGAAATCATTAAAAAGTCAGATAATTATAAAAGAAAACATTTACTTTGAAAATATTCTTCTAAGATTGTAAGGGATGCTTCAAAGATTTTATAATGGTTAAAAAAGCCGCACCTGCCGTATAAGTTAAAAAAAGACATTCTTACCTTAATTTTGTTGAAAAGGTTAAAAGGACCTTGTTTGCAAAACAACGGAATGATTCATTTATAACCTTATTATAAAAAGTGATAAAAGTGTATAAATGACTTTAACCTATATTCTGTAAAATAGTAATAATGTTTTGAAAAACATTTTTACGAAACATGGATGTGGATGATAAAGAGGTCCCAGTAGATAATTACATATAAACAACCTCAGATAATGAAGAGATTGTGAAATAAACCCTTAAAAATTTGGTAACTTATGAAACATACACCCCATGAAAGAGGTATCAAACAATGAATATGTAAATACACATAAATTAAAGTGTATTACACAAATAATACAATTATGGGTAGTATATACACCACAAAAAAGGTAATAGTTGCAATATGGTACGAATCTCACGGGAATAAGGAGTGAGATGAAAACCCCTTACCTTGCACTTTTCCTTGGTTGAGGTTAGGTTAACCTCAATTATAATGGTGAAATAATTAATATTAAATTATAAAAGAATCATATACATTAATATTATATCAAATATGATTTTTTAACATTGGTTTTTTAATAATATTTTAGTATTATCGTCGTTTCGGGTGTTAACTTACTAGTTATATTTTATATGTTTTGTTACATAAGTCGTGTTTGTTATGGATTGGTTGAATATTATTCATATACAGAATGATATCAAGTCCTTAAACATTATTTTTAATCATAAAATTAGAATTATAATTGAATGGATACGATGAGGAATGAATCTCATCGCGTTCGTGGAGACGGTAGTCCGTACGTACGCATGAGCGACAATATCATTACTTTGATATTAAAATAATATATAATTGGATGGTGTATCATATATAAATAATAATTATCATGTTCTATTTATTATTTACATGAAATAAAAATCATTATTATACCCATCTAAATAATAAAGTATTGAATAACAATTACACCACGATGTGGAGACGGTAAGCCATACATACGCACGTTTGGTGACATGTCATTCAAGGGATGAATATAATACTGAATATGGTTATACAATATTAATAATAACATCACAGTATATAGGATATACTGGAGTTATTATTTTAGAATGGAAATAACAAATAAATACAAAGTTGAAGAAGAAAGGAATTTGAATGAGGGTGGTGAAAACATTACCTCTTCTTCGGGTTCTTGCTTTTGATTTGACCAAATGGGCTCCATAGGATGGCTTTTTGATCAAACTAATGCCTCTAGGATGAAGTGAGGAAAGTTGAGAGAATATTTGGGAAAGGGTTGGCTGAGCCAAATGGCTTTGAATGTGTGAATTAGTAAGAAGGGTGAGTTCCCTTTTTTAAGAGGGGTGAGGGGCTCCTTTGGAAAAGATAGAAATATTATTATATAATAAATTAATATTCAGTTTATAATGGCTACAAAGAGGATGATTTAAAGTTTAATGTGGGTATAGGTCGAAAAAAACTCAACCAATAGATTTTAGATAGGTTTGGGTCATTATATTAACCTTATCTTTTAGTTTTAACTCTTAGTTAATTAGATTGACATTTACCATGTCACTTTGTATTTTTATATTATATAGTTAATAAACATACTATATACATCCAAGAAACCCCCAAGTGGTCCATTAATGATACACCTATCATTATATAAGTTCTTTGGCAGAACCTTAGATTTTTAGGAATATAACATAAATTAATAATATAATATTTGTTATAAAAACTCTTTTATGTCAATTTTGAAACGTTTAGGAATTTGATTTTTGTGAAAATTAAAACAGCATGATTACTTCGAAAAAAGTTCATTAAATCAATCCTAACATGTCCTATTATCCTATAAAATTAGTTTAATATATAAAAAGTCTCTAATTACATTTATTGGGATATTTATAATATCAATTATTTTAATATTTTATTAATTTTGTAATTACTTCATCACCATTGTGGAATAAATGAATTAAATTATTTAATGTCTAAAAATTATAAATAAAATATCATCATATAGGAAATTTTTTATATTTCTAATGAATATTTACAATCGAATTTAACTTGTGTATTACCCTATATTAAAAATGTTTTTGTAATTAAACTTGGATTTTAACTCTTTTAACTCTTCTTTGAATTAAATAATAAAAAATGTCGTAATCTAATCCAAGTGGTCCTAAATGATACTATTTTATTCCTAAGGTTGTTTTTGGTCGATATAAATTTGTCCAATAGAATTATTACATGTGTTAGGGTAATATTAATATCATGTTTACCCTTAATTACCCTATTTTCTTTTAACCGTGGTAAATAAAAGTAAAAAGTTACTATTCACCAAAAATTATTTTTTTCTTATTGAACCACATTTTACTCCTTCATAATAACCGTGTCTCTCATATTTTCAAAATCCCTCTCATAGAAGTGATAAAATTAAGTTTTACGTGAATTTCTAATTTCTCCTAGGAGGTGGGTAAAAGACGGTGAAAAGTTCAATTAAATTTTTATATATCTAAAATTATTCTAAACTAACATCAATGAATTACATTGAACTTATATAGGTATTATGTATCTATTTTAACCTTATTTAAATTTAAATAAAATAAATAACTATTTAAAAAAATTTGTTTTTTAACCATAACTCAGTGTTTTTTCACTATTCATCGAAAATTGAATGTTTTTAGAAAAATACCAAAAACTCACCCTAGGCTAATTTCGATATTCCGAATCCAAATATGAAGTCAATTTTCAAAGATGAAATTTATAAAATTTTAAAATGTAGGTATTACTATTCATAACGGCTGCTTTGATTAGTCGCGGTGTGTTAGAGTCTCGAAGTTGCGTACAACTCAAGCTATTGCATTATTCAAAGGCAAACGTACCATGGAAGCTTGGGGTGTTACATTCTACCCTCCTTCAAATAATTGCGTCCTAGAAATTGGAAATTGTTCTTTGAAAATAAAAGGTTGAAAATAGAGAATACCTTTGTGGAAAACCCATATCAGAAATATGGTTAATAAAATTTAGTTTTAATAAGAGGGAACATGAAATGAGAATGTCACCACCAAATTAGGGTTTCGAATAGGAGAACGTTAGTGGAAATTATAGACACCTAATTAGAGGGAAAATGTAAATATTTAGAGGGAGTGATTAAGGTCATCAATCAAAAACAAGGAATCATGTCCTGAAGGACCCTACCCCAGTTACCCGGAGTCGGTGCATTATTTTAATACAGTGGCATGATTACAAGGAATCAAGTCCCGAAGGACCGATCAGTTTAGCATTATTGGAAAATAGATTACATACATTAACATTACATTACAATTTCAACAATTAAACACAGTGTAAATAGTTCTTTGAGAATGCTATTATTCCCTTTATATTAACCCTACATATCAATCATAATACACTTCTTGGAATCCTTGGAAAAATAAAACATAGAAAGGGGTGAGCTCAAATGCTTAGTAAGGGTAAAAAATACAGCATAAAATGACATAAATATTAAGCCTGGTGAATAATTGAAACCACATGCCTTTAAAAATAATAAACATGAATAATTTTATTCAAAGAATATGAGTTGAGTAAATAATTTCATAATAAAACATAATCATGGGTATTCTACTAGTCGAATGACCACATGAACCATCAATATTATTTCCATAATAAGGGAATGTATAATGCCAGACATTCTAAAACATTTTTTCAAGGCCTCGGCCAAGACGTCTAAAAATGATTAAGGCCTCAGCCAAAAACATAAATCAAATTGGGAAAAGTCCTCGACCAATTCCATGTCTAGTTATCTCATGAGACCTACCGATGCAAATTTTTTAGAAGATACTTACTTTTAAAATTGCTCAAATATACTCTAGGGTTTTTCTGAAAACATTATGCAAGCTTCTGAATACAAAATAACTAATTCTGAGACTGCTCGACTACTTACATGCCATTATGGGTCCACACCCAATCCCTTCATGTCTACCACACTTGAGAGTCGGGTTTTCTAAAATTATTTTTAAGGTTTCATTAAATACGTATACATTTGCAATGGATTTTCATATGTTTGAGAGAAATATATATATATATTGAAATCATTTAAAAATAACATAATTATAAAAGTAGACCTTTATTTTGAAAATATAATTATAAGCATGTAAGGGAAGCTTCAAATGTGTAATAACTTCGGAGAATAACCGCACCTGCCATATAAGTTAAAAAAACATTCTTACCTTAGTTTTGTCGAAAAGGTCAAAAAGTAACTTGTTTGGTAAATGACAGAAAGATTCCGTTCAAAAAATTATAAGGTAAAATAAGGGTATAAATGAATTTAAATCATTTTCTATTAAATAGTAAAAATGTTTTGAAATACATTTTCAAGAACCATGGATGTGGATGATAAAGATGTCCCAGAAGATAATTACGAATAAACAACCTCGGATAATAAAGAGATTGTGAAATTATCCCTTACCAATTTAGAAAATTACGAAACATACAACCCATGAAAGAGGTAGCATACAATAGATATATAAATACACATAAATTAAAGTGTATTACACAAAGAATACAATTATGGGCAGTACATTCATCACACAAAAGGTAATAGTGGCAATATGGCATGAATCTCACTGGAATAAGGAGTGAGATGAAAACCCCTTACCTTGTACTTTTCCTTGGTTGATGGTAGGTTAACCTCTTGTATAATGGTTAAATGATTTTTATTATATTATAAAACAATAATATACATTAATATGATATCATATATGATCTTTTAACATTGCTTTGTTAATTATATATTAGTATTATCGTCGTTTCGGGTATTAACATTCTCATTTTATTTTATATGTTTTGTCACATAAGCTGTGTTTTTTAAGGATAGGTTGTATATTATTCATATCTAGAACGATATCAAGTACTTAAAAATTATTTTTAATCATAATATGATAATTAGACTTGAATGGATACGATGGGGAATGAATCTCATTGCGTTCGTGGAGACGGTAGTCTGTACATACGCCCGAGCGACAATATCATTCTTTTGATTTTAACATAATATATAATTGGATGGTATATCATATATAAAGAAACATTATCATGTTATATTTATTATTTACATAATTACATATCATTATCATACCCATCGAAATAATAATGTTTTTGAATAACAATTACACCACGACGTGGAGACGGTAAGCCGTACGTACGCACGTATGATGACATGTCATTCAAAGGATGGATAGAATACTGAATATAGTGGTACCATATTTATAATAACATAATAGTATATAGAATACACTGGAGTTATTATTTTATAATGGAAATAACAAGAAATAAGAAGTTGAAGAAGAAAGGAACTTGAAAAAGGGTGGTGAAAACATTACCTCTTCATCGGGTTCTTCCTTTTGATTTGATCAAAAGGGATCCTTAAGTTGCCTTAATTACAAATATAAGGCCTCTAGGTTTAAGTGAGGAAATTTGTGAGGATATTTGGGTAGAGTTTTGCCGAGCCAAAAGGCTTTGAAGGTGTGAACAATTGGTTAGAAGTGGTGTCCTTTTATAAGGGGGCACCTTAGGAAAAGCTAGAAATATTATTTTATAATAAATTCATATTCAGTTTATAATGGCTCCAAATTAGATAATTTAAAAGTTAAGGTAGGGATAGGTCTAAAACCACTCAACCAATAGCTTTTAGACTGGTTTGGGTCACTATATTAACCTTATATTTTAGTTTTAACTCTTAGTTAATTAGATTGACATTTACCATGTCACTTTGTATTTTAATATTATATAGTTAATAAACTTACTATTAACATCCAAGGGATCCCAAATAGGTCCATTAATGATACACATACGATTATAAAAGTCCATTGGCCGAACCATAGATTTTTAGAAATATAATATGAATTAATAATATAATATTTGATTTAAAAACTTTTTTATGTCAATTTTGACACTATTGGGTATTTTGTTTTTGATAAATTCATAAAAACATTATTATTTAGAAAAAGATTCATTTAACCGCTAATAATGTGTCATATTAACCTATAAAATTATTTTAATTCATTAAAAGTCTCAAATTACATTTATTTGGATATTTATAATATCAATTATTTTAATATTTCATTAATTAGGTAATTACTGCATCACCATTGTGTCATAAATAAATTAAATAATTTAATGTATAAAAATTATAAGTAAAATACCATTATGTAGGAAATCTATTTACCTTTCTAATGAATATTTATAATCTAATTTATCTTATGTATAACTCTATATTAAAAATGTTTTCGTTATTAAACCTTTATTTTAACTCTTTTAACTCTTCTTTGAATTAAATAATAATAAATGTCCTAATCTAATCCAAGTGGACCTAAATGATAATATTTTATTCCTATGGTTGTTTTTGGTCGATATAAACTTGTCCAATAGAATTATGACATGTGTTAGAGTAATATTAATATCATTTTTACCCTTAATTACCCTATTTACTTTTAACCGTGGTATATAAAAGTAAAAAGTTACTATTCACCAAAAATTATTTTTATCTTATTGAACCACATTTTATTCCTTGATTTTAACCATGTCTCTTGGATTTTCGAAATTCCACTCACAGAAGTGGTAAGATTACGTTTTATGTGAATTTCCAAATTCACTTATTAGGTGGGTAAAAGACGGTGAAATGTTCAATTAAATTTTTATATATCTAAAATTATTATAATCTAACTCCAATGAATTAAATTGAACTTATTTAGGTATTATGTATCTATTTTAAACTTAATTTAATTTAAATACATAAATAATCATTTAAATAAAAATTTGTTTTTACACTATAACCCAGTGTTTTTTCACTATTCATCAAAAATGGAAAGTTTTCAGAAAAATACCAAAAATTCACCCTAGGATAATTTCGATATTCCGAATCCAAATATGAAGCCCATTTTGGAATATAAAATTTATAAAATTTAAAAAAGAGGTTATTATTATTCATAATCGCTAGTTTGATTGGTTTTGGTGTGTGTTAGAACTCGATGCTGCGTACAACACACACTACTATATTAATCAAAGAGAAGCATACCTTGGAAGATTGGGGTGTTACATTATCCTCTCCTTCAAATAATTTCATACTCGAAATTTCTAAAATAATAATACATGAAAATACTCGGGTGTTTCTTCATCATAAGTTCCTTAGGTTCCCACGTTGATTCTCCCATCTTATGGTTTCTCCATAAAACGTTTACTAGACATGTCATCTGGTTTCTCATTACGTGTTCTATCGTATCACGAATCCTGACAGGCTCTTCAGAATAAGACAGATCAGGTTTCAGTTCTAATTCATCATAGGTGAGTACATGCGTTGGGTTAGGCATGTATTTCCTCAATAGTGATACGTGGAACACATCGTGAACTTTGGAGAGACTAGGCGGCATTGCCAAACGGTAAGCTATAGCCCCAATTCGTTCTAGAATTTCGAAAGGTCTGATGTACCTATGACTCCATTTAACCTTCTTACCGAAACTTACAAATCCCTTCCATGGATATACCTTCAAGAAAACATGATCTCCTACCTGAAATTCCAAATCCTTCCTTTGGTTATCGGCATAGCTCTTCTTCCTACTTTGAGCTGCTTTGATGTGGTTTTGGATTACTTTCACCTTTCCCATCATTTCCTCCACCAGTTCTGGGCCTACAAGTTTTCTATCACCAACGTCATCCCAACAGGTTGGTGTGCGACATCTCTTTCAGTATAACGCTTCATATGCTACCATCTGAATACTTGAATGAGAGCTATTGTTATAGGAAAATTCTACCATAGTTAAATATTGATCCCACATACCCTAAAAGTCAAGTGATCAAGATCTCAACATATCTTCTAAGGTTTGAATAGTCCGTTATGATTGTATATATGTTTGAGGGTGGTAGGCAATGCTGAAACGAAGTTCAGTATCCAAGGCCTTCTGAAGACTTTTCCAGAACCATGAAGTAAAATGGGGATCACAATCCAAAAAAATTGATATGGGTAATTCATGAAGTCTCACAACTTCATTAATATATAGTCTTGATAAACGTTCAAGTGGTAGATCTTCTCTTATAGCAAGAAAATGTGTTGACTTGGTAAGACGATCAATAATAACTCATATTTCATCGTTCCTTCAAGGAGTCTTTGGTAGTCCCATGAAAAAGTGCATCGTGATATTATCCCATTTCCACTCAGGTTTGGGAAGAGGTTGCATGACTCCTCCAGGCTGTTTCCTTCGAGCTTTCACTTGTTGAAAAACCATACACCTTGACACAAAATCAGCAATCTCCCTCTTCATGTTGTCCCACCAAAAATGTTCCCTCAAATCTATATACATTTTGGTACTACAAGGGTGTATAGAGAAATTGGAACTATGACCATCATCCAACAATTCCCTTTTTATATCAGGTATATCGGGAACAAAAAGTCTCTTACTGAATTTCAAAATTCCATCTTCATTCACAAAGTCACTCAATCTCCAATCATTCACTACATTAATCTTTTTCTGAAATTCATCATCATTGGTCTGAGAAATCTTAATCCTTTCTAGTAAAGATGGTTTGGAAACCATTTGAAAAAGTATTTATGTTTAACCTTCCATGGTGATTCCCATATCCATCTTCACTAGATCCATGAAAATAAGATCCCTTTCAATTCTCATATTGTTCAAAACTCCATGATCTTTTCTGCTCAAAACATCTTCCACCTTATTATCCTTCCCTGGGTGGTAGTGTATCATGCAATCATAATCCTTGAGTAATTCAAGCCATCTACTTTTCCTCATGTTGAGTACTTTTTGTGAGAAAATATAGTTCAAACTCTTGTGATCAGTATAAATATCACATTTTTTACCATAGAAAATTTATGGGTAGTGTGTTTTGTTACAAAAGAAATTAATAAGAAAATTCAATGGTAGTGTGTTTCAATAATATGAACCAAAAAACATTTTGACCCATGAATGTCCATAATAGAATGATCAAAAAAGAAATTAATATATTTCCAATATCTTATGAATAACTCAATTCTAATGAAAAACAAGGTTTTATATGACTTTAATGAAAACAATATTACCTATGCTAGTAGAAAAAACATAATAAACTACTCAACTCATCCAATTAATAGCCACAATGTCTACAACCATAACTCTGTCATTTTTCTATTATCACCACCATTGAGCTTTCTATAAGAACCAACTTCATCACATAAAAAAACAAGGGGGAATAGAAATTTTATATCAAAATAACCATGGGTGAACAGGACATAAATTGTCCTTATGGGAAGGTAGGGATAAGAATTATTAGACATAAATTAACAAGGAAATAAGGGATAACCACTAATGAAATGATAATTTTTTGTAGTCACCGAACCATATTTAGAATTTCTATAAAATGAAAACACTCCATGTCTGAATAATCAATTCATTAAATACTCATAAAGAAGGAAAGACTTGACATCGATATAGAAATAGGTACAAACTATATGAAATTTGGTCTTTTCCATCAAATAATGTGGGAGACCATTTGAAAAAAATTAAAACCTCAATGTCATCGATCGTAGGTTATAATTACCACTAGAATTAACTAAGATAATAAAATTTATAATACCTCCAAAAATAGTGTCAATAAATACATTTCTGAGACATTTTTATGAAAAAATTAGAAAAAAACTATCAAAATAAATATGTAATAACAAATCAATGAAATACTAGATCATGAGAAAATGAGTTTTAGGGAGTATAAATGGATATAATGACTAGAATCTAGTCTCCAATATATATTAAGATCATGAAACAATGATATACATGAATGAGAAGAGAAATGTAAAATAATATTAGCAGAGTGTAACCATAATTAAAAAAAAGGCTCCAAAAAATCATATTCAATGGAATATAAATTAAATTATAGAGTTAAATCTTTTTTTAAAAATATTAACATGTTAGGAAATATCATAAAATATAATTCCATAGGTTAGGAAATATAATATGAAACATGAAAGGAATTTGAGAGGTATGAATTTATTATGATTCCTCTGGTTATAAACTAAATCCAGGTTACTCTATGTTAAATCATTATTCATTAGAATATGACATAAAACCTCGAAGGTTTTAGTTATTGAAATTTAATGTAAAGGTTTCATAGGATACCTAAAAGAAAATTATTGGTTTACCCCATGAAAGGATAAAACTCTATTAATTTGAGCTAAAAAAAACAATGACTTAATTTATTAGTCTGCTCAGATTACGAGTGGGATGAACGATTAAAAAGGCTATACCTGAATCCGTAGATATATAATTTTTATGAAATCATTAATGTAATGACACTATCTAACACCAAGATAATATTATATGTGGTCTATGTTAATTAAAAATGAAAAAAAGAACCATCAAATTTTTAGAAACATTAATCACACTAAACTAAATCAAAACACAAACTCAAAAAAACTAAAAAATCCATTATAAATACTGAAACAGAATACAATTTTTTTAATCATTTCAAAATATATCATTTTAGTTTGAATTCATCAATTCAATTTGAGAAATTGTTTTGATACATTATAGGTTATTTGGTAAAAAAGTTTGTGTCCTACTAATATTATATCTTCTTACATTTTTAATTAACGAAATCATTATCAATTTCAAAACTAATAACTCACTATAAAAACCATATTTATATCTCAAAATACAATGAAATTTCTCTTAAAGAACACAAAAACACCATAAGAAAATTTATATCATTAGATTTAAAATTAGGTCCCATCATTTAAAATAAAACAAAATAAACCCCTTTTATAAAAATAAATCATTATATTTCAAAAACTATACCATTCTCTTATTTAGAATCATATTTTTTTAAATGTCCCTGAAAATAAAAAATAAAACTAAAACATTTAGAAAATTCATACTAACTAATCCAAAAAAATACATACAAAAAAAATTATGTTATTCTAAATAAAATAGATTCTAAAACCAAAAATGGGTTTATAGTTTTTTCATGGTTTGGCTTTATGTCTTGGAAGACCATGCACTAACAATAAATCAATAATGTGATGGTGAAAAACAATTTTCGTGGTCTTTGAATGGATTTCCAAACCATACTGGTAAACTATTTCCCCTTGTTAATCCCCTATTTTCACTCCCAGAACACGACAAACTTTCAAATAATCTATATAAATTGATAATATCTCAAATACCACCAATATAAATAAAAAATAAAATGTATAAAAAATAGAAAAATTAAGGATTAAAAACCCAACATCTAAAGAAATATTGATTGTAGGACCAAATTATATCTTTCCACGATCTTACTTATCCTTTCTCTCCTGTTATGAAAGTCCAAAAATGAATATTACTAACACATATAGTTAATAAAGGGAACTTTGATATTATTTTTTTACGAACTAGTATTGGTGACCCATGATCTGGTAACCAAATACGACTCATGGAAAGGCCCATCAGGATTTCCAGAACCCTGAAATCTAAATACAAACACTAATGAAATCAAAAAAGTATTTAAAGGGAATTATTTCACCATGTTTTTATAAATATGAGGGGATCTTCCCCTAAGATGTTTTTTGTGACCCCTACATACATCAGAGTCCCATGCACAAAAATAAACAATTGTAACATTGTGAAACCTGAATAGAGATTAAAAAAATAAATTAATTTATCTCTCAAAAATTTTATATAAACATAATGATGTTATATTTTATAATGATGTTCATATTACATAATGTAACTACTATACATAACAAAATTAAACCACACACCCTACTAGATGTCATTGTTACTCCATAGGTCACCCTCTAATACCAATACCTTATACTTTTTAAAACTAACCTAAATTGAACTTGAACATAAAATGTATAATAATTTTGATAACAAGTTACCAATAGATATGGAATACTACACCACCTACACAACCTATAAATGAAATATCCAATTCTAGAAAGTTTGAAAATATAACTGTTTTCATTAAAATTTTAAATTAAATAAGAATTTTTTTTACATATTATAAAAACATATTATTTCAATATGATGAATTAAATAAATAAAATAGGTAATATTATAAAACATAAATAATAACAATGTAATTTTAGAATATATTTGATGATATTTCTTCACCAATTGAAACACAATGGAAGAGAATCTTATAATTTTTCATGAAAACATTAAATCACCAGTTTGATTTTTAAATTTGATTATAAAATGGGAATAAGGAGAAATACTGATGAAAACAATGAAAGAAACAATATATTGAGTGAAATATTAAATAAAATAAAATATACTATCATATAAATAATGGAATAGTTAACAAAATAATATAAATAAATATAAATTATTAGTAAAATTCTTTTAATATTATGTGATGTTCTAGAAAAATATTATATTATACTCAACAAATTCTCATTAATGAAGAAATCCAATCACCCTAATTCTTAATAATACACTAATTGGAATCATAGAGGAAAAAAGTTCCATAATAGGGTAAAATCAATATTAGGGGCCACTATATAGGGAATTATACTAAGCTAGTACAATATGATATATCAAAAAATTGTCTTACTACTCTTGGTTTTCGATGATGTAAAAAATAGTTGAGAGATAGTAAATTTTATAAATCATTTATATTAATATAGATTTTTACACATATCAAATTACTCAAAGTATGAATTTTAAACAAATCCTCCCCTCGATAACCCTTTATATAGACCACATATTTTTAAGTCAGGATAAAAATATAGCATATGTTTCCTTTAATGAGGAGAATTTAATTCTTTAAAAAAAGTAGAATAGGCACATTCCACGGGAGGTTTTTCCCAATAAAAACCTCTATAAAAGGTGAAATTTAAGCCTTAGGGTCATTTATTAAAAATTAAAAGTTGTGAAAAAATATTAAAAAGAAATTACACAGAATTTTAAAATATCTAAAACATTTTAGTTATACCCAGTATAAAAATTATATCCACTCATTAAGAAGACCAATCAAAAGACTAAATCTCATTTTTATATTTTAAAACTAATTCATAATAACTATTAATGAAATTTATCAAATGCTTAGTATTTAGGGTAGCTGAAAATCTCAGTTAAAGTATAAATTTAAATAAATAAGATTCATCGCATTCAAGGAAAACCAATTATAAACCATATTTTCTATATCAATGATTAATAACATAAGTAAAAATTTCATTATGTATCTAAAACATTGATTTTAAGAAAAATAATTTTTTTGGGTCTCAGAATAATGATTAAAATAAGGGGAAACCAACCATAAATCAGACCTTTCACAATGTTGGATGTTTCGATTCTATTGGGAACCATGAAAAACCATTATAGAACCAAACAAAACACTAATAACATGAAGCCCTTGAATGAATATTTAACTATGGTCTATACTATGTAGTAATATAATCTCTATGTTAAGAATAATATGAAACATGATAGAAAATGACAAATGACTAGGTATATAGGTGATTAGATTTTTAATTTATAGTTAAAAACATGAATAAATACCCCAAATAATACCCGTGGAAGGAAAAAAATAAATGTGGGGGGCATTGTAATGCCCCAACCCCAGTAACCCAGGGTCGGTGCATTATTTTAATACATTGGAATGATTACAAGGAATCAATTCTCGAAGGACCGATTGGTTTAGTAGTCTTGGGAAATAGATTACATACATGAATGGTACATTACAATTCATAACATACAAAACAACATAAATAATCCTTCACGAACACCATTATTCCCTTGGCTAAACCCTGTATATCAATCACAATACACTTCTTGGAATCCTGGGAATAATAATACATAGAAAGGGGTGAGCTACGATGCTCAGTAAGGATAACAATACAACATAAAATTTCATAAATAAAAAATAACATTTAAGGCAATGTATAACTAAAACAATAGCCTTTTAAACTTGAACTTCAGCATAATGTGGCAAAAATAAAATGAAGTAATGTCATTTACTTATTCACATGGATATTATACTAGTCGAATAATCACATGCAATATCACTAACCACTTTCATAATTAAGGAAATGCATAATGCCGAACTTTAATTTCTGTGTGAAGGCCTCGTGCCAAGACCTATAGGATAACTGTAACCGAAACCCAACCTAAAGAGCCTCTGTAACCAGACTCCATCCCAAAGAGCCTCTGTTACTGGACTCCAACCCGGAGTGACTCTAATAACCGGACATCAACCCTAAGTGCCTCTAATAACCAGACATCAACCTTGAGTGCCTCTAATAACCGGACACCAACCCAGAGGGTCTGCTGTTACCAGACCTCGACCCAAAACATACTAGTCCAACACATTCATCTTATGAAGAGGATGAAATATAACATAAACATTCGTATTAAAACTAGCATTCGAAATGAAAAAACATTAATCAGAAACCATTAATGGCATAAAAATAAATCATCTATAGTCAAACATATCACAATACCATAAATACAATATGGAAGATTTTTATCATAATAAATCAACTTCAAATAAGTGTAATATTTATCAATGGATGTTGACATAGATGAAATCAAAACTATTTTGGAGAAATATGTCTTTTTTTGAAATCATTTAAAAGTCACATAATTATAAAATAAAACATTTACTTTGAAAATATTCTTATAACCTTGTAAGGGAAGCTTCAATGATTTTATAATGGCAGAAAATAGCCGCACCCACCATATAAGTTAAAAAAATACATTCTTACCTTAATTCTGTCAAAAATGTTAAAAAGTACCTTGTTTGGAAAATGATGGAAAGATTCCTTTATAAAATTCTTATAAAAAGTCAAACAAGGGTATAAATGACTTTAACCCATATTCTGTAAAATAGTACGAATATTTTGAAATACATTTTTAAGAAACATATATGTGGATGATAAAGAGGTCCTAGTAGATAATTACGTATAAACAACCTCAAATAATGATGAGATTGTGAAATAAACCCTTACCAATTTGGTAACATATGAAATATACACCCCATGAAAGATTTATCATACAAATAATATGTAAATACACATAAATTAAAGTTAATTATACAAATAATACAATTACGGGAAGTACACACACCACACAAAAGGTAATAGTGGCAATATGGCATGAATCTCACGAGAATAAGGAGTGAGATGAAAACCCCTTACGTTGTAATTTTCCTTGGGTGAGGGTAGTTTAACCTCCTGTATAATAGTTAAATAATTATTATTAAATTATAAAATAATCATATATACAAATATGATATCATATATGATCATTTGATATTGTTTTGTTAATAATATTTTATTATTATCGTCATTTCAGGTGTTAACTGATTTGTTTTACTTTATATGCTTTGTTACGTAAGCCGTGTTTGTTGTGGATATGTTGTATCTTATACATATACAGAATTATATCAAGTCATTAAACATTACTTTTAATCATCAAATGAGAATTAGTCTTCAATGGGTATGATGGGGAAATGAATCTCATCGCGTTCATGGAGATGGTAATCCGTACGTACGCATGAACGCTACTTCCATTTCATTTTTCAATTTAAAAGGAATCAAAACCAAATGATACATAGGTATATTATTATTCCAGTATAATATAGTATATAATATATGTTACTTAAGTTCATTAACACCATCCTTTATGTGTTCCATGTATGGTATGAACGAGTCATATCACTTTGAGGGGGTGGTAGTCCACACTTCTTCCAATGAAATAATTGTATATAGATACAACATGAAATGAATAATTTTATGATATAAAATGGAATTACATAAAATTATATATAAAATAAATATCATAAATATCATATTTAATTATAGTGTCATCAAAATTTCTACCATGAGAGGTGGTGGGAGATAATTGAACAATCACCATTTCGTGAGGCGTTTGGTTGCAATCCACATAAACAGTATGTTCTTCACCGATTAGATGGAGGCGTGTGTAAGTGTAGTTCTAATAATTCTCATAAAAATATTCTAGTATATTTTGGATACCGGTTTTGTTACAAAAGAAAATAATAAGAAGAGTTTAGGGGTTGGAGAAGTAAAAAAAAAGAAAAGTAGCTAAGAGAAGTCGTTACCTTTAATTTGGGTAACTCTTTTTGGTTTGAACCAAAATGGACTCTTGAAGATCATTATTCCTAAGGTTATGCTTCTAGAAGGAGGATATGGATGTACAGAGATTAATTAGGTAGAGTTTGGACGAGCCAAAAGGATTGATAGGTGTGACGAATTGGTTACAAAGTGGTGTCCTTTTATAAGGGGGAGGAGGGGATCTTTAGTAAAAACATAAAGTATTATTTTATAATAAATTCATATTCGGTTTATAATGGATAAAAAGTGGATTATTCAAATTATAAGTTTTGGATAAGTCTAAAACAACTCAACCAATAGGTTTTATACAAGTTTGGGTCACTATTGTACCCTTATCTTTTTGGTTTAACTCTTAGTTAAATAGTTTGACATTTAACATGTCTCTTTGTGTTTTTATATTATATGGTCAATAAACTTAATATAAACTTCCAATATACTCCCAAGTGGTCCATTAATGATACTAATATCATGATATAAGTCCTTTCTATGAACCTTATATTTTTAGTAATAGAATATCAATTAATAATATAATATTTGTTTTAAAAACTCTTTTATGTCAATTTTGGTACTATTGGGTATTTTTTTTTGATAAATTCATAGAAGCATTATTACTTCGACAAAATTTCATATTAACAATAATATTATGTCTTATTAACCTAGTAAATTATTGTAATTCATAAAAAGTCTCAAATTACATTTATTTGGGTACTTATAATATCAATTATCTTAAAATTTCATTAATACGGTAATTACTGCATCATCATTGTGTAATAAATAAATTAAATTATTTAATGCCTAAAAATTATAAATAAAATTCCATTATGTATTAAATTGTTTTATCTTTTTAATGAATATTTATAGTAAAAAATATTACTTATATAACATCATATAAAAATTAATTAATAAAAGGTTTTTGTTTTTGTAAATTTTGCCTTTACATTAAATTAATTAATCAAAAATGTCGTTATCATTCATAAGTGGCTCCATGGGGTCCCAAAATAGACTCAAAGATGCCCATGGTCGGCCATTACTCATCCAATAAGGTTAGGACATGTGTTAAGGTAATTTTAATTATTAGAATATTTTTTTATCTTGAACTACCCTATTTACCTTTAACTGCGGTAAATAAAAGTAAAAAGTTATTATTCACCAAAAATTATTTTTATCTTATTGAATCACATTTTACTCCTTGATATTAACCGCATCTCTAGGATTTTCAAAACTCAACTCATAGAAGTGGTAAAATTAAGTTTTATGGGAATTTTCAAATTCTCCAAGGAGCTCGGTAAAAGACGGTGAAAAGTTTAATAAACCTTTTATATATCTAAAATTATTATAAAATGACTCCAATGAATTACAGTAAACTTATATATGTATTATTTATCTATTTTGACATAAATTAATTTAAATAAAATAAATAATTATTTAAATAAAAAATCGGTTTTAACCAATAACTCAGGGTTTTTCACTATTAATCAAAAATTAATGTTTCTCAGAAAAATACCAAAAATTAATCCTAAACTATATTTGATATTATGAATTAAAAAATGATGTCTATTTTACCAAATTAAAATCATATAAGTTTCATTAGTTAATTTAAATTAATTACCGTTGTCAAAACAAATAGCATGTTTTGAAGAAATAATAACTATCAAAAGATTTACAGTTACTTATGTCTGGTTTAAATGTGAAATTATGTCCAATGACCAACATTGTATTAAATGGGAAAAATATATTCTAAATATATTTTAAAACCACTCAAATTCATAACTTTTCACTATTATTTATTTTAATTAAAAATGTTTTTTAATTAAAATTTAGTAATTTTCACTATTCATCAAAATATGAAAGTTATCCGAAAAGTACCAAAATTTCACCCTAAGCTAATTTCGATATCCCGAATCCAAAAATGATGTTCATTTTGAATGATAAAATTTATAAAAATTCAAAACGGGGTATTACTATTCTTAATGGCTAGTATGATTGGTTGTGGTGTGTTAGAACTCGAAGTTGCGTATAACACACGCTATTGTATTATTCAAAGAGAATCGTACCATTACAGCTTGGGGTGTTACATTCTCCCCTCCTTCAATATATTTTGTCCTCACAATTTATGCATTGTACTGGAAACTTGGGGTTGACATTTCAAAATATCTTAGTTGAAATCCCACATCGAAAAATGGATTAATGAGGCCTCTATTTAAAATAAAGAGTGGTAAGTATGAAGGTTACAGAAAATAACACATACTAGGGTTCCATGTAAGAAAATATGGATATGGAAGAGAAATCTAACCATCAATATCTAATGTAGAGTGGTAGATAACATGGCTATGAAAAGTCCAACAATCCCAAAGCCATAAATTTGTGATGATCTAAGGTACCATCTAGGACAACATTTTTATTCAAAGTTAATTTTCTTAATGTTGAGGAATTTATTTATGAGATTGGATAAGATCATAAGGAGATATACTTAATTTATAATTAGAGCTTGATCCATTAATAAATTTATATCACAATCTCATCTTTCACCCCAAAACATAATACAACTCAAAAATACTCTATTTATCCTAATTGTATATGGTTCCAAATATAATGAATTTATAATTCACATATCAGACTCTTTAAAAAACTACATTATACCATCCAAGAACTTCATGCAGTCCAATGGTAGGCAATAAATCCCAATTGTACTGTGGTTGTGGGTTCAATTCCCGCAGCTTTTTTAGATGCGACGGGTCATCACACGGTCTGCGTGTTGTCCTTTTATAAAAATCCTAAAATAACCTTTCAAACATAATTGATTACAACCTTTAGACTTATCCAAAATACTTCTGTAAACTCTCAGTCCAAAATTTATATGAAAGGTAAACATAATGTAGATCCTTTTTACCCCGTAATAGCATGTGAATACCTTTATCATGTAATATTTTAAAACACTGAAACATCTTGAATTACCATACAACCTTATTGATTACATTCATGATACCTTATTCCTTATAGAATACTGGATATACTTCATCCATCCATAAATTTTGTAAACTCCAACAATTATGGAATATACAAATCCTTAATCAGTTTCATGGCAGTCTAGAATATCCAATATAATTCACCCAAATCGACAATATCTTATTCCAAAATCTATACCTCAATATTAGGACCATATTAAGGTTTTTCTTTCCTTCAACCATGTAATTTCCAAAAAAAATTTAACTCGTCGTGGAGTCACTTTTCTTAGTGCCATAAAATCTCAAATCCTCAATGAAATAGTACTGTAGTACAATCCTTATTTATTTCCAGTACATCATTGATACAACACTTCAATGAAATAATTCCAAAATAACAACATAAGAACACTAGTCTATACTCTTCATCTTTGGTAATATCATAACTTGATTATTATCCAATAGCATCATTTTCGGCATAGTCTGATGACTGGGACATTGGTTCACGTAGTGTCCAAACTCCTTGCAGATAAAGCATTGAACATTTGAAACCTTTTTCTTACCCTTGCAGTCACATAAATGGTGTCCATTTTCTCTACACTTATAACATACTCCCATTACCTTCAAGAATTTTCCAAGGTGATTCTTTCCCCAGTTATCACATATGGGAAAATCCTTCTTTGACTTATTCCCTTTATCTTTCCTTTTCTCTACCATCCTTTCCTTCCCTGTCTTCCCTTCAAAGCCATAGGACTCTAAGAACTCTTTACTTATCTTATCTACACATGATACTATTTGTTCATATGATGATAATACGTGGGAGACTATTTCCCTTCTAAATTATGGCTTAAGACTATGAAAGATATGATCTTTCTTACTCTTTGAATCATGTGTATTGTTGGAGTTATCATTCCTTTTACTGGGATCCATTTCTAAACAATGGCATACACTAGATTAGTTTATGAATAGAAATAACTAATCCCAAACTTGTAAAACACTTAACATAAATTAAATAGTTTATGGATATAATCCATAATCATAAAAATTATTCTTTGAGGAAGTATATATTCATAAACCCTTCATAACGGTTTTAAAAGAAAATGAGAATTATACTAATAAAATCCCCCGAGAGTGTCGTAACTATGAGTGCAGCAAGGCCCGTTGTCGTGCACCATTTCCGGTTAGAGTCTAGCTCAAAGCGATGTTTTTGGGTTTTACCCCTAGGTACATCTGTGCCAGAGCCGCCTCTACCTGCTCGTATCTAGAAAGGGATGTATTACTCAAAAAACTCATAAAATCCCTAAAATATCAAAATTCTAGAAAGTTCTGATCTAATAATATTCAAATTCTATCATAGGAATATGTGCTCTAATCAGAGGTTATCTAAATCTAGCTTCCAAGGTTATTGCTAAACTTCCTCTAATACCAACTATAACGCCCTGACCCCAGTTACCCAGGGTCAGTGCCTTATTTTAATACACTGGCATAATTACAAGGAATCAAGTCCCGAAGGACTGATTGGTTTAGCAGTCTTGGAAAACAGAATACATACATTTATGTTACATTACACTTTATAACATGAAAAAAACATAAATAATCCTTAACGAACACCATTATTCCCATGGCTTAACCCTCCATATCTATCACAATACACTTCTTGGAAACCTGGGAAAAATAAAACATAGAAATGGATGAGCTCAGATTCTCAGTTAGGATAAAAATACAGTGTAAACTTTCATAAATAAGAATAAACATTTAAGTCAATGTATAACTAAAACCAAAGACTTTTAAACTAGAACCTCATCATAATATGGAAAAAATAAAATGAAGTAATTCCATTTAAATATTCACATGGATATTCTACTAGTGGAATAATCACATGAAATATCACTAACCACTTTCATAATGAAGGAAATGATAATGACGAACTTTAATTTCTGTGTCAAGGCCTCATGCCAAGACCTAAGGGATAATTGTAACCAGAACCCAACCCAGAGAGCCTCTATAACCGGAATCTATCCCGGAGAGCCTCTATAACCGAACTCCAACCCGTAGTGCCTCTAATAACCGGACACCAACCCAGAGTGCCTCTAATAACCAGACACCAACCCGAAGTGCCTCTAACAACCTGACACCAACCCATAGGGTCTGCTGTAACCGGACCCCAACCCAGAACATACTAGTCCAACACATTCATCTTGTGAAGAGGATGAAATATAACATAACCATTCGTATTAAAACTAGCATACGAAATGGAAAGAGATTAATCATAAACCATTAATGGCATAAATATAACTCATCCATAGTAAAACATATCAGAAAACGTTAAATACAATATGGAATATTTGTATTATAACAAATAAACTTCAAGAAAGTGTAAAATTTATCAAAGTATGTTGACATAGATGAAATCAAAACTATTTGAGAGAAATATCTCTTTTTTTGAAATCATTTAAAAGTCACATAATTATAAAATAAAACATTTACTTTGAAAATATTATTATAATCTTGTAAGGGAAGCTTCAATGAATTTATAATGGCAGAAAATAACCGCACCTTCCGTATAAGTTAAAAAAAGACATTCTTACCTTAATTATGTCGAAAAGGTTAAAAAGGACCTTGTTTGGGAAATGGTGGAATGATTCCTTTATAAACTTTTTATAAAAATTCAAACAAGGTTACACATGAATTTAACCCATATTCTGTAAAATAGTAAGAATATTTTGAAATACATTTTTAAGAAACATGGATGTGGATGATAAAGAGGTCCCAGAGTTGGTGCATTATTACATAATATTGGCATGATCACAAGGGATCAAATCCCAAAAGACCGATCAGTTTAGTAACCTTGGAAACAATATATATATATTCATAAGTCATACATTACATCATAAATTAAAAAAAACTACAACAACATATTTTCTTCATATCCCCTCATATTATCCTTGCAGGTCATTCATAAAATACTTTTTCACATCCTGGGAAAAATAAAACATTGAAAGGGGTGATATCAGATGCTTAGTAAGGATAACAATATACCAGAAACTTGCATAAATAAACATAAACATTTTAGGCAATGTATAACTAAAGAAAAATCCTTTTAAACTTGAACTTCATCATAATTTGGCAAAGATAAAATGAAATAATTCCATTTAATTATTCACATGGATATTCTACTAATCGAATAATCACATGCAATATCAATAACCACTTTCATAACAAGGGAATTCATAATGTTGAACATTAATTTCTCTGTCAAGGCCTTGTGCCAATACCTAAGGGATAACTGTAACCGGAACACAACCCAGAGAGCCTCTGTAACCGGACTCCATCCCGGAGATCTTCTGTAACTGGACTCCATCCCAGAGTGCCTCTAATAACCGGACACCAACCCAGAGTGCTTCTAATAACCGGACACCAACCCGGAGGGTCTGCTGTAACCGGAACCTAACCCGGATGGCTTACTCTTACTGGTCCCCAACCCGGAACATACTATTCCAACACATTCATCTTAAGAAGAGGATGAAATATAACATAAAAATTCTTATTAAAACTAGCATAAGAAATGCCAAAACATTAATCATAAACCAGTAATGGCATAAAAATAACTCATTTAGAGTCAAACATATCACAAAACCTTAAATACAATATGGAAGATCGGTATCATAATAAATCAACTTCAAACAAGTGTAAAATTTATCAAAGGATGTTGAAATAGATGAAATCAAAACTATTTGAGAGAAATATCTCTTTTTTTGAAATCATTTATAAGTCACATAACTATAAAAGAAAAAATTTAATTTGAAAATATTCTTATAAGTTTGTAAGGGATGATTCAAAGATTTTATAACGGCAGAAAAAAGCTACACCCTCCGTATAAGTTAAAAAAAGACATTCTTACCTTAATTCTGTCAAAAAGGTTAAAAGGACCTTGTTTGGAAAACGGTGGAATGATTCCTTTATAAACATATTATAAAAAGTCAAATCAGGGTATAAATGACTTTAACCCATATTATGTAAAATAGTAATAATGTTTTGAAATACATTTTTACAAAACATGGATGTGGATGATAAAGAGGTCCCAGTAGATAATTACGTATAAACAACCTCAGATAATGTAGAGATTGTGAAATAAACCCTTACCAATTTGGTAACTTATGAAAAATACACCCCATGAAAGAGGTATCAAATAATTAATATTTAAATACACATAAATTAAAGTGTATTACACAAATAATATAATTATGGGCAGTATATACACCACAAAAAAGGTAATGGTGGCAATATGGTACGAGTCTCACTGGAATAAGGAGTGAGATGAAAACCCCTTACCTTGTAATTTTCCGTGGTTAAGGATAGGTTAAACTCCTGTATAATGGTGAAATAATTGATATTAAATTATACAAGAATCATATACATTAATATTATATCATATATGATCTTTTAACATTGCATTGTTAATAATATGTTAGTATTATCATCGTTTCGGGTGTTAAATAACTCATTTTATTTTATATGTTTTGTTACATAAGATGTGTATTTTATGGATATGTTTTATCTTATTCATATACAGAATGATATCAATTCCTTAAACATTATTTTTAATCATCAAATTATAATTATAATTGAATGGATATGATGGGGAATGAATCTCATCGCGTTCGTGGAGACGGTAGTCCGTACATACGCACGAGCGAAAATATCATTACATTCATATTAAAATAATATATAATTGGATGTTGTATAATATATAAAGAATAATTATAATTTTATATTTATTATTTACATGAAATAAGAATCATTATTATACCCATCCAAATAATAATGTTTGGAATAACAATTACACCACGACGTGGAGATGGTAAGTTGTACGTACGAACGTTTGGTGACATACAATTCAAGGGATGAATAGAATACTGAATATGGTTATACCATATTAATAATAACATCATAGTATATATGAGATACTGGATTTATTATTTTTTAATGTAAATAACAAATAAAGAAGAAGTTGAAGAATAAAGGAACTTGAATGAGGGTGGTGAAAACATTACCTCTTCTTCGGGTTCTTCTTTTTGATTTGACCAAATGGGATCCATAGGATGGCTTTATGATCAAACTAATGCATCTATGATTAAGTGAGGGAAGTTTAGAGAATATTTGGGAAAGGGTTGGCTGATCCAAATGGGTTTGAAGGTGTGAATTAGTGAGAGGGGTGATTGACCTTTTATAAGAGGGGTGAGGGGCTCCTTTGGAAAATCTAGAAATATTATTTTATAATAAATTAATATTCGGTTTCTAATGGATAAAAAGTGGATTATTTAAAGTTTAAGGTGGTGATAGGTCGAAAACAACTCAACAAATAGATTTTAGACAGGTTTGTGTCATTATATTAACATTATCTTTTAGTTTTAACTCTTTGTTAATTAGATTGACATTTACCATTCACTTTGTATTTTTATATTATATAGTTAATAAACATAAAAATATACATACAAGCGACCCCCAAGTGGTCCATTAATGATACACCTATCATGATATAAGTTCTTTGGCCGAACATTATATTTTTAGGAATAGAATATGAATTAATAATATAATAATTGTTTTAAAAACACTTTTATGTCAATTTTGAAACTTTTTGTAATTTGATTTTTGTGAAAATGACAACAGCATGATTACTTCTAAAAAAGTTAATTAAATCAATACTAACATGTCCTATTATCCTATAAAATTACTGGAATTCATAAAAAGTCTCAAATTACATTTATTGGGATATTTATAATATCAGTTATTTTAATATTTCATTAATTTGGTAATTACTGCATCACCATTGTGTCATAAGTAAATTAAATTATTTAATGTTTAAAAATTATAAATAAAATACCATTATGTATGAAATTTTTTATATTTATAATGATTATTTACAATCGAATTTATCTCATGTATAACCCTATATTATAAAAGTTTTAGTAATTAAACTTGGATTTTAACTCTTTTAACTCTTCTTATAATTAAATAATAATATATGTCGTAATCTAATCCAAGTGGACCTAAATGATAATATTTTATTCCTAAGGTTGTTTTTGGTCGAGATACACTTGTCCAATAGAATTAGTAAATGTGTTAGGGTAATATTAATATCAATTTTACCCTTAATTACCCTATTTTGTTTTAACCGTGGTAAATAAAAGTAAAAAGTTACTCTTCACCAAAAATTATTTTTATCTTATTGAACCAAATTTTACTCCTTCATAATAACCGTGTCTCTTGGATTTTCAAAATTCCCCATATAGAAGTGATAAAATTAAGTTTTACGTGAATTTCTAATTTCTCCTAGGAGGTGGGTAAAAGACGTTGAAAAGTTCAATTAAATTTTTATATATCTAAAATTATTCTAAACTAACATCAATTAATTACACTGAACTTATATAGGTATTATGTATCTATTTGTACCTTAATTAAATTTAAATAAAATAAATAACTATTTAATGAAAAATTCGTTTTTAAACCATAACTCAGTGTTTTTCACTATTCATCGAAAATTGAATGTTTTTAGAAAAATACCAAAAATTCACCCTAGGCTAATTTCGATATTCCGAATCCAAATATGAAGTCCATTTTGAAAGATGAAATTTATAAAATTTTAGAAAGTGGGTATTACTATTCATAACGGCTACTTTGATTAGTCGCGGTGTGTTAGAGTCTCGAAGTTGCGTAAAACTCAAGATATTGCATTATTCAAAGGCAAACGTACCATGGAAGTTTGGGGAGTTACATTCTCCCCTACTTCAAATAATTGTATCCTCCTAATTGGAAATTTTTCTTTGAAAATAAAAGGTTGAAAATAGATAATACCTTTCTGGAAAACCCATATCGGAAATAGGGTTAATAAAATTTAGTTTTAATAAGAGGGAATGGGAAATGAGAATGTCACCACCAAATTTGGGTTTCGAATAGGAGAACATTGGGGGAAATTATAGACACATAATTAGAGGGAAAACGTAAATATTTATAGGGAGTGATTTAGGTCATCAATCACAAACAAGGAATCAAGTCCTGAAGGACCCGACCCCAGTTACCCAGAGTCGGTGCATTATTTTAATACATTAGCATGATTACAAGGAATCAAGTCCAGAAGAACCGATCAGTTTAGCAGTCTTGGAAAATAGATTACATACAGTAACATTAAATAAAATTTCAAACATAAAACACAGCGTAAATGGTTCTTTGAAACGCTATTGTTACTTTTATATTAACCCTGCATATCAATCATAATACACTTCTTGGAATCCTGGGAAAAATAAAACATAGAAAGGGGTGAGCTCAAACGCTCAGTAATGTTAAGAAATACAGCGGAAAATGACATAAATATTATGCATGGTGAATAATTGAAACCACATGCCTTTACCAATAATAAACATGAATAATTTTATGGAAAGAATATGAGTTGAGTAAATAATGCCATAATAAAACATAATCACGGGTATTATACTAGTATAATGACCATATGAACCATCAATATTATTTCTATAATAAGGGAATGCATAATACTAGGCATTCTAAAACATTTTGTCAGGGACTCAGCCAAGATGTCTAAAAATGATTAAGGCCTCAGCCAAAAACATAAATCAAATTGGGAAAAGGCGTCGGCCAGTTCCACGTCTAGTTGTCTCATGAGACCTACCGATGTAATTTTTTTAGAAGATACCTACATTTAAAATTGCTCAAATATACTCTAGTGTTTTTCTGAAAACATTATGCAAGATTATGAATAAAAAATAACTAATTCTGAGAATTATCGACTAATTACAAGCCATGATGGGTCCACGCCCAATCCCATCCTGTCTACCACACTTGAGAGTCGGGTTTTCTAAAAACATTTTTAATCTTGCAATAAATACATATACATTTGCACTGGATTTTCATATATTTGAGAGAAATATCTCTTTTTTAGAAATCATTTAAAAATAACATAATTATAAAAGTAAACCTTTATTTTTAAAATATCCTTATAAGTGTGTAAGGGAAGATTCAAATGTGCAATAACTTCGGAGAATAACCGCACCTACCGTATAAGTTAAAAAACATTCTTACCTTAGTTTTGTCGAAAAGGTCAAAAATTAACTTGTTTGGAAAACGACAGAAAGATTCCTTTGAAAAACGTATAAGGTCAAATAAGGTTATAAATAAATTTAACCCATTTTCAATTAAATAGTAAAAATGTTTTGAAATATATTTTTAAGAACCATGGATGTGGATGATAAAGATGTCCCAGTAGATAATTACGAATAAACAACCACGGATAATAAAGAGATTGTGAAATTAACCCTTAACAATTTAGAAACTTACGAAACATACACCCCATGAAAGAGGTACCATACACAGAATATGAAAATACACATAAATTAAAGTGTATTACACAAAGAATACAATAATGGGAAGTACATATTTCGCACAAAAGGTAATAGTGACCATATGGCATGAATCTCATTGGAATAAGGAGTGAGATGAAAACCCCTTACCTTGTACTTTTCCATGGTTGAGGGTAGGTTAACCTCCTGTATAATGGTTAGATTATTTTAATTAGATTATACAAAAGTAATATATATTAATATGATATCATATATGATCTTTTAACATTGCTTTGTTAATAATATATTAGTATTATCGTCGTTTCGGGTGTTGACTTACTCATTTTATTTTATATGTTTTGTTACATAAGCCATGTTTTTCATGGATAGGTTTTATATTATTCATATCCAGAATGATATCAAGTACATAAACATTATTTTTAATCATAAATTGAGATTTAGACATGAATGGATATGATGGGGAATGAATCTCATTGCATTCATGGAGACGGTAGTCCGTACGTATGCACATGCGAAAATATAATTCTTTTGATGTTAAAATAATATATAATTGGATGGTATATAATATATAGAGAAACATTATCATGTTATATTTATTATTTACATCAATTACATATCAATATCGTACCCATCCAAATAATAATGTTTTTGAATAATAATTACACCACGACGTGGAGACGGTAAGTCGTATGTACGCACGTATGGTGACATGTCATTCAATGGATGGATTGAATACTGAATATGGTGGAAAATATTTATAATAACATAAAATTATACATAATATACTAGAGTTATTATTTTAGAATGGAAATAACAGAGAAAGAAGAAGTTGAAGAAGAAAGGAACTTGAAAAAGGGTGGTGAAAACATTACCACTTCATCAGGTTCTTCCTTTTGATTTGATCAAAAGGGATCCATAAGTTGACTTCCTGATGAAAATAAGGCCTCTAGGTAGTATTGAGTGAATTTGTGAGGATATTTGGGCAGATATTTGCTGAGCCAAAAGGCTTTGGAGGTTTGAATAATTGGTTATAAGTGGTGTCCTTTTATGAGGGGGGGGAGGGGCACCTTAGGAAAAACAAGAAATATTATTTAATAATAAATTGATATTCAGTTTATAATGGATCCAAAGTATATTATTTAAAGTTTAAGGTGGGTATAGGTCTAAAACAACTCAACCAATAGGTTTTAGATAGGTTTGGGTCACTATATAAACCTTATCTTTTAGTTTTAACTCTTAGTTAATTAGATTAACATTTACCATGTCACTTTGTATTTTTATATTATATAGTTAATAAACATACTATAAACTTTCAAGAGACCCCCAAGTAGACCATTAATGATACTTCTATCATGATAAAAGTCCTTTGGCTGAACCTCATATTTTTAGGAATATAATATGAGTTAATAATATAATATTTGATTTAAGAACTCTTTTTTGTCAATTTTGACACTATTGGGTATTTTGTTTTTGATAAATTTATAATAACATTATTACTTCGATCAAGATTGATGTAACCAATAATAATGTGTCATATTAACCTATAAAATTATTGGAATTCATAAAAAGTCTCAAATTACATTTATTTGGATATTTATAATATCAATTATTTTAATATTTTATTAATTAGGTAATTACTGCATCACCATTTTCTCATAAATAAATTTAATAATTTAATGCCTAAAAATTATAAATAAAATACCACTATGTAGGAAATTGTTTTACCTTTCTAATGAATATTTGTAATTGAATTTATCTTATGTATAACCCTATATTAAAAATATTTTAGTTATTAAACCTTTATTTTAACTCTTTTACCTCTTCTTTGAATTAAATAATAATAAATGACATAATCTAATACAAGTGGACTTAAATGATAATATTTTATTCCTAAGGTTTTTTTGGTCGACATACACATGTCCAATATAATTAGGACATGTGTTATAGTAATATTAATATAATTTTTACCCTTAATTTCCTATTTACTTTTAACCGTGGTAAATAAAAGTAAAAAGTTAATATTCACCAAAAATTATTTTTATCTTATTGAACAACATTTTACTACATGATATTAACCATGCCTCTCGGATTTTCGAAATTCCACTCACAGAAGTGGTACAATTAAGTTTTATGTGAATTTCCAAATTCTCGTAGGAAGTGGGTAAAAGACAGTGAAATGTTCAATAAACTTTTTATATATATAAAATTATTCTAAACTAACTACAATGAATTAAAATGAACTTATTTAAGTATTATGTATCTATTTTTACCTTAATTAAATTTAAATAAATAAATAATTATTTAAATAAAAATTCGTTTTTAAACTATAACCCAGTGTTTTTTTACTATTCCTCAAAAATTGAAAGTTTTCTCAAAAATACCAAAAATTCACCCTAGGATAATCTCGATATTCCAAATGAAAATATGAAGCCCATTTTGAATGATAAAATTTATAACATTTCAAAAAGTTGGTATTACTATTCATAATGGCTAGTTTGATTGGTTGTGGTGTGTGTTAGAACTCGATGTTGCGTACAACACATGCTACTATATTAATCGAAGAGAAGCGTACTGTGGAAGCTTGGGGTGTTACATTCTCCTCTCCTTCAAATAATTTCATCCTTGAAATTTCTAGAATACTACTACATGAAAATAATCTGGTGGTTCGTCATCATAAGTTCCTCACGTTCCGACGTTTCTTCTTCCATGTTATGGTTTCTCCATAAAACTTTTACCAGACATGTCGTCCGGTTTCTCAGTACATGTTCTCTCGTATCAAAAATCCTGGCAGTCTCTTCGCAATAAGACAGATCGGGTTCCAGTTCTAATTCCTCATGGGTTAGTACATGTGGTGCGTCAGGCATGTATTTCCTCAATAGTGATACGTGGAACACATCGTGAACTTTGGAGAGACTTGGCAGAATTGACAAACGGTAAGTTACAGCCCCAATTCGTTATAGAATTTCGAAAGGTCCGATGTACCTATGACTCAATTTTCCCTTCTTACCAAAACATATAACTCCCTTACCTGAAGATACCTTCATGAAAACATGATCTCCTACCTGAAATTCCAAATCATTCCTTCGATTATAGGCATAGCTCTTATTCCTACTTTGAGCTGCTTTGATGTGGGTTTGGATTACTTTCACCTTTTCCATCGTTTCCTCCACTAGTTTTGGGCCTACAAGTTTTCTTTCACCAACGTCATCTCAACAGGTTGGTGTGCGACATCTCTTTCCGTATAACTCTTTATATGGTGCCATCTGAATACTTGAATGGAAGCTATTGTTATAGAAAAATTCTCCCAGTGGTAAATATTGGTCCCACATACCCTGAAAGTCATGTGAGCAAGATCTCAACATGTCTTCTAAGGTTTGAATAGTCCGTTCTGATTTCCCATCTGTTTGAGGGTGGTAGGGAATGCTGAAATGAAGTTCAGTATACAAGGCCTTCTGAATACTTTTCCAGAACCTTAAAGTAAAATTGGGATCACGATCTGAAACAATTGATAGGGATACTCCATGAAGTCTCACAACTTCATTAATATATAGTCATGCTTAACTTTCAAGTGTTAGATCTTCTCTTATAGAAAGAAAATGTGCTGACTTGGTAAGACGATCAATAATAACCCATATTTCATCGTTCCTTCAAGGAGTCTTTGGTAGTCTCGTGACAAAGTCCATCGTGATATTATCCCAGTTCCACTCATGTATGAGAAGAGGTTTCATGACTTCTCCCGGCTGTTTCCTTCTAGCTTTCACTTGTTGACAAACCATACACCTTGACACAAAATCAGAAATCTCCCTCTTCATGTTGTCCCAAAAAAAAATGTTCCCTCAAATCTCTATACATTTTGGTGCTCCAAGGGTGTATAGAGAAATTGTAACTATGACCATTGTCCAATAATTACCTTTTTAGATCAGGTATATTGGGAACAAAAGTCTCTTCCGGAATTTCAAAATTCCATTTTCATACACAAAGTCACTCAATCTCCAATCATTCGCTGCATTAATATTCTTCAGAAATTCTTCATCATTGGTCTGAAACTATTAATATTTTCTGGTAAAGATGGTTTGGAAACCATTTGAAAAATTATTGATGTTTCACCTTCCATGGTGATTCCCATATCCATCTTCACTAGATCCATGAAAATAGGATCCCTTTCAATTCTCATATTGTTTAAAACTCCATGATCTTTTCTGCTCAAAACATCTTCCACCTTATTTTCCGTCCTCGGGTGGTAGTGTATCATGAAATCATAATCCTTGAGTAATTCAATCCATCTTATTTGCCTCATGTTGAGTTATTTTTGTGAGAAAATATACTTCAAACTCTTGTGGTTAGTATGAATCTCACATTTTTTACCATAGAGGTAATGTCTCCATATCATAAAATCAAATATTACAGTAGCTAACTCAAGATCATGAGTAGGATAGTTTTGATCATGAATTTTTAGCTGTCGTGATGCATAGGAAATAACCCTATCATTCTGCATAAGGACATAACCATGTCCTTTATTCGATGCATCACTATAAATAAAAAACCCATCATTCCCCGATGCAAGTGTCAATATAGGTGCATTGACTAATCTTCACTTCAGTTATTATAAACAAAATTCACTCTCTTTTGTCCAAACAAATTTACCCCCTTTACGTGTGAGCTTCGTTAATGGGTTATCCAATAAGGAAAAATTCTCGACAAAACATTGGTAATAACCTGCTAAACCAATAAAACTACGTACCTCCGTTATAATCTTCGGTGCTGGCCATTCTTGGATTTCTCTTTTACTATAAGGATCAAAAGAAATTACATCTTTGAAGACAATATAGCCGAGAAAAGAAATCTCCTGAAACCAGAATTCACACTTGTTAAACTTACCATATAATTCATGTCTTCTAAGAGTCTTCCGGATAATGAAAAAGTAATTATCATGGTCTTCGTGGCATTTGGAATATACCCAGATATCATCAATAAATACCACAACAATATCATCAAGATATTCCTTGAAAACACTATTCATTAGATCCAGGAATATAGAGGGTGCATTATTCATCCCAAAAGGAATTACTGGAATCTCGTAATGCCTGTACCTAGTTCAAAATGTTGTCTGTGTAATGCCTTCCTTCTTCACACACAACGGATGGTATCCATATCGAAGGTCAATCTTTGAAAAGTATTTATCTCCATGCAGTTGGTCAAATAAATCATTAATGCGAGGTAGGGGATACATGTTCTTTATTGATATAGCATTGATCTCCCTGTAGTTGATACATAACCTCATAGATCCATCATTATTTTTAACAAAAAGAACAGGGGATCCCCATTGAGAAACACTAGGTCGAATAAATCCCTTATCACTCAATTACTCTAGTTGTTTCTTTAGTTTGACTAATTCCACAGTGGTCACTCTATAATGGGTCTTCGATATAGGCCTCGATCCAAGAATTAAATCAATGGAAAACTCAATTTCTCATTCTGGAGGATGTCCATGTAAATCTTCTAGAAAAACATCTACATATTCTTTCACAATAGGGACATCCTCTATTGAACATTACTTTCCTTACCCACAGTCATTTCATTCTCTTCCTCCCCAATAATTGAATTTAGTTGAGCTACTGGTGGTGTATCTAGATAGGAATTAGGTGGTGACGATTCTACTCTAAAGATAAGGTGTTCCTTATCATCATTATAAAAAATCGTAACCTCCTTCTTCTTACAATAAATCTTTTCATCATGGTCTGAAAGCCTATACATACTGAGGATTAAATCAAACTAAATCATAGGTATGACAATTAGATCAGTAGATAAAGAACATTTATGTCGTCTAATGGGGACTGATTTACAAAACATTGTTGCAATGATACATCCCTATGGAGTTTTAAATGACAACTCCCTTTTTAAATCAAATTGGAAATATCTAATTTTCATAGAAAACTGGGAAGATATGAAACAATGTGATGATCCTGAATCAAATAAAGCATTTTTAAAACTTGAGGAAACCATTAAATTACCTACCACCACATCTTTCGGAGCTTCTACCTCAGTAGTAGTGATAGAAAAATCTTGGCATTGATCCCTTGGACTTTTTTGAGATAATTTCCCCTGATGCTTAGGACATTCATTTGCATAATGTCGCAACTCCCTCCAGTTGTAGCAATGAACATCAGTAGCCTCTTTCTTCCCCATGCAATCATGAGCTTGGTGGCTTTTTTCACCACAATTGTAACAGACTCCCATTCGCTTCAAGAAAGTACTGGAGTGTTTCTTCCCACATTTACTATAGGATGGATATTCAATGTTTCCTTTATTCCCCTTATTTTTATTCCCAGATTGATCAGCAGATCTCTTCTTCTCTTTCTTTGCGTTAAAGTCATAAGACTTAGAGAATTCCTTTTCTATCTTGATAGCACATGAGACAATGTCTTCCTATGCTGAGAAGGATTGTGAGACTAATGTATATGACTCTTGTATAATATAATAACAATATAGTGGAAACATTCATAAATATGAATAAACATTTAAGGCAATGTATAACTAAAACAAAAGCCTTTTAAACATGAACTTCAGCATAATATATCAAAGATAAAACTAAATAATGCCATTTACTTATTCACATGGATATTCTACTTGTCAAATAATCATATGAAATATCAATAACCACTTTCATATTGAAAAAATGCATAATTCCAGTCTATCATAACCACATACTCAAGGCCTTTTTCCAGGAATACAAATAAGATTTTGTCAATGCCTCGTGCCAGGAAACTATTTTGTCTCATTAGACCTACCGATGCATCGAGGAGCTATAGCGGGCTTCACCCGTCACGTATTAAGTCCAATGAATTCCTCATATGAATAGGTTTAAACATAACATAAACAATCGAATTAAAACTAGCATACGAAATGTCAATACTTTCTCCATAAACCATGAATGGTATAAAAATAACACATCGACAATCAAACACATCACAAAACCTTCAATACAATATGGAAGTTTTGTATCATAATAAATCAACTTCAAATAAACTTAATATCCTTCAAAGGATGTTGACATAGATGAACTCAAAACTATTTGAGAGAAATATCTCTTTTTTGAAATCATTTAAAAGTCACATAATTATATAAGAAAACATTTACGTTGAAAATATTCTTATAAGCTTGTAAGGGAAGGTTCAAATATTCTACAATGTTGGAAAATATCCGCACCCACCGTATAAGTAAAAAAACACATTCTTACCTTAATTTTGTCGAAAAGGTTAAAAAATACCTTGTTTGGAAAACAAAAAAAATATTCCTTTATAAACTTATTATAAAAAGTCATACAAGGGTACAAATGACTTTAACCCATATTCTGTAAAATAGTGGGAATGTTTTGAAGTACATTTTTATAAAACATGGATGTGGATGATAAAGAGGTCCCAGTAGATAATTACATATAAGCATCCTCGGATAATGAAGAGATTGTGAAATAAACCCTTAAAAATTTGGTAACATACGAAACATACACCCCATGAAAGAGGTATCATACAATGAATATTTAAAAACACATAAATTAAAGTGTATTACACTAAGAAAACAATTATGGACAGTAAATACACCACACTAAAGTTAATAGTGGCAATATGATATGAATCTCATGGAAATAAAGAGTGAGATGAAAACCCCTTACCTTGTACTTTTCCTTAGTCGGTGGTATGTTCACTTCTTGTATAATAGTTAAAAAATTGTTATTAAATTATACAAGAACCATATACATAATTATGATATCATATATGATCTTCCAATAATGCTTTTTTAATAATATTTTAGTAGTATCATCGTTTCAGGTGTAAACTTACTCATTAACAAAACAATATTAAAAGATCATATATGATATCATATTTATATATATGATTATTGATTAATTTAATAATAATGATTTAACTATTATACAGGAGGTTAACCTAACCTTTACCAAGGAAAATTACAAGGTAAGGGGTTTTAATCTCACTGCTTATTCTCATGAGATTCATGCCATAATTCCACTATTACCTTTTGTGTGGTGTATGTACTGCCCATAATTGTATTCTTTGGGTAATACTCTTTAAGTTATGTGTATTTACATATTCATTGTATGATACCTCTTTCATGGGGTGTATGTTTCATAAGTTACTAAACTGTTAAGGGTTTATTTCACAATCTCTTCATTATCCAAGGTTGTTTATATGTAATCATCTACTGGGACCTCTTTATCATCCACATCCATGTTTCATAAAAATGTATTTCAAAACATTCTTAAAATTTTACAGAATATGGGTTAAAGTCATTTATACCCATGTTTGAATTTTTATAATAAGTTTATAAAGGAATCTTTCTGTCATTTTCCAAACAAGTTACTTTTAACCTTTTCAACAGAATTAAGGTAAGAATGTATTTTTTTAACTTACATGGTGGGTGCGGTTATTTTCCACCATTATAAAATCTTTGAAGCTTTCCTTACAAGATTATAAGAATATTTTCAAAGTAAATGGTTTATTTTATAATTACGTGGCTTTTAAATGATTTCAAAAAAATAGATATTTCTCTCAAATAGTTTTGATTTCATCTATGTCAACATACTTTGAAAAATTTTACACTTGTTTGAAGTTGATTTATTATGATACAAATCTTCCATAGTTTATTTAAGGTTTTGTGATATTTTTGACTATGGATGAGTTATTTTTATGCCATTAATGGTTTATGATTAATTTTTTTGGCATTTCATACGCTAGTTTTAATACTAATGTTTATGTTATATTTCATCCTCTTCTTAAGATGAATGTGTTGGACTAGTATGTTCCGGGTTGGGGACCGGTAAAAGAAAGCCCTCTGGGTTGGGGTCTGGCCGGGTTGGTGTCCGGTTATTAGAGGCACTCCGGGTTGGTTTCCCATTATTAGAGGCCCTCCGAGTTGGTGTCTAGTTATTAGAGGCACTATGGGATGGAGTCCGGTTACATGAGATCTCTAGGATGGAGTCCGGTTACAGAGGATCTCCGGGTTGGGTTCCGGTTATATTTATCCCTTAGGTCTTGGCAAGATGCCTTGACACAAAAAGTAAAGATCGACATTATGCATTTCCTTCATTATAGAGGTGGTTAGTGATATTTCTTGTGATTATTTGACTAGTAGAATATCCATGTGAATAAGTAAATGGAATTACTTAATTTTTTTCCCGTAATATGATGTAGTTCAAGTTTAAAAGGATTTTGTATTAGTTATACTTTGCCATAAATGTTTATGCTTATTTATGAATGTTTCCGTTGTATTGTTATCCATACTGAGCATCTGAGCTCGCCCCTTTCTATGTTTTATTTTTCCAAGGATTCTAAGAAGTGTATTGTGATTGATATGCAGGGTTAAGACAAGGGAATAATGGTGTTTGTGAAGGATTATTTATGTTGTTTTGTATGTTATGAAGTGTAATGTAACATTCATGTATGTAATCTATTTTCCAATACTGCTAAACCAATCGGTCCTTCGAGACATGATTCCTTGTAATCATTCTAATGTATTAAAATAATGCTCGAACCTTGGGTAACTGGGGTCGGGGCGTTACAGTTGGTAAATACACATAAATTAAAGTGTATTACACAAAGAATACAATTATGGGCAGTACATACACCACACAAAAGGTAATAGTGGCAATATGGCATGAATCTCACGGGATAAAGGCCTGTCGCACTATGAATGTTTTGGAGAATCTGATGTTGCGATTGATTTTGAAATTTAGATACATTTAACAGAGAGTATGGATGGAGGTACTTTGGATAACTATAATGTTTTGGAATGGATTAAGTTGAACTTTAGACAGTATTTTTAATGGTTAAAACATTTCTTATGATTATTTTTGAATATTATTATACTATAGTTTCATGAAAAGGACAGCCTGCAGGTTGGGCGATAACCCGTCACGTCGGACAAAGCTGAAGGAATCGAACTGACAACCATAGTGAGACAGGCCTTTATTATCTACCACTAGCCTAGAAGAAATCCCTGGTTATTACAAATTATTTTTTCATTATAATGGTATGTTTTAATGATTAGAACCTTATACTATTAGGATAAATATAATATTTTTGAGTTCTATTATCTTTTGGAGTGAAAGTTGAGTTTGTGGAAGAAATTATTTGAAGGATGAAAACTCTACTTGTCAATATATCTGTATATATTTATCTTATTCTATGAAGAAATTAATTCTTTAGGGAAGTGATATTAAGACCAAAAATGTGTTATTCTAATACCTTATGTTCTGTTTATCTGATGATATTTTATATCATCATATATTGATAGCTTTGAGGACCTCAATTCTACACTTGTTTGTGATTGATGACCTCAATCACTACCTATAAATATTTACATTTTCCCTCTAATTACATGTCTATAATTTCCACCAATGTTCTCCTATTCAAAACACTAATTTGGCGGTGACATTCTCATTTCTCTTTCCCTCTTATTAAAACTAAATTTTATTAACCCTATTCTCGATATGGGTTTTCCACAAAGGTATTTTCTATTTTCAACCTTTTATTTTCAAATAACAATTTAAAATTGCGAGGATGCAATTATTTGAAGGAGGGGAGAATGTAACACCCCAAGCTTCCACAGTACGTTTCCCTTTGAATAAATCAATAGCTTTCATTGTATGCAACTTCGAGACTCTAACACACAATGACTAATCAAAGCAGCCGTTATGAATAGTAATACCCACTTTTTGAAATTTTATGAATTTTATCATTCAAAATGGAATTCATTTTTGGATTTGGAATATCGAAATTAGCCTAGGGTGAAATTTTGGTATTTTTCTAGAATCTTTCAATTTTTGATGAATACTGAAAAAACACTGAGTTATAGTTTAAAAACGAATTTTTATTTAAATAATTATTTATTTTATTTAAATATAATTAATGTCAAAATAGATATATAATACATATATAAGTTCAATGTAATTCATTGAAGTTACTTTAGAATAATTTTAGATATATAAAACTTTTATTGAACTTTTCACAGTCTTTTACCCACCTCATAGGAGAATTTGGAAATTCACGTAAAACATAATTTTACCGCTTCTGTGAGTGGAATTTAGAAAATCTGTGAGACACGGTTAATATCAAAGAGTAAAATGTGGTTCAATGAGATAAAAATAATTTTTTGTGAATAGTAACTTTTTAATTTTATTTACCACGGTTAAAAGAAAATAGGGTAATTAAGGGTAAACATGATATTAATATTACCCTAACACATGTCCTAATTCTATTGGAAAAGTGTATCTTGAAAAAAAACCATAGGAATAAAATATTATCATTTAGGTCCACTTGGATTAGATTAGGACATTTATTATTATTTAATTAAAAGAAGAGTTAAAAGAGTTAAAATAAATGTTTAATTAATAAAAGTTTTTTAATATACGGTTATACATAAGATAAATTCGATTGTAAATATTCATTAGAAAGCTAAAAATATTTCCTATATAATCGTATTTATTTATAATTTTTAGACATTAAATAATTTAATTTATTTATGAAACAATGGTGATGCAGTAATTACCAAATTAATGAAATATTAAAATAATTGATATTATAAATATCCCAATAAATGTAATTTGAGAATTTTTATGAATTAAAATAATTTTATAGGATAATAGGACATGTTAGGATAAATTTAATTAACTTTGTTAGAAGTAATCATGCTGTTGTGATTTTCAAAAAAATCAAATTTCAAATAGTGTCAAGGCCCGTTGTCGTGCACCAATTCCAATTCGAGTCTAGCTCAAAGCGGTGTTTTCAGGTTTTACCCATAGGTACATCTGTGCCAGAGCCGCCTCTACCAGCTCGTATCTAGACAGGGATGTATTTCTCAGAAAACACACAAAATCTCTACAGTATAAAAATTCTAGGAAGTTCTTCTCTATTAATCCTCAAAGCCTATCATAGGGCTCTATGCTCTAATCAATTTTTATCTAAATATAGCTTCCAATGTTATTTCTAAACTTACTCTGATACCAACTGTAACGCCCCGAACCTAGTTACCCAGGGTCGGCGCATTATTTTAATACATTGGCATGATTACAATGAATCATGTCCCGAAGGACCGATTGGTTTAGCAGTTTTGGAAAATAGATTACATACATGAAAGTTACATTACAATTCATAACACAAAAACAACATAAATAATCATTCACGAATGCCATTACTCCCTTGTCTTAACCCTGCATATCAATCACAATACACTTCTTGGAATCCTGGGGAAAATAAGACATAAAAAGGGGTGATCTCAGATGCTTAGTAAGGATAACAATACAGCGGAAACATTCATAAATAAGCATAAACATTTAAGGCAATGTATAACTAAAACAAAATCCTTTTAAACTTGAACTTCAACATAATATGGAAAAAATAAAATGAAGTAATTCTATTTACTTATTCACATGGATATTCTACTAGTCGAATAATCAAATGCAATATCACTAACCACTTCCATAATGATGGAAATGCATAATGCCGAACTTTAATTTTTGTTTCAAGGCCTCGTGCCAGGACCTAAGGGATAACTGTAACCGAACCCCAACCCGGAGAGCCTCTATAACTGGACACCATCCCAGAGAGCCTCTGTAATCGAACTCCAACCCGGAGGGCCTCTCATAACCGAACACCAACCCAGAGTGCCTCTAATAACTGGACACCAACCCGGAGTGCCTCTAATAACTGGACACCAACACAGAGGGTCTGCTCTAACCGGACCCCAACCCAGAACATACTAGTCCAGCACATTCATCTTATGAAGATGATAAAATATGAAAAAAAACATTCTTATTAAAACTAGCATACGAAATGCCAAAAAATTAATCATATACCATTAATGGCATACATATAACTCATCCAGAGTCAAACATATCACAAAACCTTAAATACAATATGGATGATTTGTATCATAATAAATTCACTTCAAACAAGTGTAAAACTTATCAAAGGATGTTGACATTGATCAAATCAAAACTATTTGAGAGAAATATATCTTTTTTTTGAAATCATTTAAAAGTCACATATTTATAGTAGAAAAAATTTACTTTGAAAATATTCTTATAAGATTGTAAGGAAAGATTCAATGATTTTATAATGGCGGAAAATAGCCGCATCCTCCATATAAGTTAAGAAATGACATTCTTACCTTAATTCTATCGAAAAGCTTAAAAAGGACCTTGTTTGGAAAACGACGGAAAGATTCCTTTATAAAATTCTTATAAAAAGTCAAACAAGGGTATAAATGACTTTGACCCATATTCTATAAAATAGTAAGAATGTTTTGAAATAAATTTTTAGGAAACATGGATGTGGATGATAAAGACATCCCAGTAGATAATTACGTATAAACAACCTCAGATAATGAAGAGATTGTGAAATAAACCCTTATCAATTTAGTATCTTATGAAAAATACAACCCATGAAAGATGTTTCATACAATGAATATATAAATATACATAAATTAAAGTGTATTACACAAAGAATACAATTATGGGAAGTACATAAAACACAAAAAGGTAATAGTGTAAATATGGCATGATTCTCAAGAGAATAAGGAGTGAGATGAAAACCCCTTACCTTGTACTTTTCCTTGGTTAAGGGTAGTTTAACCTCCTTTATAATTGTAGAATAATTATTATTAAATTATAAAATAAATATGTATATAAATATGATATCATATATGATCTTTTAATATTGTTTTGTTAATAATATTTTAGTATTATCATCATTTCAGGTGTTAACTGATTCGTTTTACATTATATGATTTGTTACGTGATTCGTGATTGTTATCGATAGGTTGTATCTTATTTATATCCAGAATGATATCAAGTCCTTAAAAATTACTTTTAATCATCAAATGAGAATTAGTCTTGAATCGGTATGATGGGGAAATGAATCTAATCGCGTTTGTGGAGACGATAATCCGTACATACGCATGAACGCTACTTCCATTTCATTTTTCATTTTAAAAGGAATCAAAACCAAATGATACATAGGTATATTATTATTCTAGTATAATATAGTATCTTATATATGTTACTTATATTCATTAACACCATACTTTATACATTCCATGTATGGTATGAACGAGTCATATCACTTTGAGGGGGTGATAGTCCACACTTCCTCAAATGAAATTATCGTATATATATACAACATGAAATGAATAATGGTATGATATAAAATGGAATTACAGAATATTATATATAAAAAAAATATCATTAATTTCATATTTATTTACAGTTCCATCATAATGTCCACCATGATAGGTGGTGGGAGAAAATTTAATAATCATCGTTTCGTGAGGTGTTTGGTTACCATCCACAGAAACATTATGTTCTTGACTCATTAGATGGAGGTTTGTGTAAGTGTAGTTCGAATAATTCTCATAAAAATATCCTAGTATATTTTGGATACTGGTTTTTTTACAAAAGAAAATAATAAGAAGAGTTTAGGGGTTGGAGAAGTAAAATAAAAGAAAAGAATCTATGAGAAGTCGTTAACTTTAATTTGGGTAACTCCCATGGGTTTGAACCAAAAAAGGACTCTTGAAGTGCCTTATGTATAAGGTAAGGATTCTATGAGGAGGATATAGATGTAGGGAGCTTAATTGGGAAGATTTTTGAAGATCCAAAAGGCTTGAGAGGTGTGAGGAATTGGTTAGAAGTGGTGTCCTTTTATAAGGGGGAGGAGGGGCTCTTTACGAAAAACTTAAAGTATTATTTTATAATAAATTCATATTCGGTTTATAATGGATCCAAATTACATTATTAAATGTATAGGGTGGTTATAGGTAGAAAAAAACTCAACCAATATGTTTTAGACAAGTTTGGGTCTCTATTTTACCCTTATCTTTTAGGTTTAACTCTTAGTTAAATAGTTTGACATTTACCATGTCTCTTTTTATTTGTATATTATATGGTTAATAAACTTACTATAACCTTCTAATAGACCCCCAAGTGGTCCATTAATGATACACCTATCATTATATAAGTTCATAGGCCGAACCTTAGATTTTTAGAAAAATTATATCAATTAATAATATAATATTTGTTATAAAAACTCTTTTATGTCAATTTTGGTACTATTGGTTATTTTGTTTTTGATAAATTCATAATAGCATTATTAATTCGAAACAAATTCATATAACCAATAGTAAAATGTCATATTAACCTATAAAATTATTTTAATTCCTATAAAGTCTCAAATTACATTTATTTGGGTATTTATAATATCAATTATCTTAATCTTTCATTAATATGGTAATTACTGCATCATCATTGTGTCATAAATAAAATAAATTATTTAACATCTAAAAATTATAAATAAAATACCATTATATAGGAAATATTTTTATATTTCTAATTAATATTTATAGTAAACAATATTACTTATATAACACCATATAAGAATTAATTACTAACAGGTTTTTGTTTATTTCAATTTTTCCTTTACATTAAATTATTTATTCTAAAATGTCATTATCATTCATAAGTGGCTCCATGGGGTCCCAAAATCGACCCAAATATTTCCATGGTCTTGCATTATTCATCCAATAAGCGTAGGAAATGTGTTTAGGTAATTTTGAATTATTACAATATTCTTTTTACTTTGAATTACCCTATTTACCTTTAACCGCGGTAAATAAAAGTAAAAAGTTACTATTCACAAAAAATTATTTTTATCTTATTGAACCAAAATTTACTCCTCGATATTAACCGTGTCTCTCGGATTTTCGAAATTCTAATCAAAGAAGCTATAAAATTAAGTTTTATGGGAATTTTCAAATTCTCCTAGGAGGTGGGTAAAAGACGGTGAAAGGTTCAATAAAATTAATATATATCTAAAATTATTATAAAATGACTGCAATAAATTACAATGAAATTATATAAGTACTATTTATCTATTTTTACATAAATTAATTTAAGTAAAATAAATAATTATTTAAATAAAAAAATCAGTTTTAACCAACAACTCGGTGTTTTTCACTCTTCATCAAAAATTGATGTTTCTTAGAGAAATACCAAAAATTCGGCATAAGATATATTTGATATTATGAATTAAGAAATGATGTCTATTTTACCAAATTCAAAACATATAATTTTATTTAATTAATTTAAATTAATTCCCGTTGTTAAAACAAATAGCATGTTTTTACGAAATAATAACTATCAAAAGATTGACACTTACTTTTGTGCAGTTTAAATGTGAATAAATGTCCAATGACCAACATTTTATTAAATTGTAAAAATATATTATAAATATACTTTAAAACCACTCAAATTAATTATTTATCACTATTAATTATTTCTATTAAAAAAGTTGTTTTTAATTAAAATTTAATAATTTTCACTATTCATCAAAATATGAGAGTTATCCAAAAAGTACCAAAATTTCACCCTAAGCTAATTTCGATACTCCGAATCCAAAAATGAAGTTCATTTTGAAATATAAAATGTATAAAATTTCAAAATGTGGATATTAATATTCTTAACGGCTAGTATGATTGGTTGTGGTGTGTTAGAACTCGAAGTTGCGTATAAAACACGCTATTTTGTTATTCAAAGAGAAGCGTACTGTGACATCTTGGGGTGTTACAGACATTTACAGGTTATAGGTTTCAAATAGGGGGAGTGGGAGTGGCATAGAGGTTAAAAATAAATGATGTTTTGATGTATATTTTTACATTTAAAAACTCTATACATGATATATGGTTGGGTTGCATGGTTTAACATAACATGTTCCAACCATGCACTACACACTATTATCACTATGAATCATGTAAAATTTGGATTAATTTTTTTAAAAAAAATGCCCCATAGTGAAAAATGGCATAACTAAAAACAACATGAATTCAATTAGTTAGAAGAGTGGTTAGTAATAACCATGTTCCAACAATTTACCCTACTCTAAAACAATAAAATTATTAAAATTCAAAAGAATTTAACATGAAACACATAATGTGTGTTGAAATTTTTTATATAAATAAAAACAATGTAATTCAAGGATGATATGTGATAATGTATCAATATATACTAGTAGTGATCATATTTAAAAAAAATTCTTATTCAAATATTCTATTTATCATAAGAAAAAAGAATAAAAATGTAAAAATAGATATTTGAAGAGTATATGTTTTATTCCATTTTGAATTGAAACTATAAATACAAAATGTCAGAAACAAAATAGAAAAATCATTTTCAAAGAGTAATTCAATAATTTAATTGATGTTTTAAGAATTCCCATTCAATAAAATTAGTTGAGTAATTAAAACAATAGTTTCATGAGAGATCAATCATATATATCAATTTATAATATTATAGAGATGAATATTGTGGAATTATACTTTTGTATTCATCAAACACCAATATATTCTATGATTCTGTGATACCATTTTAGATATAGTGTGCATTCTTTTATTTTTACATTCAATGTAGTAATTATGATGGTAATGATAATGGAAAAAAATATTCCATAGAAAAATTATTTCGCAGATTATTTTACCAAGGATTAAATATATATATATTTGGATTTTAAATTTTCTTTATCTTTATTTACGTCCTTATCTGGTACCTATTATTTATATCAATTTGTTCAATTTCTTTAACTTGTAAAATCATTATGTAATTTTATTTTGTATCAAATATAGTTATTGAATTTTGGAATTCTATAAGATTTATCATGTTGTATTATTTTAAACATATCAAAAATCATTGGAATAATCTTCATGTAAAAACATTTGATGAAAACATGTGGGTATTTTCGTTATTCTCTTTAATGCTTTAAGAGGTTTTCTATATAATATTGAACGAAAAATCATTCAATTGTTAATAATTACAATAAATATTTAGTTTCTAGTATAAAAATACTTTATAATTTATTAATGATTCATTTTAAAAAATGATATAAAAAGAAAATATAATTCAATGAAAACCCTTTTAGTTAGTAGTCATTATTGTTTTTAATGTGTGTATACCAATATCCATACCTAACTTAATCCTAATTTATTCATACCATAACTATTCTCTATCTTTTTTATTATAAAAAAATAGAAATGTGTTATATATAAAATTGATATAATAAATTAATTTGAAGAATAAAATATATATTTTATAATAAATAAATTAATTTCAATAATGTAATCCAAAAACAGTATTGAAAGAGAATAGGAAAAAAATATACAAGATATTTCATTTCAGGATCCTAAATAACCTTATCAATACCTCTTAAGGTGTCATCCCATTTCTAATTTCCTTTGAAAATAAAAAACTATTTCATTAACTCATCTATTTTTTCATTTATAATATCTATACATTTATATTATATATTACCTTATCTATTTCCTTTTTTATCCTTAACATGAAATATTTTGTCTTTAATTTCTATCTATTTACTTCAACTAGAACATTTTTAATCATAAAAAAACTGTATTCAATTGATTATATTCATATTTTCCATCCATGATATCCCTCAAGAATTTCATATATAGAATCACCTATATTATTTTAAATATTTGAAAAATATTATTCATATAGTTTAATAAAATATTTTTGTTGCCTGCATATTTCAGACTATTTCATTATATATAGATGATTCAATATTAACATGTCCAAAAAAATACAATGGTGATTCAAAGAATCGAACAATAATTTTCTATAAATATTTGTATATTTTTTACCAAAAGGATCTGAATAAGAAAATAATAATTATTGGACATGGAGTGTCCTAATTTAAAATCTAAAAAATAGCAGTTTGATGAATTGATTGTGGAGTTTAATTTCATACCTTTTCGTGGAGAGAATATATATAAGTTTTCATCTTTAATAAGGAAAAATATTCAGTTGGAGATGGTGGTATGGAAGGATTTTATTTTTCATTTACATATGGGTGTGGTTACTCACAAATAGTTTCTATATATTAAAACTTATTTGGAGAATCTATATATTTCCTAATAGTTATAATATTATTTAACATTCACCTTTATGTGAAGAAAAAAATATCCTCTAGAGATGATGAACATTAAGGTGAGGTTAAATGATCATTATAAATTGATTAATACGTTGAATCCCTATCTAATTATAAACAATTAAATGAGTAATTATCGTTCAAATAACATTCCTTATACCTTTTTGGTAAGTGAAAATATATATTTAATCATTCTCCATGATTTTTCTTTGTGTGTTATAGAATTTAATGATGTTTAATTAGTTTAAATTAGAGGGATATATATTCTAAACATATTACACTATTGAGAATATTTTTGATTTCTTTTCATACTTATTTAGTAAAAAATTCAAAATCAATCCAATGATTTTTAAATGGAAAATTATTCTTATCTATTGGTTGATATAATCTTAGTATCTCCTAATTTAGCATCAATATTGTTCTTGGGTGAATAATAATTCTCATAAAATAATAAATAATTAATTATCTTCCTTTCAAAATTTATATGTATTGATACGGAAAATAATCCACATATATACAAATTTTTTTTGGATTCATAGGCTATTAGTGGACAACCATGAGACTAAATCTATAAGATTCCTCAAACATTATACCAACAATATGAATTTTTGAAAGAAAAAACATCAATTTCTTCTTATTAATCATTATAAATATATATATAATCACTTATAATATATCTATAATAACTTATTAATATAATCATTTTAATTTTAGATCATTTTTTAGGTAAAAGTTTTCCTATATTTAGATCTATAAGTATTTTTTCCTTGTTTTCACGTTCTAAATTTACATGTTGATAACATTATTGTTTTTATTATCTTCATTTATATTTTTTTAATTTTAAAATATAACAAAATTAATTTTTTATAATACTTGTGGAAATTTATTTAATCATTTGATATTAGTACATATTTTTTTTAATAAATCTTATTCGAAAAATCTCAATGTAATTCATTATAAACTAAATATATAATATCCTTCTGTGTAACCTAAAAAACAAATAATTTAAATATAATTAACATTTACATTATCGATATAACCATATTTAGGAAACAAAAATGTTTGTATCCATTTAAAAATAATATAATCTTTTCTCATGGTACACCATCTTATGAAAAGTATTAATACATTGATAAAATTTCATAAGGAGTTCATTATTAATGGAAGATTCATTATTTTATAAAACTGTATAAGATTGTTAATATCATTTACCCCAAAAATCCTCTTATACCTTATTTATATTCTAATGTATTATAACGATTTTGTTTTTCAATTTCATGAAATATTAATTGAATTACTTTTAAAACATTTAAAAAATTCTATTATTTAATGTCACATTTTATCATGGTGAGTTTTACGCATTAAAATTAGGTATCATCATAATATAAGTCCTACTAGGTATGGTAGTTTGATTGAGTACTTATGAAAGTGTCGAGATAAACCATCATTCAAACCCTGCTCTATCAATTTCACCACATCATGTCTTCTAGATGATTTAGTTATTGGGATACCCCCATGTCACAATTTTCATCAATATTATAATATTATGATATATTTTGAAATAAAAGGTGAAATTTTTAGCTGGGTGTATTGGTTGGTTTGTCAAGGATATATTCAAATATATGAAATAGATGATTGTTTCATGATTATGAAAGATCATAACCCAAGGATTTGAATTAGTGTGTTGCACTAGGTTGAGTGGAGGTTGTGCTGAGAAGATACCTTGGTAGAGGGTTTGATTTATGGGGGGGTGTATCATACTATGATTATAGGAGGGAAACTCATGGAGAGACCTAAGAGATAATATTTTTCTTGGGAGATGTTCATCACAACACTATGTGGTCTTATAATATTATTGAAATGTAAAATATCCTTCATTTCCCATACTCAAGGATAAGTGTTTTGTGACTCTTTTACACATATTTTTATTCGACCAATATGTAAGAGGGACCTTGGAACTTCCTTTATTAATATATTTTATTTATATTCTAATCCACTATTAATTTTCTGGTGGTTTCTCTAGGTAAATTAATAAATTCTTCCCCCACACTTCTATGTCATTGATTCCCATTAGTTTTAATTTTTCCAATGAAACCTAATGCCCATAGGGGATGAATTTAGGAATTGGGTAGATTTAGTATGAGGTTATGGTTGTCTAGGTATGGTTTCAATAATATTATTTCATAGTTTGGATTCCTCTTAAAAAGGATATTCTTTTTCTAATTGATTTATGTATGAGATTTTATGTTAACATTTTTCTTAAATTTCATTAAATTCTTGATATTCCTAACATGAGTTCTTATATAATGATTCATATATCTGATAATGTTTTCTGGTTGTAAAATTGTTTCAATTTTTTTTACATATTATATAAACATATTATATGGGTTTTATGTTCATTGTTTTCTAAATAGATTATTTATAGATTAAAAATGACTATTTAAAGGACTTAGTGGATTTAAAACTAAACTTTATGATTAGAGGGGCGTTTTAAACAATTTCAATGTATAAAAATGAAAAAACATAATTTTAAATATTTTTGTGTATTTAAATGATGTTTTAATAGGAATTTTGGATTTCAAAATCATATATTTTTTTGGAATATTTTATGGATGTTTCATAAAATTATTACAAAATTACATGGACACAATGTTTCTTTTGAAGTCTCTTTCAGAATTTTAAAAATTATATTTTCATAAAAACTTTTATAACATCATTTAACCCATCTTCCACTTTATAACAACTCATGTACTCTCAAGGAAATAATTGAATTGTTATATGATCTTTTATAAATGTGAGAGGTGTTATTTAATGTTAGGGTGTTTGAGGTGAGATGATATTTATTTCTTACTCCCCATTAATGAGTTTTTGTGATAAAAATGTTCTTGTTCATTTCATCACCTGCATATTAACATGGTATTAGAACTTACAAAGCTCGGTGTGAGAACATAGTTTATTTTGCACTAGTTAGATAATGTATGGGAAAGTGTCCCCCAGTTATATATTAAACCCTAGTTAAGGGTCTAACCTTATTTAATAAAGAGTGAATAATTTGGGTATTTATGTGATATTGAATGAAATATTGGTTGGTAGTGGGTTCCAAAAATGTTTTTTCATTGATTCTATTACCATAAAACTAGAAATTTCCCCATGATTCCTTGTACATATTTATTATTCCATAAAGGTGATTATCATTATATAATTTATTTCATCAACCTAAAATTTTTAATTTATGGTGCTGTTTCATGACATAATTTAATTTTCCATTTCAGGATTTGATAATTATATAGTTCCCTCTTATGATATATTATTATTCATCATTGTTTAGTTTATTTTATAAATGTTTATAAATTATGGAATACAAAGAGATATTTCAACGGGAGAAATGACTTTTTATAATTGATATTTATGAAAACTTTTTGGAAATTACAAAAAAATGATTTTATTTTTTTATTTTAATGTTCCTCAATTATAGGTACAAAGTGTTCCATTAATAAATTATTTATTCCAAAACATTATATAAAATGACAAGATTTTTTTTATTATAGATAAAAACCTTGAAAATTTATTTCTTTTTTGACTTATTATTCATAATATCTACATTTTAATTTTACTACAAACTATGAATTCATATAATTACCTCTAAAAGAAATTTTGTAAACATTTTGTTGAAATCGTAAGGGGTATGTTTATCTCCCACCTTACACACACACATGTATGTGTGTATATAGTTATTTTATCTTTAGGATTTATTAGGGTGTGATCCTTTTTTTTCTTTTATTGGTTTTTGTATTGATTAATTTATTTAATGTGGTTTCTGACCATGAGCCATGTAGAGTTTATTTTTTTATTATTTAGGTCATTTTATTTTCCCGATAATGATGTGTTCCACAATAAATCAGGATAATAATCTAGTATTTCTGTTTCGTTTATTTTCATACCGTAATAATTTATTCTGTTATATTTTATATCTAAATTATAGGCTATCGACTATATTATTTATACGTAATTATGATCATGATTGATTCTATTCCTATTTTGTTTTTTTCATTGATAACAACATAAAATATCTACATGAAAGTATAAAATATGAAAACAAAATAGATTTTTTTTATTAATTCGATCAATTATATTGTCATTATTTGATGGTGAAATTGTTCCCAGATGGTTATATTTGAATGGTTTTTATTTATTTTACCACTAGTGCTAATTAGGAATGCACTTTGAGACTTCTGATTAGTCTTGTCAAATGATGGGTCATGTTAACGTTGGATATTATGTGCTATAGTGGTATTAGAGTGCCTTATTTTAATTTCGTTGCATAGTTGATGTACAGTGGTATGAATTTCACAACATGATTGGTAATTGAAAGAAAAATTATATCTATTAGTTACCCATTTGGGGCCTCATGTTTCCTTAGTTCATTGAGGGATAATTCATTATTTTAAATTACATTATGACTATGTTGATGGATTTTAAACCCCCTTGTGTTTTATGTGATGTTTTTGAAAATTTAGGTTTTTTTTGAAAATGGAAGAAAATCATGGGTTAAAGATTTGCGTACATAGTCTACTAAACCATATGAAACACATGAACATGGTAATGATGACTATTCATAGGATTGAGCACAGTTAGAACATGATCCAAAAAAATGTGGTAAAAATGTTAATAGATATACCACTATCTAGATCATGCTCTTTATACCACTATTAATTTCTATCAATTCAAAATAGTTTTCCACACATTTTATTTGAGTTAAAGTATCTTTTTTATAGATTTTTGATGATGTTTCTGTGTGTGTTTTTATTTTTCATGTTATCATTTTATTATATATGTGTTTTAATGGTTTTCCCACTTAAAAAAGATTGTTTGAAAAAATTTATTTTAAAAAATGTTTTTCGATGGTTGTGAAAATAATATGTATGCCGATAATTTTCATTAAATTATTGTCACATTTTAAATGAAAACCCTAGTAGTGAATTTATCTATATTAAAAGGTGAAGGTGTTTTAATGTTTTATTAATGTTAGATATAGTATATTTATTTAAAAATATATTATGTTTAAAAAACAAATACAATTTTATAGAGTGATTTCAATTTAGTGATTTTTGTTTTTTTGGTTTGATTCCTTTTACATATATTGGATTATTAAAATTTTCATGTGAAGAATGAAATTATTGGTTTTATATTTTTCTCATTTATAGTATTCATCCTAGAGGAGACTTGATTAAAGTTGGGAAGTCTATTTCAAATGATAATCCCCCATATTTGATCCCTCTAATTCTTGACTTCACATAGATTCTGAAGACGGTAGTGGGTTCGAAATCATCAATTTTTTTGAAACTTATCCTTAACTGCTTGAATCACTGTAAAACTTACTTCCTTTATTATCCAAGTATATTTTATTTTCTTCACTACATAGTGTTAAGGAAATATTAATTTGTTTAGATAAACATAAATATTCATGGGTAAAGTTTATTTTTGAACTAATCAAATAAAAGAGCCTAGTTTTGTGAATTACCTTTTAATACCCTGGACTCGTACTCCCAAATATGCTTCTAAAAACATAATATTTTTATTTTGAAATTTAAAAATTATAAACATTTCCATATTTTAGACATCCAAATCATAAAATATGAAACCAAAAACATTATATCTCAAAAATTCCTATGGTAATATTAGTTTTATTATTTTGTGGATTTAGGATATACTCCTACATAACAAAGATGGAATTTCTACACAGAATCTATTTTTCCTAGAAACAACATTATTACAATGTGACACTAGATTCATTAAAGGTAACTCTCAGATCAATAACATTTATTTTATTTAAATTACTACACATATTTAATCTTAATGAAATTCCATTTAAATGAATTAGTGAGAAAAATATCTTTAAAGGAAATGTAAATAAATAAAATAAATTCATTAGTAAATTTAAAAACAAAAATATCATTCAAGGGTGATTACTTTTAATATATTAATCATTGATCACCCATAATCATTTACTTATAAACGACTCTAGATATACAAAAAATATATTTTTTAAAAATCATTTTCATATAAAAAATAATGGAAAGATAAAAATTCATTAGGGAAACTAAGAAAACCTTAGAATCCATGATAATTTTTAACAGAAATATACCTTTTACCATTAATAGTAATAATAATTCCTCTACAACAATTATCAAAATATATTGAAATAAAATGATATCTGAGAAAAGTAATTTTAGTGAATAAAAATTTAGGTAGGTGCCTTACGACATTATCTTCTTACAACCCTCATAAGAATGCTTTCAATAACCCTTAAAAATGTAATAACCTACTCAGTTAATTCCAATATAAATATCTGGAGAAAAATATCTCTACCCAATTCATTAGAAAGATATACCAAGTTCACCACATTAAAAAATTATCATTTACAATGACCTATATGAAACACCTAAAATCATACGTTTACATCACCAAGCTCATAAGAATATACTTCTAAATTAATAAGTGAAATATTTTTGATTATTGATATATCTCTTTCCTTTCAAACCAGATTTTTAAAACTAAAATACCTTGAATGATGGTAAGAATGTGTTTAATTAAATCAAACACATAATATTACAAGTTAATCAAAATATAAACTATTTTTTGTGATAATGAGAAAATACATTGATGCCTTATTTGTAAAAATATAACATTACTTTGGATAGCTCATGTATCGGTGAATCAAGCTACTGTGGAAGAAAGGGTAAAACTGTGTAAGTTCTCAATCATAGCTCGTGTTGTGATCCCAAAAGGTGTGTGACCATGGAAATTTCATGACCTCACAGCTAGACAGGCGGAAATATGGGGTTTCAGTGATTGGAAGATGACCTCCATGGGACATGTGTTTTATCATATCGTTTTACCCTCTGATGAACGAAAAAGGTGCGTGTGGAGTGTGGGCTCGGTTCCCTTGCATCCTGGTTTCCTTCGGGTCTATGAATGGGATCGTAATTTTGACCCAAGCTTGGTCAAGAATTCTTTTGCTCAGGTATGGATCCATATTCATAAGATAAGTTGGATCTACTTGCATCCTCAAATTCTGTGGGACATTGCATCTTCTGTAGGAAATCTGATCTGGCTTGATAAACAAACTGATAATCCTAATTTTGGTCACTTTGCGAGGATCTTAGTGGAAGTTGACATGTCACACACTCTTGTGGAAGAGGTTGTCTTCACCACCAGGGATGACAGTATTAATATTGTGATAGGTTATGAGAGGATACCAATGTTTTGTCTCAACTATCATATTTTTGGGCACACTTCTGCTGAATGCAACAGGAATAAGTTTTGCTCCATTTTCAATTCTCAAGGGCATGATGCTGGTAGTTGTCAAAGGAAGAAACCTGACAAGGAACAGGTGAATGACAATGTGCAGATGCAGGATGCCATCTTGGAATCCAATGCTGGCAATGTTCCCACTGGTGAGAATTTCAATGGTTCAGGGATCCCCTTACAGGATCCCTCTTTGGTGCAGACTTGTGACGGGGATGGTGAAAAAAATGAGGCACCAGTTATGATTGTTGGCAATACATCATCTGGGAGTGAACTGAATCTTAATATTGTGGTTACTGAAATTGCTGGTGATCCTGCTGAGGAGGTACCGGATGGACCTGTGATTTTTCCCAGTTTTGAAAGCTCTGGTGTTCAGCCTATACAAGCTTCATTTGTGCATGAGCCCTAGTTGGGTGAGGATCTACCTGATGGTGATCCTTCTGGGGAGGCACCAGTTAGAACTGTGCTTTCTCCTAGTAAATTTGATGATCTTCCTATGCAGGATTCAACCATGAATGAGACACCTTTGGGTGAGGGTCAACCTAGGCTGGAACTTGGTGAGGCTTTCTCCCTGGTGCCACTGGCAAAGGTGGCAAAAAGTATTCTTCATGCCTCCTTCAATTTGCCCATCAATTCGGAGAATAGATTCTTTCCTCTCTCTGATGATGTTTGTGAATCTCTCAAGGTTGGAGATCTACCTTGTGAACCAGTGGATAAGGCAAAGTCAGACCCTAGTGAATGCCTAGCTGTGAGCTATGCTGGACCTTGCACAAGGAAAAGGTCTGCCAATAAATGAAGATCTTATTTTGGAACTGCCAGGGTATTGGGAACCCTCACACGGTCAGAACCCTGAAACATTTCATTATGACCTATAAGCCCATGATTCTGGGTATTGCTGAACCTAGAATAGATTTTGATAGATGGATGGCCTTCAACTAGAATGCCCTCGAATACTCTCTTACTACAACCAATTAGCAGGAGAATCAAAATAAATCCTTATGGGTGTTGAAGCACAATAGTGTTACCATTGATTCTATTCAAACTGATAAACAATCAGTTACCCTCTTTTTTTGTTTTCAATCCAACCCTTTCTGTGTGACTTATGTGTATGACTTTGATCAGTATATCATAAGGAGGATATTATGGAACACCTTAGTCAAAAATGCTGAATCCATGTCTACTAGATGGATTCTGCTGGGTGACTTTAACACCATCTTGAGGCCTGATGAGAAAACTAGGGCCAATTTCTGTAGAGCATCAGCCAAAGACTTTTCTCTCTGCATTGATCGTTGTAAATTGTATGAGGTTCCTATTTCAGGTGCATATTTTACTTGGAGCAGGTACACAATTAATGGGCGACACGAAAGCAAATTAGATTGGTGTTTTGTGAAATTGGATGACATGAGTGATATGATGGATATCTCTGGCTTGACTCTTCCTAGAATTCACTCGGATCATAATCCACTTCTGATTGATCTTTGTTTTACTAACCTAATATCAGTACATTTACCCTTTAATTTCAAAAACTCTTGGTTGGTTGTCCCCGGTAGTAGGAAATCATCTTGGAGGCCTGGAATTCTGATGTTTTTGGTAGCTCCTTACACATTCTGTCCTCCAAGTTAAAAATTGTGAAAGCCAGACTCAAGGACTGGAGTAAAAAATCCTTCTCTAGTATTGTGAGTGAGATTAAAGAGTTTGAATCTTACTTGCTAAGTTGCCAGCAGAGTAATATGCATCAGGATACCCCATCTATTGATGAGATTCAAGCTGCCTCAAAGCTTGATAATATCCTCAATTTGAAAGACAATCTGGATCGTAATCAGTTTAATTCCAAGTGGCTTAAGGATGGGGATAGGAACTCAAGACTTTTTCATTTCTTTCATAGGGTGAAAAAGGTTAAGAGAACTCTCAAGGCCCTTAATATTGATGATGCTTTGGTTACATATGAAAATGACATTACCAATGGGGTGACTTGTTATTTTGAGAATTTATATTCTGATTCTGGTGGAAAAAGCTCAAAAAATATTATTAGATGTGTGGAACCCAGTGTGGATGATAGCCAGAACAAAAAACTTACTGAGGCTCCTTCTCTTAAAGAAATTCATTTTGCACTCTTCTCTTTAAATATGGACAGTACTGCTAGTCCTGATGGGTTCACAAACACGTTCTTTATGTTTTAATGGGATATCATTCACATTGATGTCATCAATGCTGTTAGAGAATTTTTTTCATCACTCCTACTTGCCTTTTGGGATGAACTCTAATTTTATTACTTTGATTCTGAAAAAGGAAAATGCCTTGGACATCAAAGATTTCAGGCCTATTGCCATAGGGAATTATTTACCGAAGGTCATCAGTAAAATCATGGCAATACGACTTGGAGAGGTTTCCAAAAATCTTGTCTCTATCAATCAATTTGGTTTTGTCCCTAGAAGGAATATTCAGAATTTTCATGTTACTGCTTCCGAGTGTATTAATATTATGAAAGGTAAAAGTCAGCATGGTAACATGGCTCTTAAGGTTGACATTTCCAAGGCCTTTGATACTATAAGTTGGGACTTTATCTTCTCAATTCTTCAGATGCATGGATTCTCAGAAAGAATCATTGTTTTGATATCTTCTATTTTGAAAAGTGCTAGTCATTCCATTCTTGTCAATGGTTCCCCTAGGGGTTTCTTTCAATGCACTAGAGGTGTCAGGAAAGGTGACCCTCTGTCTGGGCTTCTTTTCTCTGTGGCTGAGGATTATTTGAGTATGTGTCTCCATGACCTTGTCAACAGTGGTTTATATCAAAGAATGAGGGTTGGTAGGAACTCCTTTTCTCCTTCTCATTTACTCTATGCTGATGACATACTTCTTTTCTGTAAGGCCAAGAGGGAAATAGTTTCTAGTATTAAGAACATTTTCTCTCACTATGGAGAAGTTTCAGGTCAGGTTATCAGTTGGGACAAATCCTTTGTTGTCTTTGGTGAAAAAATTAGTATCTCTAAGAAAAACAGGGTTGCACGTAGACTTGGTGTCAAAAGAGGTTCACTGCCCTTTGAATACCTTGGGGTTCCTTTGTATTGGGGAAGAGTGAAACGTGCTCATTTGGAAGGTATTGCTTTGAAAATCATTAATCATTTGGCAAGCTGGAAAGGGCAGTCCATGTCCCAGGCTGGGAGAGTTTGACTTGTCAACTCAGTAATCACTTCTATGTTTGTATAATCCTTTTCTGTTTATAGATGGCATGTTTCCCTTCTCAAGGACCTGACTGGAATGATACGGAATTTCATTTGGACTGGCTCAGTTCATCAGAAAAATCTTGTTACTGTTGCATGGAAAAACTGCATCAAGCCGGTTAACAAAGGAGGAATGGGTATTAAAGATGTCAGACTTTTTAATAATGCTCTACTTCAAAACTTCACTTGGAGGCTTCTATCAAATTCTGACTTCTCTCTTGAATTTCTGGTTGATAGATTTTTTTATCGACTTCAAAAAGGTTTGTGTGTCTATTTACAATCCTCTGTGTGGTCTTCAATCAGAGTTGCTTATTCAAATATCATGTCCCACTCATTATGGTTGGTATGCCCTGGCTCTCTCCTAAACTGCTGGAGTACCCCTTGTTATCTTCTCCTATTAATGCCTCTGTTAATATCCCCATCTCTTTGAAGAATTTATCGATTGCTGATCTGCATGGTAATGATGTTGCTTATGGAATCATTCCTAATAATCTTCGGGTGGACCTTGCTAACTATAGTTTTGTGGATGCTGACACTTTAGTCTTGAAACCTGATATCAATGGATCCTTTTCCAGTTGAGGTTATTATAATCTGCAATGTGGTGTCAATACTAGACTTCCTTCCCAACTAGGGGGTTTTCGACATCCCTATATTCCACCCAGTGTTTATCTTATACTTTGGAGAATCTGGCAAAACAGAATGCCTATTCAATGCGTGTTGCAGTGGAAGGACTTTCATCTGGCTGCAGTATATCTCTTATGCCTTAGCAATGATGAATCTATTCTGTATTTGTTTTTGCAATTCCCGTTTTCTGATTTCCTATGGAAGCATGTGCAATCCTCTTTTCGCTGCTGTCTTGATCTTTCATCACTTGATTCGCTGCTCAGTTCTTCTACTAAGATGGATTTCAGTGATCAAGTAAAATCACTCTTTATTGAGGCTGTTGCTTCAGTTTTCTCTTTAATCTGGAAATCGCGGAATGATCTGATTTTTAACAATATGAAATCATCCTTCTGGGATGGTTTTCTGGTGGTTCATAGAAGCCTCAAGCTTTCTTCAATGATTCAAACTGGTTCTATGAATAATGACATTTCTGACCGTGTTCTCTTGATAGATCTTGGTGTTCGTGGAAGGGAAAGGAAGAGCAGAATGGTCAAATATATTTGGTGGATTCCACCAATTTCTGAATGGCTGAAAGTGAATGTGGATGGGCATGCCTCTGGTGCACCGGGTCCTACCGGATGTGGTGGAGTGTTCAGAACGCACCGAGGCTTTGTCAAAGTTTGCTTGTTTCATTATGTTGGATATGCTCATGCAATTGAGGCAGAACTCTGGGTGATGATCAAGGCTATCAGGTATGCGGTGCGTTATGGTTGGCGTAGAGTTTGGCTGGAGTCGGATTCTTCTATTGCTGTGCAGATTCTGAATGATCGCTCTCAGAATATTCCTTGGAGGATGGTGTCTGCTTAGATCTCCTGTCTTAGACTTGCTGAGGGTTTATGCCTTGATGTCTCTCATGTGTATCGTGAAGCTAATCAGGTTGCTGATGCCCTCTCAAAAAGGGAGATTATGGAGGTCAGCTCGAGTTTTTCGTTTGTTCTACCTACTTATTGTGACAGTTTGGCCTGCAATGATCGTGAAGGTGCCTTGTATACAAGGCTTTGTAAGGATTCTTGTTGTTGAGGCTCTTTGTACCGTTTAACTTTTTTTAATATAGTTTTTTGGGAGTAGGTCTATACCTGTCTCTCAACCTTTTGTCTATATCAAATATATTTAGAGAATAAATACTTAAATCTTTGAAAATGAGGTATTTAGGTGAACTGTCATGTTTGACATGAAAACATGTGAATGATTATAAAATTGATGAAATAAGAATTGAATAGATTTATAGATAAACAAATTTTCAATTATGAAATATAAAATACAGGGATAAGTAATTTTATAAACAAAAAAGATGAAATATGTGTTGAGAATATATTATCTCTTAATTAAAGGGAATTGAGACTTGAAATACCTTAAGTCGATTCTAAATCATCATTAGAAATGTGAAATGGATGGGGTGGGCTAAGCCCGCATGGGCTTGAGCCCACGCGGGCTAGACCCACAGAAGCCCACATAAATACGGTTGGATTTATCAAGCCTTCCCCGCCCCATAGTGGATGCAGGCAAGCCTACGAGAATCCCGCATTCAATGTTGTTTATTTTATAAATTTTTAAATTTTGTGGTGGAGGAGGCTGGGGGTAGCGGTGGAGGAGACCGAGGCCGGGGTAGCGGGAGAGGAGGCCGGGGTCGGGGGGTAGCGACGGAGGAGATGGGGTAGCGGGGGTCGCGGAGAAGGAGGTCTGGGCTGGGGGTAGCAGCGGTGGAGGAGGTCGGGGGTAGCGACAATGTAGGCTGGGGGGGTAGCGGCGGAGAACGCCAGGGCCAAGGGGTAGAGAGGGTTGCGACGGGGGAGGCAAAGGACGAGGGGTTGTGGTGGAGGAGGCCGGGTTCGGGGGGTAGCGGGGGTCATGGTACGGCGGAGGATGTTGGGGCCGGGGGTAGCAGCGGAGGAGGCCAGGGGGTTGCGGGGGTAGCGGGGGTGACGACGGAGGTGATTGGGGCTGTGGATAGCAGTGGCAAAGGAGGACGATGGGTAGCGGTGGAGTAGGTCGGGTAGTAGCGGCGGAGGACTTCGGGGCCGGTGGGTAGCAACGGAGGCCGGTGCTAGGGGTTAGCGGCGTGGGAGGCTGGGGTCGGGGGGTAGGAGGCCGGGGCCGGGGGAAGCAGAAGAGGAGTCGATGTACAGTGCAGTAGGTGAGTGTGAAGGAGGGGCGGGGGAATTTGTGAGGATAAATAAAATAATTATAAATAGATAAATGGAGGCAGGCATGCCGTAACGTTGGGAAATGAAGGGCAAGGGAGGCTGCGGGACGGGAGGCATGCATGTAGCATTGGGAAATGAAGGGCCTAAAAAATTTAAAGTTAGTATAATTATTATAATAAAATTACACCATTAACCTGTGGGCCAGCCCGTATCCGTGCGGGTAAACCCGCACAGGTTGGATGTCCATGTGGGCTTCCCATATAAGCCCGTTTCAAATGTGGGATATTTTTAATAATCCCACCCCACCCCAAACCCGCCCCAAGCCCGCTTAACCCGTCGGCCCGCAACCTGTTTTGCACCGCTAATAATTATGTACACTATTTAATACCCTGAATAATAAACATATGTTTATTATTTACTATCATGACTAACATTTTCAATGAAATCCCCTTATCCTAGTTTCTTCTATTTCATTTATTTTCTTTTTTTATATAGTTACTAAATCTATTATTTTTTGCGTATGATGTTTTGAGGATGTACAGATCATAATCACAAAAACAAAAATCTTAGGTTAAACATGTCCTGTGAAGTCATTAGTACATAATCAAAAGAATATTAATACATTCATAATTATAAAATTTATTCATCATATAAATATTTATATCCATGCATGGAAATAAATTATGAAAAACAATATACATCATCTCATGAGGTTGTTGTCTTCACATGAACATTAGTGATGCTTTTATATTTCATTGGATTTAAAATAAATAAATAAAAAATAATATTATCATTAATAATTTATTATATTGTAAGAAACAAAAAATATATTAATTAAATATTCCCCCATTACAATCCTTGAGAGGTTACTTTATAAAAACAATGTCTACCGATATTTATTGACTATAGTCTATATATGCAGGTAGATGATTACATTTTTAATTTTTGTAATGATATTAATGTATATGAAATATTATATTTATAGAAACCTAATTTTTTCATAAATATCATATAAATACCTCAAATCCATCTTAAAAACATACTATATGATATGTTGAAGGGAGATGAAATAAATTAGTTAGTGAGGAAATAGTAAGCACATACTCTAAAATGATTATTTTGTTTCCACTATTATAGGAAAGGAGATGAATAACTGTTTTAACCAGTATAATACCATCTTAGTATATTTGAGAAAATTAATTTTTTATATTGGAATGGTTAGGACATATTTGATGCAGGAAGAAGAATTAGTAAAATGAAAATGTTCAATTAAGATGATTACCTTGTATGTAAAGAACCTACTTTATATCTCACATCAAGGTCCCTAAGGATGATATTTTAAGAATACAAGAACCAATATAATTTATATTTTAAATTTGAGATGATATATTTTATAGGTTCTGATCAAGATAAATGGATCTTTAAGTGTGGGGAAGAGAGGAGATTTGGGTTTTAATAACCCCGACAACAGTAACCCAGTGCAAGTGCCTTAATTTATTACATTGAAATAAATATAAGATTAAAATCGGAAAGGATAGATCAGTATAGCAGTTCTAGATTTCCAGATAAACACATGATAATTATTTCACATTTAGAATATAAAATTTAATACAATTCATTACAAAATAAATTAATTTATTTCTTAAAAAACATTCGAGAAAATCTTATTCATACCCTAAGGAATGGAATCAAAATAAGGGCAAGCTCAAATGATTATAAGGGTTTATTATAGTGGAATATATCATGGATCATTAAGAATAATTAGTATTTAACGGTAGAAAATTTAACAAACATTCCATTTAAATAACATGGCTATCATGGTGAGATAATGAAGAAATAATAAGGCAAGGTAAATTACATAATACCCAGGACATTGAATCAATAAACTAAGAATGAAATGATTCTATAGATAATGTAAACCAAACGATTTAATATATGATAATATTAATTAAATTCTCAATTAATGAAAATTTAAATTATTATAATTCTTGTTTCCTAAGTACAAGATATTTTTACATTCAATAACTTTTTTATGACATTTTAAAACATACTATGTAAATATCCATCTTATTTTTCCAACCGGTTCCTCTCATGAGATTACTAAAGTATGGAGGTGACTACATTAACCTGGACCCAACCAGTTTCATTATAGTACAATGTTTCCTCATATATAGAATAAAAATTTAATTTATAAACAATGTTTCTTATAAAATATTTATATCGAGTAAAGAATACATTTTTATAATTATTCCCCTAGTCAATAAAATAATATTCAAAGTAAATAAAAAATTTGTAAAATTGGAATATGGATTAAGAAATAATCATAAACATTACACATGGATAATTAAGTTTAATATAAATTTAATTTCCAATTAAAAACTATTACAATGAAGTGATTGTTTTAAGAAAAATTTGATAATCACAAAAGAAACCCAGATTCAATAATAAATTTTACCACTTAGTAATTATCATTTAAATCCCTTTGGAAGAAATAATTCAAATTGGAAAATAAAATAACATTAATAATGAGTGAATCATGATATTACAAATCAATTTTGGTAGATTATTCACCACATAAAAGTTATTTGGTGAATAATATCAAATAAGTCACAATAAAATGTAAATTGAGATGAAATCCCTTACCTCATGATTCCTTATGGCTGAACATTATGTAACCTCCTATTTATTGATTTTAAAGAGGTTATTATCTTATTATAGAACCATAATATTTTTTCTAATATCTTATATAATCCTATTATAACATCTTATTTCCAGTTAATTAATAATCTTTCATTATTTCCATTCATTGAGGTGTTAGTTGCCCTGTTTTCTCATGAGTGTTTTATAATGAAAGTTTGTATTATTGCACATATATATTTATGTAATATCAAGAATAAAAATAATTATATAAAAATCAAATTTTAACATCAATTATACATTTAAAATCAACAATCAATGTTGGTTATGAAAAATTAATTTCGTTATGATTATGGGGACAGTTGGCTATACGCACACATGAGTAACACAACCACTTTAAAAGATAATTTTGAGAAGGAGGTAAGACATATTTTAACATTCCATAATGATCATAATTTAATTAATATAATATTATATATCTATATATATTTATATCATAAATGTGGTGTGGTGAATCAAAGAGAGTCACATATCTTTCTGAAGGGGGTAGTCCGCACATACACCAACGATGTTATCTCTAAATGTGTGAAAAAGAAAGAAATAAAATGATATATATATATATATATAATATTCCTAAAATGATATAAATATCCCCAAAATTATAATTAATTAATTTATATCATATATAGTCATTATCCGTATCTTTATCACCAACCATGTAAAGTGTTAGTGAAAGACAAATCAAATTGCTTCGTGAGGCGGTATTCCACCGTATACATGTACAAAATTATCGTATCTCATAAGGAATTTAAGGAAAAAAATAAATGATATAATTATGAAAAAGGTTTATTTTTTTATAAATATCATATATATACTTTAGATTATTCATCATACCCATCATTTAGAGGTGGAAATGAAAAAACTAAGGACATCGGTTTGCGAGGCACTAGTCCTTAATATTCACAAAATATGATTTCATATCCTATTTGATATTACCATGAATATTTTTAGAAAATAAAATTAATATAAAAAACATTAGTATATATATGTTAATTAGGATATTATATAATATTGAATTCATAAAAACTGAAGGAGGTGGAGAAAGAAAAAAATTAATGTTGCTTGAGGAAATACATTACATCAGATTCAGTAATGTTCCATTAGTTTAAACTAAACCATTACAAGGACCGATTTATAGCCGAAATAATTTATGTAGTATTAGGGGATTTATTTTTGGTAGTGATTTATGTATGTATTTTATGAACATAAGTTGTTATAATGTGTGATGTAGGGGGGAGGGTGAGTGCCCTTTTATAGTCGACGAGGTGTGGAATTCTTGTAAATACTCATAACCATTCACTATGGGGAGGTCTGCATTACCTCATGTGGATAAATAATTGAATAATAATTGAGGGTAGTGTTTTTTTTGTGAAAAACCCTAAAAAGAAAAAAATAATTCCTTTTTTCTATGTTGTTCCTTAACTTCTATGTTTTCCAACATTTATCATTTTGGTTTCTATTATGGTGACTAATTTTCTAACCATTGTAATTTATCCATTAACAAAAATTTAAATAAAGTCTTATTATTTATTTTATAACCAGTGATTCAAGGTATTATATCTAATTTTTAAAATGAATATACCATGTGTGTTTTAAAATATTTTTAACAGAAGTGCAAGTAACATGAAAAAAATAAACATTTACCCTAACCATGATGATGACACTTCTACTATATATAGGTCAATATATTCATTATAAAAGATAAATTGGTCCATGCATTAAAATTATTTTACATTTATTAACAGTTAAAAATCACATGGAATAATTTAATATTTTTATTAAGTTTTTAATCATTTAATAAAATATCATTTATTATAAAATAACATTAATGTAAATTTTGAAATTATTTATATAAATTGAAATTAGAAAATATCTATATATTTATATAATTTTAATATATTAAGGTAAAAACTTTTTACATGATATATACATATACAAAATTTAATGGTAGACAATAATTCATTCAATTTATGTCACTTCTAATTTTATTATTATCACTTATTTTAGTTAATTATTAATTAAATAATTATTTCATTGGTATTTCATATCAATTTAAAGTAATTATTTTATATATAAAAAATTAAAATCAATTATCATAGTAAAATATATTTATTTTCATTTCAAAATAATATTTATAACTGAACATATGGCATTTTGTCCCTCTCCTAGAGCATTATAAATATAAAATTCAAGGACGGTTCATTTTCTTAATTTTTTTTAAATAACTTATTATATAGGTAAATATCCCAGAATATTATCCCAATAACACATAAAAATTGAACAAAATGTATTAATGGAAATAATATTTCTATAAATTGGATGTTGTACATGTTTTGGATCATTCATACACCTTATATTTTATGTTTAACAACTAAGTAAACTCGTTTTTACCTTAATAATTGTAATAAATATAATTTTTTCCACTAATAATTATGGTAAAAACATATGTTGACCATTTTAGATAATATAAATTTTTCTCAATCAAGATGTTTAATCAAATTTTCCAAATCTACTCATATAAGTGAATGGGTATAATTTTAAATTAATCCCAGATATGTGACAAGAAAGTGGGGTTTTAAATTGAAAAATGTTCAAATGTTTATAATGTTTTTAAATAAAAATTCAACATGAATATGATTGCAATGACATAAATTGGAATAATATATGTATAATTTTTTATATATTTACTTTAAATTTTTTTTTAAATATAATTTAATATTAACATTTATTTTGATGAAAACACATTTTTCAATTAAAATCTAGTATTTTCACTATTCATCAAAAAATAAAACATATCAGGAAAATACCAAATATTTACACTAAGATAATTTTTGTATTAAGATTAAAAAAATAGTAGTGTAAGAAATTAATATGAAATTTGTTTTAACTAAGGATGATTAAATGGTATTTTAGAAGAATATAGTTATTTAGAAAACATTTCCTTTACTTTTAAATGATTCTTATTTTATAATTAATCAATAGATAATTAATAAACATGTAAAAAATATATTTTTTATAAGCTACATAATCCTATACATACACTCCATTATAATGGCTAGGAAATAATTTCCATATTAAATAATATTATTAGTAATATATTAATGTTTAGTAACACTTATGCTTGCGTGTAACACATGTGTTTAAAGAAACTTGTTATTTCATATAACACAAGATAAACATAATGTTTCATAAATATCATGATATATAAAAGATTGAATTTATTTAAATAGTAAATATATCGTAAAATTATAGAATTTTATATTCCCATTAAGAATTGTGTTGTGTTTCATACACACTATCAAATACAATGTTCCTAGTTTAGGATTTTGGTAAGTTACATTCTCCCGACATTAATTAAATTGCATCCTGCCAATTTAATCTTGATCTTTGAAACCCATGGTTTTTTATTTGACAATTTATTTTTTTTTAACCCCGCATCATAGAAGGGTTAATGAAATATCCTCTTAATAAGAGTGACAGGGATGTAACAAATGACATATAAGATAAAAACAAATATATTTCAACATATGAGAACATTGGTGGAAAGTGAAGATGTAGAAACTGGAGAAAAGAATAAATAATTATAGAAATATATTGAGGTCATTGATCCTATGAAATTGAATGATCAATGTAAATTTATGTTGATCAATACCATAATTATGTGATTATCAAAAAGTCCATCGGTTTAACAAAAATGACGGTATTAGGATAAAATATTTGTTTCTAGATCCCTCTCTAAAATATGATGAATTCATAGACTATTCAATAATATGATGAAATATACTTTCATGATACATTTAAATTTCATAAGAATAATGTCAACATTTGGTTGTTCTTTGATCAATTCCCAATTCTTCCCTTATTGAATGAAATGAGTATACAAGAATGAATTTTCTATTCTTGAAGGACTGAAATTCAATTTTAAGAGAACATAATATCTATGCGAGTGTGATAAATCATTATATCTATCTCAAAATATTTTCCAAATCCAAAATTTAAAGAACATGTTTTCCAATATAAATAAATATCTATATACTGAACTAATAAAATATTCTCAAAAAACTCATCCAAAGATCCAAATAAAACGTTTTTACAAATGGTGAACCATATGACCCTTCCAAAATATTATGATCTAAAACATTAGAATCAATTACAATGTAGTCATTAGTATCAAATTTACTTTACCCATATCAATCATCCATTTATCCAAACATCATTATCTCAACCTCAGGAACATATTAAGGCTTATCTTTCCCTCAGCCATGTGTCTTCAAAAAATTAACATTCCATTGAATCAATTTTCTTTCTACCACTCAACATATTCTCTCAAATAATTAATTAAATAGTACTATATTAAATTACTTATATATATTATAATTATTATAATGAGAATATCACCAATAAAATAAATCTATTACATATTTCATGGATCCAAATATATAGGAATTTTAATCATTCCACTTCAGTTTTATCAATTACATAAGGTTTTCCTTTATCCCATTTCTTCTATTAATGTATATTCCTTTGATAAATGAGACATTCATTTTTATATTACCCCATATAATTATAGTTTAAACACTTAATGGAATATTTTTATTTATTCACCTTTCATTCTTTACCAAGATTATCCTTTTATAGAAAATTATTTAAACTCCCAATCCGTTAAATAATTTCACAAGGATATTCTTTCCATAGTTATCACATGTGGGAATATCCTTATTTACCTTCTTCCCTCTATTAATATTATATTTTTCTATCATATTGTTAAATTTATTACCTTTTAATCCATAAGACGTGGATAATTATTCCAGAATCATGATAGAACATTAAAATATTTAATCATATGAATAAAAAGATTGAGACACTAGTTCCTTTCATAGAATTGTCTTAATCCCATAAATTAAATGGTCAATCGTTTATTCTATGTTGCGATTGAAATTCATATCATACCTTGATAAAATTGTAATGTTATATTCATAATGCACAATAAATTCCTCCTCATTTATATTTTAACAATGAAAATTTATCTTATTCTCATTGTTTTTATCATGAGAAAAATATATATCAAATAATCTATAATTAATGTCCTTCAATTCAATTATTTTTATTACTACCCCCACCATAATATTATGGTCAATGACCACCATGGATCTAAATTACAATTGAGAAAATATAATGAATGTTTAACCTTTTCCTTTTCACGACATCCTATTTTCATAAATATATTCTCTAAATACAAAATCTATTGATATGATTCCATTGGATAAATAGTCTAACTAAATAAGGGGAATCTATCACTTAAAGTGTCAAACATTAGAGAATATCAATTTAGAATAGGTTACTTCATATAGAAATGGTTATGGATGATAACCTAATACATGTACATTAACATATTCACAATGTTATTAGTTCCAATACAAGATATATTATATTTTTCAGTAAGGAAACCTATAAATTAGCCATGAGTATTAATAACATTCTTCGTTTTAGGTTCCATCTAGAAATATGGGAATATACTAGATTATCTAAATTGATTATGGATTTTAATCATAATATTTGAATTTCAAATATGGTGTAACATTTTCAATAAAATAAACTTTATACATTGTAATATCAGAATCATAAACTTTGTTTTATTTGAGAATATCTTTAAATTCAAATACTTAATAATGTTTTGTAAAAAATTGTGAATTATCCTAAAAATATATCCTCATAGTTTCAAACCAGATGCATATTAAGGAAGATTTTCTTGTACCAAGTAATTCTTGAGTCAGGAATAGCACACCTTCTTTCAAATTTATTATCCCTGGGTATCTGTGTGCTAAAACCATGTCCACATGTATCATCTAGAAGAGGATGTATCGTTTGGAAAAACCATACAACATCTACCTTAAAAAAAATTATGATGTTATTAAATACTTATCCCCAAATTATGTATTTGGGTTATGTTCCCAAATATATTTCTTCTTAATTATGGTTCCCAAAGGTTATATTAAACTGGATCTATTCCCAACTGTAATAACCCTTACCCTAGTAACCTGAAGCTGGTGATTTGCAATATTATATTAGTATAGATATAAGATTCAAATCCCAAATGACTGATCAATTTAGTATTTGTAGACAACTATATATATACATGGTAACCATTTTACATTCGGAATATAAATGAAATATAAAAAATTACAAAACAAATGAACTATCTCATTTAAAATTCATTCAAAAAATTATTTTTCATACCTTGGTGAAAGGAAAAAAATATGGCTGTGATCAAATGATAAGTAAGTTTAAACTAAGACAAATTCTATAATAAATCACGAAAATAATTAATATGGAATGGTATACAACTGAAAACACATTAAATTTAAATAACATAATTATCATGGTGAGATGAGGGAAAATCGATATGGTAAGGTAAATAACTATGAATGTAATGAATACATATATTATTTCATAGAGAAAACATCATGGATAATAATAAGAAAATAATTATCAATTAGGAAAATTATTTAAAATTGGACATAATGTTTCCTAGGTACATGATTCCTTTACTGATAAGACTATTCACAAGAGAGTATAAAACATACTTTGTAAAAACCCATCTTATTTGGCCATCTTATTTGATTCATGAGACTATCATTTCATTGAGGGGCTTATATCAACCAGTCCCCAACCCATGCCATACCATTCAAAATCATTCTTCTCATATCTAATAATACATTTTATTTATAGAAAATTTTCCTTATCAAATATCTGTATTGAGTAAAGGATACAAATTTAAAAATAGTTCCCCATTTAATAAAATAATTTTCCCAGTTAACACTATATATAAAAATGGTTTAATGGATAGGAAATAATCATATCCACTAAAAAAAATAAGTATAATTAATAAAAAATTAATTTCCAATGAAAAATTAATACAATAAAGTGATTTTTAATAGAAATATAACAATAACCAAATTATGTGAGATTGCATAATACCTTTTATCACATGTAATTTTCAATTAAAATCTCATAGGATGAAATAATTCAAATTAGAATATAAAATAATTTTATGTATGAATTATTCATACCTTTAAATGTGATATTGGGTTGTATATACACCACATAAAAGTTATTTGGTGAATAATAACAAATAATTTTCATTGTAATGTTAATTGAGATGAAATCCATTAATTCACACTTCCTTTTGGTTGAAAGTGAAATAACCTTCAATATATTTGTTTTGAAAATTGTATTAAATTATTGAAAAATGATATTAATATTTATAGTATCTTATACGATTCTTTTTTGACATCTTATTACCCATTTATTAATAAACGTTCATTATTTTTATTGTTCAGGGTGTCAATTTCCTAGATTTATGATGTGTGTTTTCATATGAAATTGTCTATTTTTTAACATATTATAGATTTGTATCATCACAATAATAATAATTAAATAATTATCATGTTTATACATCAATTAAACCTTTAATATAAATCACGAATTTTGGTTACAAAAAATGATGTATGTTACATTCATGGACATGGAAGGTCGTATGTACACATGAGTAACAATTAAAATTTTCAATGATCATTATAGATAGAAGGTAATTAATAATATAAATTTCATTAATAATCATTGATTAATTAATATCATATTATATAGTTATATATATAATCCATTCTATGTGGTGATGCAAAGAGAGTCATATCGCTTCATGAATGCTGTAGTCCACACGTACACGAATGATGATGTCATTACATGAGTGCAAAGAAATGAAATAAAATGATATATATTATATTTAAATAAATATAATCATGTCATTTATATCATATATATTTCATTTATATAATATATAATCATTCACATTATCTTTTTTACATTCAATGTGAAGTATTTGTGATATACAAAGCACATTTTTTCACGCGGCGATAGTCCTCCGTACACATACTACTTTATCATATCTCCTATGGAATGGAATGTAAAAATATTTATATGATATAAAATCTAAAAAAGTATAAATATGTTTTAAATATGTTATATATTTTTTATATCCATCATCATACCTCGCCTTGAGAGGTTGAAATGAAAAAACAAATGACATCTGTTCACGAAGCGATAGTCCTCCATACACACAAATGATGATTTCAAAACCAATTCGATGGAAGTGTGTGTATTTTTAGGTCATACCATTAACATAAAAGTAAATACTTATATGAATTACACTGAGGTAATTGTATAATAATATTTTAATTTAAATTTATGTAGGTGGATAAAGATACAAAATAATGATGCTTGTTGAAGAACATTACCTCTTATTTGGGTATCTTCATTTTGTTTACGGTAAACCCTTCTTAGGATGTATTTCATCACAAAATAAAGCATATATAATTAAGGTATGTAATTTTTAGAGTGATATGGGTATATTTTGGAAAAACCAATGTGGTTTATATTGTTAATAAGGGGGATAATGAGTTCTCTTTTATAGTTGATGAGGAGTCACATTATTATAAATACTCAAAAGTATTCACTATTGGGAGGTCTCCATTTCCTCATATGGTTAAAAAATTTAATAATAATTAATAGGGGAATTTATTATCAATATAAAACCCTCCAATAAAAAAATATTATTTTATTTTTATAAGTTTGTTTCATTATATATTATTATTCATACTTTTACCATTTTGGTTATTATTACAGTAACTAATATAATAACCTCAATAATCTACCCATTAAGACTAAATAAAAAATAGAATTGTCAAAAAATTTATCCCCAAAAATTATAAATATGTTATATAATTTAAAAAATTAAAATCCCATATGGGTTGAAAATCTATATGCATACTAAAGAAGGATTTTTTCTAGACATGTGTCACTCCCTCAGCGCATTCCTCCTCACTCGATTACACAACTTCATTCCCACGACCTAATTCCCATACACCTGAATCATGATTTAAATCTGAACCTCAACCAGATAAAACCCATTATCCGCCTCCTTCTTCATCTGATGAGTCCTCTGCCGCATCCTTCTTCGTCTGAATATTTCATCAAGATCATTCTCCAAAATTTATGGTCAGCTCTTCTTCTCGGCACTCCCTCATCACTTATTCGAATATCTACAATCTAGGGTTGGGTATGATAATTCCTTCTGTAAATGAAATCTAGGGTTTAAATATCTTCATACTCAGCTACCAGGGCTCCATCATCACTGACCACCTTCAATTCTTTCATGTACCTCTAGTACAGTAACTCTGAAATCATCCACCAACAACTTATTGTCTATTTTTCTCAAAAATATGTACTATTCTACTTTTCTGGTTATGTCAGTTTCTCCTTGGTTTGGCTCCCAGAACCCTTTCTACTACAAGTATATTATCCAACTAGATTGAAATACTTATCCCTTCTATTCATCTTTATGTTTTTTGCAGGTTCACAGAAGGTAATGAAACATTCATAATACATTATCATATTTCAGTAGTCCAATTATTATTTGTCTTCATCATTTACCTTCTTATGATTACATTAAATAAACAACTTGATAGCCAACTATAGTAGTAAGTGATCTTATATTTTCATTTATTAGAGGATCATGTATTATATTTTGGTAGTGACCCATTTTTTGGGGTTTTGGAATAAGTTTTTTCTTTGAGCATGTGGGTCATGCATTTTTTTTGTAGTAGATCATGTAATTCATTAGAGCAGCGGACCATGAGTTTTATTAGATTAGTGGATCATGTGTTTAATTACATAAATTTTCCATTTTTAAAAGGAGAGGATCATGTATTTTAGAGAAATATATCATGTATTTTAGATAATCAGATCATGCATTAGAGCAAGGGATAATTATATTAGTTGAACTAAATATCACTAGGCATTTTGTTAGATTAGTGGATCATATTGTTTCTTTTATTTAGGTTATTAGTTTCTTATGGAGAATTGGATCATGTTTTACTTTATTTTTTACTTATGACATCCGGATTTTATATATCTTCATACTTACTTAATTATACTATATTAATGATGTATCCTTAATTTAGAGAGGTGGTTCATTTTTTGCAAGAAATTTTATTTATGTGTATTGATTCAGTGACTTACTAGACCCACCATGGTCATGAAGTATGACTTGGTACCACAAAATGGTATGAAATTAAAACAATGGGTATTTTTAAGTTGTTTTGAATATTTTAAGGTGTTTTTGATGACCCATTTTCTTCAGGGAGAAGCGTTGTTCCAAACTCATGAGAATTTAGAGTATCATTCAATGATCAAGATGTTTTTTTTCAATACCTTCATATTTAATTTTCATAATTTCTATAATTTTCATTTGTTTTCTATTTTATTCACTTTACATTCATGTGTCATCTACACATTTAGTGCACATTGTGAAAACCCTATTTATAGACCAGTTTGTTTTAAAATTTTGTCTTGCAATGGACTTTGTAATATATATGATCACCGAGTTTATTTAGATCCATATAATGAAGTAACACACTTCTTCTCAATCTGAAACAAATCCAATGGGATTTTTCTTATCACCTAAGTTTGTGTAAGGAATGGGAGAGAGTTCTTAATTTGAAGGATTATTATCTTCCTTCATTTGTTTTTGATTACTTAAGCTTCTATTAATGACTTAACACTAATTCATCTATCAGGTTTCACCACAAAGGGGTAGTTCATATTTTATGATATTGTCAAATTCAAGTGCTATTAATGTTATAGACTTCGGTAGCACCACTTCTGATCATAAAGATCAGACCTATGTTGTATCAACATGGCATTACCATTCCCCTGAAGTCATTCTTGGACTCGGGTGGAGTTATCTATGCGATATTTGGATCATAGGTTGCATCTTAGTGGAGTTGTGCTCTGTACGGATCTAAACAATCAATGTTATTAAGTTGTTTTGAATATTTTATTGCATTTATCATAACCCATTTAGTTCAGGGAGAAGTGTTGTTTCAAACTAATGATAATTTGGATAATCGTGCCATAAAGGAGAGGGATTAAGACCAGTGCCTCATCATTTGTTGAAGAGTGCAGACCGGCTTTCAGAGATGTATATGCAGAGGGGTCGGCTAGACTGGCCTACATCAAGGTGGTATGAAAGCTCCAAGAGCTTTAGGTTAGTGTTCATCACAATTATGTGGTTTGTATTATTATTTTTTTGTATTTAAATGATTTTATGTTTATGGGTTTCTTACGTGATAGAATTTTTTAATTGAGAATTTATACCACTCAGCTGGGGACCACATACATTTGCTGCAAGGACTTTTGAATTATGATCCAAAGGATAGATTGATGGCTAGGGAAGCTTTGAGACATCACTTTTTCATGAATTCACAAAGAAGATTTTGAACCTGGTTAAAATGGAATATGATTCCAATATGTTTCTGATTTCATAGAATGAAAAATATAGGTTTTTCCAGTTGTTTTTCATAGGGGGTTTCTGATTATTGCTCATTAAAAAGGCAATCTCAGTGGGAGAAGAGAGGATCAAGGTTATTATACAAGAACTGTTTGTTTAATCTCTAGAATCCTATGATTATTTAGTGATTCAAAACTATGTTCTTAAAATTAAATATGTTTCTTTCAATTTGTATAGATCATTTATTTTTGTGATCTATTTCTTGTCTTGGTGAATAAAATTTTGATTCAATAAAAGGTGCAGTTTTATGTCAAATCACTATAAGTGAACCTTTGGTAATGGAATAGATTAATTAGATTTTTTTCTTGTATCTTCAATGCTAAGAAGTTATATAAGTTGCACAGTTGATTTTAAAAATATTTTATCAATATCTTGGCATTCAATTAGTACTCATTCATAATAATAAACCTCCTAGCCTTCATTGAAAAATTTGTAATGCATCATGATTGATTTTTTTCAGGGGAATATTTTTTATTAAATAGTTTTGAGTGTTTGAGTTGATGTTACATAGAGCAGTTTTCATGGAATGAAAAATGAGATGAAAAGTAAGATGTAGATGAGTTTAGTATGGGAAAGGTTCGGTTTGATATATTTGGATTACTCTTTACTGTCTGAAGTACTGCAACATTAATATATTTTCATTATGTATATATGCATGGTCCGGATGTTTGTGTCATATATAAAAATACATTAAAACATTTAATTATGTTGGCATTTTCAATTACATGAATAACTATATTCAACTTTTGGGGTGAAATCATTATTTAACATTGTTGAAATTATTAATATTCCTGATTAAAACAACCAAAATCAATTAAGACATAGGTATTCATTATCAATCAAGATCAAAATAATGAAGGTGAAGTACGAGTCAACATCGCATGTTTGTGTGATCTTTGATTGGTTATTAGAGAGTTGGAAGTGATTTGATTTGATATGGAATTGAAGGTTTGTGGACATATATATCTATTATAATGATGGATTGTTTCCAGAACACGTGTCACATTATCCAAGCTCCATATCAATCCTTTGTTACATTCAGATTACAATCCCGTAGTCTAACCCAGTCCTTATCGCGTATTCTTTTCGGTGTTCCTAGGGATTCTGTTGAATATTGTCATCTCCCTCTGCGACTCTACACTCTAGCTGCACTACGTGGTGTCGTGCCTCTACCTCCACTTAAGATCTCCTCCCCGGCATCTCCTTCCATTAGGTTATCTGAAAAATCCTAGATACCTCTTCCAAACCCTATTTCGATTCCCGCACTCACGAATTCCCTTACTGGTTCTATGGTTCCTAATGAATATCGTCGTCTCTCTCCTCGACTCTCCTCTCCTACCATGTCGTGTTGTGCCTTTGCATCCACTTTTGACCTCGTCCCAGATATCTCCTTCCACCATGGCATTCGGCATCTTCCTTGATAACTCCTTCAAACACCATTTTGATTCCACCGCTATCCTCAGCCTCAACTTACCCGCCAAACTAGCTTCTCTGTTTTCCACCTCCGACTATGTGGCGCAACACCACTTCTTTCTAGAATATAATTTAAACAACATTTTTGTGATGATTTTCCTATTACATAACCTAAATCCTTGATTCTTACCACCACATTGTCCACTCAAGGCCACCGTTAACAGAACTCTGTGAAGTCGACATTGCTAGGCCCACACTTCTGATGGCTCATCTTCTACTGAAGTATATCCTATCTAACATAATTTCAAGGGATGTTTTTTTATAAATTATGGTGTTTTCCTTTATTTTTGAATGAATTACTATTTTTTTGTATATCATGCTCAAGAAACATAGCTGCACTTCTAGGTTTCTCATATCTTTTCACTTTACTTTTTGTGTCTTGGTTATGCATGCGAATTTTTAAAATAAACTTCTTTTGGTGTGTTTAGTTTTAGGTTATGTGATGCAAATTATTCTATCTTATATTGGTTCATCACAATGATATCCATTCCAATTCATTCATTGGGATTGATTTGTTTTTATTTCATCTAAATCTCTATGATGGGTATGTACTCTATTTCAGTGTTATTTTGACTTTATTTGTTATTTAGTTTTATCATCTTTTTTTATTGGTTTGTCTCTCACATTCATTTTATAGTAGTCATGTCAATAAAGGACCCATGGACACCCTGAGAGGGGAGGGGTGAATTAGTGTGACAAATGTTTCTTTTAATGTGATGGATCTTGTTCCCACGTTGGTAGGAACTTGTTGAACCTGTATGATGAATATTATCCAAAGCAAAAATTCACATGCACAGAGAAGACACAACACTTTTTACCTGGTTCACCAATAAGGGATACATGCAAGGAGCATACACCGACAAGTTTTTGCTCGTACCAACTTCCAATAATCTTCACTATCTGTGGATTACAAAGGTTCAGGCACAATCCCTATGTCCCAGGCTCACTACCTTTACAAAGGATCAGGGATAGCTCACTGCTTCCCTCGGGTCACTCCCGTTGACTCCCCCTGGCTCACTCCCCTTGGTGAATCCACACTCAGTTTATATATGTGAAGGTTTATTCATCATTACATAAGAATACATCCTCTGTTGTATGTAGATGCTCTGTTGAAGTCCAACTCTCACCTGAAGATGAATCTCACTTTGCGCTGAGAGTACCAGATGATCCTCCAGATTTCGTGCAGCTTCAAAAGGATGGATGTACTTTAACAACACTGGCGCGCTTCTTCATGATCTGGTGCACAAGTTTGAGGAATGGTGCGTAAGTCACTTGCGCGGTACAAAGTCGGCGTGCAGGTGACTCCAAACAACTTGCGTGACACTGCCTCTTTGAAATCCAAACCTGCGCGACTCAGCGCCTCTAAATCCCAAACCACTTTGGACGCGTAGCCAACAGCCAGCGCGCAACCTCTACTTGCGCAACCCAACAACCACTTGCACAACTCAACAACTTGCGTGACGAGACCTCGAAAAATCCCTACGTCTCGAACTTTTTTTTTCAAATGAGGACGGGTGGTCCACTATTTATAAGCAAACTGGACCCCCTGCGCGGTGGAACGCAAGTCTTCCCTCGGCGCACAGAATCCAGCGCACAACTCATCCTCCCTAGCCTATGTTGCTCTACTCACTTGCGGGACCACACAAATACTTGTGTGACCTTATTTTATTTGCAATATTTTGAAGTTATAATCTTGAAAAAAATAGACGGGCAAGTTTCCAATCCTCCTAGGCATCAGCACACAAGTCTCTTAACGGCGTGCAGGTCCCTTGCGTGACCAGCCCAAAACTTGTGCGGCCCTTATCCCTTTTCCATTTCCCATGTTCAGATCTTGAAAAACATTTGGTGCGCAAGTTTCCTCTCCTTCAAGTACACGACACGCAAGTCTCTTTTCCAAAAACACTTTTCTCCATTTTTCGATTTTCAGGCCCAAAAATTTAGAAAACATTGGGAAACAGCGCCACCTTCAATACTATTGTCTTCTTGAACTATATGATCTCTTTCCTGGTACACATTCTGAACTTCCACTGAGGATTGACAAAAAATAGAAACCATACTCCAAATCATGCATAGAAGACCATGGTTCCAACAGTCATGTGGATGTTATGAGGTAATGAAATTGAAATTTCTTATGTGTCATTGATATTCATTTTTTCATTTTACACTTTTCCTCTGGGAACATAAAAACCCAAGAGGTTTATGAGTAAGGTGCAATAGGGACATTGGAATTTCTACAACAAATAAAAATATATCATCTACTCAAGTATATATTTTTTTCCTTCATTGTCTTTTACTTTCATTACATCATTGGAGTAGACAATAAATATTTTTCCATTTCAATTGAAATTGTATGATTAAAATACATTCCATATGTTATTCTCATTTGGTAATTACTAAATATCGTATTTCAGTTCCAATTATTACATTTGTTAATTTTTTCTAGAATGTTATTGATTCAATTCATTTATTCATTTAGAAAAATTTCTTGATAGATTTTAATGGTGATGATGTAGTAAAACAAATTGTTACAACACCTTAAATATCTGGAAATAGAAGTCCATGAACTGCATCCTCATTTGAAGGATATATACAACAAAAAACAGACAAAATTTTCTAAAAAATGGTTATGTTTTTCCATGTTATTAGAAATACCATATTAAATCAGTTATTTTCTAATAACATTTTACATTTTTTTCTTTCACTACTATCTGTACCTTTATTAAAGATTCCATTAAACTATGTAAGAACATGTTTAATGAACAAATAGACCCTTTCTAATGCATATAGCATGTAAAGTGAACTGATTTTCAATTTACTATTTCCTCAACTATAATTAACTGTTGCAGGAAACCATATTACTCTCAACCAACATCCTTCAGTGCCGCTCTACTATAGGAAAAAATCAAGCCATTACATAGAGGATATATCCAACACAACATGATGCAGACTGTTTGACTCCAAATGGGACACTGAATACAATTACAAACATTAGTTACTGTATAATTTTAATCCCACATCTTTTCTGATGCTACCGTATGTGAAAACATGTAGTGTTGTTTCGTTGTTTTGAAAACATAATATCCTCTAATAAAATGGGATTTTCAATTTTAATATTTTATTTATTTTTTTAACTTTTCTAATTTGAAATTTATGTTACCTCATGTTTACTATTTCAACATTTTGAGAATATATTTTCAATCCTTTTCCAATATAATTAATGCTTTCTACTTTTTTGTTGAGGTTTAAGAACATTACTTGTCATGTTTCATTATCTCTTTGTGGTTGAATGCCAAAGCAATGTTTCCTATCATTTCATAACCATGCTCGAATAACCTTTTCATTGGGTTCTTCACATGCTTGGGCACATCATTGTAGATCACTCATTAGATAAAGTCATTGATTATGGAAATGTTAGTAGAAAAAATATAGGAAGACAACATTTGGTTTCTGGAATCTTTATGCACTTATGTGTTTAAATATTCTATATTCACTTATTCATTATAAATATTGTAATATATATAGAATAATGATATTGATTCTCATGTAATATCAATATTGAATATGTATTCATTAGTTTTTTTGATTCAATTTCAAGTTAAATAGTTTTTTGAAGTGGTTGAAGGATCAACATACCCTTGATTGGTCTCTGTTTCCATTTTATGTTCCTTTTCATTTATTTTCATATGTAAAAATTAATTTTTTTATGTAACTACCTTCATGGGGTCATGTAGAGGTGATTAGAAAAAAAAATGGGATATATATATGGTTTGAATTAATAGATAACGATGCAGTTCCAAGGTAGCTTAATTTACAGAGATTTCAGGTCTTTTAATATGAGTACTGTAGAATTGTGGACTCCTTTATTCCCATCAACATGATTTTGGTGATCAACACCTCAATTTTTATAAAAGGGATGAAAAATAACATCCATATTGATGAATCGTCCGATCCATTTTTCTCTTTAGATACTAATTATATTTCAATGACACCACATGAAATACATTCATTTTTTATACTAATCCGCACATATGCATCGTTGTAAGCCTATAGAATACAATTAAAATCCATAAACTATGAAAATATCTCCATCTTGCATTCTATAATTTTACTCAATCTAACCTCTTGCCTCCATCTCAGCCTCCAACTTCATCTTTCATTTCATCTCTATCTTTAATACCCGCCTGTCCCATTCCATCATGTTCCATCTCTTCCAGAATTAGTCTTCAATCCATTTCCATTTGTCACATTAAGTCCACTCACTTTATCGTCATCATTTTATTTTAAGAATTATATTTACTAATTTTTTTGAATGATGTAGAACTAGATGATTTAAAAAAAATTGATAGTTTCGTGCATTTTCACAGGTGGAGTACTAGTTAATTTTAATAGAAGCACAAGTAACATGACAAAACACTACTTCAACCCTAAACGTGCTAACAAAGTTTTTTACTATTTTTTTAAAAAGATGTTCATTATAAAAGATAAATTGGTCGATTAATGGAACATAATTTATATTTATTAACATTTACAAATCACATGGATAATATATATTTATATTCATTTTAAATCACCTAAAAAATACCATTTATTATAAAATAACATAAATGTCAATTTTGACATTATATTTTTAATTTAATTTTAATTTTTTTAAGAAAATGAAAAAATAATAACTTATTAAGAGAAAATATATTTAAAATGGTATATTAGTCTATAAAAATATTGTAATATAACAATTAATTCAATTTACCTCCCTTTTTTATATTTTTTCATCATTTATTTTAGTAAATTATTAACTAAATAATTAATACCTTGGTGTTTCTTAAACATTTAATGTAATTATTTTATCTCTAAAGAATAATAAAAAATTATCATGATAAAATTAATTTATTTAACTCTCAAAAAATTATTTATAATGTAACATGTGATGTTTTTTTACCTATCCCAAATCTTTTAAAACATTAAAGGCATGAGAGGTTCCTTTTTTTATTTTTCTTTAATTAACATATAATATAGGTCACCTTCTTGGAATAGTTTCCAAATAAATCATAAAAATTGATAATAATGTGTTAAGGTCCGATATATTTCCAAAAAATGTATAATGAAAATGTTTCAGGTCATTCTTAAACCTTATATTCTATGTTTAACCACTATATAAACTCATTTTTACCTTAATCATTGTAATTACTTCTCTCTTTTAAAGAAATAATTATGGTAAAAAATTATGTTGAGATTTTCAGATTATATAATTTTTTTGTATTCAAATTATTCAAAACAATTTCCAAATTATACTCATATAATTAAACGATCATAATTTTAAATTAATCTCACATTTGTGATGATAAATCGAGGTTTTAAAGTGAAAAGGTTCAAAATTTTACAATGTTTTTATATCAAAATTCAATTTGACAATGATTCCAATGAAATAAATGGGAATAATAAATGTATAATTTTTCATTTTTTACTTGAAACAAAACTCAAAATATATATTAATGTTTAAATTATTTTGATGAAAACATAGATTTCAATTAAAATCTAGTATTTTTCACTATTGAACAAAAAATGACTCATATCAGAAAAATACCAATAATTTACCCCCATGATGATTTTGGAATTTAGATTAAAATATTACTAGTGGAATAAATTAATATTAAATTACTTTCACCAAGAATTATTAAATATTCTTTTAGAAAATTATAGTCATTTAGAAAACATTTCCATTACATTCAAAAGATTCTTATTTTATATCTAATCAGAGGATAATTAATAAACATTATAAAACATATTTTTAATAAGATACTTAATCCTATACCTACCCACCATTCCAATGGCTAGGAAATAATTTTCATATTAAATAATATTATTTTTAATATTTTATTGTTTAATAAAACATAGCCTTGCATGTAACACAAGATTTTGAGGAAACTAGTTATTGCATGTAACACAAGATAAACATATTGTTTCATGTATTTTATGATATATAATAGATTGAATTTATTTTAAATAGTAATTATATCAAAAAAATTATAATTCCATATTCCGTTTTAAAAATGGTGTTGTGTTTCATACACACTAGCAATGAAAATGATCATACTTTAGTATTTTAGTATGCTGCATTCTCCCAACATTAATTAAATTGCATCGTAAAAATTTAATCTTGATTTGGGAAATCCAGGTTTTGTTATTTGAAAATTTATTTTTTGAAAACCCCACATCACAGATGGGTTAATGAAATATCTATTTAATAAGAGAGATAGTTAATTATAAATAACATTAGAGACAACATATTAATATATTTCAACATATGAGAACATTGATTGAAAGTGAAGATGTGGACATGAGAGAAAAGAAAAATAATTATAGTGAGTGATTGAGGTCATTGATCACAATAATTTGAATGATCAAGGGAAATTTAAGGTGATAAAAACAATAATTATGTGATTATAAAAAAATTCCATTGGTTCATCATAAATGAAGGAAGTAAGATAACTTTTGTGTTTCAAGACCCCTCTCAAAAATATGAGGAATTCATTTACTATCCAATAACATAGTGAAATATACATTCCATATATATTTCTTTTTCATAAGTATAATTTCATCATTTGGTTGTGCTTCAATAAATATCCTATTAAACCCTTATTGAAATAAATAAATATACATAAATGAATTTTCTATACTTGACGCACTAGAATTCATTTTTAACAGATCATAAAATCTATGAGAGTGTGATAAATCATTCAATATCTCTCTAACTATTTTCAAAAACCTCAATATTTAGAAAATGTATTCCAATATGAATAAATAAACATATACTAAGGTAATATAATAATATCTAAAAACTCCAACAATGTTCAAAATGATACATTTCCTAAATAGTGAACTATATGACCCTTCCAATATATTTTGATCGAAAAAATAGAATCAATTCTGTGGAAGTCATTTGTATCCAATTTACATTATCCATAACAATCACTAATTTATCCAAACATCACTATATCAACATCAGGAACATATTAAGGCCTATCTTTCCCTCAACCATGTTTTTTCCAAAAAAATAACATTATAATGAATAACTTTTATTGGTACCATTAAACACATGCTCTCAAGTCCTTAATTAAATAGTGCTATAGTAAAATCCTTATATATTTTATAATTTCTATAATGATAATACCACCAATAAAATAAGTATATGACATATTTCATGGATATAAATACAAAACCATATTAATCATTCCACTTCAGTGCTATCACTTACATAAGATTTTCCTTGATTCCTTAGGTTCTTCTGATGTATATTCCTTTTATGCATAAGACATTAATTTTCATATTTCCCCATATACTTATAGTTGAAACACTTAATATAATTTTTTCCTTTCTTATCCTATTATTCATTAACAAGATTATCTTTTTATATACACTTATTTAATCTCCCAATACCTTAAATAATTTCACATGGTGATTCTTTCCACAATTGTCACATGTATGAATATTCTTTTTCCCCCTCATCCCTTCAATCATATTTTTATTTTTCTATCATATTATTAAATTTTTCCATTGGAATCCATAACACATGGATAGTTATTTCCCAATTTTGGTTTATTATTAGAAAATATGAACATGTCAAAAAAATTAACGAGACACCAGTTCCCTTCAAAGACTTGTCTTAACACCTTTAAATAAATGGTCAATCATGTATTCTATGTGGTGATTGAAATTTATATCATACCTTGATAAAATTGTGAAGCATTATTCATAATTCCCAATATATTCTTCCCTAGTTATATTTTAACAACGAAATTTTATTTTCATCTTAGTGGTTTTATCATGAAAAAATATTTTTCAAAGAATCTATCCTTAAAATCCTACAATTCCATGAGTTTTACTTCCGCTCCCTCCCTAGTATTTTGGTCAATGACCACCATTGATCTGAATTAAAATTGAGATAACACAATGAATGTTTAACCATTTCCTTTTCACAACTTAATATTTGCATAACTATATTCTCTAAATAATTAATATATTCCTCCACTTCAATTAGATCAATAGACTCACTAAATAATGGGGAATATATCGCAAAAAGTGATCCAAAATTAGAGAATATCAATGTGTAATAGGTTTCTCCATATAAAAAAGTTATATTTTATTACTTGATTAATGTACTATAATATATTCAAAACATTATCAATTCCCATACCAGCTATATTAGATTCTTTAGTAGGGAAACCAATTAATTTTCCAGGATTATTGATACCTTTATTTATTTTTGACTCCATCTATAAACAATGGAATATAGAAGAATTTCTAATAAGATTATAGATTTTAAATCATAATATATAAATTCCAAATATGTTGTATCATTTTTTAAGAATTAAAATTTATATTGTTAATCTCATAATCATAAACATTGATATTTTTTAGAATATCATTAATTTCAAATCCTTCAATATGTTTTGTAAATAAAATGTGAATTATCCTAAGATTATACCCTCGTAGTTTTCAACATGTTCCATAGTAAGGCCTATTTTCTGGTACCAAGTAATTCTCATGTTATGCATATCACACCAATATTCAAATTTATTACCCTTAAGTATCTTTGTGCAGTAACCATGTCCACCAGTAGCATATAGACAAGGATGTATTATTATGAAAACCCACATAATATCCACCTTACAAAAACATTATGATGTTATTAAATACATATCTTCAAATTATATATTAGGGTTATGTTCCAAAATCTATTTTTCTTTAATTCTGATTCTCAAGGGTAATACTAAACTGGCTCTAATACCAGCAGTAATAACCCCAGCCTAGTAACTTGATGGTGGGGCCTTATATTATTGCATTAGCACATATATAAGATTCAAATATAAAATGACTGATAATTTTAGTAGTTTTGGAAAACTATATTCATATGTGGCCATCATTTTAAATTGGGAATAGAAATGAAATACAACACATTATAAAACAAATGAACTGAATCCTTGAAAACTCATTCCATGAATTCTTCTTCACATCTTGGTGAAAGGAAACAAAACAAGGGTGAGCTCAAATGACCAGTAAGTTTAAACTAAGACATATTCTATCATAAATAAATAAAAATGATCAATATTTAATGGTAGATAAAAGAGTAGGTATGGAATTTAAATAACATAACTGTTATGGTGAGATGAGGAAGAATCAATATGGTAAGGTAAATAACTAAAACCACATACCATTTAATCAATAAACTTTGAATGAAATGAATCCTTATATTATTTCATAGAGAGAAATTAATCTATAATAATAACGAATGAATTATCAATGAGGAAATGATTTAAAATTGGAAATCATGTTGCCTAGGTATGTGATACCTTTACTGTCAAGATGATTCACTAGACAGTATAAAACATACTGGGTAAAAACCCATCTTATTTGGAAAACATATTCGTTTTATAAGACTATCATTGCATTGAGGGAATTATATTAACCATTACCCAACCCATGTCATACCATTAAAAACCATTTTTATTATATAAAATACTATATTTAATTCATAAAAAAATTCCTTATCAACTATCCGTATTTAGAAATGGATTCAAATTTATCAACAGTTTCCCAATTAATCAAATAATTATCAACGTAAACACCTTATATAAAAATGGTTTAAATGTTAGAAAATAATCATATCAATTAAAAATAATATGGATAATTTAGTGAAATTTAATTTCTAATGAAAAATTATTACTAGAATGTGTTTTTTAATTGAAATCTAATAATTACAAAAGTAATTGAGATTTCATAATAACTTTTATCACAAGTAATTTTCAATTAAAATCTCCCTAGAGGAAATAATTCAAATTGGAACATAATATTCCATTAATTATGAATTAATCATATTATTACATGTGAAATTTGGTTTTATATACACTACATAATAGTACTTTGGTGAATAGTAACAAATAATTCTCAATGGAATGTAAATTGAGATGAAATACCTTAATTCACGCTTAATTTTTGTTGATTGTGACATATCCTTGTGTATATTGGTATTAAAAATCGTTTTATCTAAATAAAAAATTATATTAATATATATATCATCTTATATTACACTTTAATAACATATTAGTATTCATTCATTAATAAACTTTCATTACTTTCATTTTTCCGGGTGTCAATTGCCTAGATTTTTAATGCTTATTTTGTTATGAAATTTTTAATCCGTTGTAATATTATATATTTTTATAATAAATATAATAATAATTAAATAATTATCATATTTAAATATTAATTAAACCTTTGAGATCAATCATGAATATTGGTAACACTAAATAAAGAATGTTACAATCTTGGAGATGAAAAGTCGTATGTACGCATGAGTAACACTTACATTTTTAAAAAATCATTGTAGAAAGAAGGTAAGTAATATTTTAACTTTTGATAATGAAAATAATATCATTAAAGTCATATTATATAGTTTTATATATCATATATGTTGTGTGGTTATGCAAATAGAGTCATATCGGTTCATGAATGTTGTTGTCCACAAATAGATGAATGATGTTATCTTTATGTGAGTGCAAAGAAATAAAAAAATGAAATATATTATTTCTGAATAAATATTAAAATTTAATTAATATCATATATATTTAATTTATATTATATATAATCATTAACATTATCTTTATCACATTCGATGTGATGTATTAGTGAAAGACAAATTATATAGTTTCAGGCGACGATAATCCACCAAACACATACAACGTTATCATATCTCTTAAGAAATGGAAGGTAAAAATATGTATTTGATATAAAATATAAAAATGTATAAATATGATATAAATATCATAGAAATTATTTAGATCCATAATCATACTCAACCTTTAGAGGATGAAATGGAAAAATAAATGACATCTGTTTGCGAAGTGGTAGTCCGCTATACACGTGAAAGTTGATTTCAAAACCCAATCGATGGATGTGTGTGTGTTTTTAGGTCATAAAATTAACATAAAAATATATAATTATATTAATTATAAAAATGTTATTACATAATAATGTTTTAATAAAAATTGTAGGAGGTGGAGAAAGGTGTAAAATAAAGATGCTTGTTAAAGAACATTACATCTTATTTGGGTCTCTTCGTTTGGTTTACAATAAACCCATAGTAGGACGTATTTATTCCCAAAATGAAGAATATAGAATTAGGGGAATGAATTTTGGGAGTGATTTTTTCATATTTTGGCAGAACCAAAGTGGTTTGAATGTGTTAAGAAGGGGACAGAGTGAGTTCTCTTTTATAATTGATGATGAGTGAAATTCTTGTAAATACTCAAAAGTATTCACTGTTGGGAGGTCTCCATTTCCTCATGTGGTTAAATTTGCTAATATTAATGAGTGGTAGGATTTATTAGGTATACAAAATCCTCCACTACAAAAATATAATTTCATTTTTATAACTTGGTTTCTTGACATGAAATTATGCCTACATTTATCATTTTGGTTTCTATTATGGTAACTATTATAATAACCAATGTAGTTTACCCATTAAGAATAAATTAAAGCTATAATCATTAGAAAAGTTATACCCAAAAAGTATAAATATGATATCTAACTTAAAATTTTAAAATCTCATGTGGGTTGGAAATGAATTTTAATAGAAGCACAAGTAACATCCCACAACAGTAATTTAACCATAATTATGATAAAAAGTGTTTACTATTCTGGGATATTCTAGTTCATTATAAAAGATAAATTTGTCTATTAATGGACCATATTTTATATTTATTAACATTTAAAAATCACATGGAATAATATTTTTTTATTAATTTTAAATCATTTAATAAAATAACAATTATTATAAAATTATATAAATGTAAATTTTGACATTATATTTTTAATTTTAATTAATATTTTAATGAAATGATTGATTTTAAATTTATTAAGTGAAAATATATTTAAAATTATATATTAGTTTATAAAAATATTGTAAGATAATAATACATTCAATTTACCACACTTTGTTTATTTTTCTCATAATATTTTTTTTATTTATTAACTAAATAATTATTACGTCGACATTTCTTAATCATTTAAATTAATTATTTTTTCTATAAAAAATAATATAAAATTATCATGATAAAATTAATTTATTTACCTCTAAAAAAATTATTTATAATGTAACATGGGATGTTTATTACAAATCGCAAGCCATTATAGATATTAAAGGCCTAATGGTTCTTTTTAATATTTTTCTTTAATTAACTTATTATATAGTTCACCATTATATAATAGTTTCCAAATAAGGTAATAATGATAATAATATGTTAAGGGCCAAAATATATCCATTAAATTTGTGTTGAAATCTTTTTGGGTCATTCTTAAAACTTATTGTTTTTATTTAACCACGAAGTGAACTTATCTGTACCTTAATCACTGAAATTAATTTTAATAGTTTTCACTAATCATTATGGAAAAAAATTAATTTGACCTCATTTTTTAATATAAATTATTTCAACTCCTAATATGGAATCAATTTGGAGTAATATTACTCACAGAAGTGGTATAATTTAATTTGATATCAATCCCACACCATATCAAGAAAGATGTATTTTTAAGAGAAATTGTTCCAATTTTTTTAATTATTTTATATCAAAATTAATTATGAAAAATATTAAATTGAAATATATTTAATTAATGTACATATTATTTAAATATTATGACATTAAAACCAATTAAAAATACAATTTACCATTATAAATTATTTAGATGAAAACAGAATTTTCAATGAAAAAATAATTTTTTTCATTATTCATTAAGAAATTAAACTACTTCAAAAAATCCCAAAAATTCACCCTAACATAATTTTGGTGTTAAAATTTCAAAAATAAAGTTTAATTATTTATATATTTTTAATAAAATTATTTAAAATTATTTTTAAATTCTATTCGCTATGAATGAGTAATCCGTATTTAAAAAACAAATTCAAGGAAAATTTATTTTTTTCATTCCAGTTATATTTATTTTATTATTAATATATTTATAATCAATAAACATGTGAGGAAATATATTTTAATATGTAATTTAATCATATACGTACCCACCATTCTAATGGCTTAATGTTAATTATCATATTATGTAAAAATAATAATATATTATTGTTCAATAAAACACATAATTGTGTGCAACGTATGCTTTCTAAGAAACATTTTGTTTCATGTAATGAAAGCTAAACTCAATGTTTCATATATTTAATGAAATATAATATATTGAAATTTTTTTAAATAGTAAATATATTATATTTTCTTAGGATACTATGTTCCCTTCTACACATGATGTTGTGTTTCATGAATGATATCGAATGCAATGTTCTTAATTTAACATTTTGGGGTGTTACATGGAGACCTTATATACGAGAGGAGAGGGTTACCTTTAGAATTAGATAAATTATTAAATTAATATAAATTAATTTTCAGGTTAATGTAGAATCAAATTGGTATATACAGAATATGGGGTTAATTTAAGTATAAATATTCTCATAAAATAAAATTAGTATAGGTCTAGGTGATGTTTTAACCCATGTCTCTTAGTTTTAAACTCTCATAATCTCTTATAATTATTTCCGTGATAATATTGTTTTTTGTAAATGTAGTTGTCAAGAAAGTTACAATGAAAGTAAAAGTAACCCATAAGTGAACAACGATTGATATGATTAATCATATTCCTTTCACTTATCCAATGATAAGATTTCTAATAGTTTTAAATATTTAAATAAAATATTATTTTATATAAAATACCGGTCATGTCATTTTCATGACTATTCAAATAATTTTCATTAAATAGCTCAACCCCATAGTGTAGTTTGAATATAAATTTTTGACATATCACTATTAACTTATATGTATTTATAAAAATTAGGGATAACTATAACAAAAAATAATAATATATTTTATGTTACATAGAATAATTTACATGACTAATACTTGCATAAACACTATGCCATCTTATCATAAGTATTTTAGGTAATTATTTCATTACTAAAAATTAAATAAATTAAAATGATAAAAATAATTAATATTTATAATAACAATTAATTAATTAATATTAACCATTTTTACCCCTATCACAATATAATATTTTCTAAAATAAATAGATTGATAGTTTGATTTTATCCTTTAACAAAAATCATATAATTCTTATAATCAAATTGATGTATAAATAAATTTATACATTTTTAAATCATTGATGGTTATGGTAAAAAACTCATCCAATGAAGTAATGATTTTTTAGAGATTTTATAGAATTATCATAGAGTTTTTTTATTTTTTTAGCTATTTAACATTTCTGATGTAAATTTTTTTACCATAGTTACAATTCCTTATAAATAAAATAAATGTTATTATATTGAACTAGTTTGGAAATTATGGTTTCAAATATGGAAACAATTTTATTAAATTTTATCACTATATGCAGTTGAAATTATTTTTAAAATTAGTTCAAAAAAATATGAAACAAAAAATTCCCAAAAAATGTATTTTTGAATATAAATAAATTTTAATAAAAACATTAAGAATATTGTCAATTTAAATAAAATTAATTTGATTATGTTTAATATATAAGAACTAACTAAGTCATTAAACTAATTTAAAAATTTATACATTGATAATATTTGAAATGAAATTATTGTTTTTTATAAAATAAGTATTGTTCACTATTCATTGAAAAATAAATATTTTCATAAAAAACAAAAATATTTAGCTATGATAATTTTAATAATATGATTAAAAAAATTATATAATTTTTTTAAAATCAAAGTTCTATTGTTGGAGGAAATTAATTATAATTTTCACTTCATGAAATAAATTAAAACAATTTATTAAAATGTTTGTATCATTTAAGTGTTAAAATAAAATTAATAAAAATTGAGTGCTTATATCATAAGAATTTATCAACAAATTTCTATTGAGTAGAACCTTTATCTATATTGCTCTAATAATTTATTTACCCATATTTATAACCCCTAACAAAATGACTATTTTATGGTAGTCATGTTAAATAATAATATTTTTCTATCATTAAATATCAGTGTGTGGTGTCCTTTACACTGTCAATCATATCAATATTTTAAAATAACATAATATTACATTATACCCCCTTAAATAAATAATAACCCTAAAATTTTATACAATTCCCCATAAAATGGACTTAAAACATTTTTAGCATCAATTACATGGAATAGATGTTAAAATATAAGATCTTGAAAGAAATAATTTTTTAATAATTTTTTTAAAATAACTTTTCTGAAAACCAACATCATAAAAATAAATAATAAAAGATGATATAGAAAATAGGTAAGGGAAAATAGGTTGTTTATGTGGAATAAAATATAATCTTATTCTCATATAAAGATAAAATTAGTGGGAAGTGAAAACATAGATTTCAAAAGAAGATCCAATTAAGAGAAAACGTTATACTTTCTTAGACTAGAAGTCACCAAAAATATATTACAAGTGATTTTAGAAGGATATCATTTTGTTTTCAACACCATTTTTCTAATGTCGAGGGGTTATTTTACTATAGAGATATGTAAAAGATAAAATATACATACTTGATTTCATTCCATTTCATAAGAACAATTACATCCTTTGGTTGTGCATCACTGAATTTCAACTTCTACCACATCTCTTATTTCATGAAATGATTATTCATGACAAATTTTCCATTATTCAAGAAATAAAATTAAATTTTAATATATTAAATGATCCAAAATATATTAATAAGATATTCCTTGGTCTTTTTACTTTATTCACCACAAAAATTCTTCGCACAGGTTAAGATAATATACATAATGAATATATTCTACATTAATTGAAAAACCTGACAAATAACACCCAAATTTAAACATTAGTCATTCTATAAATAACTAAATGAAAAACTCTTCCAAATATTCCATAATAATAGGAAAATCCAATACCTATAAGGATATGACCACTTATTCTTATGAGAATATGTTAACAATTATCTTAAAAAACTGTCACTCATAAAGTCATATATCAAAAAATGTATATATAATAATCTCATAATATCTACATTATTATTATATTTTCCGAAAATAATATGAATCAACATAAACTAAAAATAAAATCATTTATATTTTAAAAATATAATTCAACCTTAATACCTCAAATTAATTCTGATTTCAAAAAATAATTTACATTAAGCTTTTTTATATAATTTTACTAATTATATGATATTATTAAAAAAATTAAATTAATCAAATAGTAAAAAATCACTTTTCAATCCCACAGTTATTGATAGAATATAAAATATATTCCAAAAATTATATAGTAATTTTATAATAATAAATCATAATTACCTCACCATAAAAGACTATATTAACACTAATGGTTATGAATAACATTCAACATTTGTTAATAAAATATAGAATAATTCTTCCAAAAATAAAATTTTAACTATATCACAACATAAACTTAAGGGCTACATATATGAAAAACATTTATCAAATGTTAACAAATGTATCCTAAATAAACATTTTTCATCTAAAAATACAATCATATAAAATGTCCAAAAAAATATTACTGTCTGTGAATATAAGATCAAACTGGAACATATAAAATCAATATAGAAGACCTAAATAATAAGATAATCTCACATTAAAACATTCTAATATAAATATATATCTAAAACCATATCTATTTTCAGTAATATTATCCACGAACCCTCACTCTTAGGTTTTTTTCCATAAAACCTAATCTATAAATTTCTGTCAATGATATCAATAAATGTCAATAAATTTTTTCCTTCAAAAACATACAGAATCAATAGAAATATTGGATCACTTATATACCTAAGGAACATTTATTTTTATAGTTTTAGAAAATTTAGTAAAATTCTTACATAACAAAGTGTACATTCCACACATTATCCATTTTCCCACAAAATAAGATCATTGTAAAGAAACAATTTCTTCATTCATGTTAAATACTATATCTTGATATATTACTATATTAATATATATAATCATCATAAATCCCTATGAAAATTATTTGAAAATGATAAATGAGAAAAAATAATCCAAAAAATGTGAATGCTTAAAAAGGAAACCATTCAGTGAATTTCAAAACCATGAGATTTAAAATATATCTTTATTTTAATATAATAAAAATTAAGATTGAATAATCATTCACTTACATATTGAATCATCTATACTTCCCAATTTTTTTGGAAAAAATATTTTAAGATAATATAATGTCATAATCAAAATCATTAGGGTTGCATAGAATACATGATTATCGATAAATTTTCTAAAAATATCATACAATGTACCTATAATGGTAATAATCATTTATTTTAAAAAATAAATACTATAACTTATGAAATAAAAATATTTATATAAAAATTCATTTACGATCATTTAAATTTCTTTTTGGTTCCTTAGAATATAATTTCCATAGATACCTTTTAAGAATCCATGCAAATTGATTAACCAAATCAATTAATTCCACCATATTTCTATGGAGAACTTAATAGTTACCCAAAAAATTAGAGTTTTATATAAATATCACACAATAATAAATAATTTAGAAGGAATATAACAATCATAAACACATAAAATATTTTTTTTCAATCTTAAAACTCTAAAAAATATACTTTTAAACCAATAAGTAATTTTTTTCACATATTGATATATCTATTTCATTTACATCCCTATTTTATACTGTAATATCCATAACCAAGGGAATAAGGGTTTTTTATCTGAAGAAAAAATGAAATCTTGTTATAGAATCCCAATATAATGTAATATTTGATCATTTAATAAATACATTTATTCCATTAATACTAAATTATACCACATATTTTTTCTTTTGTAATGAAATTATATACATTAAGTATAAAATATATAAAAATATTATTATTGAATTCCATGAAATAAATAAAAAAAGTGACCAAAAATAGAATTTATAATTTATTTAATTCAAAATAAATTCATCCATAATATAATTTTATGAACATGGATATGATGGTTGATTCTTTTAGAAAATAAATCTTTAAAAATTTATTTTGTGTTTTTAACATAATGTGTCCCTTGAGACATTATAACATTTTAAAAAACAAATAATTATAGTAAATAACATTAAAATGATATAAAATGACTTTAATTATTAAATAATAATGATAAAATAAATACATAATGTGGTTTATAAAACACAAAATAGAAACATGTGGATAAAAAAGCTTATGTCTAAAACAAACTAATTTGATAATAGAAATCACTAACCCAGAGTCTGACTCCTCACGTACAATCATTAACATACTAAATATTTTTTTTATTTACTTTATAGGAAAACATTTTTAGTTTTATCCATTAACATATTATTATATATTTCATCTATTACAATGTCTTATATAGTTACTAAATTAATTATGCTCATTTCAAATGTTTTAAGGATGTTCATTTCATAATCCCACAAACTACTTCAATTGGTTAACTAATGTTAAAGAAATCATTATTTCATTATCTCAAAAATAATAATGAAATAATTTTTTTAATACACTAAATAATTCATTATATCCATGTATAAAAAATGTTTTGGAAAATAAATTCATCACCTCTCGAGGCGATAGTGAGAAATTACACAAGAGTGATGTTTTTACTTCTCATTGCGTATACAAAAAATTAATCATATAAAATATTACCTTTATAGATTTAGTAAAATGTTATTAAAATAAAATACCATCCTAAAATAAATACTGATGATTATCCATGAGAGGCATGTTTTGGAAAAATGATATACTTCACCACATGGAGTCAGTTGTCTGTACATACACATGTGTGATGATTCCAATTTTAATAATTGTAATGATATTAATATAAATGATATATTATCTTTAAGTAAACCTAAATTTTTCATTGAAATCATCTTTATACAATAAATCAATAATAATATCCCTCCATGAATGATCGTGATGAGAAACAAAATACGTCGACTCTCATGATGGTAGTTTGTATGTACACATGAATGATGATTTCATTTCACAATTTACAAATATGAATAAGAATAAAGGTTATTTAATAAAAAATAAATGTATTTTAAATATATATTTTTATTATATTAGATTTTATATGACATAATTAAAGAATGTATAAGAAAATGTAAAATTAAAACATCAGTTATGATGTGCATCTCCCCTTTGAAGAACCTCCATTGGATTTCACCTTAAAGGACCCATGGATTGTATTTTAGGAAAACAATCACTTATATAATGTATCATATAATGTTAATAATTTTTTTTATATTGGGTTTTAAATCTATGTTTCTTAGTAATTGGGAGAAATAGATGAGATTTTTTGTTCTTATAAAATCTATAAGAGGTGAACCGATGGAATTTCTTAAAATAAAAAATTAATATCTATTAATTTTCGTATTAATGTTAAAAAAATAGGAAAATTTATAATATAGATTCAATATATGTCAAAATAATAACACCCAATAAAAATTATACTATTTTAGGTGATGGTTAGACCCTTATATATTAGATTTAATCTCCCATTAACTATTTTAATAATTACCTAAAAAAATTATTTTTATTCTTTAGGGGTCAAAAATGTTTCAATGGAATTGAAATTGACAAATTAGTGAGAAATAATTGATATTATTGACCATTCCCCATTCAATTGGAAAAATAAATTTTTTTCATTCATTTTAAATTATGTAATAAAATATTATTTAACATAAAATTCCATTATAGTAATTTTTGGGATAATTGAAATTATCTTCATTGAAAAATTAATATTGAAATTTATTTTAAATATAATTTTTTAATAGGTCTGTAATAAATTTTATTTATATAAAAAATTCATGAAAAAAAAACTCACCCCAAAAAATATTACTTTTAATATTTCCTAAAATCATTTAGATGATTTTAAACTACTTTCAAAAGAAATGTGTCAGCATTGTGTAAACATTTAAGGTAATTGTTTCATCACTAAAAGTAAAATAAACTACTACGATAAAAAAATTAGTTACTTTTTAATAACTATATAAGACCGACCATAAATTTTTTGTAATCTTATAAAAAAATATTATAGATATTAATAACAATGTATTAACATTTATATCTTATCTTTTTGTCTAAATAGTATAAATATTATAATAAATATATAGTGGCATGATATTAGCACATTTTAGGGTCTTGTATGGTTACCGTTGAAACAAACCCATCCCATTAGATAAAGGTATATATTTTTATGATTTTGAAGTCTCATCTGAGATTTTTAATCTTGTTTTCCCATCATTATTCCGACTATAATGACATATTTTACAATTATTATTGTTCATTATGAAAAAATAATGTTGAATTGCATAAAATATTTGGACATTACGAATCCAAATATATAATTCAATATATTAATTTTAGTTTCTTAAAGTGGGAAAATAACTTTATAGAAAACCCATTAATATGTAATGATAAAACACTTTCTAGAAAAATGACTTTTTAGGTATAAAATTGACTTGTTTCTAAATACAATTATAGTGTACATATGAATAAAACTAATTATGTTATGTTTTGTCCAAAGTAAATAATCAAATATTATATCCAATTTAAAATGACATGGGAATTTACAACTAATTGAAATTAAATGACATTCTTATATAAAATTTGTTATTATTAGTATTCAAAGAAGAATTAATATTTTCCGAAAAATCCAAAAAAAAAAACAAATGTTAAATTTTTTATGAATATTTAAAAAATAGAATTTTCTTATAAAATTAAATTTCTAAAATTTTCCGAACGAATTTCTTAATTTCTCCAGAAATCCAATAAAAACTATACTTAAAGATGATGAATTTTTCTAGCATAAAAACAATTTAGTTAAAAATTATAACCTTAGTTTATAACCCTATATAAAAAAATTATTTGAATAGAATCTTTATATATATCTCAAATAATGTGGTTACTCATATTCATACCCCATAATTCAATGGCTAGGTTATAATAGTAACTTTAAATTGTAATATTTCGTGGTCATTAAAGATCATGGGTTTTTTGTGGCTTGTTTGGTATCAAATATAGCCTCCTTTTAAAATCACAGTGTATTACAATATCATTTTTTTATATTAGTAATAGAATGGTTTGTTTTTTTTAATTATTAAGGTTGATTTTCAATCAATAAAATTATCCTGATGACATAAAAAGGTAAAATACCATCCAATTTCTAATCCTCTACCAAAGTGAATGAATGGTGATGGAATGTGGCCGCAGATTCTCATTTTATGTATTAATTTCTCCCTTGATAGACAATTTTGAAACTATTAATGATTGATTCATTTTACGAGATATTCATTTAGACATAAGATACATATGATCTTGAATAATTTAAGAATTATATAAGGAAGTGGATGAAAGGTCCATGTTAGTGGAATATTATCAGATATGGTATCTTATGATGGGAAATGACTCAATTTGATAAATTTCATGTAATGATGCTCCATTTAGTGTAGATAAAAAGCATGATGAGCTCATGTTCAATGGAATTGTTTTTGTGGATCATTCTTCTCAAAACAATTTTTTATATTATAAGAGAAGGAGAACTATTTTTCTTATCTTGGGTGGGGCCTATTGGAGTTATAATTTGTTTAATTGAAATACATAAGGATTAATTTTTTTTATTTCCATATTGATCTTATAATTTTTTGGATGATTAATTTTATAAAAATAAGTATATGGTGCTTTATTGGTTTGGAATATTACCTATTTCAATGTATATATTTGATGTTTCTGGTGTTGAATAGATCTTTTGAGGCAATTCGTGTTTCATTCATTATTTAGGTATCCAATTGGTGGTTATCTCTAATATATCATTCATTTTGTGGCTATGATATTTCCCTATTTATTTATTATTCTATTAAAGGTGTATGATTAATTATATAATTTTTTGGACATGTATTTTGATGAGTTTATTATTGGATTCAATAGTACATTCATGGGTAATTGACATGAGTGTTATACCGATGGGTTATACACATAAGCTAGTACTGAGTCTTGATTTGGTATGGTTCACTATATGGCTATTATTCTATGATTGAGTCCCTATGTTTTTTTCATTAATTTTAATGGTATAATTATATATCCCTTATTTTACATTATTGATTCTTATTATAGTTTTTGTATCCCTTCCATTTTATTTATTGTTTTTAGATAATATCACCTTAATATATATATATATATGATTATTTTTCTATTTTTTATTTTCATTTTGTAATTTTAAATAGCTTCTATAGTGAATGTTAATTGTGAGAGACTGATTATATCCCTTCTTGATTTTAGTGAACAAGTGTGTTTCGATCAAATCCTTCTGATAAGTGAATTTCGTTATTTTATCACTATTTTAGATTAATTAAAACTGGTGGTGACACCTATAATAGCTATATAACCTATCTAGGTGTGGTTCTATCCCCTTTCCAGAATTAATAATTTTAGAGACCCTCCCATCGTTGACGTTATGTGTTGATTTTTTCAATAAAACTTACTTCTATATTTAACCATAAATATTTTTGAGACATAATGTGTCATGGTTGGGAGAATTGTGACTCCTACCTGCTAAAAACTGAATTAATATTTTTTAATTGTGGGAAATTTTTAATCTTTGGTAATATTTCATCATCGGGTGAGTTTGTGAATGCTTTTTGGTGGGATGCAAATCTGCATTGCACCAAATCTTGCCACAAATAGAAAAGTTTTGTTTTTGGTGTCTTCTACTAGGGAATCTATCCCTAATGATGAGTTATTGTGATATAATTATACATAGTCTAATGGATAGTTTTCTATGGTTGAGTGTCACATTGTGAGTGGGGATGGTCGTGCTATGATGATACCTATGTATTAGTGTTATTTTTACTTGAAGGAGCATCATTACATGATGATTAAAGGTTATGATGTGAAGTGGTCTACCTAGTTTTCAAAAATTTAAAATGTTTTCCCACTTGTCTTGTTTTAGTTGTTTGGGGATCTTTTCCTCCCCTTCATGTTTATCCAATGTATAGAAGTGGTCTTAGTGAATCTTCCTTTCTTCCCTTGTATCCAAGATCCTCCGGTATTTATTTTCAACCAATTTTTACACTTTTAATTCTATTATCCTCTCCATCATCCATTATCCAAAATTTTACTGTCCCCCTTGAATCCTAGTTCCCTTGTGGGTTCAATTTAGGTTTTGGCATGGTTTTATGTTGCGATTTTGGTTTTATAGGGCTTATTGAGGCCATCATTGTTCTTAGATTCCCTTCCTCCATCTAATATGACTTGTTTCTAATTGACTGAGTTAGTTTTTTATATAGTTGTTTTATTTTACATTTAATGAAATAATTACTCTATCTAAAAAGTGTTGTTTTGATTAAATAAAATTATTAAATACAATTTTAGTATTTTAAAATAGATTCATTTTTTTCATTCTTTAAGAAAATAAACATTATTAGTTTCCAGTTCTTATATTTATAAATGAATAAATAAGACATGGTAAGTATTATTTTAATGTCCCTAGAATATTAATTAAATAGAAATAAAAAAATTAGAGGGTAATTTTTTCTATTTTGATTAAAAAATGATAACAATGGTTTGAAAAGAGTTTTTTGTATTTCTATGATGTTTTAATGTGGAGTATGAAATTTTATATCATTTTTTAAATGGACAGTTTTTATGGACAAGTTCTCGAAGGATGTTAAAACTAAATGAAAATTCATTCTGTGTTTAGATACACATATTTAATTTTACAAATTAGTGTTTCTTGATAAATGTGACACCCTCAATTGATAACTTTGGTTGTTTTGTATGTATATTTTCCCTTTATTGGATGAATTTATATATTAAATGATTCTTGTGTCGATATGAAAGGGGTTGATTCATGAGAGGGTGTTGGGAGTGTGTTGAATTATATATTTTGTGTTATAATTATTATTTAAGGGATATTAATGTTCTTATTTTTTTACTTCCCACCACTTTGATATTTCTTTGGAACCAAGGTATCTCTATAAGAAGTTATGATTTTATATGAACAAGTTCAATCATGCACTATCTAGGATTCCCTAGTTGTATTATATGTGATGACTAGGGAAGTACCATATATAAATATACAATGAGAAATTTAGTAGGATATTTGTTTATTAAGGAGAAAGAGAACAACATGTTTTTAATTAATTTTCTCTACAATCATCTAACATTATAAACTAGTGTGTTTCTGCTGATTCCAAGTTCTAATTATTATTCCATAGAGGGGATACTTCTCGTATATTTTTTTTCATCCTTCTAGTATATTTTCTTATAGGGAACCATTGGGTATTTATGATTTATTTCCATTCATTCTTTCAGAATGTTATAATGTCAATTTTATTTACATATTCATTTTTCATTATTGTATTTCTTTTTAAGTAGATTCCAAATGTGTATTTGAATGTTTGATTTCAAAATATAAATAATGTTGTTCAATAATTTAAATTTTATGAATTATTTATGTATTTTGGAAATTTATATTATAATTTTTTCACTAATTCTATGGAACATATTTATGAGATCACTGTGTTTCATTAGAAAATAATGTTTTAACTTATTTTATATAATATGAAGTGATTATTTAATTAAATATAATATTCTTCATACTAGGTTTAATTTAAAAATAATAAAATAAAAAATATAATTTGAAAATTTATTTAAATATATCAAATATGAAATTTATTATGATACTAAATGTTTATATTATTTATTGAAAACTTACATGTCATGTTTAGCTCAAATCATATATAAAAACCTATAGTTGAGTATGATGATTTCATTTTTATTACAGCTACAAATGTTGGGATTCTATATATTTCTAGTTAATTTTGGTTAGTTTATGGGCGTTGGAGACCTGTAGAGTGACCATGAATATTGTGGATATTATTTTATTGTTATTTAGTTCTCTCTTATTTATGGGGAAATGATATATCAAGCACATTTTCTATTTCTTCTTCTGTGTTTTGGTTTCTTTTATAGATAAATTAGATATAAATTTCTTTAATGTTTTTTTAAAATTTTATTTTCTTATGTACATCATTTTATATCATTGTGTAATTGATTTATGTTATACACTTTTTAGTGCCTTTTTATTTTTCAACAAGTTATTTTATATGTATGGAATTCATTTTATGGAATCAATATGTAATATTTTATATAAATATATATCATTTTTATCATTAATTGAGGGTGAAATTACTCCCACCTAGTTTTCTTAGTTCTAGAGAAAAAATTACCATATTTTGGACATAATGAACATAAATCAGGCCTTATCAAAATTCCATTCAACATGGGCCAATTTATCAAAGTAATAATGGTTCACCCACCAGGATTTCACCTTATTGCACTCTTTTTTAATTTTCTCTATTGTTGAATATTATTTTCTAAGTTATTCATGATCATTCTTTCTCCTCACTTGGCTGTGTATCTATTATTGGCTATTAGGTGATTCTGGTACACATGTTTCATTATAGTACAATGGAGAGACCGCAATGGTAGTTAGTGCTCTAACTATCATTGTTTTATTCTGAAAAAGTGTCTATAAGTATTAGTGGGAGGTCTTATATAAAAAAGTGTTGATGTTCTATTGACCATGACTTATTGTATCAAGGATCATTCTAGGACCATCATTGTAAGAACTATGTGGTGGAGGTTCTGTATAGGTTTTTATTATTTTATATTGAATAATATTTTGGTTGGGTTTTTATTCCATGCTTTATGTTTTTCCTTTAGTCATTCCCCTTTTCATTTATTGTTCTGATCATTTTTTTTATCAAGCATCAACTACGACTCTATTAATTATCTTACAAAAAATTATTATTCATTTTATTTCCTATTACCTTATTTATGGGAAGATATATTGATAATGCACTAATAATGAACCCTTAAATGGGGGGTAATAGGTTAATGTGATAGATAATTTGATGTTCTTGATACTATATAGTGGTGTCATTTTTATCGTTGTTCATTTATGTTTCTATATTGGCAGTTTCTATGATGTTGGGTATAGGTTTTGGAATTTTTATGATGATTTAGAATAGTGGATTCTTTCAAGTGTGATTTAAAACACTTAACTAGAAGATAGTGTTTCTTTCATGGTGGTGTTTTTTTTCAATTCTACTGGTCTAACAAGAAGTTATAGCATCTATTGGAGATATTTTATTGAATTACATGGATACATGATATTCTTATTTAGGTTATTTTTAGTGTCCTGAGACATGAGGTGAGGAAATTTCAACCTTACAAACCTCGTATATTGACCTTGTGTTACACAAGTGTTGACTGAGTTTTCTCTTGGAATATACGTGTTTTATGTGTGTCCGATATTCAATTTAATTTATATTTTTATGATCCATTGGTGGTTCGTTTATTTACATCAACTTTTCAAGTATATATGTTTCCACTAAAACTCAACATGGAAATAATATAATTAAAAAATATTAATGTAATAATCTAATAAAATTACTTTAAATATATTGAAATTATAGTTTTAGGGATTCTTCTAGATGGGGAATATAATAAGTAATTACTAAAATAACTATACATGATGTGTTTTCTAAATCATTTTTTCTAAATATCCCTATAATAGTTGATGTATTGAGTTCATCCAGAAAACTCATACAACACCAAATAAAATTATTATAATATATAAAGTACACCTACATGTGGCTAGAGGATGAAATAAATAATTGGGATTGGGTATTTTATGTGTAGTATATTGATTACCCCCTTATAATGATTATATAAACTATGTTATTTGGCGTGAACCACTTAATAATTTGGTAAACCTAAGAACCAACAGGTTAGTCAATGGAAGTGAGTGAGTAATGAAAAATTTAAAAATACAAGAGCCTAATGATATGTCATTACCACGAATACTAAATCTAAATTATTTAAAATAACTACAGAGTAACTGAAATCTAGCTTTACCTATATATACATAAGTCATAAATTTCATGTAATGTCAAAGGGATTAATATAGTAATCCCTTTTACTCACACTATCAAGAATAGCTCAAACTATAGAACTCATGTGACCATAAATTCCATAAATTAAAATAACTAAAAGTGACCACTCTAAATCCATGCTCAAAGTATGGAATGGTCCCATTTTCTATGGATTTTCATTTACCAAGGTCTAGATGAAAATTATTTATATTAGTCCTATAGTGGTTTATTTAAATTTTGAGTATATCATAACATGTATATGGTAAGCAACCAACCCTTAAAACCCATTCATAAACTAAAATGTATATTGATAAAAACATTCCTCAAAATCCATGCACCATAGATATCTATGATAATAAAAATCTCACTATGTTTGAAGCGTCTATACATATAATATCTACTTGAATCCTTGGATGTTAAAATGTATATGTAAATTACACCATCATTAATAAGTAGTAGCACCCATAACTATCAATAACACACTAATGCACACATATTCAATCAATTAAATATTTAAATTAATGGATAACAAGCTAGGTCTTAAATATCTAGATCTATGAACAAAATCAGGTATATATAGTAATTTTTATTTCTCATACCACCCCTTTGTGAATTGGGAAATGGGTTTATAAATTCATGGAGTGGAGAGCCTATCTCATAAAATAAATTCATCATCAATAAGTGAATACATATTAATGATTATAAGTAGTAATAAATGTATATATCACAACTCCCTTTTTGTCATGAAGGTTAAATACTAATCTATATGAAATGTATGAATAATAAATCATTATATACCAAGTAAAAAAATAAATGAGGATAAAAAGTGTAATATATATTAACACACTCATTATATGGTATGAAACAATAATTTGAAAAATATAGGTTTGAGTATAATAATCAGGGGATTAAAGGATGTCTTCAAAAGGTATACGAAATCATTTTTCCATAATTTGGTAAAAATTTCATTATAACTTTTTTTTTAAATTTAATGAAGAAAAATAATAATGGTTTAAATATTGAGAGACGAACTAGAGATAAGATATTGGTTTTGATTTATAATGTTCTCTTATCCTTTTATTTCAATGATTAATTCTCCATCTATTCATTATGGTTGAGAGATTCCATTATAATTTATATCACACATTATGTTAACAGTCAGTGTTACTATTGATAAAAAAACACTTCTAATGAATCCTCATTCCTATATGACTGAAAGGGAATCAGAAATTTGATATGACATCAAAATAAATAATTATCTCCTAATATCAAAGTAAACTCTCAATCGGGAGAATGTATTACAATTAAAATATAAAATAATTCATTGTATTTCACAAACATATAAGAAATCGATCGAAAAAACCCCAAAAAAATTTCATATTCCACTATATATAAGTCTAATTAAATAGAGGGAGAATTATATTTAGCATAAAAAGTTATAAATAAATCAAGAAAATATAAAATTGAATAATATTTTTTATCATAAAATATCGAAACACTAAAAAATAATAATTTAGCACCCTGAGTTTTAGAATTTTTTTTACTTTGAATAAAAATTATGTATTTGGTAGATTGTTTTGAATGCATCCTTGAGTCTTTATAAACAATGATACAGTAAAGTGTTAGAGTCTAGATGTCTACGTAACATGTATGGTTAATAATAGAAAACTATGAAAAATATTTATAATGGTTTAATGTAATGAAAATATATTTTTTAATTCATAATAAATAAGTATGATATTTCCAGAAATATCATTTTATGGCTAAAAAAATTCATAAAAATGATTTCTTTTATAGTTGATGTTCATGAAAATTAATAATTAATTTCTTTTATTTTTATAAATTTTATTTCTAGCAATTAAAATAGTTTTTAAAATTATAAATAAAATATTTTCTTTGCGATAAATTTAAATATTTTTCTATAAATATTTAGTATTTAGTGAATAGTGAAAAATAATGATTTAAAAAAATAATATTTATTTTCAAGTAAAATTTTCATTATGTATTAAATATTATTTTAATGTACTAATGTTTACCATTATATATAAAAAACTATCTAATTACAGAATAATAATCATTTTATTTCATTTTATTATAATATTATTTTTGTGATTACGAACACACTTTCCTAAAAATAGTTTTTAAGCATGGAATTTGATTTTATCATAATAAGTTAAACTAATATATATTTATTAATGATTTTATTGAAATTTATAGATAATATATTCAACAATATATATTGATATCTATTTTATGGTTTTTAAAATTAATTTAATGTAAGTAAATTATGTTTTATGATTCAAGATTTTTTTTTCTAAAATGTGTTTTCATTGCGGGTAGTAGTCTTATTTAGAATTAATTTCAACCAATTAATGAATTTTAATGTTTTAAAATGGATTAAATATTGTAATAAAAATAATTAATATATTGTAAAAGTTTCAAATTATTTTTTTGTTAATTATTCATTGTACATACATTAAAAAAATTGACACAGTAATAGTTAAAACGGGTATGCCAGAGGGGGGGGGGTTAAAAGAAGAGATCATGGTATAGTTTTTAAAAAACATTTCAAATGAATATTTTTTAAAGATTTTTCAATCATATATTATCCTAAAATTTATTATTTTGATATTTTGATCAATTTTCCCATGATTGAGACCTTATATAATTGAATTGTTTAAAAACTTATGTGTGGGTCCCTCCAATCACTTATAAAATGGAATTGATATTTCTAACTTTATTACAACATTTGAGCCATCTATACAGAAAAATAACTACTATAAATACATCATCGATTAGTTATCTTAATTCTATAGTTTCTTTTATTCTCTTAATAGTTGCCCGTCATGGCTTGAGGTGTAAGTCGAACGAGTCCTCCCAAAGAATAGGTATAAATCATAACCAAGCTATTTCAAAATTATTTCTTCATACACCTTATATAAATTTTTTTAATCTATAAACAATTCTTAATCAAGTTTAATTAATATTAAATGATTTTATTATGATTATAGAACTATTATTTTATATCCATTCTCCATCTATTAGGGAATATAGTTATAAATTTAGCACATGTCTTGACTACCGCCTCCATGTAGAGTTGCGATTCATTTTCCATCACCATATTTGATATATGGTTATAATGATGGATTTAATGATATTATATAATATTTATAACATAAAAATTATTTTTTAGTTGTAATATCTCGTCTACCTTCTCACCTTGTTATCTATTGTTAAACATTAACATTACTCACGTGTACATGAAGACTTCCACCTCCATGAAGCGATATGATTTGATTAGGATTTATAAATTGTAGGATCGAAATAATGATGTAAATGCTCAATATACAAGAGGGGGTGAATTGTACACTAAAAATTTCCTTAAACAAGGAATGATCTAAGTTTAAAAAAGTTAAACTAAGAAAATTCACAACACCTCTATCCCCAATTATAGAATTGGAAAAAGGTATGAAGTGATAAACTTCTAGTTCTATGCACTTTCTTGAATCTGGAAAGTGATTTCGAAAATAGGTTCCAGAAATATGGATCTAGAAATTGAAACTTAATCAAAGTTTACAATATGAGATTCTACATTAAATCGTATAGTGTCTAAATGAATCAAAGTATAAGTGCAAGGAAATATAATAATATTATACCTTCCTTATAATACACAATGAAGCGGAAAAATAAGTAGTAAAACTACAAGTGACAAGATATAAGTCTTTAGACCAAAAAAGAAGGGTATCCAATAACCATAGATAAAGGTCCCTTGATTTATACTTTCAAGAAAGTCTGTCTTACCCACACCAGGGTAAGACCTCGATACAAATATCAGAGTCTCTGTCTTGCTATCCCTACAAGCCCTCAACTTCAAGGTAGTTGGAACCTCTATCTTCCTCAACAAGGAAGCCTTGATCATCAAGGTAGTCGGCACGTCTGTCTTCCTATCCCCGAAAGCCCTCGAATGTAATCACCAACATTCGGAGTCGCACAATGAAATCTGAACGATCTATTCATTACGCACAAAGCATGAAAATCTTCTCTCTCTAGAAATCACCTTAACAGCGAGTGGTCTCTAGAGTGATCAACTTGTTGTGGAGATCTTTTAAATGAGCTCTTATTTATAGGCTCCGTTGGAACAGTCGTCTCCATCCTTAAATGGTCATATTTTCCTTAAAATTCAGAGGGACCTGTACAAATGTCACTAAACCAACGGTTTGTTAGAAACAGAATGGACAAAATCATTTTATAACAAAACATGTGTAACATAAATCATGACATCGTTTTACAATGTAATCATAAAAAAAACTATAATTCGGAATGTATGTAACTAAAATTTCAGAGTCTAACTAAAATGGAATTCATATTCTATGATAAAAAGGATATTCAGATTCCTTTTTAAAGGAATTCAGAACCTGAATTCTTTGGGAGTCCGAAGTCTGAATTTCTATGTAAATTCAGATTTTGGTTTCACTAGAATTCAGAATCTGAACATACAATGTTCATAGTCGAACTAGTAAATGTTCGGAGTAGAACTCAGAGAAGTTTGGAGTCGAACTAATAAAATTTTGGAGTCGAACTAGTAAAAAGTTCAGAGTCGAACTAATAAATGTTCGGAGTTGAACTTATAAAAGTTCGGAGTCGAACTAATAAAATTTTAGAGTCGAAGTAGTAAAATGTTTGGAGTTGAAATACTAAAAGTTTGGAGTCGAACTAATAAAAGTTCGGAGTCGAACTAATAAAATTTTAGAGTCTAACTAATAAAAGTTTAGAGTCGAACTAGTTAAAAGTTCGGTGTCTAGAATTCGGAGTTGAACTTTGTCAGAGTTTGTATCAAGAATTCGGAGTAGAACTTTATTAGAGTTTGTATCCAGAATTTGGATCCTAAAACAGAATGATCCATACCTTAGAATTATATGATTCCTAGGTTTTGGTTAAGAATCCTATTTTTACTCTTGAGAAAAATATTGATATGTGTAAGAAAATCTAGGTTATGGTAAATTTCCTTAAGAAATAAAATTTTCCTTATAGAATTAAAGTTCATAAAGAAAAAACCTTATTGACTCAACAATATCCCACTTTTTGGAAAGCACAAACATCCTTACAAAAAAGCATATAAGGACTTTGAAAAAAAATCATTAAACATTAAAATTACAACTTATCCCCCTTTGTTCATGGTTGATAGTGAATACAACTAACTCCCCCTTAGGCATTGAAACTCTAAAAATTGTATTCTGAATTTCTGGAGTGGAGTTTTAATTATCATGAGAATGAAAAACATCGTAATGAGAAACTCCCACTTACTTTAAGGATTTATTTACTTAGAAATTTTTCTTTCAAAACTTTTTCTTTCTCCCCTATTGAGTAGTTCTTTTTTATTCTCTCCCTTTGCGATTTTCAAAACGAATTTAGGGAATGGAAAAGCAAATATTGTACCTGAAACATTAGTATATAAAAAGATACAACCAACCAAATTTTCATTAGAGTTGAGAAAAAAATTACAAGGAAGACAAATACAACAATAGATTAGAGTGAGTTTATTTGTCTTCGTTTTCCTTAGGGATCAACTTCTTCAATAAGGTTTTGAGATTCTTCAAGTCTCTTTGGTCTTCCTTAGCTTGCCTCACCAAGGCTTTTATCCTTTCTTCTTGAGCTTTCAACACCTCTTCTTGACCCTTCATGGCTTCTTCCTGCATCTTCAATATCTCATCTTGCTTTTGCAGCATTTCTTGAAACACAAGCTGGAAATCACTTTCCCCTTTCCAGTTCTGAGATACTAAGTTGAGCTTCCCATTCAGATCCCTTACTTGTTGATTCCGAATATTTTTCTCAGTGGTCAACTCATCTTTAATATTCTTAATCTTGTTATCCTCGGTGTCAAAAGCATCTTTCACCTCATTCTGAAAATTATCATAGTCATCCATGTCTTCTTCAACTTTCTTAGACCACAGAGTGATTTTGCTGCATGATTTTCTATGCACATCATAGTTGATAAGAAAAATTCTATGTTCGGCCTCAATGTTTATACACTTATCCATCACCATAGATAAGGCTTCTGATTTCATATTCAAACTATGATGCATCATCTGGAATCTAGAATCTATGGTGGGGAAAATCGGAATAGTGTCAACCAACTTCTTCAAAGATTAAACCACAAAATCATGACCATGAGCTGATGAATCCGAATCAGATAACATTCATGGAGATTGTTCTCCTTCTTCAATTTGAAGCAGTTTCCTTTTAGAAGAACCAGCAACCTCATTCTTCCTGAAAATCTATTTTGTTAGAGTATCCATCAGAACATTCTTCCCCTTGTCAGCTTTCATAATGGGTTGATCATCTAAGGAATCTTCCTTACTTTCTGATAACTGAACAATCACATCTTCATCTGGTTTATCCTGTTCTTCCCCTTCTTCAAGGAAATTATTTTCATAGGATTCTTCCTCATCATATAAAACATTTTCCTTCTCTTCCTCTTGCTCATTTTCATTCTTCCTACTTTCTTACTCAACTGCCTTTCCCGGAGTGGGTAATTTTGAGGATTTAGCCTTATCTTGGTAATATTATACATGTTTGATCGATTCATCCAGATCATCACTTCCTTATTCTTCTTCTTCTTATTCAAAAAAACTCTTTTTCTTCTTCTTCTTCATGAGCTTGTTTTTCTAATTCTTCAACTACTTCTTTACCCTTGGATTTTTCAGTAGTGACATAATTCTTACCTAGAGTCTGTGGTAATGATGGATGACCATAAAAGGTTTCCAGAATGGGAATTCTCTCAGAGGATATTTCAGTATCTCTCAACAGATATTGTACAATCTCGGCTTCAGACATCTTTTTCTTCAACTTCTTTTCTTTTTCCTCTTTTTCTAACACATCTGCAGCTTTTTCCCTTAAGGCCTTAGCCTCATCAGGGTCCAATCCGAACTGTGGATCACCTTCTTTTCTATTCCCTTTTTCATCCCTCCACTAGGCTGCCAATTCATCTGGGTAAGATTTCTATTTCTTTGGCTTGGGAGGTGTGGATTGGGTTTCCTTAGATTTTGGAGTTTTGTCATCACCAACCACTTTCTTAATATTCCTCTTCTTAGAGGCTTTATTCACTAGTTCAACCTTCTCGACATTTTCCAGAATGGCCTCAGCCTCTCCCTATGGTAAGGGATAGAATTCTATGGATTCAGCAGAAAAACCCATCTTCATCCTTTTCAAAGTATCATCACTAACAAGCATAAGCTTACAATTTTGGAATTTTGACTTACAAGAAACTTCTAAACAATCTAAGCACCGAACTATCACCTTTGATAGTAAGGCAGGGTACATAATTATTTAGGCTCTCAAGTTCCCTTATTTTATATTTTTCACTATAATCAAAACATGCCTCATAAAATTTCTCTTCCTTAGATTTACCAGGACATCTAGGACTTAGATGTCACTCTTCTTCAGATTATCCTTGTCACCCCTTCTTGGAATGAGAAAATCCTATACCCACAGCTGTAGAATATGATTATTCGGAGTGAGATGAGCAATCTTACCAGTCTTGGTATCTTTAAGTCCAAGACATTTCAATGCCTTCACCTTGTTGAAACTTCCTTGCTCATCCGGAAGCTTTTGCGAGCAAAAATCATCTTCCCCTTTGTAGGATTAACCCATCAAGCTTGCAGCCTTGGTGTAACATAATTTGTAAGTCTTACCATTAGAATTGAAGGAAAATAACTCTCTGCCATATTCCTACTGGAAGGAAAAAGACTCGTAGAACTCTACAAGTAAGTCTATATAAACCGGATCTTGTTTCTCTGACTTGGACAAGAAAACATCTTCCCTGCCATTCAGTCTGATATTCTTGGTTATAAGGGATTAAAACTTGTAGAAATCCGGATGCACTAACCTTTCCCTGAAGACTACCCATTTTGATATCGGATTTGTGGTTGACTTGTCTTGAGATGTAGCTTCAACAAACATTCCGAGTGGAGAGTTCTGGATGATTCAGAACGGCTTGAGAAAGTTCGAAATGGTCCTTAAGAAAAGATGAAGGGCTTAGAGATGCGAGAGCATGAAAAACCGATGGGGGAAGACCCTTGGGGTCCCCTTTATATAGATGATGGAGGTGATGTTTGGTCTTTTAAAAAAAATCTAACAGTTGAAAATCCCTTTGATCTGATCTAATGGTTGATAACATTCCGGCAAGGAAAAGTTGACTCCGATCTTTTGAGGTTTTAAGAAAAACATTCAGACTTAAGGAAAACTAGAATCCGAATAATTTTAAAACTCAGGAAAATTCCAACAAGTAAAATATAACTATGATAATGTATGTAAAGAAATCATACCTTTCAGATTGGCTATAAAGATTGTTCGTAATCAGTAATATTCTTCTTAAAAAAACAAAAAAAAACATTACAAAAAATCCTCATTACGAGAGTTCATTACGAAAATTCTCATTACATAAAATTCATTATGAAAATTCTCATTACGAAAATTCTCAGTATGACATTTCAGTTCCGAAAATTTCCATTTTGGAAATTTTAGTTCCGAAAACTTTTATTCCGGAAATTTCAGTTTTGAAAACATTATTACGAAAGTTTCCAGTACGAAATTTTCATTAAAAATAAATAATCAATACGAAAATTTTGAAAAAATCATTACCAAATGTTTGGTTATGAAAGTTTGAAAAACTAACTACATTTTTTTTATTATGATAACAAGAAAATGTACTCCCCCTATGAAAAGGAGTTTATTACTGTAAGGAGAATTGTTCAAAAAGAAGTTAATGAAGAAGTATTATCTCATGGTTATCATTCCTAATTTTTGTTTAATTTATTCAAATCTATCGGTGGGTAATGATTTTGTGAAAATATCAGCAAGTTGATCTTGTATTCCGATAAACTGAAGAATGATATCTCCTTTTTGTGTGTGATCCCTAAGAAATTGATGCCTAATATCTATGTGCTTTGCATGAGAGTGATTTTTACGGTTTTTACTAAGGGAAATGGAAATTGTGTTATCACACAAAATTTGAGTTTTTTTTAAAACTCAAGCCATAGTCTGTGAGTTTGTGTTGCATCCACAACACTTGAGCAGAACATCTTCCAGCTGCTATATATTCAGCTTCAGCAGTGGAGAGTGCTACTGAATATTACTTCTTGCATGAACAAGAAACTAATGAATCTCCTAAGAAATGAAAAGTTCCAGATGTCCTCTTTCTATCCATTCTACATCCACCAAATTTAGCATCCGAAGATATTTTTAAAACAAAATCATTTCCAAAAGTATAAAATAATCCTAGATCCATGGTTCTTTTTAAGTAGCGAAAAATTATTTTCACCACCTTTAAATGAGATTCCTTAGGATTGGATTGATATCTTGCACCTAAGCATACTGAAAAAATTAATTCTGGACGACTATATTTCAAATATAGTATAATTCCTATCATACCTCTAAAAGATGCTTGATCCACTGGTTTCCCAGTTTCATCAAGATCTAAAGAGTTTTAGGTACTGATGAGAGTACTTATGCTCTTAGTGTTGTCATATCCATACATTTTAAGAAGATATTTAATATAATTATGTTGGGATATATAAGTTACTTCTGGTTTTTGAGAAATTTGAAAACCAATGAAAAATGTTAACTCACTAATTATACTCATTTCAAACTCAGATTTCATTAGACTTGCAAAGGATTTAGTTAAATACTGCTGAGATGAACCAAAAAATAATTTCATCATCATAAATTTGAACAATAAAAACATTTTTATTATCTTTATTTATAAAAATGGTTGGATTTTCATTCCCCTTATCATAGTTTCTTTGAAGAAAAAATCCTGTAAGTCTATCATCCAGGCTCGTTGGGCTTGTTTAAGGCCATAAAATGCTTTGGTAAGTCTACAAACATGATTAGGGTATTTTATGTCTTCAAGACCAAGAGGTTGTTCAACAAAAACTTCCTCATGAACATAACAATTAAGGAAAGCACATTTCACATCTATTTGAAAAAGTTTGAAATTGAAGAATGCTGCAAAGTCATGTAAGATACGAATAGATTCAAGTCTAGCTATTGGAGCATAGGTTTCTTCATAGTCTATTCCCTCTTGCTGATTATAGCCTTTAGCAACTAGTCTTGATTTATTTCTTACAATGACTCCATTTTCATCACATTTGTTTCTAAAGACCCACTTTACTCCAATAACAGAAGTTTCCTTAGTTCTTTCAACCAAGGTCCAGACTTTATTCCTTTTAAATTCATTTAGTTCATCTTTCATGGCTTTAATCCAATCATCGTCACCTAAAGCTCCATCATTGCTTTTTGGTTCTAATTGGGAAAGTAATTCTAGATGTTCTAATTCATTTCTCAGGGAACTTCTAGTCCTTACAAGTTGATTTACATCACCAATGATACTATCACTGGGATGATTCTTAAGAAACACCTGGTTTGGGTTTTGTAAAACCTGTTCATCAACATAGGGTAGGAAATCTTCTGGGGTAAATGTTTCAGAAGCATCTTCTTGAACATTTTACTTATCAGAAGGATCTTCTAACAAAGGTTTATAATCATTTTTTGAAAACACATATGAATATGTAGGTTGGGATGGTTTAAAAACAAAAGTATCCAATTCATCAAATTTTACATGCCCTGTTTCCTCAACAGTACAAGTAATTTTATTGAAAAAATTATAAGACTTAGAAGTTGTGGAGTAGCCTAAGAAAATTCCTTCATCAGATTTTGGTGTGAATTTTTATAGATTATCTTTAGTATTCAGAATGAATACCTTGCAACCACAAACCTTTAAGTAGGAAAGACTTGGTTTTCTACCATTCCATAACTCATAAAGAGTTTTATTAAGAAAAGGTCTGATAAAAACTTGATTTATAGTATAAAAAACAGTTCTTACAACTTCAGCCCAAAAATGTCTAGCTATAGAATATTCACTCAACATGGTTCTAGTTATCTCTTGAAGAATTCTATTTCTTATTTTAACTACACCATTTTGTTGAGGAGTTCTACGTGTTGAAAAGTTGTGAGAAATACCTTTTCAACTACAAAAAGTATCAAAATTAGAATTTTGAAATTCTCCTCTGTGGTCACTATGAATAGTTTTCAATGGAAGGTTTTTCTCATTTTTTACTTGGGCTCTTGAACTTTTGAAATAAGAAAAACATTCAGATTTCATTGCTAGAAAATAGATCCATGCAAATCTAGTGTAGTCATCAACTAGAACAAACACATAGTATTTTCCTCCAAGGATTCCAGATTGTGTTAGACCAAAAATATCTATGTGCATTAACTGTAATGCATCAGTTGTTGAGACTTCACCGATTGATTTAAAACTAGATTTATGTTTCTTTCCATATTGAAAAGGATCAAAAACTTTAGAATAATCAAATCTAAGCTCCGGTAGATCCTTAAATAGTTCCCTATTAGAGAGTTTACATAAGTTCCTAGGGTTACAATGACGTGGTTTTCTATGCCATAACCAAGAATGATCTTCCATTCCACTAAGACAAAGTAAGTCTTGGCTCTTAAGGTCTTCTATGTTCAAAGTGTAAACATTCTCTTGCCTGTTGGCAGAAAGAACAAATTCATCCTTGGAATTGTGTACTAAGCACTTATCATTTCTAAAATTCACAAGGTATCCTTCATCACATAACTGACTTATGCTAATGAGGTTGTTCTTAAGACCCTTAACAAATAAAACATTTGAAATCAATGCTTTACCAAGAAGAACAATATTACATATACCAATAATTTCTCTCTAATCATGATCTCCGAAAGTTACTTTTCCTCCTTTCATCTTGATAATCTTTTCAAAATAGCTTTTGTTACCAATCACGTGCCGGGAACATCCAATATCTATGTACTAAGTAATGTTGTTGGTATTTCCTTTATCTTCCTGAAAATAAGAAAATAGTTAGACTTTAGGAATCCAAGCTTGTTTGGATCCGAGATTTCCAGAAAGCATAATTTTAGGTACCCACATCTTCTTAGAAAAGTAAGCTTTATGAAAACCTAGAGATTGGATTTTTTTAAGGAGAAATTCTTTTCCCAGTGACCACCATGTTGACACTTGGTACAAAATGGGGCACTTTGTGGAACAAAGTAGATGTTAATAAAAGTTGGTTTTTCATGGGTGTTACCAAATCCAGATTTGTTTCTTAAAGGTCGTATTTGTGAATACATTTTATCAAAATTTTCTTTACCACGGGCAATGTTCGACAAAAACTTCTTTAAGGAAAAAATTTCGGACATGAGTTTTATAAGAAAGATTTTATCTTCAAAATCATTGGATTTGGAACTAGAGGTAGGCTCAAAAAATCTTTTCTTAGAAAGTACTTTTTCTAGATCTTTAGACAGTTTATCCTTATCAGAATTTACTTCCTCAAGATTTTATGAAATACTTATAAAATCATCATTTTTTCTATCAAGATCTTTAGAAAGATCTGATATCTCTTTTGTAAGAATAATATTCCTATAGTTTTCCTTATCACGTTTTTTATTGAGTTTAGAATTATCAATCACAAGAAGTTCAGAAAACCTAGAAACTACTTCATAGGTAGGTAATGTATTTTTTTCATCAGAAGATGATTCTTATTCTGAAGAGTTATAATATTTACTATCATTATAATTTAAATAAACATTGGTCAATGATTCAGCATTGTATACCTTAGCAATGAAGCAATGATTGTTAATAGGTAATCTAGCTATAAGACCAAGATTCTTATTTCCTGATGATTCATAATCAGAAGATTCATCTGAAGAGTCACCACCACTGGCACTCCAGGTGTCATTAGCTTTCAAAACATTCTTAGCTTTGGATTTATAATACTTCTTTCTGTTCCTTTCAGAATGCCTCTCTTTCCTTTCTTTTTTTTAGCAAAGGACAATCTGGTCTAATAGGTCCAGCTCTCTTGCATTCATAACAAGTTACTTTTCTATATTTCCTATCTTTATATTCCTTTTTCATATACTTGTATTGGAAGTTTCTCTGACCAGCTATCTTGTTCATCCTTTGAGAAAGATTTGCTAACTTAGTCTCTGAGACTTCACTCTCACTAGATTCTGATTTGATAATAACCTTCTTAGACTGGGATCTAGTTACTCTCTCAGAAGTCTTAGCTTTCATATGATTTGATGTTGTAGTGAAAGCAATAGTACCATTCCCATTCTTCTTTATGATGTTGTCAGCATACCTTTTCATTCTTGTTTCATGTTGGAGAAGAGTTCCAAACAACTCATCTAAGGAAATTTGAGTAACCTTCTTTTTCTCATCAATATCAGTTCTCTTTTATTCCCACTCATTAGGCATAATATCAATGATCTTGTCCACAAGAGATTCATCATCCAGACCAGTCTCTCCCATAGATTGTAGATTGTTTACGATTATTATAAACCTCTGTTGAACTTTACAAATGGGTTCACGGTATGGAAAATTGAAACCATGATACTCAGCTCTCAACATAGCTCTTCTTGCCTCAATTACTTTAGATGTACCAAAATGAGTAACTTCATGTTTCTTCCATATACAATTAGCGGTTTCATAAGAAAAAATTTGGCTGTATATGTACCTAGTTATTGAACATAGTAAAGTATTGCGCACCTTATAGTTCAACTGATAATCATGCTTTTCTTGGTTTGTAAAAGCACTTACATACTTATCAAGAATTTTATAACCTCTGGTGAGCATAACGAAATTTTCTACTCCAGTATTGATTAAAAAATTCTTCATACGATCTCTCCAGTATTCATAATCATTACCATCAAAAATTGGTGGTCTTGTAGGATTTAGTTTGTCGATCGAACCAACATTTAAACCTTCTATCTATAAGAAAAAAAATTTCCCACATAAACATGTTAATAAAAAATTTTCGGAATGAATGAAAATATTCCTAAGTAAGGGAAATATAGAAAAATGAAAAGTTCAGAAAGAAAAATTTATATGTGAGTATAATTATTTCATAGACCTCCTCTGAAACCAATTGTAGGATCGAAATAACAATGTAAATGCTCAATATACAAGAGGGGGTGAATTTTACACTTTAAAAAATTCCTTAAACAAAGAAATATCTAAGTTTAACAAAGTTAAACTAAGAAAATTCACAACACCTCTAACAAAAATTTGAGAATTGGAACAAGGTATGAAGTGAAAAACTTCTAGTTCTATGCACATTCTTGAATCTAGAATGTGATTCCGAAAATAGGTTCCAAAAATATGGATCTAGAAATTGAAACTTAATCAAAGTTTACAATATGAGATTCTACCTTAAAGCATATAGAATCTAAATGAATCAGAGTACATGTGCAAGTAAATATAAGAAGATTATACTTTCCTTACAATACACAATGCAGCGGAATAAAATGTAGTTAAACTAAAAGTTACAAGATATAAGTCTTTTGACCCAAATAGAAGGGTATCAAACAACCTTGGATAAAGGTACCTTGATTTATACTTTCAAGCAAGTATATCTTACCCAAACCAGGGTAATCCCTCGATACCAATATCAGAGTCTCTGTATTGCTATCCCCGCAACCTCTCAACTTCAAGGTAGTTGGAACCTCCATCTTCCTCAGCAAGGAAGCCCTCGAACTTCAAGGTAGTCGGAACCTCTGTCTTCCTATCCCTAGAAGCCCTCTAATGTAATCACCAACATTCAGAGTCGCACGAAGCAATCTGAACGAGCGGTTCAATATACACAAAGCATTAAAAGCTTCTCTCTTTATAAATCACCTTAACAGCATGTGGTCTCTAGAGTGATTAATATGTTATGGAGCTCTTTCAAATGATCTCATATTTATAGGCTCGGTTGGAACAGTCGGCTCCCTCCTTCAACGGTCAAATTTTCCTTAAAATTCGGAGGGACCTGTACACGTGTCACTAAACCAATTTTTTGTTAGAAAAATAATGGACGACATAGTTTTATAATAAAACATGTGTAACTGAATGCACGAAATCATTCTACAATGTAAGAATAAGAAAAACTAGAATTCAGAATGTAAGTAAATAAAAGTTCAGAGTCTAACTAAAATGGAATTCGGATTCTATGATAAAAATGATATTTGGATTCTGTTTTAAAGGAATTCGGAATCTGAATTCTATGGGAATCTGAAGTCTTAATTTCTAAGGAAATTCAGATTCTGGTTTCACTATAATTCATAATCTGAACATACAAAGTTCGGAGTCAAACTAGTAAAAGCTTAGAGTCGAACTCATAGAAGTTCTGAGTCGAACTAATAAATTTTTGGATTCGAACTCATAGAAGTTCAGAGTCGAACTAATAAAAGATCAGAGTCTAACTAGTTAAAAGTTCAGAGTCGAACTAATAAAAGTTCGGAGTTTAACTGATAAATGTTTGAAGTCAAACTCATAAAAGTTCAAAGTCGAACTAGTTAAAAGTTCGGAGTCGAACTACTATAAGTTCAGAGTCGAACTAATAAATGTTCGGAGTCGAAATAATAAAAGTTCGGAGTCGAACTAATAAAAGTTCGGAGTCGAACTAATAAAAGTTTGGTGTCAAACTAATAAAAGTTCGGCGTTGAACTAGTTAAAAGTTCGGACCCCAGAATTCGGAGTTGAACTTTGTGAGAGTTCATATCCAGAATTCGGAGTGGAACTTTATTAGAGTTCGTATCCAGAATTCAGATCCTAAAACAGAATTCTTCATACCTTAGCAATATATGATTCCTAGGTTTTGGTTATGAATCCGATTTTTACTCTTAAGAAAAATATTGATATGTGTAAAAAAATCTAGGTTAGGGTAAATTTCCTTAAGAAAGGATATTCTCGTTATAGAAGTAAAATATAGATTTGCTTATGTATAAGGTGTTTGTGGTTTTCAAAATAAGAAGGAATGGAAAAGTCATAAAGAAAAACCTTATTGACTCAAAATAAATTATATAGATGGTAACAATGATAAAATTAATGAAAAAATATGATATTTATTATAAAATAATTATTATATATTACTAAATTTTCTTTTACTTCTCCTCATTCCATCTGTTGAAAAGTGGAAACACTACTCGGGTGGAAATCAGATTACCATCCCCATAAAGTGATGAAATCCTTTTTTCCAAAAAAATATAATATGAAATGTTATAATATATATAATTTTTAAATATGATATTTATAATATTATTAAAATTCAAGAAATTGAGAAACCATGAGGAAATAGCTGGGTCACCAACTACTGAGCAATAAAATACATGAAAAATGAAGAAGTTAACAACTACTATGATGTCTCTAAGAGAGATTTGTTAATAAATAGAAATTTAATTTATATATATGGATAATATACATTATTATATTTATGAATACTATTCTACTATATAATTTTAAAAAATAAAATTTACTATATTGGTGGTTAGAAGTATTATGAATGACATCAGATATAATATCTGGGTTTTGCCTCAATTTGTTTTCCTCGAGACATGTTTTAATGTTATGTATCGATTTTTTATTTAAACTAAGAAAATATTTATTTTTTGATTGATATATTATTTCATTAATGGTACTTATAACACCATATTGTTTTCATGGTTTATATGAATGTTTCTTAAAAAACTATTAAAGATATCATGATTGTTTGACTCAGTATTGTTTCATTGAGATTTGCTTGATTAAGTACACCAATATTGATTTTTATGTGTATCTACTTCCCAATTTATATATTTTTTTTCAATTTTTCCATTTTTTCATGGTATTAAATCTTTCATTGTTTTTTATTTACTTCGTTACCATTATGAATCAAATGGTACCAAAGTATAAATTTTTTTTGTTACAATCTCATTTGTGTATGCTTAAATTTTTTATGATGAAATATTGTGATTTATCTCCTGAAAATATTCATTCATTTCATCATATCGTATTCCTTTTGTATATTTCATGTTTCCATTTCATTATCTTATCTTTATGTACTTATGAATCTAAAATAGTGGTTTAAGGATAACCGGCCATATTTTGTCTGTCAGTTGCCAATATTTTATTCAATGTCCACATATTTAATTAGAATATATTGATGATTTTTACTATTAAATAAAGGCTATATAATTTCATTTATCTTATATTTTACTATACATAACATTTTTTTAATTGAAACCTCATATCAGTTTCTAAACATGGTAATATTAACTCTTTAAATAATATATGAATTGAATTTTTTTAACATTCACCAACTTAATGGATTACCCCACTATATTGAAGACAATATACCTTTAATATTTCATTATAATATCCCTTTATTATTTACAATGAATATATTTTCATTAATAATTTATAAATTTATTTATTTTATTTAATGAGGTTAATTTAAAAATGATATAAACCTCAAGACATGTTCTAGAGATAATTTATTTATATTTTTTCCATAAAAATCATTTTATGATTACTTTATTTTACTATTGGTATGATTTAATGTTACCATTTTTAATCTTCATATAGATGTTATGTGATTATGATCTTTGAAATTTTATGATACCTATATCCATTCAACAAGTTTTGGTTTGAAGATACGATGAATGGTTTAGGATCTTATGGCACACATATGTATTGTTTTCATTATTTGATGGTTGGTATTTAGAATATATATCCCTAAATTGTATTGGGTAATGATAGATATACTAGGAGATTATAAATACTTTAATGGATAATGAACATAGTTTAGTGTGGGACTTTATCCTATTATATTTTCGTTAGAGTGACCATTGACCATGAAATGTTGGACTAAGGAGTGAAGTAAATCCACTATGATAGTACTCGTAGTGAGATATGTCATAATAAATGGGTTTATCTGATTAAGTGAATTCCAAAAAGATATTTCTTATTCTTATGATATATTTTAATAGATCATGACTGACTATAGAGGATTCCACACCCTTAGGTCTTATAAATGTTTTTGAAAAAATATTTCATATAGTTTTGTGGTTGATGAACTTTTACTGACAGGTTGTGATTATTATAATTATTTATAATTTTCTCATTCATTTATAATTATCTTATTATCACTTGTGGTCATTAATTTATATCAACAATTTTTACATGGACCAAGATTCTATTCTAACCATTTATTAGATTTAACATCCCTTGGTTATGGAGAACGATTTTAAGTATGTTATGTCTACAAACAGAGCTAGTTGGGTTGAATTAATGGGAAATTATATAGATATTTTATGTAACAATTTATTACGTATCTAAATTTCCAAACACACTAAACCATTCAGTCTTTTGTATTTGAAAAAATAATCATTTAATAGCCCAACCAGAACCACTGGGTCTGAGACGAAGGGTAATTTGACCTCATGTGAACCTCATCACATATAAAAAGCATTCAACATGAAACAATCATATGTTTCCATAAATGTGGATACTATAATCTTAGTACCATGTCCTAGAGAATATAATTATAACCAAAAATTAGAGTAATCAAGTGGTAGCTAAATAACCCATATTGTACACATCCCATATAGATAATCAAAGAGCTCATAATGTGGAAATTCAAACCAAAGTATAATGTCTGGTTGATAAATAAATAAATTAAATTGTAGTAAACTCTTGAATTTATCCCATTAAGACATCAAGAACCATCCTCCATTGCTCAACCATCTACCATAGTCCCCTTTCCCTTAGCCTTTTCCATAGTCACGAAAAATATAAGCACATATAAATTCTTTTGTTGGTTGTGAGTACAAGACATAATAGTACACAACTTGTGAATCCCTAACCATGTTTGATCATTTATAAAAAGTGTATGAAATGAAAATAATAAATTTGTGACAAGAATAACAACATAAAATCAATAAATGTGTTGTTTTTCACTACCAATCCACCCAAACACTTGGTCATACCAGATTTAGACCTGTGCCAAAAGAATAATGAGAAGGTTTTGAAGGTATCCAAACAAGACACTATTCTAGTGAATATGTCTCTTAGTTACCTAAAAGAATAATGCATAAATATGACCCGGTCATTCTAATCCTTGACTACAATATTATACCCAAAAATCATCTAGGCATTGATCATCCCAATATTTGTACATCTATTATATTGCAAACATGACATTCTATGATCTAATCGTATATTCACTATATTATCAGGTCAATCATTAACATTATAAAAATTAAATTTCTAACCCCACTAAGGGAAAAACATGTCATGATGGACCATATGTTATGAGCACATAGTGAAATACATCAAGCAAGGAAATATACATAACAAAGTGTAACATACACGAAAATCATTTCATCATATAATGATCCTATCATTTCATACATGTACATTACATAACGTTTTAGGAATATATGAAAACATTATATAATCAGACCCCCAAAGATCAAACAAGTCATGTTCCTTTGGGAACATGGAAACATAAAAAACTGATACTTAAATGATCCAAATCATCTCCTACTATGTTCTTCTTGACTATAACCATTTATATAAACATCAAACATAATACATGTCTTCATAATCAGGGGAAGGAAACCTAGAAATTGGTGATCTTAGATGATCAAGAAGGGTAAAAAGGAGGTTCATAAGCATTCCAATGATAATAAGGGTATGAGGACATGATCATGAAAATATTAGATCATACCCTACATATCAAAGATCATTAACATGAATCATGGAATAAATCATGCAATTTTATAGACATAAAATATAATGAAAATAAAGAACATAATCCCTGAAAGAAAAACATAGAAATAAAACATGGAATTATGGTAGACACATAAGCATATAATATTATATTTATAGTAACCAAGGCATCAATTCCAAGATTATCTTTGTATAATGGGTTCACTCCCCATACCATCTTGGAATACATTGTACACAACCATTTCCATATTAGTATCATGATGTCACTCCTCATTCTATATTGGTAGTAATGGTTCACTCCCACGGCCATTTTAGAAGCATGAGTTCACTCCTCACACCATCTTGTAAGTCATGGTTTACTCTCATGACCATCTTAGTAGTCAAAGTTTTGTCCCAAATAATATTCATCTATCTCATGAGATATAAATCATTACCCAATGCATTGGAGGGAGGTATAGGTCCCACCCATCTCATAATGAAATCATAGATACATGTACCATAAGATCATAAATAATCATATTATAACCCATAAAAGGAAATGGGTATTTTAAACAACTTATTGTATCATAACATGTATAAAGATATAGGTTTCATAATAATTTCATCATAAAAATATCCCATCAAAAGAAAAGGGTTTCAAAATCATATAACCCGTGAAGGAGAAATGAGTTTCCTAAACTTCATTCCATCAAAAAATAATCTATTAAGAGAAATAATATGAGAGTAAACATTGAATAATTTCCCCATAAATTAATGAGTGACAAAAAAAATATGATATCATTTGTGGTAAATAATTTTTTTAGATCTTTAAGAAAAATTTCTTGAGGAAAATATTCTTTATATATTAAAAATAGATTTTAAAAAAATAAAACACTTTTAAAATAAAATTCATTTAAAATAGCATTAAAAAATATAAAGGAATCATTTAATTTTATTTTTTAATTTTCTAGTTAAATTATCTTCATGGATGGATTAAAATAATTTTTGAAAGCAAATTTTAAAAAATTATTTTAGAAATAATACATATGTCTGTCCAAAAAGAGAAATATAATAACAATTTACATAAAATATTTTTTTAATTATATTAAGTACTAAAGAGTGAAAAATTGGTACTAATAAATGAATATATATTCAGTAAACATAGGATATAATAAATAATGTATGTATTGAAACATGGATCATGTTATTTCAATAAAGGAAGCATAATGAAAAACAATCTCGATATATGACGAGACTATTTCAATAATCGTTCACCACATGGTAACAAGGGATCATACTTTTCATATAAGAAAAAAATTACATGAAGCATAAAATAGCATGAAAATAATTAAATTATTGACATTACATGTAAAATTGATGTATACACTCTTAAAAAATAATGTATCTGCATAATAAAACATCTGTCTTAAAGAACACAAATTGAGACAAAACTCACATACTAATTTTGTAGCCATAGAAAAATTAAACCCATTAAATAAAGATAATATAATGGCTCAGTAAATACCCATAAATTTAATTATTATAATCATTTATTATATCCTTGTGACATATACACACCAAAAGAGTGGAATGGGTGGTGAATTAATCTTGTACCTCACAAAAATAAAATGTGAGATGAAATCCCCTTATTCTGTGTCTTGAATCTCATCATACATATTAAAACCTCTTGTATAATAAATATATGATAATTAAACATCATTCACATAAACATATTCTAATATAAAATACTATAAATGGTTTTTAAAACCTTTTATTACCCTCTTGTTATCTATTCTAGGTTATGGTTTCACTTCGGGTAATATTCTCTTCGTACTTCGAATGTATCATGATTTGATGTACCTTGGAAATTATACATATATGATTTTTTTAAAAATGTAAATAATTTTATAAATATAATTCATATTAATTATTCAAGTGTTATAATAATAAATATAATATAGATATATGAAATGTAATAAACCATTAACAATGACGACAGACCATAAGTACACAAGAACATAGTTTTTGTTTAGTAGTTGTATTGAAAGTAAGTAAGTGAATGACATATATTTATATATATATTTTTGTATATAATTATTATATTATATTTATTATACTATATATATCATATAAGTTCCCTTAACTCGTCCTTAATACATTCAATGTAGTGTGTGGATGGATCACATCATTTTGAGGGGGCGGTAGTCCGCATTCCTAAAACAAAATTATCATATTTAAACCAAATGTAAAGTAATAATATATCTGACTTTAAATGATTATATAATATTAAATACCTAAAAAGTATAATATATAACTTATATAAACATTTTTCCTTCATAATTTTAACCAAGTGAGACCGTAAGGAAAAATGAACAATCATTGTTTTGTGAGACGGTAGTTTTTCGTACACAAAAATACTATGTTTGTTACCCATTAAATAGAGGTTTCTGAAAGTTTAGGTTGACACATTTTCATAAAAACATCCTATTATATATTATATACTAGTTTTTTAATACAATCATGGAATAAAAATATCACAGGGGTGGATAAAGAAAATAAAAGAAAGGAACTTGGGAGAAGACGCTACCTCATAATATGGAAAATCCTTTTCGTTTGTACTGAGAGGCTTACGGGGATTAAATTAATCCCACAAGTATGATTCTATATAGAATGTATGATTTATTTTAATTTTATTGGAATGTTCCTTGAAATACATAATTGAATTTAGTGGTGTGAAGAAGATGGAGAGTTTATTGCCTTTTTTAGGGAAATGAAAAGACACAATTTGAATTTTGGAAACAAATTTGGTATACCCAAATTTTTTCAAAAATAAGTTATATAAAAACAACCAATACCAAATCATTAAGTTTTATGGCCGATTATGGTCCACAAAATGGGTGTAGGAAAATTTTCTATGTCATTTTTTGTCATCAATTTAAGGTTTATTACTTTGTTAACAAAAATTTTCTTTTAATCATTGTAACTTAATTTAGTCACTTTCACTAATATTTTTGGTAGTTTCTTTACCATATTAGACATTTTATAATATCATTACACAATTATGAAATACATTTTTCCAAGTTAAAATTATTGAATTATTAAAAATTAGTGAAATATTAATCCCACTGATAGGATGATACTCCGGGTTTTTAAAGTAAAAAAGTACAAATGATTTCAATGTTTTTATAGCCATTTTCAAATTGAAATTTGATCCAATGACCTTAATTGGATTTATTTGTAAAATTATCATATAATTTAAATTTAAACCCAATTTAAAATATAATTTATCCTTATATGTGAAAAAGATGAATGATATTTTTGATTTAAAAGTAAGTATTTTTAATTATTTGTTGAAAAATGAAAACATACAGAAAAATAACAAAAAATATACAAACATAGATTTTATGTTCCAATTTAAAATATGAATTTTAGTTTTACATATAAAATTTTTAAAAGTCAAAAAATTGGATTTAAAAGGGGTTCTATATTAAAAGGAGATAAAACTAACTTTATAAAAATAAAGGGTTTTAAGGATAAAATTAGGTTTCTTCTTATCATATATCTATAAAATCTTTTGGATGAATATAAAATATTTTTTAATATATAACATATAAATATAATTAATATCATTCACTATTAATTTAAATTATTAATATAAATATTCTATTTCAGATAGAAATAGTCTTTTATAAAATTAGTCCATTTATATTCATTTGGTTTCTATATTATTTTCTAATTATATGTTTACCAAAAAAATAAACTATTTATATTCAAAAGTTATTTAATCCTATAATATTCAATTTAATGGTCATGTCATATCATATTAAATAAAAATATTTTATTAACGAATTATTTTTCTATAAACCATGGTCTTCTGTGTTACATAAGCCATCGACGAATGTTAGTCTTCAGTATAATGTAATGTTAACTAGGTGTCTCGTATTGAGAAAGATAAAACATATGTTTCATGTGGTGAATGATTAACATTATATTTTGTATAATTAAATCCAAACATAATTATTTATTTTTAAATAAATGATTTACATTGTTGCGTGAAAGGAAAAATATCAAGAAGATTAAATTAATTCAAAACAATTTCACAAAATCTTGGGGTGTTACATACTACCCCTTTAAAATTAATTTCTCCCTCAAAATTTTTCTTTGTTATAAAATGATTAATACTTGAATGATTCATTCATAGAAGCTGACATCGAAATAATTAATACTAAAACATACCTTAAAAAGGGGAAATTGGAATCCTAAATGTTATCCAGAGTAACATATAAATAGGTTTTCACATAGGAGAACATAGGTGGGAAGTGAAAACATGTATATGGACAAAAATATTACCATGATTCTTTCACGAAGAGTACCATAGAACATGTTCAGGAAAAAGTTAAATATCATAAATCCAAAAATATGTAATGGCCTAATATTCCTTCTGATTAATTATAAATTAAGGTACTAGGAAATATTTTTTGGTTTCACGATCCTTTTTCATAATGTTGAATAATTTTCAAGAGAGGATATACTTCATTGATTTTAGGACATTGCCACCCTTTGTTTTTTATTGATCCACATCACCTCTTTCTCTAAAAAGGAAGGTGACTTGTTCATTACTATAATATTAACTAATCATGATATTCCATATCATTTTTAATTAGTTATAATCAACACAATATAGTTCGAACAGGCATAAAAATATGCATAAATATTCATATAGACAGATAACAATTTAATATTAATAGATTCATCTAATGCTTACCATAAAATATCAATAATTGGTTAACCATATAACCCTTACAAAAATATTAAAATTCAAATAATTAGAAATAATTTCATGAAATCATCTTAACTTTGATCCCCCATTAATCACAATGTACCACTTGGTTTTAACATTCCATACATTTCAGTACCCTCATTTTATATTCCCTTAAAACATGGTAACAACCTTAATTACCATAAATCCATTAAAAATACAAGTATTCTTCCTTATTCTAATGATTACTGTATATATTATTTAAATCCAAGCACTTGTAAACTTCTTCCACAATGAGTTAAAACACTTTTTCAATAATCAGTTCCAGGTTAATCTGTACAGTCCAATTTAGTTATTCATATCTTGTATATCATTATCCAAACATCATTATCTCAATCCAGGCATTTATTTATGGTTTCTTCCCCTAATCAAAATATATACCTTCTATGAAATCATAATTCTATGTCTTCATCACCATTTTATATGTCCTTTTCAATCCTTAATGAAAAATTAGACTGAAAATAATTATATACTTCATGATTCATATAACATAATCTTTGATTTCCCAAACATAAATATTTCATTAATACAACATTATTCTTAAAAAATTACCCATGCTTCATCAACATATTCCTTAATACCTCTTTCATAGAATATTATTGATGAATAATTTTTATGTCTCCTCAACCTTTATCTAATCACGCTGTTTTATTATTAATGTAAATAATATTGTATAAACATCACAAACCTTTCACATGTCGTTTGAGGTATCATTATCTTCAAAAGAATAACCAATACTCTTACTACCTTCTTGATTGTCTTTATGAGATATCCACTTAGGAAATTGATTCACAAAATTCTGATACATTCAACATCTAAAACAATAAATGTTAACCGTGTTCTTTATAGTTCTCTCAATTGACTAATATTATAATGCATAGTGTGAGAAACATTTATCATGTTGGGATACCGTATAATCATAAAAAAATAACTTGTTTTGTTCTTAAGTCATGAATCCTACTTTTTTAATATATGAAAACTTCAGTTTATCATTGGTTTTTCGTAGTAATTATCTATTTAAATAAATTATGATTGTTTATAAATAGTTTCTACATTCCGAAAGAATATCCCCCAGGAGTGTCAAACTTGTTGTAGAGAATGTTTCATTGTCATGTACCAAATAACCCTAAGTGAGGCTCATGACATCTTGTCAATGTTATTACCCCTAGTTAAATATTTAGCATACCCACATCTACTTTTATTATCTAAAAATAGATATATATCTAGGAAATGACTCACTCTATCCTTTATCTAAATTCTAGAAAAGTTTCCTAAACATTGTCTCATACACATACTTATCCTTAGATACATCCCTATAAATATCCTTATAAACATACCGAGGGACCTCACTATATCTTTATTATCTGATTTTATAATGGTTAAATAAAAAATTTCTCAGATACCAACTACATATAACATCACTTTTCATATATTAACATAACATACCATTTTTTTAATACCTAAAACAACATACATACAGACGACTAAATAACGTATTAGTCTTGTGTGTTTGGAATCATAGAAGGAAAAAACCAGTACATAAATTAGCTACATCAGATACCACTAGGATCATATTTACTACCACCATTCATATTCACATCATGAATAATACATATCCTCATAACATGGGGGAAGAAAACATAAAAAGCGGTGTTCTTAGATGCTTAGTAAGGGTTAAAAAGGGAGATGCATAAGCAAAATCATGAGAATAAGTGTAAGAGAACATGATCATGACAAAAAGTTCATAGACTTAAAATTAAATACCATAAAAATGAATCATTTCATAAATACTGGAAGTTCATATGAGATAAATAATACATAAATAAAAACATAATAAATAAAATCATACCATAGGAATAAAACGCGGGAATGTGGTAGGCACGTAAACATATAATTTGATTTCCATAGTATCCAAGGACTCACTAAAAAGACCATATTTGTAGTATGGGTTTACTCCACATACCATATTGGTAGTCATGGTTCACTAAAATTTCCATATTAGTCACATGAGTGCACTTCTTATACCTTCTTGGAAGATATGGTTCACTCCCATGGATATCCTAGAAGAATAAGTTCAAACCTCATATCATATTGGTAGTCATGGTTCATTCACATGGCCATCTTAGTAGTCAAATATTAATCCAATGACCATCTTAGTCTATCTCATGAGATATAATTCTTTACCCATTACATTGGAGGGAGATATAGGTCCCACCCATCTCATTAAGAAATCATACATACAAGTGAAACAAGATCAAAAATAATAATATCCTAAACCACGAAATGAAATGGGTATTATAAAAAAGCAATCTTTTTATAACATATGGAAAATGTCATGTTTAAAAATAATTTCATCATAAACATAACCCATGACAAGAATCTGGTTTCAAAATAATACAACTCATGAAATAGAAATGGGTTTCATCAACTTCATGTCATCAAAACATAATCAATTCTGAGAATGAATATGAATGGAAACATTGAATAATTTCCCAAGAAAGGCATGAGTAACAGAAAATAATGTTATCATAGATGGTAAATTATTTTTAAATATCCTTATAATCATTTCTTGAGGAAACTATTCTTCATTTATTGAAAAATGCTTTTTAAAAGATAAAAAATATTTGAAAATGTTTTTCTTTGAAAATTTTTCTAAAAAATTTTAATAGATGCTTTGAAAAAAATATTTTTTTTTTAAATAATTCTCCATTTATAAACATCTTCATGAATCAATTGTAATAATTTTTTAAACATTTTTTAAAACATTATTTTTGAAATAAAATAGATTTTAGACAGAAAAAATAAATACGATCAAAAAATTTTAAATTTTTTTTCTTAATTATATTATGTACCAAATATTAGAGAAATTGTAATAATACATGGATATATATTGAATAAACATGGTTTAATAAAACTAATGAGTGTTATTGAGAGATGGTTTACAATACTTAAATAATGGAAGAGTAATAATAAACCATCTCGATATGTAGAGGAGATTGTTGCAATAAACTCTTACAACATGGTTACATGGGATTATACTTCCTATTTAAGAAAATGAGATTAAATTAAGCATAAAATATCATTAAAATAAGTATATTCATGATATAACATGTAAAATGGATGTATACACACCTTGAAAAAGAACTTCGGTGCATAGTAAGACATGTGACTCAAGGAAGGAAAATTGAGACAAAAATAGATTACCGATTCGGTAGCTTTTGAAACCTTAATCCCATAAAGAAAGTTAATATACTAGAAACCTAAAATCACATAAATTTAATTATAATAATCATTAAATAAATCCATGTAGAGTATAAACCCCACAAAAAAGGATGGGTGTTGAATAGAGCATGTATCACACTGAAATAAAAAGTGAGATGAAATCCACTTAAATTGTGTCTTGACTCTCATCATACTCATTCAAACCTCATGTATATTAAATATATGATTATTATGAAACTATTATTGAACCGTATTATTATATATAATACCATATATGGTTTTATTATGACCATATATTACCCATTTTTTAACAATCCTATGTTTATGTTTCAATTTAGGTAATATTCGCTTTGTCCTCCTCATGTGTTTTAATTTGTTATATATTTAGTCCTTATAATTATATCAGTTTTTATATAATATAAATCCTGAAAAAAATATCATGTATATTCATTATATTTTTGTCGTAATAATATATATAATTTATATGTCTGAAGTGGAATACAATATTTATGGAAATGGTTGGTTGTATGTAGGCATGAACATTGTTTTTGTTGAATAACTATATTCTATGAGATTAAATGAAATATATAGATATATATATAATTATTATAGTGTCATTATTATATAATATATATCATATAAGTTCACTAAACCTATACTTAATACATTTCATGTAGCATGTGAATGAATCCAATTGCTTTGAGAGGTGACACTCCATACTTCCTGAAACGAAATTATCATATTTAAATTAAATGTAAAGTATAAATATAAGTGTTATAAAATTATTATGTAAAATTAAACACACATTAAAAAATATAACATATATAAACATATTTTCCACTATAATTTCCACCATTATAGGTGGTAAAGAAAAAATGAACAATCCCCATTTTGTGAGGTAGTAGTTCGCCGTACACATAAACAATATGTTTGTTACCCATTAGATGGGGGTGTGTGTTAGTGTAGGTATAAAAAATTCCATAAAAATCCTAATTTATTTAATATACTTGTGTTTTTATAAAATCATATAATAAAGAGAGTGCATGGGGTAGAGAAAGAGAATAAAATAAAGGAGTTTGAGAGAAGACATTACCTCTTAACACGGAAACTACTTTTATTTTATAAAAAAGGATTCAATGGATTGATTTATTTTTAAGGGGAGGATTTTAGAAGAAAGGTAGGGATTTTGGTATGTTTTTTGGGATGATATTTTAAAAAAATGTATTTTTAGAGGTTTCAAAATGGCGGAGAGTGGTGGCCTTTTATTAGGAAGGGAAATGACACATTTGGGTTTTTTTAAAACAAGTTTGGTGTTCCCTCGTTTTTACCTAAAACAATTCATACCAAACCAAGAAAACTCAATAATGTATGTTTAATGGACGAATAATGGTCATAAAATATGTTTTCAACAAGTTTAATAGTTTTATTGGATCATTAATTTATGGTTCAGTACTTTGTTAACATAATTGGTCTCTTAATTGTTGTAATTAAATTTAATAACATTCACTAGTATTTTTGGTCAATTTTTTTTGAAATTATTCCAATTTATAAAATTTTATGAATCCAAAAATGGAATAAATTTTCCTAAATTTTTAATCATACAAGTTTAAGAAATTAATTTAAAAATATCCCCACTCACGGGACAACACTACAGGTTTTCAATGTAAAAACATCCAAAAGTTTCCTATGTTTTATGCGTAATCTCAACATGATAGAGATTCCAATAAACTATATATAATTAATATATAAAATTATTTTCTAATTAAACATTACAATAAATTCTTAATATAATTTATCCCATTAAATTTATTAGATGAAGAAGCCGTATTGAATTAAAATTTGGTATTTTTAATTATACATTAAAAAATGAATCCTTACAGAAGAATACCAAAAATTTATCCAAACATAATTTTTTTGTTTTTATTTCAAATATGATGTTTATTTTGGCATATCAAATCTATAAAATTGGAATAAAATTGGATTTATTAGGGTTCATCATTAAAATGTGGTAAAACTACATTATTATAATAACATACCTTAACCATAAAATTGGTGTCCTTAGTATCTTATATACATAAAATATATTGGATGATTATAAAAAATATTTATTGAATATATAAAATAATAATTTAATTAAGATATTTCTCTATTAAATTATTTTGATAATATAAATCATCTTTTTCACATGAAAATAGACTTTATATAAAAGTAGTCCATTTATATTCATTTGGAATCAATATTCAAATTAATTATTAGTCAACCTATGAATTCAACTATATATATTCGTATACGAGTTAATACACTAATGATATGTTAAATTCTCAAGTCATATCATAATTAATAATAATATTTTAATAATGAATTATTGTTCGGAAACACTCTATCTTGGGTGTTTCGTATCCCATTGAGAAAAGTGAGTTTTGCATGTAACGTATTCTAACCTCAGTGTTCTATTCCAGGAATGATAAAATTTATATTGCATTTAGTGAATTATTAACTTGATTTTATGTATAATTCAATCAATACATAGGCCTTTAATATTAAATTAATTATTTTCAGTGGTTCATTAAATAAAAAATATATATAATACAAAATAAATTCCAAGAAGAATATTTCCAAAAATCTAGAGATGTTACACATTACAAAAATAAAGTCGAAATAAAGATACATGTTATAAACCAAAAACACGATAAACTTGGTGAATGAAAAACCCAATGAATCAATTATCAAAATGAGTCTCACATTCTATACACACACCCACAGGAAATCACAATAAATCATGGTGAATCAAGTCCTCTAACACTTAATCCGTATCAAGTAAACTTGTGTAAATGAGATCCTTGAAAGGTTAAGGAACATCCTACCTCTAGTTATTGACTAGGAATCTTAGGGATTGTTAGGGTAATTAATTCTGAGTGACATGCAAATATTCATATTTTTAAAATGACCCGTAACGATTTGTAGAGAAAAAATCCACCTATTCGGTTTCCAAAAATAAATCACATTTCACATGAGATAAAAGTTTCTCCCTCAATGATAATTTCTTAATTATCATGTTATTCCTACACATTTGACAACATTTCCATCCTCAAAGAAATCTATGAAACCAACAGGTATAATAATTTATCAATCTGTAATAATGTGCATGTGATAATCCTTTATTATTATTATTTTATATTCTTGGTTAATAAATAATATAATTATATGATAATAAATGATAATAGTAAAATTATAATGGTTCAGTAATCAGTGATAATATCTCAATTATATAAAATAGATAATTTTTATATTATCATTTTTTAAGAAATATTTATCCCAAAATTTCCAAAATAAATCTGGGGGAATCAATTTGAAGAAGAACATAAAATTTATACTCAGAAATTTCCCCGTCTAAATTGTAGCAACAACATTAGAAGAGGGAATGAGATAAACAACCATTCTGGGAAATCATAAGAAAGGCTCAGTTTGGAGGAAATATTACTTCTCAAATATCAAATAATGTAGATTATATTATCTAAAATTTCAAAAGATAAAAAAACTAAGGCCTCAAGGGTTTGTATATTTTCATGTAAAAACCCACATAAGACTCATTGAATTAAATCCAAACACTATTTTATCAATTTAATTTCTCTCATTAAATTTTTATACTAGTGGAGTTTTTAATGCATCATAATATCTTCCTCATGGTAAAAGAATCAATAAGTAGTTAATATATTATTTTTTTAAAATTATAATAATTGAAATGGAGTTAAAAGAGAGCTAGGTAAGAAGAAATACATAAAAAAGTTTTTAAATTTTTTTCCCCAAAAAGGGTTATGCCTATGTGCAATATTGTAGAGCCTTAAAAAGATCATATGTGTTTCATAAGTTTTAGTATTATTTTTGTTTTTTAGTGGATTAATTCTAACATACCCTTAAATTAATCAGATTTATCCTTACATAGCCATTAGAAACTTGGGGTTACTCTTACGTAGATCATAAGTTACCATTATGAATCTTTTAAAATATTATGGATACCCTTAAACATATCCTTCTCACCATTATTTCATTCCATTGTACCATGAAACTACTTCAAGGCTAATGTTATATAGTGAAAGGATACCCTTACACAACCATAAAAAATATTTTATTACCCTTAAAAATTTCTTTGGTTACACTCACACGGTCTATCAATAACCTTATGTGACACCCTATGTACCATTGCATAACATACCATAGCCATAAATAGGATTAGGAAATCTACTGGTATACTTATAAGAAAATTTTAATTAGGTAATTTCCCTTATGCAGTGCTAGATGACCCTAATGTATCAAATGGTAAACCTTATACATTGATGTTTTACCTTAGATAAACGTTAACAGTTTTTTGTTATGTATATATATAGGGTCTCTATACCAATTTTTTAACAAATGTATTGCCATAAAATCCAAGTTAAGGGTGATTTTTGTCGAAAAAATTTAATATGAAAATAAAAATTATGTACAAAAATTTGTTTCATAATAAAATAATATTGATAATATGATAATTTGACCCCTAAAAAGAATTATCATCACTAATAAGTATCTCTACTAGTCCTACATGAAAAACTAGGGAAACGATGCTCGAACAATAGAATCCATCTCCCACATATCCTCCCTGATAAGTCTATACTATCACTAAATCTGGACAATGAGTATCATCTTTCAACACAATACCTTCTCTCCTTGATATATAATATTAACTAGAATATCCTCATATGATGTGTCAAGATCTATCTCAACGTATTCAGAGTCAATAAAAAAATATTTAGAATATACCACAAGACCCAAGACCTACAAAAAATATGATGCATACCTTCATAATATGAAAAAAGATCCACATTGTATAACACTTTCCAAACCCAGTCAATGATCTTGAAGGGTCCAACATCCCCTAGATCTATTTTAAATCGATTCTACAAATGATGATTCCATAACCAAGGTGACACTCAAAAGGAAATCATGTCACTAACCAAAAATTCCAAAGAAAATCTCATCCATTCATCATATGTTCACTTTCTGTTCTCAGTGTTTACAAACAACTTCCTGATCAACTGCACCATCTCTAAGGTCTTCTATACTAGAATAGGGGCAACAACTGCAACATCACGTTCTTTGTTCCAACATATTGGTGAGCTGTATGAAAATCTATAGAGAGCCAAAAATAGTTCCATATAAATATATTCTTGGTAACTAAGAATATAAAGTAAGTCTATAAAGGTGTAGGTTCACATCCCAATCTCCACCAATGGATAAAAGTTAATCATATATCATATCCTCTAGTTTAAAATAATCTTATTGGACTGTTTATCTATTGGAGGATGGTACATTATCCTCAACCAAATTTGAGTCCCTAGGGATATCAACAAACCCACAAAAAATATAGATGTAAAAGGTGAATCTATATTAAATTAAATTCTCAATGGAACTCTATGTTGTTATACTATCTCAACAACATACATCATCCAATGTTTCTTAACTAAGTGAGTCTCTGATATCAGTAATAAGTGATCGACCATTATCACCCGATCGACAGTCCCTGAAAGTATGTATAGACTCCTCAAGTTCCAGGGTAACAACATCATAATTTTGATAATGAATTCCAAATACATCCACATGGGAACTAGTTATTGTTTGAGTAAGCCTATAGTAAATGGGTGATTTTCCATTACCCACTTAAGGGTTAAGAAATGCGAAGAAATCCAAGCAATGTTCCTCTTCAGCATTGGACACCATAACTATTGTTTGAAGTTTTTTTACACATTGTTCAAACCAAGATATTCCACCCATATAGATTTATGTTTATCCTTTATCATATTTTCTATGATGGAGTCATGTAATAATAATATCCCATGCACAAGGATCACATTGTCTTCACTGAATGACCACCTAGGTATTGATTTTCCTAGAGTTAGCAGTTCCTATATCACATTAGAATATATGAATGATTCATTTCCTACATTAACTAGTCCAATAAAGAATATATGACCTCTAATGGAGTAAAATTAATTAATCCCCCATCCTTAGAAGTGGCCAACCTCTAGTTCTCTAATAAGATCATCGAGTTCCACTTATCCTCGAAAGGCCGCTCACGAAGACCCTAATCAAACTATGTCTTAATGCTAGAAGAATATTATAAATTGTTACCATTCCAAACGGAATATACCATCTCAAATTTTAATCTCTATCAATACACCACTTAGTGTGTATGCCACATATTCAGGTCTTGATGTGTAATGATATTCCATGTGTCCTTTTTTTATTGTAGAAAATAGACCTCTCACCAAATATATAATGTTACTTACATTTCAAAGTGTAAACAAAATAACCCATCTCTATATCATGAGTATTTAGTCACAATATTGAAGCTATAGATTACATTACCCATAAGATACTATAATTTCTCTCTTCACTTATATCGCTCCATAACCAAAAATCAATGCTTGAAAATATATTTTATATTTAGTCCCATTATTAGGAAGTATTATTAAAGGATTTGTGGTCAACTTTATATTCATATAAATAAATTCCTCTCCACACTGGATGAACCACTAGAACATTACCCTTTTTCGGTGTAGTCATAGCTTCTGATAATAAGAAGAAGTCATTGATAAAATGACCTTAGTAATTGACTAATTATAGAAATCCCATGATCTTGAACAAATTCAAGAACAGTCCAAGATTTTATTACATATTCTATCTCTAGGTCTATGTATAAACATATATTAAACAAGAAATAACACAAAATCATCACAATATGAATCCAAAATATACACATTGATAGATTGGAGTAATGAAAATGTACTAGAAGAATACTCATGAATATATTAAGATGTCTATAATGATTCTCTAGTGTCAGTGAATAGATGAAGTTGTAATCAAGGAAAACCAAAAATAATGAGTTACGGTAAGGGTGAATGATCTTCTTCACGTGGTCTATGATAATTACCAGAAAATTGTTAAACCAAATAGAATCACCAAATACTCATACAACACATATGTACTTCAAAATTATATTCTCAGGATTTCTTGCCCTATAACCTTTAGCAGGTGCTCAACTAAATGATGATCAATATTGGTGAACCACTAGGATCCCCATAACTAATTGAAATGTTCATCGATTCTTGGAAGAGAGTATTTTTTCTTCACCATTTCCTGTTTTGGGTTTCAGTAATCAACACGGAGTCAAATTCTACCATCAATCTTCATCGAGAACAACATATGTGAAGATGATGTTGAAGTACTCAGCCTGATAATGTCCTTCAACTCAATGACATCGAACTACACATTGATCTCCTTCATTTTAGTAGGATCTATATAATAATAGGTTATCAAAATGGGCTTCACATCTAGTAATATCTCTATACTAAATTTAGCTAATCTTTTAGGAGGATGTCATTTGAAGTCATCCAAAAATACATACTACAATAGATCAATGATTAGATGAAAATTTGATCATATTATCACTGATCCAAATGAATGATCCACTCCATCCATGTAACACATTGACATTTTTTTTGATTTTTTTTTTCTATTTTATAAAATATGTTTTAAATTTTCTATTTCATGCATCACTAAATATAGCTTTTGTTACATGGAATATCTATGTTTGGTTGGTATTTCAGGAAACACCATGTTAATATTTTACTAGAAACCACACCAAGGTAATCTTTTCTACCCACAATATGGGATTATTCTAAGTTACACAGACTACTATGTTTATCATGAGCTATATAGAACATTGAGTTTAAATGAAACATGACATGTTATTGTATAAAATGATAATTTTCACATCTCCATTGGAAGAGAGAGTATGAAATTTATTAAATAAATTAATAAAATATGGTTTATGCATGTTTATAAAATTTATTCATTGGAAACCAATTAATTATTAATTAATGTAAGAACTATTTGAAAATAAAGATATGCCTTTGGTAAACAACATTTTTCCTATTCCCAAACATGTTTTATATTAATAAATTAAAAAACAACTTTTTATGAATAATTGTAATGAAATATATATATTATTCATTCAATAAACTATTTAACATTCATATTATTTTTTTATAGGAGGGAGATAAGTATAAATCCAATTTTATACATAAATAAATGATTTTTTCTAAAAGGTAATATTATGACCTTTTATTGGGGCACTTATTTTAAAACTACACTTTGAAAATTTAATAAATTATATTAGATAAAATAAATAATATATTTTAAATTGAAATGATAAAATTATATTTTCATGATTTTGTTTTATTTTTATGAAACATCTCATTTTTGGATTAATAATAGAAAATAATGAATTTTAATTGATTTTTTAATTTATTTGTATAGTAAATTATATTTTTAATTTTTAAAAATTATATTTAGATCAATAATAAATATATTAATCCAATTTATGTAATTTAAACATTTCAATCATTGGAATATTTTCACTTTGAAAAACCATTATCTTATCCCGTCTGTGAGACTGATTTTAAATTAATTTCTACCAAATTTTATTAATTGAATTCAAAAAAAAATTAAATTTTTAGAAGAAAAAATAATATATATTTTATAATAATTCCATACTAATTCTTTACCAAAACTATTGGTGAAAATAATTAAAATTAATCACAGTGATTAAGAGAAAAATGAGTTTACTAAAGTACTAAACGTGATACTTAAGTAGATAAATTACCTATAAAATTTTTCAAAATACTTTGTATAAACATATGTAAACCATATCCAATATTTTATATTAAATGGTTCATTATTGTAGGAATATGATGTATGTTATTCCTCCTAATAGTCCTTACCTTTTATTATTTACAATAATTCCACTCCTCATCCATTATTAAAAGGGATCTACTATCCCCAAAACATCATGCCTATCAAGCCATTTGTATCAAACAGTACCTATGAAAATATCATTCCAACAAATATTATAGAAACCATTATGCGTCAATATTATCACAGATCTAACCAAGGACTTCCTTTTGTGAAATCCAAAAGGATTCACTAGAAGAAGAGGTAACATTCATCAACATGCATTTTAGTTTTTTTACCTTCCCCAAAATATTAAATTATTATTATACCATGATTATATAATATCCTAAATATGATAATTATACTCATATGTTGTAATGTTAAGGTTATGGCACAAAAATTCACATAATTCCATCATATGTGATACAAAATAATTCTTCGTTTTTACAACCGACTACCACCTCATAAACCGATCTCCTTCATTCTTCTATTACAAACTATTATGGTTGGGAATAATAATTAACATGCTAGTTTTATATTATATATATGAAATGTATTATTTAATTATTTTTATTTTATTTTTATATTAAACAATCCTTCATTCTTTCCATTTTGTGAGAATATGATAATGTCGTTCCTGTGTACGGCAGACTACTACCTCATAAAGCGATCTGATTCATCCACGCTTTACATGGAATTTATTAAGGATGAGTTAAAATGATATATTTGACATATATGACATAAAAATTATAGTCTAATTCTAACAAACACATATACATATAATTTACTTTCATGATTTAAATATGAAAAGGAAATTGAAACAATGTTCATGCGTACGTATGCCCTACCGTCTCCCTGAACAATGTCTTTCATTTCTTATTTTTGTCTTTTAACGATTATTTTAAATACATATATAATGAATATATATTATAATTATATCTTGGATTAAATTATTTCAATCATTAAATCATTTTTAGTGTAATGAGACAAAAAAGAACAAGTCAAACCATGTATCAAAAACAATACGGGTTTTACCCGGAACATAACTTTAACGTGGAATTTATTATAATAGGTTAATAAAATTCATCAATAAATAATTATTAGTATCATATATATATATTAATATTATTAGGTGATAGATATATAATAAACTAGTACTTATTATATGGTAGGTTAGAACAAGTATGAAGAGAGCAAGACATAAGGTGTAGGGATTTCTAATCTCTTTTTTATTTCTATGACCCTTATTCCATATTCAACACTTATTTATATTGTGTGGTGTATATAGTGATAGATGACATGTTATATAATGAATTTAATTTATTTAATTATATTAAACATTTCAATTCATTTTATTCTTTCACAGATCTCACGATTCAAATGTTACTTAAGAAGTAAGGGATTTTCTTCTCACTTTTTACTTTTGGGATACCCCTAATATATTCACAACCAATTTATTCTATGCATTATATATACTACCAGTGAATTTAATTTATGATTATTATAAATATATTACTTTGTATTTACTTGTTTATTTTCGGATATATATTTCATGGGCTTTACAATTCAAAATCTACCATATTAGAAAGATATTTTTGTCTCAGTTTAATTATTAGCGATGTAAGTTATGTAATTAAGGTGTATTCTTTCCAAAGGTGTATATAAAACCCTTGGAGATATAATTTTAGTAAATGATTCATTTTTAGGATATTTTATGTTTTATTTAATTTTATTCCTTCATGGTTCATTGGATTCTAGGTTACCATTGTTGTTAGAGTTTTATGTTACAATATCATCATTTATGAGGATAATTTATAATATTGTCTCCAATATTGAAACATTATAACACAACTCTCAAATATTGTCATAAATTTTATTATCCTTTGTTTATTGACGATATATTCAATTAATGGTCCCATTTTTACACTCATTTTAGTACGTAGTATAATTAATATTTTTTATGAAAATCTTTCATTATATCTCTTTTCGGTCAGAAATACATTTTATTATAAAAAAAGGTTTTCTAAAAATTGATTTAAAATATGTTTTGAAAATATATTTTAACCTAATTTTCATTAAAAAATATTTGATAAAATGTTTTTTATTAAATAGTGTTTAAAATGGTTTTTAACGCTTCCATTATAAGTATAAATGTTTATTTTCAAGGAAACAAATGTTTTGACAATGTTTTATGATTAAAAAAATTCATAGAGGATAGTAAAATTTCCTCCTAAAATTTATTAAATTATTTTCAAAGACTACATCATAATATTCAAAAGTGGTTTTAAAAGAAAATGTAATTCAAAATGTTTTATGACTACAAAAATGAATTTCAATGATAGGTAAATTACTTATGAAATTATCTATGTGATCATTCAAAATACTTCCCCATATAACATGACATACTTTTTTATACTGAGGATATTATCTAAGGTCACCATTATTTTTTTGGAATGCATAATGTTGAATATGAAATGTTTTTTATGAAACCCATTTCTATTCCACTAGTTATATCATTATGAAATTCTTAATGAAATCTTCTTCCTATCACATGTAATTATATGATGAAATTATTATGAAACCTATATCGTTTCCATAGGTTATGATTTGATAAAATGATTATGTTACCCATTTTAGTTCTAGGGTTATGATATGATATTTATGATACCCATATCTTCTTATGGGTCATGATATAATGAGTTTTTTTTCATGTGTCACACGTATGTATGATTTAATTATTTGAAAGGTGGTACCCATACATACCTCCAATTAATTGGGTAAATATTTATATATCATGAGATAAACATGAATGGAATGATTATTGAACCAAACTCAGTAAGGTATGTTGTATACTAAGATGGTCTTGTGAGTGATGCTTGACTACTGTGATTGTCTTGGGAGTAAACCAAGACTACTAAGAGGGTATTTAGAGTAAATCGTGATTACTAATATGGGTTGGGGAGTGAACCCATATCATCAATATTGAATTTGAAGTGAAAATTTACTATAATAGAAATTATTTCATATGATTATGTGTCTTGTACAATTCCATGGATTATTCCTATATTACTATGTCACAGATTATCCTCTTGATTCCCTTATGATTCATGTCTTAGTATATTCTTATATTTATGAAATGACACATGTCAATGATATTTGATATTCAGGGTATGATCTTAAAATTCTAGGCACATGTTCTCGTACCCTTATATTCATGTTATTCTTTTGAAAGTTCTTTATTTACCCTTACTGAGAAATTCTTCCCACCCTTACAAATTTTTTCTTTCTCCAGGTTTTGAAGAAAGGTTTTAAGTAGATGTAATACATGGGAAGATCCTTTCAAGAAAATTTGAAGATCCTTCACCAAGTTAAAATATTTTCCCCCAAGGATCCAAAGACACTAAACTATTATGGTCCTCATGCATGTACTTTTTTAATAAGATGACTATTCATGTTAAATGATATAATTTCCTTTAATGAGAGTTCTGGGTCACTATAATTTTTATCATAGAAATGTTTTGGTCAACCATTGGTAACTGTGATGAGAAAAAATTAGTGAGATCCAAAGGGATATTTCTAATGATATATATAGTGATGTCTCTAATGATAAGTCTAAGGATGATTCATTATTTAGGAAAAAAGTCCTTTAAATTTGGTAAAATATAGATATAGTGGCCTTCTAAACATATATCCTTGTCTGTATAGTACATGAGGATTTGTCTCCAGAACAAATGTAAACATGGGTAACAACTGTGAAAAAACTATACTAAGCCAGACTCAATCAGGAATAGGTTCATGAAAATGGTCCTTAGGGCACACCTAGTTTAACACTCCAAAGGGATATGATATGGATATTCACAAACTCTTTACAAACGATCATTAAGGATTTAAATATAAGATGAATATGAATAACCTAGGATAAACCTAAGTTTTCATACATTAAATAAAAAGTTATCATGATTTGGAAAACCCATAATTGATTTTCCAAGATTTTATGGTTACCATCCATGATTATTGTTTCTCACAATATGAATTATTATTTTATTCAATGGTGGAAACTATAATGAACTAGGTTAACATTAGAAATAATTTTACTTATGTTGAAAAGTATCAAATTGGGATGATGACTGGATGGAAGGATATTTTGAGTATGCCAAATTAGTCAATACAAAACATTATTAACAACATGAATCATAGATAAATATCAGACTCACCCAATAAAAGAATGATATATGAAAATAATGTGGGAATATGCACTCAATGTATTGTCTCAAAGGAATAATAATATGTATTATGTGGAGTGAAGAAGTCCATAGAGCATGTAATTGCTGAGGAAAATTAAAAATATTGGCTAATGGAATGGATGTGAATATTGATCTCCCTACGATATTATAAATACATGATGTTTTATTTGTGTAATATATGAAAATTATAAAAAAAAATGACCTAAGGGGAAATATCATGAAGTGAATATGTACGGATGTATTAGTAATGGGTTTTTATTGAAGATGAGGAGACTATGAATGACATATGAAAGGAAATAGGTATGGAGGAATAAATCTTAAATAATGGTTTGTAGTGGGATGATTAAAGTGTTTATGTATTGAAATTAATGAATTATGTTATATGAATCATGATCTATATTTTTTTCATTAATTAATATAAAATATATATTGAATAATGATGATAAACAATAAAATATTTAATGGAAAGGTGATTTTCTGATCAAGGGAAGGTAACCCTTAATGTGTTCTTAATGTTGAGGAAGTTTTGTTTATCTTGGATAAATAAATTATTGATATGAATAAATTAAATTGGATATTATTGATATCCTTAGAACCAATAAATTATTTTTTGATAATGTTTTATATTATATCATTGTTGACATATTCATAGGAGCTTCTCTCAAATATCATATTGTTCCTCTTCACAATTCCCTATGTGGGTATAGCCACAACTCCACCTTCCCCCTTATCCTATATAGAAGGGGGATGATATTTATCCTGCCTCCATCCCACCTCAGCCACCTCCATTTCATGCCTTATCTAACTTGGATTTCATTCCCACATTCCCACTATCACACTTTGCGTAATGGTTCCAGATATCTACAAAGACACACCACAACTTGCACTCTTGACTTCAGAGATTATATAAGATTTAGATCTACATAAAGTTACCTTAGTGGATCAATTCATTAATCACATTCCCTTAGTCAATTAATTTGTTAGGTTCGTATTCAAATCTTCATGTCTTTTTGATCATTCTGTTATGGGACTTCTCTAGATATTTCATATGATGTTCTACCTTGATTCAAAGGATGTTTTGATTCTTTCTTGTCCTAGTTCTATAATAGTTTCTAATGGGTGTCCCTTTTATCTATTTCTATGGTAGTATGACTTTTATATGAACTGATATAATCATATGAGAGCATTTTTGGTATGGTTTCAAAAACATTTGCTTCCCTAAAAGAACACACTATTTTAATCAAGATTAGGAATATGGTAGGATTCTACTTGTGCTCCAACTATAGGACCAATACTATTTGTTATCCAATTTAATCAAGAATATTCATTGAGGTATATGTATCAATACCACATGTGGAGTGTATTTTTATCACTTCTGGGATAGAATTCATATGTAATCTTGAAGTATTTTTCAAATCATGGACTAATTTTTGGTCTGTATGTAATCACCATGGGAACAATTCAGAATCATTCCATTGGGGTCATAGCGACTGATTTATAGTGCATGATGTTGTGCAGCCTCTGGGGAAAAAACCATGGGTACCCTCTTGGTGGACCACATGAACAAAAAGTATGATTTAGGTGATGTTACCATATAATATTAAAGACAAAATAATTCTAACACGATGGTAGTTGACATCTTCAATAGGATGAGAAATGTTTTTTTATAATTTCCTCACTGAGTAGATTCTACCAGTGTCAGAAGATGCGAGTGTAGCTAATACCCAGAAATGTGAGACCATTTATTCTAAAGATCCTTCTTAAACAGATGTTTAATGGATTTGAAATGGATCCTTACAAGAGGTAGTAGAAAATAAGGCCCAAAAATTTCTTATGTAGTAATTTCCAAATGATCTGGGGAGTTGGTTGAATATCGGGGGAAGAGAAAACTGTTGAATTATCCTATCCTCTATTAACATTATTAGTTGGTTTGATGGTTTCAGATCTCATACTCCTAACCATCAAAAAATGGTTCATGGTGCTAATCAAGGGGGTTTTTATTTCCAAATCACAGAAGATAGTGTAATGGGAGGATCATGAAGAGGTCTTCAAAGCCTAAGGAGTAAAAAGGTATAGAAACAAAAGAGGGACCTGGGTAGGTGCATTCTGATCAATTGGAGGAAATAAAACTGACATAAGGATTACTCATACCTTCCTAGACCAATGGTGATAAGATAAGATAAAAAACAAGCGACCAAGGTAATGAAGGGTGAGACAACTAAGAATAAATAGGTAAAGGAGGTCATCATTAATCTAGTGTCTGGAAGTGAAATTGTTGAAGGTGGTGTCTTTAAGGATCATGTTTTGGTTATGGTCGGTGATATGGGGTGAGAATGGCCTCATGTATAGGGCAGATCTATGGCTTTTGATGATCCCATGTATGTTACTCAGGGGTTGTTAGGAAAGAAGGTTGAAATTGGCGATTTTTCATTGGAGAACATGGTTGGACTACCACGGGAAGTAGATGTAGAGGCCATGAAAAAATATAGGGATTTTCTTATTCTATCTAAGGAATAGATGTTGGAGAATGTCTTGATTATTAATTCTTTTGTTGAGGATGCCGAAATAATTAATGGTATACCAATTCAAGTGGGTAAAAAATTGGTAGGGTGATTGGATCAGAAAGAAACATCTAATTCTAACTAGAGTATTCAACAATAAGAAGATATAAGTGGAAGAGTTTATGAAATAATGGGACAAACTATCCTATAAATTCCAAGGAAATATCAAATTTCTTCATAATAAAAAGTTAACTGACATTTTCTAGAAATTATATAGGTATAACGTGACTTATATGTTCAAGGTTGATTTTAATAACATTATTTTCTGTTATAGGGTTTGATGTGGTCGGTTGAATTTAGAGGTTTCTCAATTTTTCTATAAAAGCTAATTAAAATTAAAATATAACTTTTAGTGTGTGTTAAAATTGATGAATTTTACAATTTTAGTATTTGATGAGTATATCTAACAAATCTATTTTCTATGTAAGGAATTAATTAGAGAACATGTTTTCAATATGGTTTTATATTAATTTAGGTTATTACAATGTTTCAAAGGAATAAATGATAAAGCTATTCACATGTTTGGAATGTGACAAGAAGGAGCTACATTATGATATAGGGGGGATCAATGTGGATCATATTTTGAGAAATTTAGTTACCTTCTTTCTAATTTTTTTTATTTTCACCTTTTTTATTGGTTAAAATGATTACTATTTATTGAATACTTTTAGTTAAAATTCATTTGAGGTTTTAGAGATTAGTATATTTTCTCACCACATGATTATTCATTCATATTAGACAGCCAATGATAACTATTTTTGTGATGTTATTAAAAGATAGATATGATGACCTATCATTGTATTTATATATCATATGATCCATTAGTTATTTAGGTATAACAAATTAACCTTCTTTTCTTATAGTATGATAGGAAGTGAAATTAGATCAAGGCACAATCAAAGGGAGATATTGTGATTATGAAATTGAATCATATTAGGTATGTTTATTTCCTTATAATTTTTCGATATTAAAATAAATCCAAAAACATAGTAAATGGATGTTGAAAAAAATGTGACCCTAATACCTTAATTTTTAATGAAGCAAAGGATTTATAAATCATTATAGATTTATGGTTATTAGTACCTTAACAATCCATTGATCACCAATATTCTTGTGATCGATGTTCTCCATCAATATCTATCACTTATTGAGTTCGCTTTTTCTTTTATATTTCATAGATTTCACTTAAAACTTATGTATTTCAAGTTGAAAACATAGTATTTTCTATCATGGATAACTTATTCACATCCCATTCACTTTTTGAAAAGATGATTCATTAAACATATTTATGATGTTGGTTCTTCTGAAGGAATTTTAAAATGTTAAACCATTTTTGACTGAGAAAAATTGAGAGGATAAAATTAATATTAACGGGTGGTGGTAGAATGTAACACCTTCAGATTTTGTGATTTTTTTTCAATTTAATTTAATCCTTTCATTATTTTTTAATTTTAGACAACACCGAATATAGATTGTGTTACATGAAAGAATTATGTTTAGATTTGGTTTTACAAAACCCATTTTAAGAATTAACTATATGAAACAAAAATTTATTCTTTCACTACATACAATACTTTCTTATCCTTAGTTAGGAAAAACACTATCGTTAGCATGACTTATATGCAACACTAAGTTCAAAGGAAACATGAAGTTTTATTACATGAAATTATAATTTTCACCAAGCCATTGGAATATTTCGTATAAAATGTATTAACTAAATAAGGAATAATGGTTTATTCATTTTTACATAGTAAATTTTTTAGAAACTATTTAATTAGAAATTAATTTAAAAACAATTTGAAAATAAAGAAACTCCCTTTCTAAAAAAATATTTTTTATGAACAAATAAATTTTGTCATAATAAATTATAAAATCCACATATGATGACTTATTTTAATTAAATATATAGATTATATATTACATCATTATTTTTCATTCATCTTGTGTTTTTCTTGACAAAATATAAGAATAAATCCATTTTTACTCATGAAAAGATGTAATTTTTTAAATGAATGTTTACCACCTTTTAAAGGAGAACATATTTGAAAAATAAAATATGAAAATTTTATAAACTGTATTTCAAAAGGTAAAATTTATTTTTGAAATAGAAATGTCAAAATTTTATTAAGAATATTTTTTGGTATTTTTCATAAAAAAATATTTTTGGATGAATACTGAAAAATAAAAAAATTTAATTGAAAAGTGAATATTTTTAATATATTTATATAGATAAATTATATATTAATGTTTTTTAAAGTATATTTTTATCATTATATATCTTTTAATCTAATGTATATCATTTTAATTATTTTCACATCAAAATTGGATATAAAAACATTTCAAACTTTTGAACATTTTCATATTAAAAACTCGTTGTACCAACTCATTTGGGGGATTAATTCCAAATTAATTTCGACAACTTCAATAATTGGAATTTTAAAATTGGACTAAATATTTTGAATAGTAATATTTTATAATTTATAATGATGAATAATTTTTTTTTTGTAATTTGTTTAGTGAAATCTGAAAAAATTAATTACAATGATTAAGAGAAAAACATGATTACTAATGGTCTAAACAATAAAAATAGGTGGAATAATGAACTAGATACTTTCAAAAAATCCAATTTCTATCCATATTTATACTATACGTACTCATTGATCTAAAATGGTTTAGTAATGGAGGCACATGACTTAAAGAAGACCTCCCAATAATGTTTACCTTATGGTATTTTCAATAATGCGACTCCTCCTCCATTATAAATGGTCATTAACTCTCCCCATTTCATCAAACATTTCAATAGATTTGGATAGGAAAATAATTATCCAAATATATTTCCAAATTTCCTCCTCTAAACCTATAATCTTAAATATGGTCATAAAACCAACCAAGGAAGTCCATTGCTGAAAACCAAATAGAGTTACTCAAAGAAGTGGTAGTGTTCATCAATGTGAATTTTTATGATTCCTTCCCCGCCCCATTAAATTGTTATTATACAATGATTATATAATATATTAAGTATAAAAAAATACATATAAGTTTTTATGTTAATTTTTTTACCTAAAACATCACACACTTCTGTAAAATGGGATACACAGTCATCATTCATGTGGACGGAGGACTACCGCCTCGCAAGCCGATGTTGTTCATTCTTCAATTAACAACTCTTAAGGTTGGGAATAATGATGGAAATTAGGTTTATATATATTAATTATGACATTTATGATGTATTTATTCTTTATAAATAATTATATAACAAATAAATTCATGATTTCTATTTTTGTAAGAATACGATAACGTCTTTTGTCTGTATAGTGGACCACAGCTTCGCGAAGCGATGTGATTAGTTCATGTTTTATAAGGAATGTATTAATGATTTGTAAATTAGATATATTTCATATATATAGCATAAAAATTATATGGTTATGATAACACATAGATATATATATATATCATTTAATTTTTTTTGTTTTAATACTATAAGAAAATGGAATCATAGTTCAAGTGTACGTACAAGCTACCATTTCCATGAATGTTGTATTTCATTTCCTATTTATATATTTTATATATTATTATAAATAAATATATAATGAATATATATTATAATTATATCATGTTTTAAATTTTGGAAATGAGTACACCATGATTAAATTTATAGGACCAAAAATAAAAAGTCAAAACCTGCATGAAAAACAAAGTGATTATTACAGAAAACATAACATTAACATAAAATTGTTAATAAATGGGTAATATAAAGTAATAAGTAAATAATATATGGTATTATATATGTGAATATTTTCATTTAAAATATTCATAATAAAATTATATTAATTATATATGAGGTTTGATCAAGTACGATGAGATGTAAGACTTAAGGTAATGAGATTTATAGTCTCATTTTTAAATCTATGAGTCTTATTATATATTCATCACTCATTAATATATTATGATGTATATAAAACCCAATTATATGTTATTTAATTAATTTAATTACATTAAACTTTCAAATTTATTTTTTTCCTTCATGAAAATCAGAATTTAGAAGTTAGTTAAGATGTATGGGATTTCTGTCCATATTTTACTTTTTTGAGACACATGGTATATTAACCACCTCATTATTATTTTTGGTATATATAATGACCCGAAAGTTAATTTATTATTATTATTATTTAAATTTATTTTATTTATATATCCATTTTATGATATCTCCTTTATGGGATTAATGGATCAAAAGTTTCAAAATCGATAAGAGACTTTGGTCTCAATTTTCCTTCTTTGAGACATAAGTTATATTAAGAACCTATATTCATACATGAGTTGTATATAAGTCCTATTTGACTTGTAATGTCATGAATTTACTTTTCTTAAAGATATTTTATGTTTTTTATTATGTTTTTTATTTTTATGGATTAGGATTCAATGTTACATAAATGGTAAGAGTTTTATGTTCTAATCACACTGTTTATCAGGATTGTTTATAATGAAGTCTCGAATGATGAAATATTATGATACATATCCCTTGTATTATAATGAAATATTTTCTCCTATAGTTAAAAATAATATCTTAATGTAATTTTACCATTTTTCTAATCATTGTAACTTTTGATAATTAAGAATTTGTTTTAAGAAAATCCAACAGTATTTCAATCTTCAGTCAAAAAACTATTTTATTCAAAAAAAACTTATTTCTAAGAAATGATTTAAAAAATGTTTTTAAATGATATTTTTATTTTATTATCTTTAAAAAATATTTTATAAAATTTTTCATATTCTAAAATGATTTTCAAATCATACTGTATAATTTTTCAATGTAATTTTCAATGAAATTTTTTTTTTCAGAATATTTTATGATATTAAAATAAATTTTCAAAGAAGAAATGATATTTTCATCAATAAATATTTAAAATTATTTTAAAGCATACTTAATTTGTTTTAAAATAAAATTATTTTCAAAATGTTTTACGAATAATGAAATTATTTTCAAATAAATGTTGTTTTCCTTAAGAAATTCTGAAATTGATCATTCAAAATACTTCTCCATATAAGATGAAATCATTTGATATAGATTATGATTTATTAGTGATATTACATAAGTAAAACATTATTTTTTATTATTTAATGGTTTTTAATACAATTTTTTATGAAACCCATTTCTCTACCATAAGTTATACCATAATAAAAAGATTATGAATCCTGACTCCATTCTTGGGATATTATATGGAGAAAATATTATTAAAGCTATCTATTTTACATAGGTATTGATATGATGAAATTTTTATGATACCCATTTCATTCGGTGGGTTGTTATACAATGTTTATAATTCCCATATCATTTTATTGGTCATTATATGATGGATGCTTTTTTATATCATGGAATTGGTATGTATCATTTCCTTATGTGATGGGTGGGATCCATATATACATCCAATCAGTTGTGTAAATATTTATATCTAATGATATTGACATTCATGGAATGGAGAGTGAACCCGATTTGGTAAGTGATGTTTTCCACTAAGATGGTCATGAGAGTGAACCTTGAATACTTAGATAGTATTGAGTGTAATCCTTCACTTATATGATGGTCATGGGAGTGAACCTTGACTATTAATATGGTTTGGAGAGTGAATAAATTCCATTAATATATCCTAGGTATTGATTCTCGAATACTACGAACATCATTTCATATGTTTAAGTTTCTACCAAAATCCTGTGTCTTATTCCAATGAGATTCTCTCATAGATTATTCTCTTGTGTCCTATATGATTCATGTATTATGATCATCTAATATTAATTGCATGAATCATATATATTCTCTTTAACATAGAAATTATGATCTTAAAATGTCATGATCTTGTTCTAATACACTTACATATATTTTATACTTTCATGTCTCCTTTATTTACCCATTCAAAGCATCTTCTCTCATCCTTTATTATGTTTCTGTTTAATAGTTTACGAAGAATGATTTCAATCATGAGTACTATATGGTATGATATTTTCTGGAAATAATGAAGTTCTTTCAAAATGTAATAATATTTTTTCCAAGATTCCAAAGGCACTAAACAGTTATAGTCCCATGGAATTTACTTTAGGAATATGCATAATATTCATCTAAAATTATGTAACATCAATGTTTGAAAAGCATGGTTCGTTATTCACCATCTATGCCATGATCCAACCAATCTAACTCAATTAATAACCAAATTTTGCTAATCCTCATTTCCATTCATCAGAAATAATGTATATATCTTCCTTTGATGAATTAATTTATACCCATATCTAATAGAAATCAATGTATAGAAAAAAATATCTTTTTATACCATGCCAAGGATCACATAAAACCCCATTATTTCTAACATCTTCAATTATAATATATGTTCATAAATATTGGCACATAAGGGGAATGTTGTTCATCCCTGAAGAAAATATACTTTTATTTCCAAGGGTGTATAAAGAGAATATATCTCATAGGATAACCTGATTAGTATCTCAAGTCTAGTAACCTCATTTATAGATATGCGATTATGGGTAGCATCAAAATCCATATACCTATTAACATAACCTATCAATCCTTTGATGTATATATTAGTTCATTATTTCACACAATTATTTCAACCCATTATTCATAATTCTAAGGGACTATGAGGGCTTTGAATAATGAAGAAAAAACGAGTTGAAAGTCCTCAATGATTCGACCATAGTTCTGAACTCATACTCCAAGGACAAGAACTATGAAAAGGCTTCTATATAATGTAGAACTGCTTCCTAATCCTGGGAGATGGTTTAGGGGAATTCATAGTTTTACACTCCTATACATTTGGGGGTAGAGTTACACATCCTTCTATGTAGAATAATTATATCATTTCTTCATAGGTTGTCCCTTTAGCACTACGTTGACATGATATCCTCTATCATATAAACTAACACTTAGTAAAAATAGAATAATTAAGATAGACCCCCATCGGTCTATGGGGTCCTAGAATGTTTCCAATATAGTATAACCATAAAAATATGTATAAACTTCTTATAATTAATGAATGTTTATTCACCACATGTAATTCACAATCGTTATATAATTACTAATACATAACAGAATTCTCAGTTCAGATAATTAGTTCTAATAGAGTTATTAAATAATACGGTGGAAAAATATTCATATTAGACAATATGTGATATATTTAAAAAATCTATAATAATTCATGGAATTTTTCTAAATAAATAATTTTCATCACATATATAGGAATATATATGGAATATAAACCTACATTCCCAATCATGATTTATGAATTCACTCTAAATGTCAAAAAACATTTCTCTAAACTTTAACTTGGAGGTCCGCTACACATGGGAGCGACAGGAACATGGTGAGTACTCTACCAAATACCCACATAAGTTTATCATTTACAATAATTTCTTGGTTATTCAAAAAAAATGAAGATTCTATGCTTTGATACTATTTTGTAACACCAATACCTGAACCACCAAATTTGATCCAAGGATCACCTGACCTATTACGTGACTCCCCATATGTAAGAGTCTACCAACTAGAGCCAGGTACTAATTTCATCACATTGAAATTCCTAGGTAGAATGTGAGTACAAGACTCAGTAGGATACTATCAATTCCTCTTAAATGAAGTTTAATAAAGTATAATTGGATTAATCGATAATAATAATAACAAATTTATGAAAATAATAAATATATATTATAGAAAACCATGTGGTTTTACCCTAACCTCAATGCTACAAACCCCTGATCAAAAAACCTTAAGCTCTATGGAATAATGAAAACGACAAAATGTTCTAAGTAATAAAAATATATACCATGTTAGTGAATCTATCTCTAGAAAACCTATTAGCATCATGAATATATGTGAATTATTTTTTATAGTCCTTGAGTATGGAACGCTTCTCACAAATCAACTAGGTGTCTACTTCATCCTCAACATGAAATATTACTCACAAACCATCTCAGTATCATGTAGTCTGATACTTATTCATTGAGTACATCCTGCATATGGAGTTCTATAGTGTAATTTTATCTCCACCCTATGGTCATGAGAATAATTTCCATTGTCATGTGTCAAGTTAACTCCCCCTCTATGAGATAAACACGTCGCAACTATCCACTAGTTCTGAGCAATAATAATGATACTTACAAGCAAAGAAACATGTATAACAAGGTAGAGAATACAAGGAAAGAATGCCATAATGAGAATAATGTATCAATAGACATACATGTGGTCAACATAAAACCTAAAAATAATATATAATAAATTCCCATGGAATCAATAATTATAACTAGTATTATGGGACATACACACCCACATGTCACCACAGTCATGTGAGATGAATTAAGTACAACAACACATAAACTATAATAAGAAATAATGTGTAAACTAGATCATAGAATAATTAGTGAACATCCTACATTATTTCATTGAAGAATAATCTTAGGGGTTATATAGGGTAAATCATTCAAGCCATGGAGTCACACTTGTTAACTCAAAATGATATACAATGATTCCTAGAACTGAATCCAATTATATTATTTCCAAAATAAATAAAATATCACATGCGATAATATTTTCTCACTATAGGATAATTTTTGAATTATCACAATATTATGAATCCAATGCTAGAAATTTAACCTCAAAGAATAATAAAAGAACACATGTTATAATACATTATATCTCTAGAATAATATTCATGTGATTATCCTTTATTATTATTCCTTGAAATTCTAGTTTTATAATTACAATCATTCGTTGTTAATTGAGGATAATAATTGAATTATCATTCATTGGTAATCCGAGATAATTACTAAATTACCACCATTTTTAATATAAAGATTATATTCATTTATGGATTATTTATCCCTAACATTCAAAAGTCCATTAAGAGAGATCAATTTAAAAAATCACATAAAATGAATAACTAGAAATTTCCCAAATAAAAAGTCATAGCAACAGTGGAAAAAGAAGAGAGAAATTTTTATCCCTGAAACTAGAAGAATGTGTTTGTTTTTTTGAATAAGGTATTATTAGATCTCGTGTAAAGGAGCATATGGAAGCTCAAATTTTAATGGATCAACCAAAGACTAAGGATGTAAGGGTTAATCTATTTTTAATAAATAAATATCACAAGAATCAAAAAATAAATCCACCACTTCTGTTAGAATTATAAATTTTCTCTCAATAGCTTATAGTAGCATGTATTTTAAGTCATCTTAACATTTAAAAAACATAATTTAATAAATGGTATTAAATATCACGATTTTTGGCATTTAATTTCTTGAAATAGGGTTACATGGTGAGATGGGAAATAATAAATGTATAAAGAAGGGGTTTTAATTAATTTAATGAAAAAAGGCATTGGGTAATTATAACATGGTTTACTCTTACCCAACTCATATGTTTCATATATAGGTAAAGAATGGTACCTTTATACAATAGCTAAATTCATGAATAACCTTACACTGATCTGCTTTAGACCTACACACCAATTAAAAACAAGGGGTTACCTTAACACAACTTATAGTGTCCGCATATGTAACCATTATAATCATTGGGATACCCCTACAAATCTCATTATTACACTTATATAGTATCCTATTACCCAAAGGTAACTCCATGGTAACCATTAAATATTAGATGGTTACCCTTAATTAAGATTATGTAATCTCTATATACACTTATGAATCACTCTCACAACCCTAACACAACATAGTAATTCCCTCAAACAGATCCTTAAGTACCCTTACATAGCATACGTTTCCATTTTATTGGTTTTGTAAATCTATCAGTACCCTTACAGAGCACATATAATTAGGCCCTTACCCATATGAAGCACTATATGACCATTATGAAACACAGGGCTAACCTTATGCTTGGTTGTTGATTCTTACGTATCCCTAGTGAAAAGTGTATTATCCAGACACGGGGTCTCTAAAAGCAACTTCACCATTACATTATTAAATATAAACAAATGTAATGGTGATTTTTATTAAAAATTTAGTTTCTTACTTAAAAAAATTAACTTATGTACAAAATAATGTTTAAGGATTATTAAAAAATTAACAACACTACAAGTAAAGAATGTACTATTGTCAGTTGTATTGAGAATTCATCTAAAATGATGTATTTTTTTGTATAAAACATATGGGTCTCTATAGAAGGTATATGAGGACAATTTAGTTATCATTGGAAACTAAGATGATAAAACATTTTAATGAAATATTATGAAAATACTAATTATAAGAGGACATCCAATGTTATCCTGATTAAATTTCACTGACTTTCCTATAAAAATACATTTCTTTCTGAAACTACACGTTTATGTGCAATTATAATACATTAATATAGGGGTATTAACCTTGAAAAGAGTTGTTCAAGGATATATAATTCATCATTCTAGTGAATAATGTATGAGTCCTTACTACACACCTAGTTTGACACTCACTAGGGGATATGATTAGGTTACTTCAAATTTACTATATAATACATTATGATGGATGTGATTAGATATTGATATTGTATGGACTTATATAAATACATGGGGTCATAGGATGAATGAGGAAAAAACTGTACTCATGAGAATGAAAATGATATGGGTGGAGAAATGAAAAACCATTTGATTATTTCGAACAAACTATCTAGTTACATTTTTAACAACCTGAACATAGGTGAGTCTCTAAATGAATAATGTATATAGAAATGGAGTTTCATGAATATCCTGGAGGGATAAGGATTTATCATTCTACATTTCAATAACGTGAAAAGAATAACAGTGGGAAATGTATCAAAGGAATAAGAAGACGTTTTTAGTGTGAAAAAGAATGACATAGAGTGAGCAATTACTAAGTAAAAGTGAAATTTTTGGCAAATGTAACATATGTGGTGATTGGTTTCCATAAGGTATCATTGATGGTTGAGTATTTTAAATAGAGATGTATTTTCATTATTCAAATAATTTTACTATAGAGAAGTTAGAGAATATGATTATAAAGGTTTTGTGAGTAACGGTTTTATTATTGATGATTAAGAGATTATAAATGAAATATAAATGGATTGAATTATTAAAGAATAATATGTCGAATCCTGGTTAATGTTTTATGATGGAATTTGGAAGATAGCAGTATTTTTTGTATTTAGATTGAATAATTATATTATAAAAGCGTTTTATCAATGAAAATATAGTAATAAAATAATGAAACATCTATGTATTATCATTGCGTACTTTTAAATTTTCGTTTTTCAATCATATGTTCAGTGGTATCAAGTAGCAATAAAACAAATTTAGTAGTAAGGTGATATTTTTGGAGAATATATAATTAAGGTAATGTTAACCCTTAATATGTAACATATTTTGTGATCATAATGATTAGTAGGGATAAAGTGATGAATGGATTTTATAAACTATATTTTATAGTATTGGTGACCTTTAATTTAATTAGTGGTTTAATAAAAACTTTATTTAAGATATGTTTAATTATTTTTATTGGATTTATGGATTTATAGAATATATTATTTAGTATTTAGTTTTATTTGACAAATAAGAATCCATATTAGATTTGAAATTTTATATGTTATCGTTGTGGGTTTATGGGGATTTAGGTTATTAGTTTTTTTAAGAGAATATATGATCAAAGTATTTGCATGTTTTCAACTTGAAAAAATGAGTTACATTATGTTTTATAGGGATCAATATTAACTTGATTTTGGAAATTCTATATCTTTTTTCTATAAATCCATGTGTTTGAAATTTGGTGAGAAATATTTTGGATGAGTTTTATGGTTAACAATTTTTATAATGGTTTATGTTTATCATTTTGTGTTATTGTTGAGGTTTTAGAGATTAATATACTATTTCGTCACACAAGTATTTATCCATATTTGATAACTCATGGTAACCATTATTGTTTTTGAAATTTTATAGATAGAAAATGAATTACATTTCTTTCATTATGGATCTTATGATCTATTAAATGATAAAATTAGTGCTTCAGGCATAGAAAATTTATCTTGAACATTTATCTCACAAAGTAAGAAATGAGATAGAAGTGTAAAAGTTTCAATGTAATAAAATATAATCAAATTATTATTATAAACCAAAATTAGATAATGCTATTATAATTTCCCACGATCCATGAAAAATTAATTAATGAAATATACAAAAATAGATATTAAAAATAAATAAGATTTCCTTTTTAAAGGTATTTCTGAGGAGTAGATATTCATTTCCACCACTACTGATTTTTGTTTTTCTAGTCATCAACATTATCATGATCATATTCTTTATAAACCTATGTTATTATTTTGACAATATAAATTTCCACCATGTATATATTTCAACTTCCTATTAATGTTCTCATTATTTGGTAACCCAATAGTCTGATATTTTTTGCAACCATTTTGTTCTCACTTCCTATTTTCAAAGTATGTTTTACTATCACTTTGTGTTTTGTGTCTTTTAAAAAATGTGTATTCAAATAATGAAATTTTAATTATTGAAATAAAATTAAAATGGTGTAATTATTTAAGGGTTGAGAATGTAAAAACATGAGATTTCATGATGTTTTTTCTATAAATAAGACGTATTAGTTTGGTAGTTTTAATTATATGAAACACTCGGTATATACAAACCATGATATATTAAAATTTTATAAGCTAGACATTAAATTTGAATGTCTGAATATTAATAATTGATTTATGAAAAATAAATATAATTTTTTTATTAATTAAAATATATCTATTAATTCATAAAAAATAATTACACAATTTTCTATAAAATGTTTTTATGCTTCAAAATCCAGTTTCTTAAAAATTGGGTTTTATTGAAATTTACATGAAAAAAGTTATAATTAATGTAAAAAATTTTAGAATTATTATTTTATAAAATTAATGTCATTATTGAAATTAATAGGTTAATATTATCATTCGGTGAGTTTTTTGTATTTTTAAAAAATATTTTCTTTTTCAATGAATAGTGAAAATAAATATTTTTATAAAAAATGTCATTTAATTTCTAGAAAAAATTCTATTTATTATTCAATTTTATCTTAATTTATTTTAGGTAACCTTAATTAGATATAATCTCATTAATTTCATAAAATTATGATTATACGTGATTTTGTGATAATATTATTTTGGTGCGTAAATGTTTTTTCTTAAAAATGGTTTTTAAACACATAATTTGTTTTTCATAATAAATAAAATCAACAACTATTTAATAATAATTATAATTAAATATATATATTATATTTTAAAAATTATATTTTAAAATTTATTTGATGGTTTTTATAAAGAAAATATTGTAAGTAAGTTATGTTTTATACTTGAAGATTTATTTTTCTAAAATGAGTTTTCATTATTGGTTACAAGATTATTTAAAATTAAATTATCCCATATATTGAAATTGAATATTGTAAAACTAATTAAATATTTTTAATCAGAATAATTAATATAATATAATGAATTAAACATAATTTTATATATTTATGAATAGTAAGAACAATAATTTTTTTATCACAGTTAATGTTAAAATGGGTATCGCACTGGCTAAACCCAAATAAATGGGAAGGATTTCCTTCTATATATATAAAATTATTACTGTTTGAATAAATTTAAACCTTAACATATATTAAATTTTAATACCTGTCAATTTTGAGCCACATTCCCTAATAAGTGAACTTATATAGTTGAAATCTATTTTTAAATTCCTTGCATGTATCCCACCTCACTTATAAAAGGGAGAATCTGCTTCCCACATATATACTCCATTTGAGCCTTCTAGATCATAAAATACATCTTCCATAGGATTCTTATAATACTTTCCTTTATCCTAGATTTTTTTTAATCACTTCAGTCTAATCCATTAAGTATTAAGTTGTAATCTAAAGGAGATCTCTTGAGAAATATGTATAAATATTTTACAAGATTGTTTAATTTTATTTATTATTACACCCACTATATAGTTTTTCATCGATAAAAACCTGATTATTTAACTATCAATAATATAATGTGATTATATTATTATTATGAACAAAAATTTTCTAAACATTCTCAATCAAATGGGTAATAAATGTATCGCTCGTGCGTATGTGTAGACTACCATCTCCACTTAGCAATAAAATTTATTTTTCCTCATGATCATTAATTGATGGTAATAGATATGGATTCAATATTAATATATTATATTTATATCATAATTATAATTCTTGAATTATAATATCCAATGTACCTTCATATTCATTGGTAAATTATTAAGTCACTCATGTGTACGTATGGACTTCCACTTCCATGAAGCGAAGTGATTTTTTGTAATTTACATCATAAATGGATGTTATATTATATTTATTATATAATAATTATTATATAATAGTGAAATATATTTTATATTCCTTTTATTATCTATAAAAATTTGGGAAAACTAGACATTTATACATATGGATTATTGTCTCCATGAAGTGAAGTGTTTATTTTTTAATCACCACTTAATTTGAATCATTATAAATACGTATATAATGAATATATAATATATTCGTATAATTATAAAAAATATATGTATATAGAGGAGTGACGATTATTGTGAAAGAACCATATCTCTCGAACTAAAACATACATGAAAAAAGAAGCAGTGAATGAAAAAAATGAAGATGTTAAATTAAAGATAGAATTAAGAGGTTATTTAAATGAAATATGTGGATAATATATGATATTATATTTTTTTATAATGATTATTTTAAACAATTATAATAAATTTTATTTTATTTTACTGGATTTCAGAGCACTTATGAATTATGTTATATATAAGGTAGTGATTTCATATCAATTTTGCATCATCGAGGATGGTTTTAATGTTATGTACCAATTTATTATTTTTATTGTGCATACGCTTCCAAACAATTCACTTCACACAATAAATTATTTATTTAATATTTTTATTGAACCATTTTATTTTCTTAATTTTATCACATTCATTTCAATAATTACTAAACCTATAAGGGTTTTTCATATCAATTTTTTGTTATTGAGACATGTTTTATGTTCCACACATATCTTCTTTTTATGGGTATCTACATAATTATTGATATTTTTTATAAATAAAATATATATTTTTATGGTATTCAATGTTTTTTAATTTTTTTTTAATGAATGTTATGAATCCAAAGATACTAAATTAGTAGGGGTTGTATGTAACAATCTCATTTTTACAGGGATTGTTTATATTTAGAATTTAAAATGATGAAATAATATGAAATATATCCTCAAATCAACATTTTGTTACTATAATAAATTTTTTTATAATTCATGTATTACATCAATTTTCCTCTATTTAACTGCACATGTTACTAAAAATAGATTTTCAAGGAAAACTAACCTTTTTCCATGTTATAGGGAGTATTTTATAAAATAAAAATATTTTTAATTAAATTTTTTTGAAGAATGATTTTATGATTATAAAATTACTATTTAAAATCATATATGACTAAATTTTACATTCTATAAAAATCTCTAGAATGATCCTTCTTATCATTTTTCGTACATTGTACTTTTGAATTTTTAAAGTAAATGTAAAAGATATTCTTGATTTAACACACACTGGATTAATGGATTCCCCCACAATTATTAATACTCATTCACATAAATATTACTAAATAATATTACTCAATTAAATAAAAATAATTTTTTTTGTATTATTTTCATATTTTTTTATTTTAAAAAACTGATTTGAAATAAAAAATGTATTTTCATCAAGAAATGGTCTACATATATTTTATATGTATTTTTAACTATAAATAAATAATTTTTTGATTATTATAAATAAATGGGAGTATGAAAAAAAGTTACCATATTTATAATTTCCATATTTGGTTAATTAATATCATTATGTAATGTTTATGAAACATATATCCTTTCCACGAGTTCAGATTTGATGATATGATGAATGTTTTATGATTTAATAGAACAAATTTATATATTTTTAACAATTTAATGGTTGGGATAAAAATTATGTATCCCACCAATGCATTAGATAAAATGTATATATCATGATATAATAATCATAGAAATAGGGAGTGAAACTAGTATATCCTGGTACATTTTCTAATAAGATAGTCTAAGGGTGAAACATGACTACTAAAAAATGGAATGGAGGTAAGAGAATAAGTACAAAAAATAGTTTAATGATTTTGTATGAATATTTTTAGTCTTTATTATATTTTTATAAACCAATACATATCTCACGATCACTTATGATTAACTTTTATCTATTATATTTACCGTTCCTTTGAATCTGATATCACCCATTCTTATTTATACCTTCCATAAGATATGGAGAAAGTTTTTATGTATGTTGTGTCTAATAAGGGTGAAAGTTGTGAAGAATTAAATTAGAAAAAATATAGATATTTTATATAGTTCTTTTTTACATATACATGATTCTAAAGACAATAATCCTCTATGATTTAATTTCATATATTTAATATTAATATATAATGTTGTAGTATTTATGCACGGAATGTATGGTTCACTATAAAATTCGACATCTAGATAAATAATTTTATCATAGATAATTAGAATTATGAATTATAGATTTTCTCTCAAAACTATCCAAATCATCAATGCAGTTTATTCAATTTATGTCTACGGTTATAGTAGGAGAAGTCAATAAATAGGAAAAATTTTGAAGAAATTATATTTCACTCTAACTTAAATATCTCCCCACATAGCATCAAGCTCTTTTAATATATTCTTTATTCATTACATTATTTTTTCAGCCCCTATGTATATCCTCTTCATGGGTTTTAAATATTTCCCTTAGGATATTGGGATTTATAAAAATCCAAATTTTTATATTTTTTTCCTCTATATACTAGAGGATAAATAGTCTATGAGAATCTTTTTTTCTAAATTTTGTTAATATATTCCATTAAAATATATCATCCATGTGTTCTCATCCTATATTAGGTTCACATAAATTTTAGATCATCATCATGATTTGTTCTAAAGTGATAAATCATTCTCATTATTTTTTAAGAAATATTACCCTTTACATCTGATTTCAATTGAAGTAACTCCCCAGTAAGTAGCTATACCAAATTTCTCAAAGTAAAAAAAATCCTTTATATCCCATGATGTATCTCTAAATAATCTCTTATATAACAGAATTATATTTTCCAACTTCACAAATCATTTAATATATATCACTAATTTAGATAATACAGATCATAATAAGTCTTACATACCACCAGTTTTGATATTATATATTCTAACAATGTTAAAAAATTTATCATACATTTTAAATTGAAGATATGAAATATATATTACTCATTAAAATGTTACTCTAAAAATTATTATGCAAGAGTAGATATAAAAAATTTCATAATAGATTGACCAAATATTAAGATACATTTCAATAATTTCAATTCAGTTTTATAAAATGTAATCTTATTATATTTAAAAATATAAAATTAACATATTTTAAGTAGTATGCAATTTATTTTATTAAAAAAATAATAAATCAAGTTCCGAAAAAATCGTATATTAATTATTATCCCACCAACCCAATCAAATACGCAGTCATTTTAAAATTTTAATAAAAAAAATTAATTAATAAAATTAGTGAGAAAATAAATTGAATATAATGAAAGAATAATGAATTAATTTCCTCTATTAATCCAAAAACAATTAATTCATTATATACCCTGACATGTGAAAAATTTTATACCCAATAGAAATTTAAAATATTTTCCAACATGACCCCCATTTCAATGAGCCATGTTTCTCATTCTTATCACAACCCTAAATGTAATTTATTCCATTTCCACTATGTGGAAAATTCTATTCATATACACTTTTTCTATCCTTCAAGGATCATATAATCCTAAGTACTTATAAATTATTTCTATGAACTAATGTTTTGAAATTATCATGATATTTTCCTCAATGAAAACACATACTCGGGTCTTCATATAGTTGATGTATTTATAACTCTCTACCAAATGGGTAATGGTATTTTTTTATCATAAGTTATTTATTGTGCTGTTTTATGGATAATTATTTGTATATTCTGATGTCAAATGTTTAGATAAATAAATAGGATTTTTATTTCTTTCTGAGTAAAGTATCATGGTTTGTATTTTACTCCCAATTTTGGGGTCTATACACACTCTCTTAATTCCCAAGACCTAGAATCGTAGATTTGATAATAGAAAAAAATAAATTACATAATTTAATAGATAAAATTTTAAATTACATAAACTTACATAAAAATAAATTAAATTATTTTATAAAAATATTCATAATATCTTATTATAAATACCTCACAAGAACCAAAATATTCAATGTATCTATATATTAGCCTATTTATCTTCTTATTTTAAAGTGATTATTCAATGATTTGCACAAAATTGTCCCCAAATTATAACCTTATATTCATGTAACATATATTACTTATAATTATTTCATACTGAAATTTAAATATGAGAAATCGTGAGCTTAAGAGAAAAAATAAATGATCCTCAGTGAGAATAATATTCCTACCTTGTCATAAGATTAAAATAATAGTACATGGTCATAACACAATAGAATCGTACTGAATAAGATTTATGTATTATTAAATAATTTATTATAGAATAGTAAAAATCATGAGTCATAGAATAAGGTATAAATGTCCCAATAATCATGGAAAAAATTACATTATTAAAAAACGTGGCATGTAATATTCATATAAAATCACAACTTTGTGAATAAAACTAATATAAATCATGTCTACAGTAAAAAAAATGAACATATATATCTATAATCAAATCCAAATTTTTTTTAACAATCTTATCTTCATTCATATCTATGAACAAACAAGTGAATCATTAAATTTTTAACAATGTTCATGCAAAAACATGTGAAAAAAGAAACCAAAATATAGATTCATGAATTGAGAATGGATTTTTTGTATGGTTTGATTCATGGAATTAACCATTAGTTCATGACATCAATGTTTGAAATATCAAATTCAAAGAATATATCCTTGAAAAAAAAAATGATACTAAATCTAACATCATGAATTGATCCATGATTATTTGATCAATGTGATGTGTTTTTCAAAAATCATTAAAATAGTTCAAAATGTGATTGTATGTCTGGTAGTGTTCCTATTAATCTAATAAAATCCATTATTTATCTATAAAATCCATTTATTTTCTCACAATATTTAGGTTTATAGGTTATCTTTCAATGCGTTTCAATTCCCTTTCATTTGGGACTGGGCCATGGATTCCCATACTCGATCCATAGTGATCTGATGAATGATTTCCATATTTTTATTGTGGGTGTTCTACATTATTTCATTCTTCCCTCATGATTTACCTTTACATGTTATGGATGTTGATCACCTTCGATCTCATAGATTCCTTTGATGTTTTTTTCCTGGTTGTGGTGTGACATTCTATGAATGATTTAGATTCCTTGTGGAATAGGTGATAATGATTGGTGTTGTTGTTCCATTATAATTATAAAAAATAATGAGATCCTTGAGATATAAGATTCCTAGATTATCTTATTTTTATATGAAATTAAAAATTTATCATTCTCTATCTTCTTGGGTAATGCTGAAGTTAACGATAATGAATATTAAACAATATTAGATAAAGAAATGTTTTGAGTGGTAGTGAAAAATGTGTTTATATCATCGTAATTTTTTACATATTTTTTTCTAGATAGCATGTTATCTAAAATTTATTATATGGTTTAACATGTTTTTTATGACTAAAATTTGGATAATGTAAATCTAGGTACTCATGTTGGATAAATATTAACCAGCCATGTTCAATTATTAATATTTATCTTGAATTTTATGCAATTGGAAATTATGCACGACGAATATTTAAATAATTAAGAGCCATTTATAGTTGGTGATTTTGGTTTTATGAAGTTGTATCAAGTGATAAATAAATTAAAAAGTTCTTTATGGTAAAAAATTTTCCATTTTAAAAATAAAATTGTTTTGGGATGAGTGATTATTTTTTCTTTTGAAGGTTTAATACCTTAGTTTTATAGACTGGAATCCCTATTGAATGATTGTTTTTATCATTTTTCCTTATGTTACTAATTTGGATGAAGAAACAATATATTCAACTTGACATGAGCCTAGGACATTTTTTTTATATTTGATAATTGCTGGGGATGCCCAGGATTGTGGTTTTAGTTGGTGGATAGATGTATAGTGTTTTGCATGATTATGTAGGGGATGACATAGGGAAAGATGAAATGGGTTGAATCTAGGCCTTCACTTTGTTTTTTTCCTATAATCTAGGATGATTTATTGATAAATAATCCATTTGGGGATTGATTGGGTTTTGATATTTTTTCTTGTATCATAAGATGAGTCTGACATTTCCTAGAGTTAAATAATGATAATGATTGTAAAAAAATTTAACACATGGGGTTGAAGGATTAAGGGAATAATGATATTGAAAATTATTTAGCAAACATGTAAGATGTTGAATTAGTCCTTGGGGAATGTAATTTGAATGTAAATTGATCCAATAATGATATATTTGATTGAAATGGTTAAATAAAATTATCTTGAAATGTTTGTGTGTATTTATAAAATATACTCTTTAAAAGTGACACTTGTGTTTTTGAGATATTAATTATGTTGAGAAGACTAAGGTTAATTTTTTTTCCATAGTAATGTTGTCAGTTAAAATATATTCATAGTTTATGTGTTTTGATAACATACAACATACATTTCCATATGGATACTTATATAAGTCGACTATGAAGGGTGCTTTCCCCATATTCCATGTTAGTGGTGAACATATGGCTGACTACACCTCTTTCCCAACTCTCTTATAAAATTAGTATTTTTTTATAGTATTCAAAATGGTTATATTACACATACATGTGTGTATAGGTAAATAATGTCTTATGTTTATTTTCACACTCATGTATATCTAAATAAAGTATCCTAAGGGTTATTATTGGTATGTTGTGTATGGGATGGGATGTCTTGTGGAATAATACTTGACACACTATATATGGTGGATCCTAGAAACTACCAGTTAAAAATTTAGAGAAGGTATATTGATGATAAAAAGATCTGATGCATGTGGTGCTTGATATGTTATAGTTTCTCATGTGTTTTTAATCCTGAATGTTTATTTTGATAGAATTAGGATAGGATGTGCCGTTATGGCTTAATAAAAACTAATGGGAAAGTGGTGATGGGTTATTTTATTTTGATATGATAATATTTATTATATTCATTAAGTTGTGAGAGAGAGATGGTGTGTTTGGGATCTTAGTATACTTGTTAAATAGATGAATTAGTTTCACTATCTTATTCAATGTCCTTTTGTATGCTTTCATAATATTATTCGTTAGAGTATCTAAAAAGGATTTTACTATGTATAACCCTTATTATCTCTCTATTTATATATAAAGAGTTCTTTAGTTATGCTTGAGTTGGTTGGTGATCGGGCTATACATTACTAGACAGAGGAGTGGTACAAGAGAGTTTGGGGCTTTTTGTAAACATCCTAGGAGTTTAATTTGGTTCATATACATTTATTTGTACATTTATAGTCTATATAAAATTATTTTCATTAATGAGGGTATTTAATTCATTTCTCTATAAGAGTTATTTGGACTTCTCTTATTCTCTATCATTCATCATTATTGTTAGTGGGAAATACCACCCATGTGTGTTTATGAAATACCCTTGGTGTTGGTCTCCAATTCCTTTCCAAATGGAGGACATCATTCAGCATCATTATCTCCCATAAAAATCACTATCTTATGAGGGGAACATTTTGGGGTAGGGGTCATGAATGAGTGCTATATGGGTGGAATTGTATCATTTGAAAAAATCATATCACTTCTTAGAAATCTTGGAGTGGATCTCTGTATAGGTTTGGTTGTGTTAGTATTTTGAGGATGTTGACAGCCACCATAGAGTCCTAAGTATGGTCATCTGTTATAATGATCATCATTGTTCCTCTATGATTTTGAAATTTCCCCACCATTATTTTGGAAAAAAATTATTCTTTAAAGTTTATTTTCATCTACAGTTATAATTTTTGGAAAAGATGGACATCCATATTCTTAAAGTAATTCTATACACCTGTGTCGTTGATTTTGGTGGATGGTAGGTGAGGAACCTATATGTGATCATATTTTGTTATAATAATATTTTTCACTCTTTCATTGTCATGGAACCATTTTAATATTTTTTTCCCAACCGTGTTTTCCTCCATTGTGCTTGACTAGGTTTAGAGTATAAACAATTCATATACAGAAACTACTCTAAAATATAAATTGTTTAGTTTAGGTTATTTAAAAGAGGGTGAAGGTAGAACATTATGGTCATATACGAGTAATAAAAGGAGTCCTTTGGAGTTCAATGTTACAGATCATGATTTCTTGAAGGTTACTCCACATAATTGGATGATAATATTTGGTTATGGGAGTAAGCCTTCTCCTAGTTCTATCAGGACTTTCAAGATGTTGTCTTTTATTGTATTCTTCAAATATCAGTAGTTAATTCCTCTTGAGATGACCCTAATTCATGATGTAATTCATTTTATTTAGCTTTTTCACTTACATCATGATGACAATCACAGCAATGATTAGTGAGATATTAATGACGATGATGATGTAACCATTAAGGAGTGGCCTATGGAGATTATGAAACATCATTATATGTTGTTTCATGGTCATTATATCCCATTATTTTTCTTCCACTTATGACATGGTGGAGTATATGGGGATCTTTGGAAAGCTATTCATAGATACACACTCAATATAAAGATTTATTTGACTCTCAGTTATTCATTTGTAAAAAATATTTTCTTTCCTGTTGATGATGATATTCATTCAGTGTAAGAGATAGTTCCCCCTTTGATGATCTCTGTTTTCTGTACTTTCTCTTATTTGATAGGTATCTTCCCCAGAGAGATTGTTTTATATATTTGAACATTGTTTCTATAAGTGATATCATTTTGAAATTATCATCATCATATTTTTAGAGGTATCCTGAAAGGTTGTTGTTAGTGAAACCCCTCTTTTCTTCGATTATCTTCTGGTTTCATTTTAAATTAGGATAGATAAAAATTAATTAAGTGGTATTTTATTTGAGATGTTAGATCCCAATATCTAGTTCCTTTTCAGGTTTTTGAGGAACATTTTTCTTAGAGAATCATTGAGATGATTTGGTGGTGTGTTTGCGTTGAAATCTTGACATAAGAGGAATTCATTACTTAACTATTCTTTATAATCTGAGTAAGAATTTCATTGAATAAATGGTGATAATATTCATTATTAAGGGTGGTTTTATTGTGTTAATATAGACTTGAACCATTATATTATGTTTTTAAAGGGTAAATTATCTGATTTGGATAATTCACCCTTGAAAACTCACAACATGAGTATGAAATTCAAGACATGAATTGATACATGTTTGTTAGATCTTGGAGATGTTTTTTGATTATTATTAAACATGATCCATTCATGATGTGAATGAACCATTCACATCATTAATGTATTTATGAAAGTATTCCTATAATGTATTTCACATCCTTGGATTCTCACCAAACCCTTATTTTCCCTCAACTCCAAGCATCCATAGGTTCTCTTTATAGTTGTTTTAGATCTCTTTCATTTTTTATTTATCTGCTACTTCATATGTTCAATCCATAGTGATCTGAGGTAAAATTTCACACATTTTTCTATGGTTATTATCTATTCTGATTTTATTCCTCCTTAATTATACATACAAGAGATTTTTGTTGATCACCATTAATACCATGGTGTTCTTTTGATGTTTTTTGAATGGTTTTGGACCAGGATACCTAGTGGGATGTATATTTCTTATGGGAGAGGAAATTAGAGACATGTGCCTCTGTTCTATTATTATCCAAATAATGTTAAAATCATCGAGTAAGGGTATTATTTATTTCTCCTATTATTTATGTATACACGTGATGTTATCATGCTTTATCTCTTTGGGTAATGATATAGTTAACCTCAATAAAGAATAATCAAGATTAAAAAATGAACTAAATTGTGTTGTTGAGATTGGATGTGTTTATTATTTTTAATTATTTTCTTCTTGATTTTATAAATACTTATCTATCAAGTGTTTATTATATGGATCTACATGTATTTATGGTTTAAATTTTGAAAATGAATGTAAATATGGTAATTTCTATCAAATAAATAATAAAGATTCATGTTTAATTGTTACCATACTTCTTGAAATTGATAGAATTTAAAATTATTCTTAAAGATTTATTAAATAATTCATAGTTATTTATATCTATTTATTTCCTTTTTTATGGTTGTAACCAATGATAAATTAATAGTTTAATTCAGTATGGTAAAAAAATTGTTGTTTTGTAAAGATAGTTGTTTTGGACTGAGTGAGTCTTTTTTTCATATAAAGGATACATTCCATATTTTTTGGGTCTAGTTTCCATGTTAACTATTTAATATTTTATTGCTACCATATGTGATTACACTGGATATAGAGTGTGGATTTGTAATAGAATGTGATCATTTGATGAATTATTGTTTGGAAAGAATGGGTGGGGGTTCAATGGTCTTCAGTAGCTATTGGAACCTTGATGTTGAGATTCATGGTGTAATGTATGGTTCTATTATATATGGCACCACGACTGTTATAATTTTTTGAATCCAGTATTTCATGGTGTTTTTCTATTAGAATAGAGGATGATTTCATGATATTGAATCTATTTTATTGGCTATATGACATGGTATCTTCTTTATTATTTTCATTCACCACTCCTTGATGCATCTGGTTGCGCTTTGTTCAAGAATCTTTTCTGATAGATTAGCATGATTCCTAGAGTACCTAGAATTATAAAAATATATTGACTGTTAAGCATATTAAACCAAGGAGTTGGACGATCAATTGAGGGTAATGATGATTATTCTTGACAACCCATGGAAGATGTTGCATTTTTACCAAAGGGAATGGAATTAGAATTGTAATTAATTTAATTATTAATTATTTACCATAAATAATTAAATATATTTCTCGTAAATTTTTTTACTTCATATAATATTATGGGATTAATTATGTTCTGTATAGTGGTCTTGGCGATTCCATCAAGACTGATGTAATGGTTTAATGTTGGTATTTTTTCATTTTTTCATTGATGTTGGGATACTATCGTGATAATAAATATATTTTATAAGAAATTTTTTTTGTTTCTTCATTTTCTCCACTAAAGATTGATGTAACTAGATGAGCCTCATTTATGAATCTTTTCTAATAGATTAACAGTAATCATTGAGTATATCAAATTATAGAATGACAATGAATGATATATGTTTTATCCCATGGGGTTTGAGGATTAATAAAATATTTAAGATGATAATTTTCTAATAATCATGTAAGAGGTAAGATTATTCCTAGATGCATGGGATTTGAATGGAAATTAATGAAATTATGAAACAAATAATAGAAAGAATAAAATGTTGGTCTTTTGAAATTTTTCAGTAAATATATCACATCTAGTCCTTAGCATTTGAATTCGAGTGTCTATCAGTTGGTACCTGAAGATGATTATTTTTCGTTTGTTTTCCATCATGAGGTTTTGATCTACGTTATATTCTTATGTTATATGATTTTATATACTTCCCCCAACCAAGATGATTGTATGACTAAAAACAATTGTCTCTATAGGGTGTTTTCCCCAATATATAGGTTGACGGGGAATGTATTATCATGACTTAATCCCATTAGGCCCAAACCACAACTAACCCAAGATCACCTCCAATAGGCTATGGGACAATGACTAGGGCTAGGTAAGCATACCACGCACATGAAAGGAATTAGTATAATGTATTTTTTTTACATGCACACATAGCCAATACCATATAATAATGATATTTATAATAACATTAAATAATTCAAGCATACATATATGATTCCTTAATCCGAGTATGATAGTAGTGTACTGAAAGTGATAAATGGAAAAACAAAATCCCAACAAAAAACTGAAGAGATTCAAACATGTTTACGAGGATATGAATAATATAAAATGAAACCACCTAAATAAACCCTCCGTCTATCTGGATCAAGCTATACTCTACCATCTCCCTGACCTCCTAGGATATCATCAAAAGTGTCAACATCTGTAATAGACATCACATATATCGGCATATCCTATGGAGGGGTGCGTCTAATGATACCTAGTAGGACAACATAATAACACTAAGAATTAAGGTTCAGAAATAGTGATATCATAACAAATATGTAATAATCAATTCTTATGAAAACCCAGATACAATTAGGAAGGGCATTGTTCCTCTGAGCGTTCACAACTAAACTTCCCTCTATTAGATTCTGCTTAATGCAATTCTTTTTTTTGGAGAAACCAGTCCACAATAAGTTCTATCACTAGATACAATCATCCAAGAGGTCATGATCATTGAACCCAATATAAAAAAGTTCATCAGACTCTATAGAACTCTATAATTAGATAGGGGATTTGACTTTGTACCTTGGGTGAGACCACAAAACCAATCAGGATCAAACCACTATATAGGGGATCATTCCCCAATGATGCCAAAAACACTAATAAAATGGAATTTTTAGATGGAGGATCAATTTCTCTTCTCAAGGAGGTCATTCTAATTCCGCAAAACATATATAGGGTATAAAATAATGTAGAGTCACACTTTAGTCTCTTGGAAGGCCACTACAAACTCAATCTGAGACTCATCCTCCAGAGGGGATCACAATCCACATATGAGGACATAATTCCACATTTTACCCTTAATTGTACGGACTAATGGAACACGATCAATCCATACTGGTTCAAAATGAATAAATAAAGGTCTAAAAACTCCCTTAAAGGGGGTATATATCATGTAATGGGGGTATAGAACATGTCAGTCAACCCCTAGTCTGCCTCTATGGTGCTGTCTCAAACAAAATGTAAACATAAAAATTAATGGTGTTGAAGTAAGGCTACATATCATGAATAGGATTCTCGACACCATAACCATGTTGTATTCCCGTTCTTGCATACAATTTTATCTGCCCATGCACCAACCCATATACACCTTTCCATGTTTGTGTACACCTGGTCATGTCTATGTCTATGTATATTGGCCTTCACATGACTATGTATCCTATGAGATGCATGTTGTTCTAGCAATATGAGTCTCACAATGTGTCATAGAGGTCGCATGACATGTTATCGTCTTCTATCTGTGGAAACCCTAGCACTACAGAGGGGATGGGTGGAGGGGGGGCTATATTGTATGTTTTTTTTGGATTACACGATATGTAACCCCGGATTTCCATATCCCATTGATTTATATTCTATGTCATCTTCCAATCCTCCACCATGAGACCCCTCAATAAAAATCATGGATCTAGGTTTGGATGACCAACTTGTTTCTAGATATCTTTATAAAGACTTCGAATCTACTTGAGAAACTCCCACATGAACCATTTGTATCCATGTAGTCGAATCTAGATGAACATGTAACTACAAACAATTATGATCCACCTCTAATCATACTATATCATTATATCACCTTGATCCCACCCTCGATCACAATCTGCACCAGCAGTATTGATTTATTTCAACAATGATCAGACACACAATGATCAATTAACTTTTATTCCCCAAATTGTTGGCCCTAGAAAATTCCAACGATGAACATGTGATGAAACAGTGGAGAAAATCATAAAACAAAAGATTTTTGGAAATAACCATGGTCTTTCTTCTTTTTCTGCATTGATCTGTTGTCAAAAAAATTTATGGATGAAAAAGGAAATAACCAACATAAAAAATAAATCCAATGAAATTAAATCAATTTTAAATGCAGGAATAAATTATTATTCATAAAATTGATCTATCTCTTATAGGGATAAAATAATGGGATGGAATTTATAAAAATCAAACATCCTACATAGAGTTTTTATTAATCATTTATGATGAATATTTATACATTTTCATCATTGGGGAGATCCATGAACTCAATTGGTGCATGATCATCAATCCAATCGTGAAAATATGTCATCTTCCAATGATCATCCAATATCTCCCCTCCCACATATCCTCTATAACTCTTTGTTTTGATTCTAATCTAATAAATTGAGGCATAATTGTATATTTATAGAGTATTTTAGGCCATTATAAATTAATAAAATAAATTAATTTCATTTAATTATTTTATTAAAAAAAATTACCCATGAACGAGTCCAAATAAATTTTCTTACTCACTACATGCTTAGCTTGAAAAGAGGGTAAAACTCATGCTATAAACTTATTGGAGGCCTCATATTTCTGATAATGTGATATTTTTAGGTGTTTTTACACTTTTTTTGGAAAAATACATGTGTTTTGTATTATTATAATTATTATTTTTCAAATATTAATTCATGGATCTTCGGGCCTTAGATTCTCACATATTCTCAAAACCTTACATTTCAAAAAAACAAATATAATAATATAAAACAATATATCAAAAAATAAGAGTTGTTACATTCTACTAAATATAGGGCTTGTCATACTGAAAAGAGAAAAACTTACTCAATAAGATGATGGTACTAGGTTCACATATGGGCCTCCCTCTCCCAAGTCCTCTCTTAAAGATTCTCATACTACCACCAAATATGAACTAGGGGAATTTATCTACCAATAAGGATCCTTTATTGTTGATCCTTAATCTCCACCGGGTACTCAACACTGGTAGATCCAGCAAAAATGTTCATCTTTTTCCAATCGATAACGTATGATGGGGTATGCATGTACCTCTTCTGATGCAACATGTTGAAGATGTCATGTACCCAACCCAACTTTGATGGCAGATCTAGGTGGTATTACACCTCATCAACTATACATTGTAATTGAAAATGGGTAATTATTCTTGGAGATTGCTTTCCACCCCTGCCAAATTTACGCAATCCATATCAAGGTTAGACCATGAGGTGCACATTTTCTCCCCAATCATACACTATAGGCCTCTATCATAGATCTATAATATACTTACGATGGCTATGTGTAGTCCTTATCTATTCTAGGGTGATCTTAATATTCAATATCATATATCACACCATCTCTTGTCCCATGAGTTCTAACTCATATGGATCATTTGAATAATGTGGTTACCTAAAATGTCACCCATAAAAGTCCTTGAATAGCACCACACCAATTGAGGAATGATATATTCTATTATATAAAAAATCTATCATGGGAACTAAATCATCCAAATTATATCCAAAATCCAACATGAAAGCCTATAGAATATTCTCTATGATAAAATGGTCTACATATTATAGCCATTAGTTTGGGGGTGAAACGCTATGTTCAAACATAGATGAGTCCCAAAGGGACTGTGATGTGAAGAAAGAATCATGGGGTGAAATGACCATCTAGAGAACACCATGGTGGATGACAATCTCTTGCATGTACAATCATCCCAATCTATCGATTGAACTATGTACTCGAATGTCTAGGAAGTGGGAAGATATGGGCAGTTAATATATGATCACCTAGATTGAATCATTTCCACTATATCTACATGGTAACCATATCAAAATGTCAATGGATATCCCATACCACTTCCACCCTAAAATCTCATTGGTTTGAGTTGAACATGCTTGAACCTAGTGCTCATCCTGCACTTTTTGAAATGTAAGGAATCCATAGAAAAACTCTTCAATGAATCTCATCTTGACTAGACACCAAAACTAACATCAATTGTCCTCATATATCTTTTCCACATCTATATGTTCTACTAATATGATGTATGAAACTCCCTCATCACCACCTCGCATAATGAATATGGTACCATCATCCACCCTTTAAAAATAATATTCTCCCCACCTATAATATTTTCATCAGGATCAGTTCCATATGATATCTGAATGCATAAGGTATCGTATCTAGTATCTCCATTCTAATATACCATAGCATGTTGTAAAATTGATGGGGTACTAATCATCTAATGAAGATATAAAGAACTGTCATTTTCCATTAAGGACAAAAATAATGAGGCTGGTATCTTTGATTCCTCATCCAATAACTGAGAACAATATCTTTTATTGAGAGTGAATTCCAACACATTCCCCCTCCTAAGAGTATATACAATCTCGAAGCCATTTTCTTCGAGGATCTCTATCCATCATCTTTATCCCAGTTTATGATACTTCTATGAGAATATATACTTTATACTCTTGGGGTGAGATTAGATGATAAACTGCTCACCCATAAAGTAGTGTCACAAAATCTTTAGGTTGAAGACCACTACATATAGTTCTAGATCATGGGTTATGTAGTTCTGGTCATGCGGTCTCAACTAACTAGACCCTGGGTAATCACTTTCATCCTCTACATTAGGAAAAAACGGTGTACATCCAATTTGTCATCACAAATTATTATGTACTCAATACCCTCATATGGAGATATCATGATATGGGAACTCATCAACCTTTTACATAACTTCAAAAAACACTACTATAATCTTTCTGTCAATACTAAATAATACCAGTTCGGATCAATGTGGAAAAGGGTGATACCACTCTAGAGAAATTGGGTACAATACTCTGATATTACCACACTAACCCAAGAAAATTTCACACCTTTATAACACTATTGGGTGGCTCCCAATATAGAAATGACTCATCCTTACGAGTTCCACTTCCACTACCTCTTATGAGGTAATGTGTCCTAGTAAGTGGACCTCTTGAATAAAAAAGAAGATACTTTGAGAGGATCCCATAAATTTGGTTCTCTCTATGTTCTCACAGGACCATTCTCAAGTGTCGCATGTTGCCTCCTTAGATGTTGAGTACACTTAGATATTATAGATGAAAACAACAACAAAAATAGGTCTAAGAAAGGCTTAATGATTCATTTAATGGGTCCTATGAATATTGTTGGGGTATTCGTCATGCCGAAGGGCATCACCAAGTACTAATAGTAGGAATAGCTATATATGAATGTCCTCTTTGGTATGTACTTGTCATTTAATCATAGATAGTAATGGATTGACTTGACATAAATAATTGTGAACCATCATACCTCTCTCAAATGATTATATAGTTCATTGATCCTTAGTAGTGGAAACTTATTCGTCAATGTCACCAAGTTGAAGTGTTGGTAATCCCCACATAACCTCAATATCCCATCCACATTCTTCAAGAAAATCATTGGGGCCACCTAGGGGGAAACACAGGGTCTGAAAAATCCATTCTTCCGTATGTCCTCAAAATTCACCATTATCTCACAAAGAAATTATAGAGACATGTGATTTGTTTGTGAATATATCAGGGACATCTTAGGGTTTAAGTAAACATAGATGTCTATCTCTAAGTGGGGTTGTAAGCTTGTAATACCACCAAGGAATATGTCCTTGTACTTGGACACTACACAAGGGAACTGATTGTCGATAGCATCATCCACTACAAGTGTCAAACAAGGAAACTCATGAGTAATCGGCTATACTCTCATATTTTCAATCCTATATTTCTCTACCAATGTTTTATTTTGATCCACAAAGGAAAACCACAAACCATAACTATGGATACCCCACATCCTACACCTAAAATAGTCACTTTGAGAAGAACTATGGATATCTAGTCTATACATAAGATAAAGTCATAAGGAAAAATTGTTTCTACAAAGAAATACTAAAAAAAGCTCTCACCTCCAAACATTATATCACACTATTGGTATAAGTGTAAAATCTCAGTGTCACCTCCTGTCGGAGTCTCTAATGAGAAGGGTCAATCCAAAGGCTCAAACATAATCTCTATATCCCAAAGTAGATAAGTGGTTCCAAAGGAATGACTCGCACAAATTTCTATCAATACAATATCTATGGTAGAAAAGACATAGACCGTAGCCCATATCATCACTAGATCCTAGGGGTCATAAGCACCCATATCTTATAGTTGTCCTCATCCCCGACCACTAGCTCTCTAATACAAGTGTGGACCACATGGGAGAGGTGGTGATAATTTGCTAAACCTTAGACCACCTCCTACTTCCCTACATCCCGCTACATTAAATATCCACTATGAAGACCACAATAATCCTTCCTCAATCTCTACCTCAGCAGTGCCTTGACCATCTCTCGATCATCTGTATGAAAAGTCATATATTCTCATGCATGACTTCCCTATCTATCACATGAGAAATACCACTTATTCCTAAGAATAATCAAGACATACAGAGAAACATTCACCATTGATATTATTTCCTATGGTCAAATACATTAGCGTTGTGCATGACCAGATCCCTATGAGTGCCTTTGGATACCTACCTCTAATTTCTCATCTTAGGGGCTCTCAGTTCCAACACCAACTATCGAAAAATTCTATTCTAGGAAACTATCCACCCATAAGGCCTAATCAAGAAACCCAGAATAGGTGGGAATCAATAAATATATTTCTTATTCACTTATATGTATGCATAATCCATTCTCAAAGGACAATTTTAGATAGAAATAATTTTTCACCTTATCTAGGGATTACCATGAGAGATCAAAAAACCTCACCGAATACTCTACCAATGTGATATTGCCTTGATGTTAATGCAATAGCATTTGAATGCACAGTTATCCCAACATGACCCAATAAAATCTTCCCTAAAGAGACCCTAAATGTATTAGTGGGAGAGAGATGCCTCATCACATGAATAAGTCACTAAACTCCACCATCTAACATCAATGACCTAATGAAAACTCACTATGAGGACCATCATCAGATCTGCATGTGTCCTTACAAGGTGGAAAAATCGAGTGAATTACTCTATCCACTCCTTAGCCATCAAGGGTTTGGTTTATTAGGAAACCTAGTAGGTAACTACCTATATAAATCATAAAACATATTGATCCAATAGGAACCATTATAAGTAACTTTCAGTTCAAAAATCTACTCAAACTGTGGTCGTATAGCTAGTAAACCACCTGGGGGTGTTATCTCCAGTACATGCCCCTGTATTGGAGCCTCATAACTCAGAGGACCATCCATATAATCATTTTTTGGAATCCTATATAGTTTTCTTCATGGAGGAATCCTGAAATAAACAAGAATTAAAATGGTAAAAGATTATATCTAGTCATCTAACTCATGAAGGACATGAAAAACACAATCCATTCTAATATGATTCATGTTCCAATTCATTACTTACCACCAATGTCTACATGTATTGAGTCAAAATTCAGGTGATCAAAGTACTGGGGTATGGATATATCGACCACAAAACCCACACTACAGTCCTTATCCATAGAGATGTACTATTAACACTTAATTGTTTCCCATAAAGGCCAAAATAATCTCAAAGTCTTCGATCCTATGGTATAATCGAATCCTTTGACACCACTATGTTATGATTTTTCTGATAGGGCTAACCCCATAGCTATGGTAGGACCACCAACATTACGATATGGGATTTACATCAATTTCAAGTAGGTATATCACAATAATGGGATGAATTAGCCTAATTTACCTATACAAATGCCCACATATCCAAGCCCCTAGAAAGTTGAAATTTAATAAAAATGTAACCAATGATTACATACATTTATTTTCCCACAATAAGTGTATATTCGTAATGTAATGATAGAATGAAATGGGATAAATACAATTCCAACCAAAAAATTTAGGGAGTTCATCCTACTCAAGGGTGATGGATACTATCAAATAAAACTACCCAGAATACTCTATAGTATGTCAATCTCAATCTATGCCTCACCAGCTCTTTATCCTCCTAGGAATCCAACAAAAGAGATATTATCTAAAAAATACATGAATCCTATTGGTATATCCCATGTAGGATCGAGTATAATAATACCTAGTTGGACACCCAAAAAACCAAAACCATGAAGTTTCAAGAATAGTCAGCTCATAAGAGAGATATAGCAATAAATGGATAAAAATGATGATATACTTAAGAAGGATGTTGTTCCTCTAGGAGGTCAAAACCAAACTTTTATCCATAGGATTTTTCTCAAATAAATGAATGTTATTGGAGAATCCAATAAATGATCCATGATATCAATAGAGATACTAATCTAGAAGTTCATGAGGACTGGACCCTACCTGTGAAAGATCACTAGTTTCTAAAGTCCCTCATGCACCAATAGGGGATCACACCCAGAAACACTGGGGGACACCACAAACTCAATCTAGATCAACCCACTTTATAGGGGATCATAATCCAATAATATCTATAACCATATAAATTGGAATTCTAGATGGTGGATTAATTCCCTACTCAAGGAGGTCATATTGAATCCACAAACCCAACATCAGGTATAAAACGATAGAGGGTCACACTCCATTATCATGAAGTGACCCCAAAAACCCTACCTGAGACTCCTCCTCCTGAGGGGATCTAGATGTGGACATAATTCCACACTATAATCTATAGAGGATTGACTAAGGGAACACACTAAAAAAATATAGGTCCAAAATTAAGAAACAAAGGACTCCAAAGATCCTCAATGGTTGTACACATCATATACTAGGGGTCACAGTGTGTCCCGTCAACTCTAAGTCTACCACGGTGGTGCTTCCTCACACACCATGTGAACCTTGAAATACGCATAGTATAAGTATGGATACATGGTTTTTAGATGTTTTTGGACACCTTAACTATGACTTTTTCCTATGACATTGTACCACAGTTTGCACCCATGTACACAACCATGTACACATCGAAAATCCTATGTACAGTTAGCCATGCATGTGTACACTTTTTCATGTTTGTATTCATGTACATTTTCATACTCATGCATGTGTATCCTTAGGGATAAACATTGATCCACAAACATGGATCAAATGACGTGTTACCAAGGTTTCAGAACATGTGATCTTTTTCTCTCTTTGAAAACCCATAGGATGCATATGGGAGTCCTACACGACATGTAATTCCAAATTACACGATGTGTAAATTAGGATTTCTATATCCAACTAGCTCGTATTCTAAATTTTACTCCCCAACAACATCATTTAAAAACTCATAATATATTGTTTGATCTAAGGTTGTCTGATCTTCACATCACTGATGATCAGGATCTAGACTTAGAATCTTCCCGGGAAATGCCCACATGTTCCATCAGTAGTAGTGCCATCAAATCTGGGATAAATGGGAACCACCAATACATTCCAATCTACTTTTTCCCCTATTCTTCCTTCCTCAAACTTCAATTACACCCTAGATCATCGGAAAAACATATGGTATTGATTCATTACACCAATTAATGGTATTAAAATGATATATTACCAAGTATTCATCAATATGTTTGAATAATAAAATACCAATCACAAACAAGCAATGACATGAGGGGATAAATTCATTGAAAAAATACGTAAGGAACAATCCTTGGAATTTGGCTATTTTTTCCCTCAATCGATTCTCCAATAAGTAGAACAAAAATATGGAAATAAGAAATTCACAATATAATTCCATCACATATAAATATTCCATCAATTCGTGAATCAATTTTCTTTTGTGGAATTTATCTGAATTCATCTTATATAAATAAAAAGGTTGGAATTTCGAAAACCAAACACCATACCTAGATTTTAAGTTGATTTTCTATGAATAATGGTCTTATTTTTTCATCATTAGAGATATCCATGAATCCCATTGGTGCGCGATCCTCGATTTGATCTCGATCCGATTTTGTCCTCCAATGATCCTCCAATAGATCCTCCCAATATATATGTTTTGTTTCTAACCCTAGGGACTGTGGAATAACCATGTATTTATAGAATATTTTTGGACATTATGAATTAATAAAACTAATTAATGTCATTTTATTTATTAATTTAAAAATTATACCATGATCAAGCCTATCCCAAGCGTCTAAGGTGCTCTAATGTTATGTCATGTCGAGGGTAAAACCAATGCCCTGAACTCCACGGAGGACATAGATTTATGATCGAAAAATATTTTTAATATTTTATTCTACTTTTTTAGGAAAACATCACATGAATTATATTAGTATATTTTCTTTTTATCAAATATTAATTCCTAGATAATGAATCCTTGAATTTTCATGATGTCTAAATTTAGTGCAAAAAAATTAATCTATATAATATTTTAATGAAAAACATGGAAAAATTTAATTCATCACATTATAGAATGAAAAACCCCTATTTCCCAAGTATCTTCTCTTTTTAGTATTATTTTATGGTATTCACAGTGGTTATATTTAAATATATATTCATTGAGGGATATAATGGATTTTGGTTAATTTCACACACATGCATCTCTTGATATAAAATCTTAAGGATTATTATAAGTACTTTTTTATTAGATACAATTTATTAAATAGTAATACATGATTTATGATTTTTATTGGATCCTAGAAACTACTTTGTTACTATCTTGATATCATATGATAATGATAAGATGATGTATTTCATGGGATGCATGAAATTTTACTCTTTCCCATGTATTTTTGAGATGAATTGTTTATTTCTAGTGTGATGGATAAAGAGATAAAATGTTTTTTGTAGAAAACACCCATTGGGGAAGTTATAGTCAGGTACCATAAATTGATATTATATCATTTCTTGTAATTGTAAAATGGTGAGAGAGCCCTGGGAATCCTGAGAACTTGGTATACTAGTTTAAGTGATGACATAAATGCAATTGTTTATTCACATAGATTTAGTATGATCTCATTATATATTGAATTAGAGGACTCATGTAGAGTCTTACAATATATAATTTTTATTCTAACCCTATACATATATTAGTTTTGTTCTGGACCAAAGGAGCTTTAATGTGATTGGGCTCGACATTTCAAACTTGAGGATTTTTTCCGGATATTTTGTAGATTAAGGGAACTAATGAATATTTTTTTTGTACTCTTTCTTTTTTCTGATTTTTCATTATAAATGAATATAAATGAATCTCTTTAAGTATTTTAATATTTCTTGAGTAATAGATTTGTAGTGTTCTTGACTTATCTCTTATTCCTCATTCTTCTTATAGGGTAACACCTCACATCTATGTGTGTGATCTACTCTCAGTGCTAGTCTCAAACCCATAACATATTGAATGTGGGATTCAAAAATATTTAACCCCCTTCAATCATTATCTTCCTAGGTGGGGTGAATTTGGGTGGAGGGGGTCATTAAAAATTCATAGTCTTGTACATGAAAAAACATGCAGACATAGATATCCACAATAATTCACCCCCATAAACTCCTGAGTATATCAAAATATTTTTATGTACATGAATATCATCATTAACTAAAGGGACATAAATCATTACCCAATTAATTAAAGAGATATTTCATACCCATAAAATATATAATGATAAATTATACATATGTGTGGCATAATAATTTGAATACATTCATAATTTTATCATATCACCTCTAATAAGAGGAATGAAATGGGTTTCATAAAAACATCTATAATGAATTATCATAAGGTATACAGAGAATTAGTGTGGTTGGAATTATTATAAAATATCATTGCAGATTAATAATATACATTTATTTATTTTTAAATAGTTTATAATCACTTTTATTGGAACATTAAAACATTTCATTGAAAAATAAGAAAAATTATCCATTTCATTTGAAAACATTTATTTTAAATTTAATTTTTTTTTTAAAAAATGGTAATATATTTTAATTAGTAAAAAGATGATATTTCATTGAGGAATTTTTATTTTGAAAAAATGTTATAAATGTAGGGAAAGGAATTAATGCAAAGATCATTTAAAACATATTTTCGAACCATTGTAATGAATTTGAGAAATTTTGTATTCATAAAATTGTATAATTTCCATAATAAACCATTATAAAATATTGAATAAGCCATTATAAAATGAAATTAATAAAATTTTCAATTATATGAAAAAATATCCAAAAATAAATTTAACCTATATAATCTAGTATGAAAAGGATTATCAACCAAATATGAGAGATATAGTCTAATCCACATAAAAGTATCATTTCAGATAAATTATACCCTAATAGAGGAAAAAATATTAATAATACATGTAAAACATAGATGTAACTAATATAGAATAAAATATATGGGTTTTAGGAAATAAAAACAGACCATTCTCCCAAAATAAGTGTTTATACATATATAATATCTATTTGAAAATAAGATTAGAAGAAGACCTTATAGTATTGGAAACATCTTAACCAAAACCCAATGAAAGAAATAAAATGTTACGGATTTCCAAATATATTTAATTTCATGAAAATAATTTTATAAAAAAATTATGGTGATTTATATACACAATATAATTAATAAAAGTAATTAATATAGAACATATCATAATGGCATAAAACAAAGATAATGAAGCCCTTTCCAGTGATTTCATCTTGGCCAAGCATGTGCTAACCACTTAAATAAAAAAAGACTAATTTTTAATTTATATAAAATCATTATTCATATATATTATATATTATATTAATATATAATATTCATTTCATATATTGTTAATATATATTTCAATTTAATAATGGTTATCTATTGTTAGTAGTTTCAATAACACCATGTTAGTTTCAGAATAAAGGTTTCAGTCATCAATCCAATTTCAACTATAGACCTTCTACAAAATAGTCTAGGTAATACAATATAATTCCCAAAATAGGTAATTATGTTCTATTCTCATTTTATGTTATTTTTTAGTATAGTTCCCCAACATTTAATCTATAATGTGCTTGTTTTGGTAAATTTTAAGATACAAAATTTAGTTTATTTATAATGAGTTAAATAATAATTTTACCATAATGGGACCAAAAAAATTATTTCCTTATTAATATCATATATATAAACATTACTATACATATACCCTTTCATATAATAAACAATTTTGATTGTAAAACATCATTCATGTAGGTAATTGAACTAATCCAAACAAGAACATGTTACATTAATGAATGCGTAATAGTATAGAGTAATATAAAGGAAATATAAATCTATAAAGGCATGATTATGTTGATATAATATCATTATATTGGAGAATTATATTTATAAATAATGTAAATGAGATGAAAAATAAAGAGTTTTTTGGCAAAATATATTCTTACTTTGATGAATTCTCCATTTAAAAAGGATTATTTGGTAATAAAGGATTTACGCTTACTTCTATTAATAATAATATATAAAAAATATATGAAGGATTTTGTTGAGATACATTGTTTAAATAATCGTGATTGATGAGAATGTTTCATGTTGTTTGGGATGGGTAGAGGAGGGTTTTATTTAAAAGCAGGTATTGAGTTATATTTTGGAAAATTTACATTTCTTATTATATATTTTTTCATTTGAAAATGAAAGTTAAAACAAAGTGGGAAAAAAAGGAATTTAGGATATGATATTTAAGAGAAATACCTCTTCCAAATTATATATAATCAATATTTTTTAATGAAAAATTTCTTTTTGAACAAAAAATGTTCTTAAACAAATTTTATGAATATTAATAATCAACTGATATTTAATATATTAGATTAAACATTTAATAATTTTACTAAAAATTTACTCTTAATATTATTGATTTTAAATTTGTCATGATAATAATATACAATTCCAAAAAAAACATTGAAATTTTTTAACTTTGTAATCTTAAATGATTTTATAAATATTTATACATTATTCCAAATAAAAACATGAATGATTCTTCCATGTTTTATATTTAAGAAGAAAAAATTTAATTAATTTCCATTATCCAAATTTGTGAAGTATTAATTTAATACATATGTAATGAAAATATTGTTTTCATGTAAAATATACTTTTATAGAATTGTATAATTTAATTTGTATTCACTATATTTTCGTAATTATTACAATGATGTTATGAATATATTTTATTAATCATTCCATTTCGTTATCAATAAATTTTAGTGATATAATTTTTAAAATGTAATATTCTTAACATAATTAATATTTCTAAAAAAATGTCTTTGATGTAAAATATATTTCCCAAAAGTGAATTATTATCCTCTAAAAATAATATTAAATATTTTTTTCATTAAATTATCATTAATGAGCATATATGTGTATATATAAATTTCACATATAAATAAAATTTATCTATATCTTTTATATACCAATAGATACTAAATTGGTATGATATTTACTTGTATTATACCGAAAATTTATACAATACTTTATAAGGATTATATTACCCCTATTATCACTTATAAATTCACCTCATTATAAAATCACAATGGGAACTTCTCATTACCATAGTTTTAATTTATGATTTTCAACATTAGTATTAGTTTAATTTTTTTCCAATAGTTTTTGTTATACCAATAGTTATTCTCAATGGTGGTGATGATTTTGGGGATTTCTGTATCATATAAATATTATACCACACTATTTACTATCCATATTTAATTTTGTGCACTGTTATTGGATGTGATCATCTATCTTTTTTAAAAATATATGTTATGTGACTATTATATTCATTTAATATTTCGATAATTTTCCATTATAATTAAATAATGTGTTTCTACTTTTATCCATCACATTATGGACTTCATTTCTACTCATATTCTGTACATTAAAAATTAACTAATATCATAATTATGATTGATATACAAAGCTTGTGGAATGGAAATATTTTTAAAAACCTAGGGTGTAGATCCCCCTAATTCATAAATTGAATCCCCACAATATTATTTATACCACACTAACAAAAATAGTTTATGGTATCCATGAATCACGATACAATTTCAAATGGGATTTCAACATCCCTGTCATAATTAACCGAAGGTAATTGATATTTTCCCTTATAATAGGAGTAACCACAATATTGAGTTTCTCAATTATAATATTATCAAAAACCCATCATGGTTAGGAATTAATACCCATAAAAGGTTAATAATTTCTGTAGAGAGTTCACATGAATTCTTGCACAGATAGATTGCTATATGTTGATTTTCGATATGACATGTGATTTTCTTTTCCAAAACAATAATATAAGATTTATGTAAAGATAGATAATCCATGATCCAATTACAAAAAATTCATGTAATTGGTGTATAATAAAATTATAAACATTTACATTCCCTAAATCATCAATCAAATAGGAGTTATAAACATGTGATGCATTCATTGAAAAACTAGGGATTTTCAGTAATAATTAAATATCTAATCAATTCTATGGAGATTTCATAGTCTTTAAAAATATTCTAGATATAATGGTAAATCATCGATCAAATAATAATGTTTTATTTTTTCGATTAGATGAAGAGTGTACCTTAAAACACATCATTTTTCTGATTAACTTCAATAGTTGTGATTACATAGGATTTCCCTTTTTCCATTGCTCCTGATGATACTTACATTTATTTTCATCATTATACATTTGATTAGGGGAATGATATGAAAAATTATAATATTCCTTATAATTGAAGAATTCATATGTCAATGGTATATTATATGGGTCATTTTTATAGTATATTTTATTTCCTAACACCATAATCAGTCTTTAGAAATCACAACCATTATGGAAAAAACTTCAATAATTAAATTATTTCCATGTTTCATTCTAGAAATTTATAAGCTCCGTCTTCCCACATGTGGTGAATATAGGAGTGTGAATTTTCATTCATTGATGTGGGATGTCATTCGAGTTTCCATGAAAATCCTTTTTCATTTTCATATAAAAAAATCCATGATCATAATTAGATTCTCCATTTTTTATTTCCATTTCATTTGAAGATAGAGAAAATATATTCATTGATATCAAAGTACCTTGTGGATAGTACATTTTGATTACTAGTATTTATGTCAATAAATAAAAAATCAATTATACATTCAAGACTGATATTAACAATAGGGGCATACAATTAATTTTTTTGTTACTTTCTTCATATGAACCAATAAAATCGTCATCATTTTTCTTTAACATTAAAAATTAATACTCTATTTAAATGCGATGACTTTGTGAAAAAATATATATTGAGGAATATTTCATAAAATAATCCTATTTTATGTATTTTATTATTTTAAATATCATATTATTAATTAGGGTTCACCATTTTTCTACATCACCATTGAAATTAAAAATTAACAAAATAACCTTCCCAGGATTTGAGAAATATAGAATGAAAAGTATATTTTCTATTTTTTTATCCACTTATTAGTAAATATTTGATAAGAATATCATCTAAATGTTGGTTAATATACACTCATGAAAGTATCAATCAAAAGTTTTTCCTTTGTTAATATATTCAGAAGAACAACTTGGTTTTGGTTTTTGTTAATAACAAGAGATAACATTTCTGTAATAATTTTTACACCTTCTCCCATCCCATTTGGTTTCTCATTCACAAAATCACAATATTTTCCACTAATATCGTTATTAAATTGGGTCCTCGTAATTTTAACAATTGACCACAAACCAAAAGGATATTATGAGTATCATGAAATGTTAATCATGGTTTTGAATCTTCTAATATGGACAATCAAACCTTAGATTTCATATATTATGGAAATATTATTTCATTATTTGGAATTTTTTGTTAATCCTATATAATGTTTCGTTCATCGTAGGTTTTTTTATGTTCCACCCTCTTTATATTCATAAAAAGATCTATAAAAACTAAACCCCATTGTAATGAAAATTGAGGCACCATAAACCCATACTAATGTATACAGTTCTAAAAAACCATATACACATTATTTGATTCCATGTGAGATGATCCATCCTTAATATGAACATATATATAAAAAATTACATGAAAATTAATTACATATCATAGTAAAAATCACCAAAAAATATAACGGATTAATGTCTTTATAGACCAGCCACATGGTATTCTTATTTTGATAAAAGTCTTAATAAATTCAAAAACAATACACACATGTTATCATTTTATAAATTTAATTTATAATAGTAATATTTATATCACAAGGAAAAAAATTAGTGATCTCAAATTCATAGTAATATTCATCATGTGTGATAAAAATCAAAGATCATAAGTGAGAATTTGAAGAATATGTGGGTGTGATTGTGTAATCATGGTTCACAGTCATTACAGAAAATTACCATACTGAATAAGATGTGTATCATAGAGAATATTTATTTTCTTCATAACATACAACATGATTCATATATTTGAGAAAATGTGTGCTAATAATCATGAAAATAAAAAGTAAGCCTAACAATGTAACATATAATATGCATTGGAAATAATAATAATATAAAAATGGAAATCAAAATCATGGTCATGGAAAAACATGGAAATAATTATATCTATTGTAACATTCCAAATATTTTTTGAGAAAATATATATTTAGAAATTTCCATGAAAAAACTAAGGAAAAAATATATTCTCAATAATTTTAACAAAACCATTTGAACATAGCTTTTTATAATCATGTTAATGCACATACCTATAGACTTAGCTAACTACAACATTTTTCATGCTCAAATAGGAAAACATAGCTTACTAAAATTATTTCTATATATAACATCAAAATCAAATAAGGAATTATTATTTATAAAATTCATTTCATGGCTATATCAGACCCACTCATAATATAATGATCTACTATACATATGTGTTCCACAAGAATTTGAACTCATTTATAATCGGATCATAACATATTTATCCTAAGGAAAGAAATAGGTCTAATCAAATCATTCATTATATATTTTCATAAAAATAATTTTAATGAATAATGATGGCATCATTAGAGAATATCCATTGTGAAGTATAAGGAACATTTGATGACATGGAAATTGATGAAAAATCATTAATAAGAAAATTATATTTCTTTTGAAAACCAAAAAATATCATCATTTTCTATTGATAAATATTATTTTTACCAAAAAATAAGAATATATAATCCTTTTTAAAACCATTAACAAATTGATATAATTTTCATTTTGATAAAGCTTAAAATAAATGGAAAAAACATATAAAAGGTGTTACAACATCATTTTCACTGTTTTATAATGTATGTTGAAAATGAATCCATGAGTAAATGTTAAAAACATCACACTAAAAATTATTTAAATATAATCAAAGGGAATAAAATATGACCATAGGAAATATTTTCATTTCATAAAAGGGAATCTACAAAGAAATTTAAGGAATATAAACATGGGAAATATACCTTATAAAAAAGGACAGATATGGTTGAATCCATATAAAAATATACATTCATTTAAACTGTAAAATAATGTGAGGTGAAAATATTATGAATACATGATAAACTCTATATATTATAATAGATGAAGAAAATATATGGGTATTAATAGAGAAATAATAATCATTTTAAAAAATAAATCACATGACATATACAATTGCGATTTAAGGTTTAGATTGGAAAGAAATACTTATAATGCTGGTAACATTTTATTCAAATTTCCATCAAATAAATAAAATAATATTATTTTTAATGATATCAAATTACCAAAGAAATTGGTAAATAAAATATATTGGGTGGTATATACAATACATATAGAAGGACGATGACTACTATTGAATATATCAAAATTAGATAAAATTGAGATGACAAAACCCAGACCATTGACACATTATTGGCATGGAATTCCCTAAATGCCATTATAATATACTAATAATCATCAATATTATATGATATAATTTTTTTATAATATCTGTTAATATTTTTTTATTACCCATTCATAACTTATTTTTAGTTAATATTGGAAAGTTGTTATTAGTTGTTCCGATCACTCTATATTGGTTCCTGTATAATGGTTCCAGTCACCATTTCTTATCCATGTGTTAATTATATCCAGAATAGTTATGTTGCTGAAATTTAATTTCCATAATGATCCATGATTCCCCAAGTCCACTCCATGGTATTTTTGAGTTTGGTTCCCATATTTGGAGTCTATAACTCAATTGTTTTGGTTTTTTTAAATGATGTAGAAGTTGATATATATGTAAAGTGTTAAATGTAAATAATTCTATTAAAGAATCGTAAATTATTTCAATTTTCAAATCATATATTAACATTATTAATATCATGACACAAATTCTACTGTATAATGTTAATGTTGTAAAACTAGTATTAATATATTTGGTTTAACAGACAAAAACAATAACACGTTACATTAATTAATATGAAAGAGTATGGAGTTATATATGAGTAATAACTATATATTTAAAAACAATGATGTTAAAATAAAATTATTAAATGGGATAATAATATTTATAAAGTGTGAATGTGAAAAGGTAATGGAATAATATATTAAAGAACTATTTACTTAAATTGATATATTATCCACTTAGAGAGACATTTTCCTTCGGGAATAATGAATTCTAGATTTTATAATAGAAACAGAAGCCACCCAATGCCAAATAAAAATTTTGGAGGTGGAAAATAACTGTATATTTAGAAGGTAATATAATGATTTTAATGATTTGTTATGTTATAATGATGAGTCATTATAAACTAATGTTTTAAGTGAAAATTCCATAGGTATTAATTTTTAAATGCATAAGGTTTTCAATTTAAAAGTAATGTGGATAAAAAATAGACAATAATTAGGGTGGAATAAGGTTTTTCAGTGAAATAAATCATCACATAATTAGTGATGCATTTTTATGATATTTTTTCATTGAAATTAGTTAAACTCTTTTCCCGTGATATTATATTTTCTATGGTAAATCAATTTACACTATGGACAATGTTTTTAGGAAAAAGAATTAAATTATCCTTCACAATTAATTGAAATGGGAAAATTAATTTTTTGAATCAATTTAATCTAATTCAATTTATAAATATTTCAAATTTATCTTTTAAATCAAAACAAAAAATATAATGAAAATTGTAATTATTGAAAATTGTAATTATAAAAATTATCAGTTAGAAATAAAATTAAATATCAATTAATTGTAATGTGATTTTTAATATATTTTATTATTAATTGAAATATTTCATTATATTAAGCTATTAAAATTTTTCATTTTAATTTATTGTGATAAAATGACACAACACTAACTTCTTCACATATAACGAATTTTTCCTTAGATATAACAAGGTAATAATCAATGAATAAATTGTTATTCCATTTCTGTATTTATGAAATACACATCTAATTAATTGGAATATTCTAAATATACGAAATTTTTATTTGAAAAATATATAATGAACAAATTCCTTTATAGTAACTATACTAGTTATTCCATGAATTAATATATTTTTGTTTCTTTTAGTTCCCTAATTATTTAATCAGTGTTCATAATTTACTTTTTAATAATTACTTAATTTTAATTAATACATTTTACTAATATTAATAATTAAAATCAAAAAAAATTTCAAATTTTATATTCCATCCAAAACTATATTTTTTAATATACAAGGAATTTTCAATAATATATTACTTAACATTAATTATATTATAAATTTTATTATTATATATCAAAAAAATTATTCAATGATATTATATATTGTTTACATCTATATAATTTTTTATTTCAACTATATTTAGATATGTCCTAAGGTATTATGATAATTACATGTATTATACCCAATAAATGTTCTAAGGTATTATTGATATCTCCTAAGGTATTATGATAATTACATGTATAATACCCAATAAATGTATACCCTTTTGTAACATCAATATTACTACCACAACCTCTTATAAATTAATCGCATTCTAACTTCTCAATGATCATTTCACATTCCCATTGTTGTTATTTTTGATTTTACTACATGATATCTTCATTCATATTCTTTTCATTTTAGATTATTTTTTACAAATGGATATTATCTATAGTGATGATAAGTTAAGGGATTTCATATGTGTAAAAAAATAATTATTTTATATTTATTTATCTCTTTTAATTTACACACTTGTAAGGAATTAAATCATCCATTTTATATTAAAATCCATATTATGTAATTCTAATTTTTTTATAAATTTTATGTAACGTTACTTTTTCAATGAATAAAGTGTTTGAAGATGGATCTTTATCTTTAATTACTTATTTTATATTTAATTTTAATTAATTCAATATAAAATAAAAACAAATGTTTGATTGATAGATATATTTTTTGGATAAAGAACATTTTTTATAAAAAATAGGGTGTTATGATCTCCCTTTTATATGGTTTACCTCCCGTGTCCTTTATATTCACATAGAATGTTCACATATAAAGTGTTTCATAAGTATTAGTTATTTCTTCTCACACATTCATTTTGAATCATTTTCAATCTTTTTCATAATTTAATCATAATATATGAGGATATTTATTTTCTAATGATATAGAGGAATCAAGAACATCAAATAGTTGTGTTAACTCCCATTAAAAAACCATTTCACGATACATTTCCATCTATCTTTTTTATGTTTTTATGTTTTCTTTCAAAAAGATACACAAAATGAATTTTTCCCCAAAAGTGATTTCAACTATGATCCTGAATTTACATCAAGTGTTGGGTGGTTAGTGATATCAATATTGGAATAAAGAAACCCAAAAAGGTCATTCATCTATGATAGGGGTCATCAAGGAGTAAAATTTCAACAAATCATTCAAAATAATATTATTTTAAAAAATTATTCATTAAATAAAGAATATCTGAATAATTTTTTACATATTTTCCTTAATTTATAAAATTATCATTAGAATTAAAAAAAATTCTATTTATTAATGTATAGATTATTTTTTATTAAATTTTTTTAATATTATAGAATACATCAAAAAAAGTTTAGTATCCTATTATGTAAATTATTTTAATAGAGAAAATTAAATCATGGTTTTGAATTCAAAAATTAGAAGTATTCGCATGAATTTCCAAAATAGTAAACATAGAACTATGTTTATCTCAATTTTGATTTATGCTGAGAAACCTAGAGCGGAATTTTTTCATTATAATTAGAATCAATTTTACATATACCAATTCATTCAATTTGAGATCAATTTTAATTAAAAACACACAGAATATAATAGTATCATACAAAAAAGAAAAATAAGGAAAAGGATAATAAATACTAAATAAATTCAAATGTATTCAATATAGAAACATCAATATTTTAGTGTTCTAAATGAGTTTTTTTATGTAAAAATAGATTTAGAAAATTTTATCTTTGGGTTGTATTCAATAAAATAAAAAAATGTTGATAATCTTGGTTTCATTAGTATATATGGTTGAGTAGTATAAAGTCCTACAATGTTGTGTCTAGAGGATGTCCAAAATATTTTTTCATTATTTATCCCTTTACAGCTAATGGATTTTGTCTCCATATTTATTATTTTCACAACACTATCGGGGTAAAAAAATGTAATGGTAAATAGATTTTCTTACATATAGGTAACCACACTTGACACCAATTTGTTGTTAAATTGTACAAAAATATTTCATATGCTAGGTTAATATTTAATTATTTAATCTATGTTCCACATGACACTCTATTTCAGTAATTTTAAAATTTTAAATTTTAAACACATTCTCTTCTGATTTCATTGATCTCTGGGATCTGAAAGTTCCTTTAGATAATATCATGTTCTATATCTATTTTAATCTCCTTAAGTACCCAATTTAGATTTTCCTCTAAAAACATCGATAGATGAAAATTTCTCTAATAGAACAATTTATAGGGATTCAATAAAATTAGATTTTCGTAAGATATATTATAAACATATATTTTATATTATTATTTTGAATGTTAATATTTAAAAAAATTATTTTAGTCCCTCTATTAGACTCCCCATATCTCCCATTTATCCTAGATTACAAAGGGTAAAAGATTTTTTGTGTTACTCCATATAAACTCATCAAATAATCCATGCACTACTGCAAAATATGCATTTAACTGTGCTTTTATTTATCAGTACTAGAAGAAAATTCTGATAAATAAGATATTTATCACTGCAAAAGAATGCACTGAAAAATTTAACCTTTTTTAGTGATTTTTCTTAGCAATGATAAAGGAATCATTTATCAACGCTATATTTTTAGCACTGATCAAGGGTATATTTTATCCTTTCTTTATTTTTAGGGATGATAAATGGTATCCTTTATCAATGCTTTATGATAAGTGTTGATTAAGGGTACCCTTTATCAGTGAATTATTTCTAGTGCTGATAAATATTTCTTTCATCAGTGATTTTTTAGGGCTGATAAAATAAAATAATTAAATAAATTAAAAATAAAAAATTATTTTATACAAAAAATAATTACACACTTTATTAATTAAATAATTATTAATAAAAATAACTTTACTGAAAATAAATTATAAAATATTAAAAAATTTACTAATTAGATAATTATGATAATTAATGTTTTTAAATTGTATATATTAAATATATAGAAATATATTAATGTATAACAGTTTGATTTACATATTATAATATATATATAAGCTCTTTGCATTAAATTTTCATATATTTATTGAGTAATGTTATATAATTAAAAATTAACATGGTTTAATAAAATTGACTAATTGCATAGTAATCATCATGTAATTGAAAGTTGTTTGATTTTTCAATTTAATATCGATCAAACATGTGTTATATTGGTTTCATATATAAGTAATTAACGTACTTTTATATATAATATGCACACACATAGAATTTATCCATTTTTTCAATATTGTTAAAGTGTACATATATTCTTACTTTATTTAATTTTACTCATTTTGTACATATATTCATGAAATCAAAATTAGATAATCATAAATAATATTTAAAATATATTTTTATGAAATATTTATAATTAAATATAGTTATATATGCAAATTCACTGTATTTATACAATCATAAATTTGTAATTATAAATAAATAATTTTTTAATTTTTTAATATAATAATAAATAAATATTTATATATATTTAAAAAATTACTAAATTTATATAAATTTATATAAGTAATTAATATATTTACTATGTTTATATTTATATATATTTATTATATATATATGTGTGTGTGTGTGTGTGTGTATAATTATATTAATATATATAATGATATAAATAATATTTTTTCAAAATATTTCTTTAATTATAAATAAATAATTGTTAAAGTATAATAAATTTATTTAAAAAGTAATTTATTAACTATATTAAAATTTATATAGATTTATTATTTATTTATAAATATTCATAATTTTTTATTTATATTTATAATTATAAATCCATTAACATCTCTTTAGTAATAACCACTGATAAAAGAATCATTATCGTCACTTTTTTGCAATCATAAAAGAATCTTCATCCTTACTTTTTACATGCTGATAATGATGAGGATTTATCAGTGAAAAAAAGCACATATAAATTGATCATTTTTCAATGCTCTATGTTTAGCACTAATAAAAGTCTCCCGATCTATTTTAAAAACCCTAACCATTTGGGAACCCTTCACAGTATAGAAGTTTTCCATGAAAGCCATCCCCTTCTGGGGCTCCTCTTCTTTGAATCAATGGTCGAGTCACACCACTCAACTACCTCAGAACATCACATCTGACATCCATATAGGGTCTCATATTTTCATTAAACCAGCAAGGCATGCCTTTCTATTTTATTTTTTTATTTTTGGTTTGGTTTTTGATTTATTCTTCTATAATTTGTTTACGATCCATTGTTTATGATCTATTATTTTTGATTATTTTGTGATCTATTGTATAAAGAACAATTTGAGGCATGTTTTTTTGTATTTACTACTGATGTATGATCCATTTTCAATATATGACACTGAACCATGTATTTATTAATTGTTGTTTTACTGCTATTTTTATATCTTCTTACTAAATTATTTTATAATATATGTATATATGTGTATAAATTTTCATCTATATTCTTGTTTATTGGCTACTGATTTTTGGCACAGTGGAGGCTCCCTATTCATTATATATATGATGACACCAATCATAGACACCTCAATGGACATGTAGAGTTAGATTCTATTTTTCAATAACCAAGTCAGTGGGGCTTTGTATGTTTTACTATTGGTTATAAGTTTCATAGGATCTAGTTCTCTTAGAATTATCTAGGGTATTTAGTTTTCTTATGGATCATTTTCAAAGGGTCCATCCCCAGCTAAGAACATTAGGTTTTATCACATTAGGCCTTTAATTTTTTAATATTTATAGTGTCTCTAGTGGATGTTATGTTTGAATATTAGGTTTTTACCTATTTGAAATTTCTTAAAGACTATATTTGGGCGTGTTTTTATACTGGCATGACATTCATATGTTTTTATATAACTATTACATCATTTATTTCCATTGTTTTTTGTCTAACATGTATGCATATATTAGGTAACTATGATTTTGGGTCTACATGTCCATTCTCCCTAAGGGTCATGCTAGAATTGTGTATGTCCTCACTTACTAATTGTTTCTATTTAGGTAGGGGACCACCACCAATTTATTTTTTTACACCAAATGTTTAAACCATCCTTTAGTGACTTTGAGGTGTTTTAGAGGTCATATGGTTATCTGACGTGGTGTTGTTTGGGTAATTCAGGCTACGGTCATTACACTATCCATCTCCAGTCTACACCTATATTGTTTAGTGATAATATAATTTGTTATCACCCTTTATATACTTATATTTTTTGACATTCCAACTGGCCTTATTTTTGGAATTGGAATATCAAGGTGCTCAGATATTCTAGTAGAGATGATCTATATTTCCATTAGTATAATTTCCGACAACCGTCACTTTTTATAATGAATATCTAATGTGTATTTATTTAAATATTCAATAAAATTAATCTTTTATGACCCCAAATTGATGGATATGAACTGAAAATGGATGCATTATAATCATTTTAAAAAACAAATATAAATATGGAGTTAAGTAGTAAATTATGTTTACAAGAGATCATACGAAGGACCCTTCAACAATCATGTATTTGTGTTTACATTGTGGTTATTCAGGACAAATTAGTCCGAATGAGTTGGAAGAAAATTTGATTTTTCATAGAATAGATCAAAGCTATAAATTTTGGACTAAACATAGGGAAAAACTAAATGTGGATAACTATTGGGATTATAAAATTGTTTATGAATCATTTGATATAAATTCCATTGTAAAAGATGATGGAGATCGCATGGAAGAAATGACAATGGTAATTGAAGATGACCTTTGTGATTTTACAATGTTGTCTGTGTTGTTAAATAGTTTATCCAAGAATCCATTTTATATCATTTGTACTAAATACACAACATCATCAGCTGTATTGATGATAAATAATTTTAAAGCTATCAATAGATGCAGTGAAACATGGTTTATATAACAACTTGTTCTTTTGAAAGATATGCTACCAGATGAAAATAAACTACCACGCCGAACATATAACACTAAAAAATGTTAAGTTTACTGTCAATGATCTCTAATAAAATACATGATTGTCCATATGATTTCATAATATATCGCAAGGAACATAAATCACTCTTCAAATTCCCTATGTGTGGCTCAGATCGATACAAGAAAAATGAATCAAGTCCTTAAAAATTAGTATGGAACTTTGATATGATGTCATAACTTAGAATAATATATTGATGTCATGAAACTATAAGACAATTAAAATGTCATATAGATACCAGAATTAATGACGAGAGCCTATGTCATCCAGCAGATCCTCCTTAGTGGAATAAAAATGATTAGTATTTTCATGAATTTGGAGACGATCTAAGAACCAATCGTCATGCATTATCTACAGATGGAATAAAACCTTTTGGTCTAAATTTAGTACTCATAGTACATGTCTTTCATGTTGGTAAATTATAAAATTCTACCATGGTTATGCATGAAGCAAAAATACATTATGTTGTCTCTACTTATATCTTGTAAAAAAACCCGGTAATGATATTGATATCTATTTGGATCTATTGATCAATGATTTGAAATTGATGTGGGATACATGTGTTACAATATATGATGCATATAGATGTGAAGAATTCACATTATGTTCCTTATTTTAGGGAATGCTAAATGACTTCCCTGCTTATCAAAATTTATTAGGCAATAGAATTAATGGCATGTTGGGGTTTCCCATTTCTGGACAACATGTATACTCAGTTTGGTTGAAGCATTCCTCCAAGGTTTTATCTTTTGAAAATCAATAATTTTTACCTCGACGACATAAATTTTTATCCTAGATGACTGTATTCAATGGGAATATAAAAATGGTACAAAACTATTTCTAGCAATAGGTAATAAATAGTACCAAAAAGAATAAAATATTGATATTATTTCTTGTAAACCATTTTGAAAACCATACAAATGTAAGATGTAATAAGAAATCAATTTTCATGGAATTAACATATGTAAATTGTTTGTATGATAGAAATTTTTTAGTTTTCATTCATGTAGAAAAGAATGTATTTTCTAATGTTATTGGAAGATTACTAAATGTTATATGAAAAATGAAAGACAACATCAAGAAGAGGTTGGAAATGATTGAAATGGGGACAAGGGAAGAGTTGACACTAGTGATGGGAAAAAATGTGGAATTTTATTCATCCAACAATATACACTATATATATAGGAAACATTGCAATTTTTACTTTTTCTAATGAGTGTAAAATATTAATAGTGGTATTAATAAAATATCAATAATGTTGTGTTAATGACTAATTTTATGTTACAAGGACTAACATCACATGACTGTCTTGTTTTGATTCATGATTTAATTCATATTTCTTTCCCATGAATTTTACATCAAAATGTATGATATACATCAAACATAATCTACTTCTTTTTAAAATATATACATATTAATGTTATATACTCGAAGAAGTTTCCCATCCTAAATAATGAATGTTTTATTATATTGGGTGAATTAGAAAAGTTTTTCCCACTATAATTCTTTGATATAATTGTCCACCTGATGGTTCACTTGGTTAGAGTGGTTTGACTATGTGGTCCTACCCATTATAGGTGGATATACCCCATTAAATGCTTTATGAATATTTTGAAAGGGTTTGTCATGAATAAAATATGGCCATAATGTTTTATTTTAAAAAGATATATTGATGAACAATCTATTGATTTCTTTAGTGATTTCCTATCAGATTTGGAATGAATATGTATCCCAAAGTCTCATCACAACTAATACCTTATGGGAGAAGATATTTACGAAAGAGATGTCGTTACCCTTACATTGATAGAGTGAGATCAATAATATCTTTTAATATTACATAATAGTGAAAATTTTGATTCATACACTAAAGCCAAAATGTAAATTCTTATAGATTAAAATCCATCAATTCCTTAAATATTGATATTAGATACACATAATAAAAAGTTTATAGGATAGTTCATAGATCAAATTTTTAAGGAGTTATTTGAAAATACGAAATCAATTTCCAAACAACTTCAATGGATAGCCAGAGGACTGAATGAAAATGTTATATCTTACACAAGGAATGTAATCAATGGTTGTACATTCTATAAAAAACATTATGACTTTAGTATTATAAAAAATAGTTGTTTTACACTTGTGGCTGAAGTGACGCACATATTTGGTTCCAAGGATATAAAAAAATTATCAAAACATATCATATTTTTTCATTGTTGAATATATATAAATTTTGGATTATACAACATTTTAACTACTACTTTTCTATTGAAAATGGTTTGAAAATATTAATGGAGTGAAATATGATGAAATGAGATTGTAAAGGTTAATTTTAATATATAATGGTTAAAATACCCGCCTTCCATAATGGAATCACAAGCAGAACACGTATTTTATGTATCTGATACAACAAAAAATAATTAGGTGATTGTCATACGGGTGACTAAAATAATTGTTGAGTCCGTTGACAATTCAATCGAGTAATACCCTTTTATTGGGACATCACAATTAGTCAATTTAGGTCCAATTGTAGGAAATTTATTGTACTTTAAAAGGGACCACAAATTTGGGATTTGGATTCTCAAAAGTAGAACCAAATCCTTGAAACCTTTAACAAAATAGAGATCAATATTAATGTAATTTTTTCCTGTATATTATTTTTTCACTCTTATTAATATATATTCTATACTAAATTAACATAATCTAAATTAAATGTATGACTACTCATGCATACAATGTCTTCTATACATGGTGATGTTTCCAATTCCTTTGATAAACAAACTAGGATGAAGGAAACCCTCTGGATAGATGAAAAGGTGATTTTAAAATATAATTTCTTTACTCTACCAAAAAATTATATAATTAAACGTTGATTTAATTTTCATTATTACTTGAAGAGTTAGTTTGTTTAAGAAGATTTATTTTCATGTATCTTTCCATTCCAAGAAGATAAATGACATTTTATATTCTCAATCATAGAGTTAATCTTGATGTTTTCATCAAAAATAATATTCCATAGAAATAATGTATTGTTTCATATTTATGCTTAATTTATTTGTTTTTAGTATTACTCATATAATAATTGATTCTCATACAGGTGGATTATTTTGTTTGAGTTGGGTTCTATTTCTATATTTCATGCTTCTTATCACTTAAAACATTTTAAACCCCCACAGTGGTGCACTTATCAATTTCTTTCAAGTTACTTCCACTACCTTTTCATGAAAAGAAATGACACTACCTATACTCAATCACAATGGTAATATTGATGTTTTCACAATAAAATAATTTTACAAATAATTAATTTATTATTTCATATGTATGTTTAATTTATTTCATTTTTTATTACTCAAATAATAATTTCTTTCATATATATGTTGATTATATAGTTCGAGTTGGGGTGCTCTGTCCAAATTTCATGCTCCTTCTATATTATAAACATTCACCCCTACACTGGTGGATTTATCAATGTCATTCAAGTTACCTCCAAAAAATTAATATGAAGAGATATGATGTTGCCTCTACTAAAATATAGAGGTAATCTTGATGTTTTTACAGAAAACTCATTGTTCATATAATTAATGTATTTTTTCATATGTATGTTTAATTTATTTTTTTAGTATTTCAAAAATAAGAATTGTTATCTTATATAGGGGATTATTTTTTTGAGGTAGGGTTCTTTTTCCTTAATTTATTCCCCATTTTTCCATAAATTATTTTCAACCATATAGTGGTAAATTTATAACTTTATTTCATGTTACCTTCACCACCTTTTTAGGAAGAGCAATGCCATTTTCTCTACTCAATCATAGTTGAAATCTTGATGTTTTCATAGTGAAATTTTTTTGTCCATAGATTTTAATGTATTGTTTCATATGTATGTTTATTTTATTTGTTTTTAGTATTACTCAATTAATAATTATTTTATTATACTAGTGGATTATTTTGTTTGATTTTGGGTGCTATTTTTATATTTTATCCCATTCCGCACCAAAAATTTCACATAAATCTTCTCTTAAAAAATGATTCACTCTTGTAGTGTTTCTATTTATCACATTCTATAAAGTTACCTACATTACCCAATCTTAGAGATAATCTTGATATCTACACATTAAAATCATTTCCCATAGAATTAATGTATTATTTATTATTTTTGATCAATTTAGTTCTTATTAGTAGTACTCATAATAATTTTTTTCTTATATAGGCGGATTCCTTTTTTTGAGTAGAGGTAGTTTGTTCGAAACTACTCATAAAATGTTAGAAGTTTGACAAAGTAAGTATCTGAAAATTGTGGTAACATTGATATTTTAGATTTTTTTGAATGTACGTAATAATTTTTATTTATGTAATTGTATTAACAAATGGTTGAAATGTCTATAATGTGGTTTTTTTTCTTTTACTTTGGATGTAATTTTCATTTCATTTAAATTCTATATTGGGGCATATTTTTGTTGATATCTGATGTGTTTATGGTGTGTTTCTAGTGCTTCAGTGTGTTGTAACAACATAAAATAGTATTGACCTTTAAAATTACTTTTAAAATTATTTATAAAAGTCCTTGTATTTTCACATCGTTCACACTGTCAATTATTTTCTAGTGCTGATAAATGACATTTCTAGTGCTCTTAAAGGACTATTATTTTGTAGTGATGCCTCTATTAGAATAATTTTATCCTTTGTGAACTATGAATTCTTTTGGGATTAAAAATAAAAAAAATGCAAACAAATTCATAGAAAATAGACGATTCGTTTGTTTTGGTGACCATGGATTTGTAAAATTTTGTAACATAATCTATAAATAATAAGATGAATGAATATCATGATGACATGGGACGTGGTACCGAAAAATATATTTTTCATAATTCATGGATTTTATAAAAAATCATTTTTCTTTGAGTAATTTCATATATTTTTTAGAAGATTCCATTGAATTCAAATTGATTAAATCCTAAAAAAAATCCATAGGTATCATTAAATAATATAGGGAAATATATTCAATATTACATGCCATATTTAGATTTTTTTGGGTCCCAATGTTTCCTTCAAAACCTATGGTGTGTCACATGTTATGTCTAGATTTAACATAACATTCAAGAATATATATTATTATTAATAAGTCGTTATATATTTTTAAACGATATAAATCTTATGATAGATAATATAATGTGTGGGATTTAAGGGTTTTTATTTGTTTCCAATTATGGTGTAAGAGAACTTGAAAAGTAATAAGACACTTTTCCCTATCTATATATCATGGTACCTATCCTTTAACCACATAATTGTACTCTCCCAGATAAAATTCATTAATTGTATTGTTATCATGAATTTCTACCTCAACTATGCTATTTGAAATTTATAGGTCATTTTCCCCTTGATTACCAACTCTTTTAGTATCATTTATATATAAATAAAAAACATTAAATAGTAACATCCATCTAAAAAACCCTTTATTTGATTCATTATTAAATATTATGAACTAAATTTCTCCAGGGTCAACACAAACAATCACATCAGTCCTATGACAATAGGATTTTAATTTACTTATGGAAAAATCAATTAAAAATAACTCATTTTCAACAGTGGTGTAATATTCAAGGCTACATATAATGTTATTGAATCATAGAAAATTCCATTTTCTATTCCCTCAATTCTATTATAAAAAATTATTTCCACAACATGTAATTAAAAATCACATAATATCTCAAATAGGTGTTTATAATTTTGTGTTTTTATTACTAGAGATTTTTTAGTTCATACGTTATATCATCATATTATTTCTAAAAATGATCATTAAAAAAGAATTTTGAACCCTTTAAAAGTAGATTTTAATTGGGTAAATCATTGTTTCTAATTAATTTTATGAATCTCCAAATGAGTATATTATGTCCTAAAAATATTTTACTACATATTTTCACAGAATGGGTAATGATGTTTAGTAATGATTTAAATTTTTTAAAAGTTAACCACTATCTCATTTTTTTAAAACACAAGCTAAACAACTATTCCATTTTCAACCATGACACATCATTTTTTAAAAATTAATTATAGAGTTCTTTTCTTTTCATATTTTTATATAATTAGTATCATTTTTAATGTAATGTTGAATGGGATTTCCAAAAAGAGTGAAATCATCTAGAAGAACATCCAAGATCATTCAATGAAATCATAAATATTTTACCATTTCCTAATGAGATTTACCATTGGAATTTAGGAATCAAAATGAGATCTATTTTATATTGATTCTATTAATGAACAGATTATATATACTACTGGGATCCACATCATTGAGCTTTCCAGGTCCCATTATTCCCCCATTTTACCTCTTTATAATGGTGGGTAACAGTTACCATCGTAGCTCATGATGTCATCTCTTTATTTAGAATGGTGTAATGGGATGTTGGTTCCACCCTCTATGGATTCTCTATTGGAGTGAATTTCATGGTTTGAGTCTCCATCACATATCTATGATATGTTTTTAAATATAATTCGTAGGATATATTCTAGTGTACAAAAATTAACACGGAAACGTACTTCAATAATTTGGAAGATACTTGTGGTCAAAGATTACAATAACACTAGGAATGTTTGGAATCTATTGATGTTGGGTATGTTGGGAAATTGTACAAGTTTTTATCATGAGTAATTTGGAGGACATATTATGCTTGTGACAATGAATATGTATTATAAAACAAAAATAATCCCATGATCACTATGAGGAAATATACATCTAGATTTCAAGGAATCCAAGGCTCTTTGCCTCTGATATCCTATGCCTTTCAAAAACTATAGAAACATGGGATCATTACATAATTGGGGAAATATATATCGCGTGATAATAAAATTTGTATCTTTGGATTTCTACATAAGGTTCACTAGGACTTCATTTATGAATTGATGTTTTTATGCAACATGAGGGGGAAAAGGTTTATAACTACGTGATGGAACCTCTGATATAATATCATCACCTACTCAGCCTGATACAACTTTTCATCATGTGGAAATACAAAATTCTACTGGGAACATTTTTTTATATGTTGGTTTCTTTTATATAATATTCAGAGGTGATCATGTTTCAGATTTGGCTTTCCTATAGGGGGGCTATAGTTGTGTGGTATTGTCTGGATTGTACCTCATTAAGGCATCCTATGTAAAATATTGAAATATAGGGATCAAATACCATGTATATTAAGTTAATAGTTTATATTTTTATATTTGTATTACAATATGTAGTTTAACGTCATGTAGTAAATACATTTGTGTCATATTAAGAGTGATTGGAAAGGATGGTTTGGGGATTATTTGTTGATTCTTGATGAGTGTTATAGGAGATCACCTCACATGAGGTATCCTATTCACATCACAAAAGGATTCATAGGTTCTTTACATAGGGACTCCTATTATTGTGACATATGTAAATTATATAGTTTAACATTTTGTGATGTGGATCACTTCATATTGATTAATTTTGAATGAATAGAAAATTGGTGTTATAAATTTTAATGTTATCTAACATGGATGTTGTTGGGGATTACACATTTAGATACCTATTGGAAATTTTGGTAAGAGGAGAGGATGACATGAGGAACTGATATGTTCTCATCTAGGGGAATTTTTTCCAGTCTCCCTAGATGATTCAAATGATAGGTAATAAGTGTTTACTATGAATGTTATTTTAGAGGGAAAACATTTTAGGCACTATCCATTTTAGGTAGCATGTACATAACCTGATGATAAGGTGCATATTCTTGGGATTAGAAGGAAATGAGACTACAAATCCCATTCTGAGAGGAATGAACTTGGGCATGAGGATCTAAGATAAAAATTGTGTGGATAAAGTTTCCTTGGGTGAGTCATTCTAAAATTGTAATGGAGGCTATAGTATCTCAAAATATTGGACGAAATTTCTATTGAAATGAGGCATCAAGTAGGTTTCAGTAAGGTGGGTTTTATGAAGAAAAAAATTAATTAAGAAAAAAAATTGAAACATGTCTTTCCCAGGAAATGGTATTATCTTGGGGTCTATGTGAGGGGTTTGGTGAATTATGGAGGTGACAACAAAAATAAGAGGTTCAATTCTTGTGTTACTAACATAGAGGGTGTAATATTTCATGAAATACATATCAGTCATAATCTTATGACATGGAGGACCCATGATAGTTCATTATTGAAAAATTTATATGCATAGAAATCCATGTGTCATAGGTTTTGCATAGGATAGATTCTATTGAGTTGATAGTGTTAGGTGGAAGGAAAAAGGTCACATTACCATGTAATGGGGGGGACTTTTTGGTGATGTGGGTCCCAAAAGATATGTTTCTAAAGGATAATTGTCACAACATAAGTTTTAGTTTCATGGTTTTTCAATTTTAGTTCATGAAACTCAAGTGGTTTGTGAAATCCATCACTTACAAAATTCATATTGAATTAGTGTTTTTGTGGTTCCCTTATTGGCCTCGATTTTCCCAAATCATCCATTGGTATATTTTATTTATTCTAAAACAAAAAAAACAATGTCAACAAAACCCCCCTCAAAATAGGATCTGAGTTAAGATATGTGCATAATATTTTGAGATTAAAATACTAAATCTCAGTAGTTTGTGTTCCCTAGTTTGTGAAACTCAATCACCCATTGGCCTGTAAATAGTGATAGTACACTAATAGGTGAAAATGATTTTTCATGAGATATTTGTTGATTCCATTCATTTCATGAAACTATAATTTTAACATGAATCTGAAGTCCCATATCCTTATCACTCATGATACCTCTCCCATCCATGATCAAAATGGTGTTAGTTGGCTTCCATGAATCATAATTTTCTTTCATAAGAAATTACATTCCAAAAACATTCATGATTCCCAATGCTTTATGAACCAAAAAATCACATGCTATACCTTATCACTTTATCCATGTATTTAGAAATATATTTTGAAGGTGTTGAGGCTCTTTATACATGAATATAGGGGATAGAAGGTAATATCCTTATTAGCGAGAGATTCTGAACAATATCCACGAAAAACACACTCTTCAACTTCATAATAGAGAATCAAAATAATTATCGTCTAATTAAAATGATATTATTGTTTGGTTTCCGAATATGGGATATAATTTTCATACTATTTAAAAATATAGATACCTTTGACTATTGGATTATGATTTCTCCTTAGATTTACACATTAATAACAACCCCCTCAAGTTATTTTGTTACGGACCATGCACCAATCACAGATCATTCTCTTTAGAATCTAGTTAATACCATCAATGAAGATGAGAAATTCATAGGGACAAACCATCCTCAGTATGATTGAATTTTTTAGGGTATATTAGTGTAATTCCTTCATCTCTAGATAGATAATTGTGATATACAATAGGTAAGAAACATCAATGTTGAATGGTAATGGGAACATTGGGTATGTTAGTCATACTATGAGTTCAAATAGAAGATTTGATGTACTGGGATTTGTGAAGTAGTGTGGACATTCCAATTCACCATTTAACATTATCAAAATACTGTGCTAGAGATATTTATTATAAGTCTACCAGACACCAACTCATTTCATCATCACCACAGGGAGTTCAACATCTGTTTCTGGGGCGTCTTTGATATTTTGTGGGATCCCCATTTTTAGGGAAATGTATTATTAGTTTCTCCTATATTTTATTTACTTGTAATACTATGGAGTAAGGGTCAAATATTTCATTGGGACTATTTAATTCCATGAAATGGATAGAGGAATGAATAAATCCAAATGAAAAATGTGTTCCCTTAATGAAGCTCTTTGAAATATTTTTGAAATCGCATAATGTTATAATACTATTGGGTCCCTAATAGTTCTCTGGTGCAATACAATGAGGTATGGAAGACTCATACTGGGTACTCTTGGAGGAAATACAGTTCCACATGTGGGGTTAGAGAATAAAGTACCATTATTTCTAGGTCATGTTCTATGGGTTTAATGTAACATTTATTTGTGGGTATCTATTGTTTATTATTGATCCTTGATTGAGGGTAGGAATAATTTACATTTTTATGGTGGTTATATTGGTAATGAGGTAACTCATCATTCTATTGGTCCTATAGAAGGGGAATATATACATGCTATTAATTCATAAAATTATATAATATCCCCCATCCATGTCTGTTTAGACCATTTCACTTCTTGTGTTGGTGGAATGGCACACACATGGGGGACATAAATAACTCATCTCTAACTTCCCACCCAACACTAACTATTGGGAATCCTTGTTGAAAATTTTCATGAATATACCACTTTATCTAGATCAATATGAGTTACTTATACATGTGAGGTAACAAGATGAGTTTATTATAAACCAATTTAACCTTCCAAAAGTTGTTCCTATTGAAAATTAATAGGGATAAATTAAACCACAATAGTACAACTTGACATTCAAAGGTATGGAACTGGTGGCATAGGTTGATGAAAATGTCGTCTTCGAGCCATATAATCCATACTGGTTCTCCTATCAATTTTTCCTATAATGAATGGCATTGAGTTTGTACACTAAGTTATTTCATGAGTGAAATCCCATGGGTCTCTAGAATATATGACACATGATTTCAGTTTAGGGAATAGGAGAAAAAACAAAGCTACCTCAAATAAATTTTAATTTATCATTTCTATACCCATATGTGAAGAGCGTAGAGAGTTCCCACAAAATAAATACATTTACAGGTGGTTTAATGGAAATGATGGAGAATAATTTTATTTATGGTAGGAGCATGTTCATAATGGGGGTACATTTTGGGGGTGTTTTATCGTAATCTTTGAGATATATTTCATTTTCATGGGATGAAAAATCAAAGGATAGAGGTGTAATGGGTGGTTAAATCATGGTAGAAATCTCGAATAACATGGTGAGGATTTTTTTTATCTTAGATAGAATTTGGTGTGGTCCATACAAAGAATTTTTGGTACATAATAGAGAATCTAGAGGATGTGGTTTTCCATGAGAACTGGGAAAGTTAGGAAGGCTTTTGATGGTTCTCCTATTTATTCAGGTTAAAAAAAATTGGAACGGTATAGGCTCTTATTTCATAGTATAGATTGTGTTAAAACTGGCTTGATGTATCCCAATATAGTGGTTATGATGTAAATGATATTTATTGATAATGTTATCCAATATTATAATGTCGTGCATCCCTTGATTAATTGGGTGTAGGTGAGACTGAACTTTACCTCTCCAAGGGAACTTATGGTAGGTGGATCATACCAAGGGGAAACAAGGGAGGAATCTACTGATGATAAGTCGTATGGGCGTGATATAGATCATGACTCTACTGAGATAGAATAAATTACCATAGATGTGTAATGTTTTTTGGTTTTGCTAGCATGCAATTATTTTAACCCCTTCAGATTTACTAACATATCTCCATTGAAAATCATGGGAACCAGAATGTTATAATTTATGGCACATTGATGTAGAATATCTATATGGAGGAGAACTATTCAAGATCCTCCAAGTGGTGAAAGTGGTGACTCCCCCTTATGTTTTAGCTAAAGATGACCATCCTTTAATTGATTAAGTTCAACCTTTTTTTGAAGAGATTTATTAGTAGCTTTTCGGATTATATATTAAATATGAATATGTCTTCCAATCTCAATTAGTCATAGCCCTAGTACCTTGTTCTAAAAAGTTGTATTCTTCAAATAAAAATAAGTACATCTAATTATAGGGAAATTATTTCATAACTATCAAACCAACCATTAATGGTAAGATGTCATCTCTGGTTGATCAACTATTGATCACCTGAATGATTATATTTTTGTATTTCATAGAAGATGATGTCAACTATAGGTTGGTGGCCTTTTTTGATCTGAGTGCAACACCAGAGGGAACTACCCTCGAATGAACTTGATAGTTCAGACATACCCATTTTCAATATTTAAATATATGCTATCTTGATGAATTATTTTTACTTTCTACCATTAATTATATTTTACTAACCTCTATTCCAAATTTTACTGCTACCGATATTAGAATACTAATCACCAGATTTGATTCTTTTGCATGTTGATATCGCAGCTTAGGTGGTGACCACTGGAACTATTCACTTGGAGGGGGTGAAAAATGAGTCCTTGAAAACCAAATATATCTTCAAGGTTCCATGATCCATGGAATCTATTTAAATCCCTATAATGATCTGATCTTATTATTATTAAGTGATTATTAGGATTTCATCATCCTGGGTTGATGATAATACAATTATTTCTACCCAATAGGTAACTTAAATAGAGTCACCTAATTCGGATAGAACCAAGACCACAATAATTTTAGAAATAAATAATATTTTACCCCATAAAATAGATTTATTAGAATTAGAGGCTAACAAATGTGAGGTTGAAGATGTGATACTCTAGGACATTGACTTCAATTCTCGATTTTCTATGGGTGATCTTTCCATAGAGGTACATATATACGTCCTTCAATATAATCCTCTCATCAATGAAATTGATAACCTAGGGTCTAATGTGGCTTATTAAAATTGGGTGTGTCAGAAACGTGTGTTGAGAAGTGTTAGAAATTTATTCACTTTTACACAACCTATTGTACTAATAGGTAAGGTTGTGTATCTTCATCAATGATTGTTGAACCTGTAGATTGGAAGAGTGCACTACCATTTACACAACACCCAGGATTAGAATTTCATGGATGAATGAGTGTGTTTAGAATTTAATTGGCTCATTTCTTCCAAGTGTGATTCTACATATGAAGGAGTTTCCTATATATAGGAATCTATTTGTGAGTTTTCTCTACTATAGGATCATATATTTCTCCAGTGATTTATCCTTTCATCCATGGAGGAGAGGGTCCACAATTAGGGGAATAATAAGTCGAACCTGAATATGAGATATCTCAGATAATATTTAATATAATTAAATATGAATCCACGAAAGGAAAGATCTTTATGAGGATGGATGAAGCAAGTCTTAGGGTAGAGGAGGATCTTGTAGAACATTCTTGAATGCATAACATCATGTACTCAACTCAGCAAAGTATGACTCATCTCAAGAAATCCATAGCTTGAATAGACCCCTATTAGATTTTCTTTTCATATTAAAGCAACTTCTAATTTTTAATGACCCTCATTTTTTCATTTTATTTGAAGGAACAAAAAATTTATTTTCCTAAATTCCATGTGACAATGTTTATTTCATTTTTATCATGTCAATAATCAAACCAAATATAAATATCAAAGACTACATGGGTCATTTTCAGTGAGGAACACATGATACTAGTAGAAGATGACTTATTTATATGAGTGTGAAAAATAGGGGATAATGGGTGGGGATTGAAATGTTTCATCAATAAAATATAAAACCCTTGGATGAGGGAACTACGATTTTGTAATTGTAAAGGATTAATTTTCCCCATTGATGTTCATGATCTACAAGGACACAACACAAAGGATGTTATAAATCCAAATTAAAAAGGTGAAAATAAATAAAGATAAATTTTGACCTTAAGAATCGGTTTCAATGAATAAAGGATGGGGTGTTGATGAAAACCATTATCCATGTTCAAAACAGGGGTTCAACAACCATTTTATTAGTGATGTCTCTATTGGGGTATGTTCATAAGATGGGAGGAAAAAAATTCACACCCCATCATTGTAGGGGTGTCTATTTATATAATATATTTGTAAATCATTTAGGGAATGTGTTGTTGATGGGATGAAAACTTATTTTGGAATTGTTCCATTACCAAGGGGGTCCAATATGGTCATCAATTTTGATCCAAATCCCGGGGATACAAAGTGAATTGGTGAGGTTGAAGGATGGTCAAAAAGATTTCAAACACACTCAAGGTTACAATATCATGTGTCTTGAATACTGAAGTGGGTGATCCAAACCATCATAAAGCATATAATCTATTGGGGTAAATAAAAATGCATACAAGGTGAAATAAGTGAGAGTAGAACTTGGAAAAACTCCATGTAGGATACTAATGGTCTCTTTAACAACCAGATAATTTATAACTGGAATCCCCTAATGAGTGCATAAATGCCTTGTTATGTGACATAGGTAAAGAGAACACATACTCTAATTTGGTTATTTCAGAGTATTATAAAATTTCTTCGGTTGGATACAAAATCACTTCATGAATCATAAACATTGATAATATTGAAATTGTATTGTGATTTTTAGGATTAATATATATTAATGGTTATGATAAAGTCAATTTGACATATATGGAAAATTAGATGGCCATTAGCTATAGTATTGTTCCATGTTAATCTGATTTATCAAATTTTCCAAGGAAGATAGAATCCCAAGGATTTTCCCATGACCAAGACCAATATATGATTCCATAACTAAAGCTCCAATTTAAAGGATAAGTTAGAGCTTATTATGAAAAAACTCAAACCATATTCAATGAACCATCTCATAAAATCACCACCATTGAATAAATTACCCATACAGTATACACTAGTGTAATAATGGGTTATGTATCAAGTCCATTGGAATATGAGTTTTTTTATTTTATTTTTAATGAAATAATTATAATATTATTTACTTTGTATCATTAACTTATAAGTGATTATATAATCAGGATGGTTAAAATTAGACTTTGATATGATGAAATCAAAATAGTATTTTTAATGGAAATAAATAGGTTCAATTAAAACACTATTTTCGATAAATTTAATAATTTCTAAAAAATATTACTTTATTAAATAAATTTTATTAAATAATAATTACTTATATATTAATCATAATACAACTAAATTAGTTAAAATATTTTTTATAATTGTTGGATATAAATTAGAATCGCAAAAAAATTATTTTAATATAAATATGTATTTAAAAGTGTAAATAATATTTTTTAGATAAATAGTTTTGAAAATTAATTTAGTTATATAAATCACTATGTTGAAATAAGATAATTGTTACTTTTTCATAAAATTGAAATATAGACAATTTTTTGGAAAAAATGTAATATGGAATCTATTATAGAATCTTGATATCCCAATGTTAAATACTAAATACATAGAATGGAATCAACGAAAAAATAGATTTCATCATTAAAATAATGTCTTTTTGATGATATTTAAAAAAATTATAATCCTCCAAATCCTATATTATAATTTAGGGTTTAAAAATCTGTTATTTATGTATTTAATTCACTTCCACATCATCAATGGTATTATTTTAGTATTTTTAGTTCATAGCATTAAATAATATTTAAATCCAAAATTATCTATAAAAGAACATGGTAAAAAATTATTGGTAGGTTTTTGTTTCTGTTTATTTTATTATTTATATTCCAAATCATAAATTTTGGATTTAATAATGAATTTCACTGTTTTTTTCTATAAATACCATCCCAATATCTAGTACAAAATTCTATTATTCCAACACTTTATTTATGTACTTTATTTGAATTCTACATTTCTATTTCCTATTTTTCATGTTGGAATATGTTTTCATAATTCCATTTACAGTCCATAGGATTAAAAATTAATGATATATCAATATTCCCTCTCATTAAATCCTAACATGAGAATTTATTGTCACCCATTAAGTTTCACAAATATTATACTAATTTTTAATTATAATTTTATTGTATACTCATACCCATTTTTATTTAATGGTATTCACATAGGCATAAATGTCATTCATTTCCTAGGACTACAAGTTATATAACCCACACTGCATAATCATTGGAATAAGATTGATAAATAAAATATTTATTTTGAATGATCTTGGTAGCACATAAATGAATGTATATGATATGAAAGTGATGGGTGTGCCTAGAATTATATTACCATCTAATTCATAGGGTATGGAATATGTCTCATGTAATATCATGAATGGTACAAGAGAGGATTTCCTATGAAAACTAGTTTATCATGTCTCAATGGTTATTTGTGACTTTTTAAAATAATGTAATGTTTTATTCTTTTTTCCACATTCCAATGTTTTTTTGATGTTATCATCTAATATAATTCTTTTATGTTCATAATTCTCACACTTTTATATCAAATTAATAACAATCTTGACACACATGTATTAGATTAATCATTATATTTTTCTTTTATTACCTTACTATAATTTATAGCTATCTCATTTCTTATATATGTCCCTAGTTTATCGCACGATATATTGGAAGATAAAAGGATTTAATGGGTATGCAATGGAGTTATAACTAATTTCTTCATATCTACATTTCAACCCAAGGTTCTCTATATCAAATTTCTCAAATACACTAGGCCTCCCATTCTTCTACAATTCTATTTTTTGTATCTAAATGTAATAATCATGAAATAATATTTATAAAATATATTTTATCTAATAGTTCATATTAGTTGAAGCTAAATCTATTTTTGTGGATTTTAATTTTATATCCGTAATGAAGTACATAGGGAAAACACAAAACATATTAAAACATCTCTAAATTTTGGTAATGTATTATTATTTCCAAGAAACGTAATTCCATTCTAGATTCCCATACCTAATGTGGCTCTGGAATAGTTTTACCTATGCGTAAAAATGAAAATGAACATTCATTGGGTACTAACATTAGCATCACATTCTGTACAAAAAATATACCTTTCTTCACATAGGATTTGTTACTCCCAAGGGATTCACTTTGGTACATTCAAACGATCTTTCTGAACGATTATTATGGGAACATAAATTTCCATAAATTTTTATGTTGTTAAATAGACCATATATAATTTATATTTATGCCTATAAATTCTTAGGTTCTGAAATCTATTAAACTTTTTATATAGAACATCAATGTTTAAATTTTACATTTTATTTGTTTAATAGAATGAAATTTTCCATTCAAAATTTCAGATTTATTTTATTCAATGGATAAAAATGGGAGGAACCCGGTTAACACCCAATGTTATGGGAATATAATGACTTCCCAAATGAGATACGCAACTAGATGAGCGTATGATTCAAGAACTTAATTACAAAACATACTCAAATACCTCATGTTTATATAGAAATGTAAATCAATTTGGAAACTAACATCCCCTAAGGATTATAAGGTGATGAATGAGAAATTTAAAAAATAGTATCCTATGATGTTATGTGAATATTTTGATTGATTAACCATGGATAAATGAATCAACTGCACTTAAAATATATTTTCCTTCCATCAATTCCATAAGTAAGAGATATTTTTGGTGGTTTTTATTGTATGGAGGGGGAATTTGATAAATGTTATGTGTTGGTCAATCATAAAATGTTCAAATATTATATTGGATTGATCATGTGGAAATAATTCCAAAAAATGGGATTATATATATTTATATTTCCTCACACTCTTTAACTTAAAAAAGGAGATATATTCACTTAGCCTCAAGGAAATGGATAAATAATACATCAGGCCGTTTGAGGTGAAATACACAAAACATGTACAATATTCATTTATATTTTCCATTAACATTGAATGAAATGATTAATGTTTTTATGGGATAAATCCATATATATTTTTTTTGGAAATTTGAGACTTTAACTATTATGAGTAAATTTTCTTATGTTCCCTCATAGTCAAAATAAAGTTAGTAAAATACCATGGTGATCATGTTTCTCTAGAGTGAATGCGAATAATAGAGTTTAACTCTAGGGGAGTGATGGAGAAATATCATACTGGAATAACGTTATAACATCACAACTATCATAAGTGTATAAAGAAGAATCCCAGAAATTTCCTAAAGGGGACCTAGAAATGCATAATGTGTGGGAAGGAAGGAAATCTATCTAGTGAATCATGTTGGAAGATATAATAACACTACTGGTAAGAGAGGTTTTCCTAACAACTATATACCAATAGTTTTCTTAACCGCAGCTGTAGAGTACTTTTACCGACGGTTTAAGGAAATCGTTGGTAAAAGCTGGTTAAAATCATCTTTTCCCAACAGTTTTGAAAAACCGTTGGGAAAATTATACTCTATACCAATGGTTCTCTTAAACTATTGGTATAGAGATTGTTAAATTATCATATACCAACGGTTTTTACATACCCTTGTTAAATGATTTCTTTCCCAACGGTTTTTAAAAACCGTTGGAAAAGTATTTCCCCAAATTCACAGAATCTCGGCATCCCCCATTATGCACCACTGTAGCCCTAAATAGAAGGGAGAATTGGGATTTTTATTCCCCTATAGCTGAAATCTGTAGGAGCCCGGTTCTTATTTTTGAGGTACGAGCTTCTTCTTTTCCCTTTTCCTTAAGTGTTTTTGAGAAAATATGGAAAATGGGGAAAAATCCTAAATTTTGGAACTATACGCCGTGTACTTTTGGCCGTGTGGAATGGGTACACGGGGTGTGTAGCCTTGTCAGCAACGAGGGGTGTAGGAACCGACTATACGCCATGTAGTGGTACTTTACACGTCGTGTAGTCAGTCGGCAGGCCTATATAGTAAGGCGGTGGAGTAGCCGCCAGCTGGGCGACAGTACACGCCGTGTACTCGGGAGTACATGTCATGTACTCATGTCGATGGATGAACAGTGTGGCGGTGCAGCCAGAGGAACAGTTAAATGATGGAAGTACATGCTGTGTACTCAAAAGTACACGCCGTGTACTCAAAAGTACATGTCATGTACTCAAAAGTACACACTGTGTACTTTGTTTTTTCGACTTAAAACAGGCAGTAGCTTCCTCATTTGGAAGAGGAGGCATTTGAGCCATCTTTTGAACCAAAGGAGGAGGCTGAACCTTTGAGGATCCATCAAGTGTTCTTCTAGAATCTGATTCAGCTTCAGACGATCTCGTTGGAACCGTACGGGTAAGCCCTCTCCTCTCCTAGTATGGTTCTTACCAATTTTTTCCCGAGGGAATGTTATTTACGTTTGAATGGGTTTTATTATTCATCAGATCTACGACCTTCTTGGGAATTTCTTGGATCAGCGTTCATGTATAACACTCGTTGGAATATAAGGTAGGTGTCTTGGTGTAAATTTCCAACTATCGTGCATTTTTTGTGCGTTTTCGTGCCATGAACCCATGTCGGGGTGTCGTGTTGCTGAGGTCGTTTCAATATTTACTACCTAGAATTTCATAGGTGAATAAATTGTGATAATAAAATGCTTTTTGGGATCGTTACATGGATCCGGAACCACCCCAGGGGTGTGTTCCACTGTTTAGCCGTTTGTCCAGGATAACTGGGGGTATGCCTTTAATGTAGTAATTGTAGAATTTTCTTGAGAGGAATTTCTTGTTTACAGCATTTTGATATGTTGGGAATGATCTGGTTACCTGTTTATCCTGAGCATGTTGTTGTGATTAGCCTGTGGGCATTGCACTATTTAGCCTGAGGGCTGTAGTTATTTTGGCCAGAGGGAAACTTCTTCTGTGCCTGTGGGCAGCTGATTCTGTGCCTGTGGGCGACACTACCTACGCCTGAGGGAAAACTCTATTATGCCTAAGGGCAGATTCTTGTGTTGGATACTCATTACCTGAGGGTTGGATTTTATGTGACTTAAGACACTAGTTGTTTACTTAGAAATTCACTGTGGTGATTTCTTTTATTGAATGGATTAAATGAATTTTAAAAATGGCAATATAACTGGTAGTTTGTTATTTTTGAGTACTGCTTACTTTATTTCATTTTTACTGCACACTTTTGTTGCATTCTTACACGCAGTTGGGCACGGGCCTTTGGTGGGTTCCTAATGAGATATATTTATCACACCCTATTTTGGTCATGCTTTTTGGACCAAACAGATTACATTGCTGCAGGTGTAGATAGGGGCAAGAGTCCCTATACAGGTACTTGACTGTTTCTGAGGAGTATGAGGGCATGGGACCGAGCCTAGGATCGCAATGTCGCTGCCATTTGTTTTCCTTTGTTTTGTTGTACTCTGCATTTTGTTGTGCTACATCGATGTATAACATGTTCTGGCTATTTTCTTAGAACTTGAGACATGTTGCATATTTTATATATTGTTGGTTATATCCACTGCTGTAGTTTATTTTAGTTGTGTATGGTTTACTTCTTTCTCTATTTGTTGTGTGTTTATTTTTTATTCTGCTGTGCTACACTTTGACAAATGAGGGCATATTTTCCCCAATATCAGACCTGGGCCCTCGCTTCTAGTTGGCAGCCTCTGGCGTTTGGGGAAATGCACTTGAGGTCACTTGGAAAACCGGGCTCGGGGCACCCGTTGCGTGGCACCCGGGTCCGGGACGTTACAAAGTGGTATTAGAGGAGTTTCTTTTCTTTGACATACTGTTTGGATCCGTAGTCAGGGATAGGACGAACGGTAGTTGGTAATAAGCTGTGCTCGGGCGTAGCTTACCCGTATAAAGGGAGAATCCAATTTACCTCGTGATTGAAATTTTATTGATTTTTCAATTTACAGTTGATATGTTTTCACCGTTGGGTAACACATTTAGATTGTGATGTTTATATTTTATCTTTGGGTACAATTTAGTTATAACCTAATGATATGAGGGTATGCCGTCTCATGCATCATATAAGCACATGGTAGAAATCACATGCCATGTATAGTTTCCATGCCATGTAGGTGCATTAGAAATTGCTTGTTGTTGTGATAGTTTTTGTGCTAGAAAAGCATGTTGTTGTGATAGCTGCTTGATAAATACCTGCTCTGTGATAGGGTATTTTTTGTGTGGGCCTGTTTATAGAATGGATGCAAAACTTCAGTTTTTGGAGAGTATGGGCCCCCATTGATCGGAATATGGTGGATTATTGTCTGTTTAATTTTTATAACACAGATAGGATGTAAAAATTTGATTAGTGGGGAGTATGGGCCCTCACGGATCAGAATTTGACACTTAGGTGTTGGTTTTTAGTATTTTCTGGGTTCCGGGGAAGTTTCTGAGGCATACTGTCTGGAAACCCAGTATACACACCGTGTAGTATCTTTATACACGCCATGTATGTTCTTCTATTAGAGAAGAAAAATGAACTTTTTGAGTACACGCCATGTACCCTGAGTACACGTTGGGAAGTCTCTTTCCATGTCACAAACCGTGTTGGCGGTGACACGGGGAAGGGAAGAGCTTGGAGCGAACAGGCCGTGTAGCTTTTGTACACATCGTGTAGTGTTGACCCAGAGTCCGGGCGTGTAACTAACAACACGGGTCGGTGAACTCTTGTACAGAACATGTCGTGTCAGTGATGAACATGCAGTGTTGTGTGACCTGGGGACTCGGCCGTGTAACTAACAACACAGGTCGGTGTCACCTCTCCTTGAGCACGTCTTGTACCCATGGGACAGGCCGTGTAGTCTTGTCTGAGTATAAACCGTGTGGTTTAGCCGTGTGGCTAGAAAATGAGGTGGTGTACACTCCGTGTGTGGGTGTAACACGCCGTGTAGTTTCAAGACGAGTAGTCGGACATGTCACAGACGACACAGGAAGTTGGAAAATAACACCATACACGTCGTGTAGGTTATATACACGCCGTGTAGTTTTTGTTCAACGGGAGATATGTGGCATAGCCATATAGAAGGACCCGGGCAGGGGAAGGGAAGTCAAGTACACGCAGTGTAGTCATTGTACACACCATGTAGTCTTGTTTTTCAAATTTTGAAATGCCTTCTTCCTCTGGTTCCCTTTGTGGTTCCTTCGCTTTCAGCCTAAATAATCTTGAAACTAAGGCGTTCTTTTGACCTTGTAGTGTCATGCCGCCTAGACGACCGTGCGTTGTTCACCAAGAGAGTGTCGACGATTATACTCCGGAGATGGTGGGCCATGGGCTACCAGTTGATCCTCTAGCAGAGCCATATGCGGCGCCAGCTGCTATACCAGACACAGGCGCAAAGGCACAGTTCCGTAAAGGCTTTATGTGGTTCATGCAGACCTTTTAGGGAGCACCGCAGGCTGCCACATCTATGGCTGAGCTGACATGTATCTTCCAGTAGCAGCATCCGCCTACGTTTTTAGGGGATGGAGGACAACAGGCTGCAGAGTCTTGGCTAGGATCGATGTAGACTATTTTCGAGCATCTTAGGATGCCTCCAGGGTGGAGGTTCAAGCTCGCGACTTACATGTTGCGTGATTCCTCCAAGAGGTGGTGGGATGTTACCACCCAGTCAGAGCATCACAGTGACATGGCGTGAGAAGATTTTCAGGAAGTCTTCTATGACTTCTTCTTTCCCGAGACACTGAGGGTAGATAGAGCTCGAGAGTTCATGAATCTACAGTAGGGCGCTATGTCGGTGATGAACTATTCTGCTTATTTTATAGAGCTTCAGCGTTTTCCACCCATGCTGGTGGGTGATGAGACGTTGAGAGCCAGAAGTTTTGAGGATGGCCTTTGGTATGACATCTGAGCACTGGTAAATTTTTTTAGGTTGCCTACTGTACACGCGATTGTGAACCAGGCGTTGATTACAGAGAGGAACCTGCGGGAATGTAGTGGTGTGGGCCAAGACGGTTCAGTACCAGTTACTGGTATTATTTCTGCTGGCAAGAGGAAGAGACAGATGGACTTCTCTTAGGGCGGCAGTACCAGTCAGAATAATGCTTTAGGTGGCCAGGTTATGTGCCACCAGTGTGGTAGAGAGGGGCACAAGAGGCCACAATACCCACGACACCCAGTGGAGTGCCGAGCTTGCGGCAAGTTGGGTCATCTATAGTGGTTTTGTTGTGCGTTTCCACCAGTGGCTAGTGAGAGGGGTTCTGTGCAGACTTCGTGTGCGGGAGTAGGACCAGTAGCTTCTTACTAGTCGGGGAACTGGAATACGTCAGGGCATGCAAGCAGAGATGGTGTTCATGGTCGTGGTAGCCAGACACCATGATCTCAGAGATAGTAGGGCGGGACAGCTCAGGGTAGTCAGGCTGTGTCGTAGGGACGCAGCACTGGGAAGGCATATGCAGTGCAACAGACCCAACAAGAGAAGGACCCCGGACCTTCGACAGTCAGAGGTACTATTCTAGTAGCTTCTGTCTTATCTTCAGTGCTTTTTGATACGGGTGCTACACATAGATTCATATCTGTACCCATTGTGGAGAGCCTTTGGCTCTGTGATTCTACTTCTTCTGATATCATGAAGCTAGACACTCCGTTGGGGACTAGGACGTCTGTTGTGCATCAGTGTAAGAAGTTCCCCCTTGAGGATGGTGGGTGTCACTTTCTTTGGGACCTCTATGTCTTAGAGATGACGAACTATGACATAATTCTCGTGATGGACTTGTTGGTTCACTTTCGAGCCTTTGTAGACTTCTATCGTCGCAGGGTGAGTTTCACATCACCAGAGGGAGGAGAGATTCTATAAAAGGGCGAGTGGGATGTTCAGGTGAGTCGAGCTGAACCAGAGCATCATTGGCGAGGTGGAGTCACAGCCCAGATTGCGATCTTATATCTGGATTACCAGGGGACTTATCAGATGGATTTCCCTCCAGTTGTTGATCGTTTCAGGGATGTCTTCCCAGACGACTTTTCAAGTCTACCTCCAGTGTGTGAGGTGGATTTCTCTATCAAGCTTGTGCCAGGACCAGCACCAGTGTTAATTCCTCCTAATAGGATGGATACACCTGAGCTGCAGGAGCTCAAGAGGCAGTTAGAGGGGTTGCGAGAAAAGGGATTTATCCGACCCAGTACTACTCCTTGGGGTTCTCTGGTCCTTTTTGCGAAGAAGGCGGACGGTACCCTCAGAATCTGCATGGATTATCAGAAGTTGAACCAGTTGATGGTCAAGAACCGATATCCCTTGCCGAGGATTGATGATCTGTTTGATTTGATTCGTGGAGCACGAGTGTTCTCAAAGATTGACTTGAGATCCGGATATCATCAGCTGCGTGTGAGACCATCAGATATACCATTTACAGCTTTTCGGAGCAGATATGGTCTGTACGAGTACTTGGTTATTCCTTTCGGACTGACGAACGCGCCATCAGTTTTCATGGATCTGATGAATCATGTTTTCCATCCATATCTTGATTCGTTTGTAGTAGTATTTGTGGACAACATCTTGGTGTACTCTCGCACTCGACACGGCCATGCCACTCATCTTGAGATCGTATTGAGTACACTAAGAGAGCATTGTCTATATGCTAAGCTCTCGAAGTGACACTTTTGGATGGACCAGATTTACTTCTTGGTTCATATCATCTCAATGGAAGGATTTGTAGTAGACCCAGAAAAGGTGATAGCAATAGTTTCCTGGAAGCAGCCTAAGAACATGTTTGAGATCCGGAGTTTCTTAGGGCTGGCTAGTTACTACAGACACTTCATAAAGGACTTCTCCCACTTAGCATCACCGTTGATAGGTCTGACTAAGAAGGGTGTGAAGTTCGTTTGTTCAGAATCTTGCGAGATAGCTTTTCAGAACCTGAAGGGAATGTTGACATCAGCACCGATCCTGATACTCCCAGAGCAGGGGAAGACCTATACTATTTACTGTGATGCATCATGGATTGGGATGGGAGAAGTTTTGATGCAAGGCAACCGAGTTGTTGCGTACGGGTCTCAGTAGTTGAGGCCACGTGAGAGGAATTACCTGAAGCATGATCTCGAGTTGGCTGCAGTTGCGCATGAGTTGCATTGTTGGAGACATTACCTGTTGGGAGAGCATTTTGTGTTTTTCACCGACCACAAAAGCCTCAAGTATATCTTTACTCAGCATGACCTGAATCTGAGGTCGAGAAGGTGGGTCGAGTACCTACAGTCTTTCGATTTTGAGCTTGCCTATACACCTGGTAAAGGTAATGCAGTAGCTGATGCACTGAGCAGGAAGACTCATATACAGGCGGTGCAGGAGTCTAGCGGTGAGTGGCAGCTCATGGCTTTATTCTCTGAGATGCATCTAGATGTGCACGATAGTCAGGGGCAGACTTATCTTTCATCTTTATCTGTGACATCTACCCTCCTGGACAGAGTGAGGATGAGACACCAATCTAATTCAGAAGGCCTAGTTCTACAGGAGTCGGTGGCAAGTGAGGACCCTCCTCCCGGTTGGACGATAGGCGATGATGAGGTTTTGCATTTTCATGGACGAGTATGGGTTACAGGGGATATACGTGAGGAGGTGATGCAGGAGTTTCATGCTTCGTCTTGGGAAGTTCATCCTGGGGTTACCAAGATGTACCGTGACTTGAGACGTCAGTACTGGTGGCCGGGTATGAAGAGAGATGTAGCTAGATTTGTTACGAGGTGTTCCACCTGTCAGCAGGTGAAGCCCGATCCCCAGAGGCCAACTAGACTGTTACAGCAGTTACCCATTCCTGATTGGAAATGGGATTCTGTCGCGATGGATTTCGTGACGTGATTGCCGAGGTCACCTTGAGGAAATGACGCCCTGTGGGTTGTTGTGGAAAGACTCATGAAGGTAGCTCAGTTCTTTCCGATCAAGGAGACCTTCGGTGTGGACGAGCTCAGAAGACTGTATATCCGAGAGATCATACGACTTCATGGGGTCCCTCGTTCTATAATTTCTGATAGGGACGCCCGCTTTACGTCTCGTTTCTGGTAGAGTTTTCAGAGGGTGCTGGGTACACAGGTTCTTCTGAGCACAGCATACCACCCTCAGACCGATGGCCAGTCAGAGCGGACGATACAGGTGCTTGGGGACATGCTACGCGCATGCGTCCTAGACCTTGGGGGATCTTGGGAGAATCATATACCCTTAGTCAAGTTTTCCTATAACAATAGTTTTCAGGCATCTATTGAGATGGAACCATACGAGGCTTTATATGGTAGGCCATTCCGTTAAACTTTGTGCTGTTTAGAGGCAGGTGAGGCAGTTTTACTGGGTCCACAGCTCGTGCAGGAGACATCTGAGCAAGTGCAGTTGATTCGGAAGTGGATGGCTACCACACAGTCTCGTCAAAAGTCTTATGCTGATCTCCGTAGAAGACCTTTGGAGTTCATGGTCGGGGATCAGGTTTTTCTACGTGTTTCGCCGAGGCTGGGACACAGGCGGATCAGGAGACAGGGTAAGCTTTCACTGATGTATGTGGGGCCATTTGAGATTCTGGAGAGAGTCGGGCCGGTTGCCTATCGATTGCGGTTACTGTAGCGGTACCGAGACATGCACGATGTCTTCCACATGTCTCAGTTGCATCGCTATCATGCTGACCCATCTCACGTCTTTCATCCTGAGGAGGTTGAGCTAGAAGCTGATGCGTCCTTTGAGGAGCATCCGATTCGTATCATCTACAAGAGCACAAAGGTTCTCCGAGGCTGGTCAGTTCCTATCATATGGGTGCTATGGCAGCATGGCCGAGTGCAGGACGAGACCTGGGAGCGGGAGACTAATGTACATGCTCAAGGGCCAGAGTTGTTCTGAGCTTTATCATCGCCACCCTGGAAAGGGAAATTCGGGGACGAATTGCTATAAGGGGGGATGTTTGTATAAACCCGATTATTATTTTTGAGGTACGGGCTTCTTCATTTCTCTTTTCCTTAAGTGTTTTTGAGAAAATATAGAAAATGGGGGAAAATCCTAAATTTTGGAACTACACGCCGTGTACTTTTCCACAAACCGTGTACTTTTGGCCGTGTGGAATGGGTACACGGGGCGTGTAGCCTTGTCGGAGAAGAGGGGTGTAGGAACCAACTACATGCCATGTAGTGGTACTTTACACGCCGTGTACTCAGTCGGCAGGCCTAAACAGTAAGGTGGTAGAGTAGCTGCCAGCTGGGCGATAGTACACGCCGTGTACTCGGGAGTACATACTGTGTACTCATGTTGAAAGAAGAACAGTGTGGCAGTGCTGCCAGAGGAATAGTTAAATGAAGGAAGTACATGTCGTGTACTTTTTTTCAGCTTAAAACAGGCAGTAGCCTCCTCATTTGGAAGAGGAGGCATTTGAGCCGTTTTTGGAGCCAAAGGAGGAGGCTGCACCTTTGAAGATCCGTCGGGTGTTCATCTGGAATCCGATTCGGCTTTGGATGATCTCGTTGGAACCCCACAGGTAAGACCTCTCCTCTCCTAGTAAGGTTCATACCAATTCTTTCCCAAGGGAAAGTTATTTATGATTGAATGGGTTTTCTTCTTCGTTAGATCTATGTCGTTCTTGGGCGTTTCTTGGATCGACGTTCGTGTATAATGCTTGTTGGCATATAATATAGGTGGCTTGGTGTAAATTTCCAACTTTCATGCATTTTTGTGCGTTTTCATGCCACGATCCCATGTCGGGGTGTCGTGTGGCTGAGGCCATTGCTATATTTACTGCCTATAATTGTATAGTTGATTAAATTGTGATAATAAAATGCTGGTTGGGATCGTTGCTTGGATCCAGAACCACCCCAGGGGTGTGTTCCACTGTTTAGCCGTTCGGACAGGATACCCGAGGGTATGCCTTAAATGTACTAATTATAGAATTGCCTTGAAAGGAATTGCTTGTTTACTGCATTTTGATATGTTGGGAATGGCCCGGTTACCGGTTTAGCCTTAGGGCGTTGTTGTGATTAGCCTGTGGGCACTGTACTATTTATCCTGAGGGCTGTAGTTATTTTGGCCTGAGGGAAACTTCTTCTGTGCCTGTGGGCAGCTGATTCTGTGCTTGTGGGCGACACTACCTACACCTGAGGGCATACTATGTTATGCCTGAGGGCAAATTCTTGTGTTGGATACTCATTACTCGAGGGTAAGAGTTTACGTGTCTGAGGACCCTAGTTGTTTACTTAGAAACGCACTATGGTGATTTATTATATTGAATGGATTAAATGAATATTAAAAATGGAAATATAACTGGTAGTTTGTTACTTTTGAGTACTACTTACTTTATTGCATTTTTGCTGCACACTGTTGTTGCATGCTTACACGCAATTGGGAACGGGCCTTTGGTGGGTGCCTACTGAGATATATTTCTCACACCCTATTTGCGTCATGATATTGGGCCCAAACAGATTACGTTGTTATAGGTGTAGATAGGGGCAAGAGTCCCTATACAGGTACATCACTGTTGCTGAGAAGTAGGAGGGCATGGGACCAAGCCTAGGCTCGCGATGCCACTGCCAGCTGTTTTTCTTTGTTTTGTTGTTATCTTCATTTTGTTGAACTATATCGATGTATAACATGTTCTGGATATTTTCTTAGAACTTGAGACATGTTTCATCTTTTATATACTGTTGGTTATATCACTGTTGTAGTTTATTTCAGTTGTGTATGATTTACTGCTTTCGCTATTTGTTGTATGTTTATTTTGTATTCCGCTGTGCTACACTTTGACAAATGAGGTCATAGTTTCCTTACTATCAGACCTGGGCCCTTGCTGCTAGTCGTCAGCCTCTGGCGTTTGGGGAAATGCGCTTGAGGTCACATGACGAACAGGGCTCGGGGCACCCATTGCGTGGCACCTGGGTCTGGGATGTTACAAAATCCTTCAATCCTTAAGATTTATCAGTTCTTCTCCTATAATCTGTAATAAATACTGCATCTACTATTTTGGTTTTATGTTTTCATTTAGGTGAAGTAGAGAAGCAGGATTTTTTTTACCCTACTGCAGAAATTATTTGTTTCGATCCATCATCAAAATTTCTTAGTTCTACACTTCTAGTATGTAAGTTATACTTTCATTTTAATGATCTACATCTACTATTTTGGTTTTCTGTTTTGATTTGGGTGTGTATGACTTTTGTTTTCTATTTGATTTGGGTGTGTGTGTTGGGCTTTGACAGTGAATCAAATTTGATTCAAAATGAATTATGTGTTAATATCATCCATAAATTTTCAGTTCTTAGAAAGCTTGGTATTTTTGGGAATTTTTTGTTAATATCATCCATATTCTACATGATTCACATCATGGTAAGAATGTGTTGTGATGTTGTTAAGATCAGAGAGAAAACTCATACACTCTAGGTTGTTTATAGTGTCATAGTTAGTCAGGAGTGATAATTGGCTTCCTAATATGACTGTACTAATATATCGTTAGGGTCAATTAAATATGATTCTCACTGTAGGTTGTATATTATGTCTCTTTCTTGGCCAATACTAACTTTTATGATGGTGGGGTGCTATTCACTATCCATGATGGCATGTGTATACATCCATAACAATGTTAGATAAGTCACAAGTTTAATTTAGTAATCTTGATATCATTGACATACTTTATTATTAATTCCAAATTTAAAAATAAATGTTTTGGTCTATACTTTATAAAATTAAACCATTTTCCAAGCCATGAACAACCTATTAGTGTAGAAGCCTAAACTTTATCCACCCATGAGGTGCACTATACCTGGGGAACTAATTGGGTAATGAATGGTATGACCATAGAGGTGCCAAGAATGATTTATTGAACATGATTGAATGATTTGGGATGCCTATAACACGTAATGGGACCTGAGGCATGTGCCTCTATTTTGGATGCCTATAGAGGGGCCTTGAAGTCCTCTTTTACCAACTGTTGTGTGTAACCATTGGTAAAACACTTCCCTTTACCAATGGGTTGATTCAATGATGAGGAAAGGTTCCTTTATTGAGTATTGTGGATTTTGAGTTATTGACATGACTCGCACTCCTGCCACCGATGATCCAGATGATTTGGTTGTAGCTCAAGAAGATAGGTCGAATTTTAGAATTTATTGAGCCTCTTGCATATTACTACTTCCTACTAGTTTTAACTATGTTTATCTTCTTGATACATGACATACAATACCATCATTCGGTTTATGATTCTGTTATTAGTCGGTATTACTGATTTGGTTATTTTCATCCATTTCCAATATTTTCCCATTATTATCATTCTTCTACATTTTAACTGATAATAAAAAAATTGTGCAACTTAGGTAATGAGGGAATAGTCTCCCCTAGACACACCAAAGGCTCTCACTATTAGTCAATAACATTTGAAATTTTGGTACATCTACTTGAGGTTATGTGGCCATCTGGGTTCGGGTCACTAATGAGTGGCATCCTAGTTTGGGATGTCGCAATTTCTGGATATCATTTTTATAGGCGTTTCTAATCAAATCCATACCTATAACTATTTACGGTCCCTATCCAAAATCAATTGGGACATGATTCAATGAATAAACCCTACCAACCTATAATCTTTGGCCCCAAACCTAGGATCCTTTAATCCATGGTTAAGGTGACGCTTGATGAGGCCATAACTACTTTTGATGTGATCCTCATCCTACTCCTCATCCTGATCTCCCTGAAGAAGTTAAAGTACAAAAGTCATGTACACCCAAAAATACCCTTAAGGATTATGTATTCCTTGATCTACTTAAAATATCTTCTGGGAAATCCTTGAATATAGGCATTAGAAATTCTGTATCTTATTTTATTATATACCATGTATTTTTTTTGTGTTTATTAATAAGATTATAATATAGAGTAATGTGTCGATTATGATTTTATATAAAGTAATCAATTTTCATTTATGTAAATATTTTTTTTATTGAACTTCAATATTATTGAATTTCTTTGAAATGACTTATTGAATTTTTTTTACAGAATGGATAGAAGTTGGATGTATGAAACTGATCAGATTTTAACTAATTTTCAAAATAATTTGAATAGATTTTTAGATTTTTTATTTGACAAGACTTCATATAGTGGTCACATACACTACCCATGTTATAATTGTTTTGGAAGACCTTGGTTGATTCATGAAGCAGTTATATTTTATATAACTAAATATGGTTTCCAAACAAAATATTATGAGTGGTATCACAATGGTGAGAAAATGGAATCTCAAAATGTTGATGATCCAAATGAAAAGACAAAATTGGAGAGTTTGATATATGATCGGTTCCCATTTATTCGGCATCATAAAAAGGAAAGGATGTCCAACGAATAAGATTTCGATACAATCACACATGATGCGTCCAATGAAAATGATAATGTTGATAGGGTGAAAAAAATGATGCTATGATGACTCCAGTATATCGGCAATGTGGTAAAATGAAACGGTTAGAATTTTTAATCCAATTGTTTCATGGGAAAAGTATGTATGGGATTTCAAATACTGTAATCGATTATATTCTTACCTTATTAAAGGAATTTCTTCCAGATGTAGAAGATATTCCCTCAAAACACTATATGGAATGAAGTTAGTTTATGAACTTGGATTATCAAAAACAAATTATGCTTGTTGAATGATTGCAACTTATTTTGGGAGGAAACTACTGAAAGTAATGATTGTATCAAATGTGGAACCTCCCGATGGAAGCCTAAAGATGATGGAATGCCATCTCCTGTTCCACAAAAAGTAATGTGGCACCTTCCATTGATCCCCAGATTACAGAACCATTTTATTTCTGATTAATTATATGTAAAAATGTGATGGCATGACACCGAGAGAAAAAAGAATAATGAAGAGTTCGTTCACCCTGAAGATGGATTTTCATGGTAGAGATTTGATGCTCGATATCCAGAATTTTCAGCCGACATGCGTAATGTGAGACTGGTTCTTTAATGTGGCATTTTTATTTTATTTGAGCAGATGCTTACATTTCACAACACATGGCCGGTTTTCATACACTTTTATAACCTTCCCCCATGGTTGTGTATTAAAAAGACTTACACTTTTTTGAGTATACCGATATCTGGCCCTTCTGATCCTGGAAATGATATATATGTATACATGAAACCCTTAATAAATGAGTTGAAACTTCTTTGGGATTTGGGTGGGCCCACATACTATGCATGTTCGAAAGACATATTTCAGATGCGTGTTGTGCTTATGTGGACGATCAATGATTTTCTTGCATATTCAATGATGTCTGGATGGAGCATAAAAGGAAAATTTTCATGTCCTATTTTTATAAAGAATACTCAATCAAGAAGACAGAAATATTGTCAGAGATTTAGTTTTATGGGTCATCGATGATTCATTCCAATGAACTATCCAGATAGAAACAATCGTCGAAGATTTGACAATACCATGGAGACTGACGATCCACCTCAACATATGTTTGGAACTGATGTGTTTAATGAATTGAAAGATTTTAGTTATTCATTTGGGAAGGGTGTAATGAAATCTAGAAAGGGGAAAATGTTTCCAATGATACCTATTACAATTGGAAGAAAAGAGCATAATCTTTGAGTTTTCATATTGGTCAACAATCATGTTATGTCATTGCTTAGGCATAATTCACATTGAAAAGAATATATGTGAAATGTTTCTTTCAAATCTTCTAAATGTCAAAGGGAAGAAAAAAGATGATTTACAATCTCGGTGTGACTTGGTAGATTGGGGGATCAGACCAGAATTGCATCCTATCTGTATCAGTGAAAATAAATGGCAAGTTCCATCTGCTTCTTATGTGATGACACCTTCTGAAAAAAACCAATATCTGAAAGTTCAAGAGACTATTAAAGTTATGATGACTATTCAAGTAATATATCAAAACGGTTTAATATAAAATAGTTGAATCTGAAATCTTTGAAGACTCGTGATTATCACATCCTTTTTCCTGAGTTGATTTAAATAGAAATCATCCATCTCTTGCTCAATAATGTAAGATTCTCAGTGCTTCAGTTGTGATATATGTTTAGTGATATTTGTGCTGAGAAGTAGTCTAAATCATTCTTGCAAAAACTTTTGGCAGAGACACCATTAATTTTATGTGAGTTAGAGAAAATATTCCCTCTATAATTTTTTACATGCATGTTGCATCTGACTTTCCATCTTTCGACCAAAATACTTCTTGGAGGACCTATTTCATTCCGTTGGATGTATCCTACTGAAAGAATCTTGTACACATTGAATTCAAATGTTTGGAACATGAATTATCCCAAGGGTTCTATAGTGAACAGTTACTTGGCTCAAGAATGTATGCATTTCTGCTCAATGTATTTGTCTGATCTTTCTACGAGAATAAACAGTCCAATGAGAAATGAAGAAGAACAACATGAGAAAATTGAACCCAGTTTTTCATCACTTCCTCAGACAGAAGGAATTTTGGGTTCATATACATTGAAAAAATTAATCTCTGAAGAGTGAGAGATGGAACATTGCACAGTTTTGGTCAATTGTGATTTGTTTGATGATTATATCAAGTAAGAAAATAGTACATGTATCTCTTATCTTATCTCTTGATATTTTAAATATTTGTTAAACTATTATTATTTTTATCTACAGGGAACATAATGAATTTATATATAGAAATAATCATTCTTTATCTTTGCGAAGGAAAAAGACTTTTCATAGCAAAGGGTTTTCTTCATGGTTGAAATTGAAGGTAAAAATATTTCTATAATAACTTAATAAAAATAATATTTAACTAAGTTTACAATTTTTTTATATTTTGAGGTATCGAGTTTTCCTAGAGATTGTGTTTCTGAAAAAATAAGAGCTTTGGCTTTTGGTCTTAATACAATGGTTCGTGCTTATAAATCACTTGTGGTCAATGGATACAAATTTATTATCACTGAATGAGCAAGAAACATGATATCAAATCATGATGGTGTTATGATAACTAACACAACAGACTGTTATGCCAGTTCATCGGATAATAGACCTCATTCTGAAAATGTATCTTATTATGAATTCATGGAGAAAATAATAATTTTGGATTATTACTTGCATGGTCGGGTCACGATGATGAAATGTCAATGGTTTTATTCAATGACGAGGCAAGGAACCTTTATTGATGATTGTGTATTTCTATTTGTTGACATGACTCGCACTCTTTCCATCGATGAACCATATGTATTGGAATCAATGGTGAAACATGTTTTTTATGTCAAAGATCATCTCCATCATAAATTCGGTGTAATTATTGAAGTAAATCCTAGAAATGTTTTCGATGATAGTGATAATGAAGTTGACACTATCTCTACTATAATTAGAAGAAATCCTTTTATTACGTATGATGACTCCAATAGCTCAATTGTCAGAGTTGATTGTGAACCCGAAGTTGTGGTGGGAAATATATAGAATCATACAGTTGTGTTCTCACCTACATGTTTCACCTACATCATTCAGAGTGTGTATCCTAGTACTTACATTAAAACCACCATAATTCTTCTGTTTCTTTATGTTTTTTATCAGAATGGTTTTTCTATATTTTGCTTTTTGGGTTACAAATTAGTTATCTATTTCTAATTACTTCTATATTTGTTTTCATTGCAGGAAATGACACCCATTGAAGAGATTCAGTGGAAAAAGATGACAGAAAATAATCATTGCATGACACAGATGGTTGTTCATCAACTTATCCATCTGTTGAGTATTTTAATTCAAATATATATATTTAAATAGCTTTTAATATCACGTGTTTACATTTGTGTTAAATTTTTTTTCAAGATCCACCCCCTAGATGAGAGATATCCGACGAGGAACCTGATATTGATCCCATTATAGAGGATGGCTGTAGGATGGGGTGGTGTCAGAGTTAGACGACCATCTAGTGGTCCCGGTACTGAGGCCGGTGGTACGAGGGCTCGTGGTGTGAGAGTTAGATGATCCACTGGTCATACCCGATGGGACTATGCCCCTACCCTAGACGTATCTTCTATGCCCCATTTTGATCCTGGTGTGTCTTTAGGGACACACTAGATATTTAGGCCTCCGATGTTTACACTACCAGTTGGTCAGACATTTGTTCCATCATCTTTTGCTTCTGGTTCATTATCTCTGAGCTATTATATTCCACATTCTTCGACTCCTGATATGACACAGTATGTGGCTAAGGAGCATACACTAAGGGAAACTCCACCTATGCAATATATTCCATTAGGTTCTGTACATCCTCTAACGCCCATTGTTCCGACTACCACAGGTATATTTATATAACTCTAACAAATTTTTACACCAAAATTTATATTTATTATAATTTGTACTAATATTTTTTTTCTTTAATAACATATTCATCTACTGATAGGAGGCGAGGGAGGGTTTTTACTCACTTTCATGTGGTATGGAACCTCCATACACAGTTGATGGTTGAATACAATGATGATGGATAGATGATTGATAAATCTGTGTAGGAATGTCAGGTTTTTTTGGCGACGCTAGCCATATACTCCGACATCATTCCTGTCAGCCCTCTCTCTTGGAGACATCTGCCACACGAAGTCAAGGATAATGTGTGGGCACAAATATGGGTAAAAAATATGTTGGATTTAATGTAGTATTTTTTTTTATTTATATGAATTAATCTATTGGGTGTCAACTTCGGGTTCACTTCTATGATAGAGAAGGTGAATGAAGAACATGTTTAAAGAAACTAGGAGAGCTTTATAAAGATTATAAGCCTAAGTTGTATGTTGGATGTTGTGATAGAGTGGGCATAGAGTTGGAGGCAATACCTATCGTGGATGACTGCCTGATAGAGAAATATCTCCAAATGATTACCCATTTGGTGACTGCCAAATTTAAGGTATTAATATCATTTCAGGTATTTAAATGACAGTTTTCATATTTTTCATTATTATTATCTTGTTTATTATTAAACATTATTTAGGATTCTTCTAAAAAAACAAAAAAAAACATTGATTCAAAGTAATACCTCCACACTTTGCGGTGCACTACTATGTCAGATCTTGAGAGGCATTTGGTACGATATAGTTGTTTATAATTTTTCTTTAGACCTTTCCCTTTTTATTGTTTCCTACTTAAATTATTTAATTTATTTAATATTGAATATATGATTATACATTCACTTTATATTTTTTCAATATCATTATAGAAGCACAAATTGAATATTGAAGGATGTCTCCCTCGAAAAAAATTATTTTGCTCGAGTAGAAGGAAAAAATATAGAACTGTGGTTAATGAGCCGACACAAGAAAAGATTGTATGTTTCAATTTTACTATTTCAAATTTTAATATCTATTTTAAATTTTAATAATCTATTAATATTTTTAACAGTCTTATTTAGAGGCCCATGACGCTCAGGAGCCTGACAATTTAGTGTCTCGCGATCATTTATATCAGGTTTTGGGAGATGAGCACTGTGGTCGAGTACGCTACTGACCTGGTAAGAATATAGTCCCAACAAGGTATTGGTCCTATCCAGGTATCCATTCTAGTACCACTGAGTTGGAACAGGTGAAAGAGCATGCAAGATAGTCTGAAAAAAGGGTCACAGAGTTAGAAGAACATGTTCAAATGAGGGGGAAAGCATTTATGAAACTGATCAATGGTTTATCTTCGTCACATCCACCAGAGGCCAGAGCAGCTTTTCAGGAATATATGTCATCAACAGGTGCATTATTTAATGCATCAGGTTGAAATTCTAGTGGCGGTCAAGATGATGACGTTCCTGGTGATGACGGGGATGCTGAAGAGGACGAGGGTGAGGATGAGGATGAGGAGAAGGGAGAGGATAAGGTTGAGGGCAAGGATGGGGCCGATGATAAGCATTGGGATGATGATGAGGATGAAGAAGAGCACAGAGATGATGGCGAGGATGAGTCTAATGATGATAGTGGTGATGGTGATGGTGATCATGGGTAGATTGATCCATTACATTTTTTATTTTCTGTATAACTCTTTATTTTTTAACCTTTTTTTCACTCTGGTATGGATATTTTTGAATTCAGTATAACTCTTTATTTTTTACCAAATATGGATTCCTAATGACGTTATAATGATTTATGGGGCTTCTGAGGCTTGTTCATAGCTTGTAACCTTAGTCACCGTAGAAAAACATTATGCCTCACAGATAGTAAAAAATTTATGTCCATCCCCAAATGTATCTACCAACCATATAGGGCTATATATTAGAAGCAATGTGCATGATTTTCCCTAACCATGCACCATGGGATGCACATCATGCCCAATGTCTATAGTTTTAGTATAAGATATTATCACTATTGTTGCACATCTTTCCTAACTAGAATATGGAAAACTGACCAAATGAATTTGGATTGTGTTGATACATTAGCACAATGATCCATGGGACATTTTTGACTTGTAGTATTCAAAACCACATCAATCCAAGGCACAATGTTTCTAGCACCAGTCAAAGTGTCTCACCTTTATTTGAAATGATCATCATTTTAACTAAAAACAACAACTGGCATACGAAAAAACCAACCAAACGCATTTGGATTGTGTTGATACTTTAGGAAAACAATACATGGACCATTTGTAATGTGTACGAGTCAAACCCACATCATTCTAATGAACGTTGTGGTTGGTACCACTCTAAGTGTCTCTCTTTTGTTTAAAATGGACAATGTTTTAAATAAAAACAACAGGAATATAGAAAACTGACCGAACATATTTCGATTGTATTGATACTTTAGGAAAACAATCCATGGGACATTTGTGACATGTAGGAGTCAACCCCACATCAATCTGAGGCACGGTTTCACCGGTACCAATCTAAATGTCTCTCTTTTGTTTAAAATGGACATCATTTTAAGTGAAAACTATAACTGGCATACGGAAAACAAACAAAATTCCTTCGGATTGTGTTGATACTTTAGTAAAACGATTTGTGGGACATTTCTGACGTGTACAAGTCAACCCCGCATCAATCCAAGTCACAATGTGGCTGGTACCACTATAAATTTCACTCTTTTGTTTAAAACAGACATCATTTTAAGTGAAAACAACAACTGGCATATAGAAAACCGACCAAACGCATATTTATTATGTTGATACTTTAGGAAAAGGATTCATGAGTCATATGTGACGTGTAAAACTCAACCCCGCCTCAATCCGAGGCACGGTGTGGCCGGTATCACTCAAAATGTCTCTCTTTTGAATAAAATGGACACCCTTTTAAGTAGAAAAAACTGGCATACCGAAAACTGAATAAATTAGTTGGACTATGTTAATACTTTTTTGAAATGATCCATGTGTCATATGTGATGTTTACGACTCAAACCCGCCTCAATCTAAGGCACGGTGTGGTCGGTACCACTCAAAGTGTGTCACTTTTATTTGAAATGGACAACATTTTAAGTAAAAACAACAACCGACATATGGAAAATGGACCAAACGTATTAAGATTCTGTTAAAACATTAGAAAAATGATCCATGGGACATTTGTGATGTGTAAGAGTCAACCCTGCATCAATATGAGGCACGGGGTGGCCGGTACCACTCAAAGTGTCTCACCTTTATTTGAAATGATCAACATTTTAAGTGAAAACAACAGCTAACATACACAAAATCAACCAAACGCATTTGGATTGTGTTGAAACTTTAGGAAAACGATCCATGGGAAATTATTTATTTTTACGAGTTAACCCCACATCAATATGAGGCACGGTGTGGCCAGTAGCACTCTAAGTGTCTCTCTTCTGTTTAAAATGGATAATTTTTTATGTAAACACAACTGGCATATGAAAAACTGACCAAACTTTTTCGTACTATGTTGATACATTATGAAAATGATCCATGGGACATTTTTTATTTTTAGGATTAAAACCCGCATCAATACAAGGCGTGGTGTGTCTGATACCACTCTAAATGTCAATCTTTTTGTTTAAAATGGACATCATTTTATGTGAAAACAACAACTGGCATATGGAAAACCAACCAAACACATTTGGAATGTGTTGATACTTTAGTAAAACAATCCATGGGACATTTGTGACATGTACAAGTATACCCTGCATCAATCTGAGGTACGGTGTGGTTGGTACCATTATAAATGTCTCTCTTTTGTTTAAAATGGACATCATTTTAAGTGAAAACAACAACTGGCATACGAAAAACTTATGAAACGCATTCGGATTGTGTTGATACATTTGTAAAACCATCTATAAGTCATATGTAACGGGTACGAGTCAAACCTGCCACAATCTGAGGCATAGTGTGGCCGGTATCACTCAAAGTGTCTCTCTTTTGTTTAAAATGGACATTATTTTAAGTAAAAACAACTAGCATACAGAAACCAAACATATTTATATTGTGTTGATACTTTAGTAAAATGATCCAGTGGTCATATTTGACATGTACGAATCATCCTTGCATCAATCCGAGGCTCAGTTTGGAAAGTACCACACAAAGTGTCTCACTTTTATTTGAAATGGACTACATTTTAAGTGAAAACAACAAATGGCATAAGGAAAACCAACCAAACACATTCGGATTGTGTTGATACTTTAGGAAAACAATCCATGGGACATTTTTTATGTTTATGAGGAAACCCTACATCAATCTGATGCATGGTGCAGCTGGTACCACTCTAAATGTCTCCCTTTTGTTTAAAATGGACATCATTTTAAGTGAAAACAACAACTGGCTTACGGAAAATGGACCAAAAGTATTTGGATTCTATTGATACTTTAAGACAATGATCCATTAGTCATTTTTTTGTGTATGAGTCAAACCCTCCACAATTTGAGGTGTGGTGTGTCCGGTACCACTCAAAGTGTCTCACCTTTATTTGAAATGAACAACATTTAAAATAAAAACAACAATGGGAAAACGGAAAACCGACCAAACACATTAATATTGTGTTTATACATTAGGAAAACGATTCATTAGTCATTTTTGATGTGTACAAGTCAACCCCACATCAATGTGAGGTATAGTGTGGCCAGTAGCACTCTAAGTGTCTCTCTTTTGTTAAAAATGGACACTATTTTAAGTAAAAACTACTATCATACGAAAAACCAACCAAAATTATTCATATTATGTTGATACTTTAGAAAAACAATCCATGGGTTATTTATGACATGTATGAGTCAACCGAGTATCAATATGAGGCCGGGTGTGGCCAGTACCACTCAATGGGTCTCACTTTTATTTGAAATGGACAACATTTTAAGTGAAAACAACTGGCATAAGGAAAACCAACCAAACACATTCAGATTGTATTGATACTTTAGTAAAACGATCCATGGGTCATATTTAATGTGTACTATTCAACCCCACCTCAATCTGAGGCACGATGTGGCTGGTATCACCCTATCTATCTCTCTTTTTTTTTAAATGAACATCATTTTATGTAAAAAAAACTAGCATACGGAAAACCGACCAAACATATTCAGATTGTATTGATACTTTAGGACAACTATCAATGGTCTAGCCTCACACAATCCACTTCTCATGCGAGGAAATCCTACCCCTATTCTAGAAAACATGACATTTAATACACCAAGGACAACTATATTCCCTAAGTCACACTAGCTCATTTATACACCCCCATTATCTTCATCACTGGGTTCAAAGACACCTGCCCAAAGCATGAAATTATATTTGTGTTTGGTTGAATTAATTTATTCATTTATTTATTTTGGGTTATTGACTTATAATTTCGAAATTAAATCGTGTATGTGTTATAAAAAATGAAATTTTTTATGTATTCTTAATTCTGTATCACATATAATTATGTATTCTGTTTTTAATGTATTGTATTCATAATTGATTATAAAATTATGTATCCTTCTAATTATCGGTTTTTAATTATTTATCCTTATTATGTATTGCATTGTATGTATTCTGTATAGTTCACACAACAGCACACAGAGAAGGCTGCTGTGTGAATTGTACAACAAAGCCTATACCAACTGTTTTAAACCATTGGTAAAGGTTCTATATGGTTTCGTTTTACCAATGGTTATGAACTGTTGGTACAACAAATTTACCAATGGTTTAAACCGTTGGTATAGATGTGAATGGAAGACTAAAAAATATATTCCAACATTTTTGAAATCATTGGCATATGTGTTGTATAATAACTCTATGCTTACGGTTTTATAAAACCATTGGTATAGAGTATATTTCTTTACATATACCAACAGTTTATCTCAAACCATTGGTATATGTCTATTGTCATGGATTACTGGGATACGGTTTCTAAAACCACTGGTATAATTTATACCAACGGTTCTCCACCCTATACCAATGGTTATCAACCGTTGGTATACCATAAATTTCTTGTAGTGTAAACATCACCTCTCATAAATAGAAATTAAATAATTTTTTCATTAAATACTTAATACATTACACAAATAGACACCCAATGATCATATTCACTTATTGATTTTGGAAACATAGAAACATAAACACTGGTCCACAAATGAGATACATAATCTCCCACTATAGTCTTAATAACTATCTCCATTATTAGAAACATTATAAATAATAAAAATATTCATAACCTAGGTAAATGAATCATAAGAAAGAGTGAAGTTAGATTCTCTATAAGGGTAAATACAAGAGATATGTAAGCATAATCAAGAGTATAATGGTCTGAGAACATGTTCATAACATTAAAATATCATACTTTTTATATAAAATAAAATAAGAAATAGCCATGGATTAGTTATTTGTATTTCATAATACATGAATCGTAATGGAATTAAGTGCATAAACCATAAAAGCATAACATATGACACATACATGGAATTGTAGAAGACACATAAACATATAAAATCATTTCCATAGTAGTCAGGGCTTACACCCAAGGCCATATTAGTGGAATGGGTTCACTCCCAACACCATCTTAGTAGTAGATGTTCACTCCCAAGACCATCTTGGAAAAACAACATTCCTTTACTGAACTCAGTTTTATCTTCGTTCTAGAAATTTCTATCTCAAGAGATATATATCTATACCCAATACATTGGAAGGAGATACATATACCACCCGTCTCATAATGAAATCATTGATATGTGTTCTACGTGATCATAAAACCATTATATCATAACCCATGAAATGAAAAAATGTGAATCAGTGTCATTTACTCATTTATTAATGTGTGGAAAAGATATATGTTTCATTATCATTTAATTATATAATAACTATTGAAAATAAACAAGTTTTCATGAGTGTTTTTTCATGGTATACCCTATGGAAGTGAAATGGTTTTCATAAAAAACTTATCATCGTAAAAATAAACCATTAAAAGAAAGAATAAAAATTGTACCCCTATATTATATCCTAAGTAATGAGTAAACAACTTCAAATGATTTCATCTTAGATGGAGAAGAATTCTAAAATACCACTTGTAGCATTTATTAATAAAAAATGACCATTTTTTAAAAATTATTTTTAAAGGAATAAATATTTTTAAAATGATTTTATTAAAAAGAGGTGAAAATACATTAATTATGCTTTAAAAATAATTTTAATCAATTTATTAGGAAAATATCAATTTTTTCTATGATTTTTTTAAAATAGAAAAAATTCTTTCAATAAATTTCTATTAAAATAAATTTGATAATTTATAATGGAAGATATGAAATAAATGAAATAATATTATTTCAATCTATCCACTAAAAATATATAAATATTGATTTGAAAATCATTTAAAGCATTTTTATAATCAATTTTTAAATCATTTTTTTAAAAGAACCTTTAACACTAATAAAGAATGCTTTGAAAATTAATTAAAACAATTTATGAACATAAAACACTTTCGAAAAAATATTTTGTTCAAAACCTCATTAAAAAAAGTATTTAAACAATATTAGGGAAAAAATTCTAAAAAAATAAGTCTTGTAAAATTTCAATGAAAGCTCCAATGAAATGATAGTCATGATGGAGGATAAATCCACACATATTGGATAATCCATTTCCATTAAAAAGGCTTGAAAAATACCACGATCATGAAACATCTAGATGAAAAAAATTTAGTTTTTTTTAAAAGTTAAATGTGGTTATAAATATATTTTAAATATCATAGGATAATATTATAACATTTATTTTTTTTATAAATCTCCGTTTTGAAATAACACATATTTTTGAGAGAAGATAATGATAAACTCAAATTTTATTAATAACATTTTAATTATTATAATTGGTAAAAAATTGTGTAAAAATTGTTCCATTAAATTAATATATAATGAAAAACCTTATTATAAGGAAATTAAAGATTATTTTTGTGATATGAATCATAATATTTAATCGATATATGCATAATCATAAACAATCTTAACAAATGATTTCATTGTTGCAATAAATTGTTTCCATTTTTATTTCATTAAATCACAATACCCATGAGAGAATGATTTTAAAAGAATATTAAAATATCATTAAAATAAATATGTTCATGATACAAAATTTCAATGCATGTATACAGACCTTGTAAATGAACTTATGTGTATAAGAAACATTTTTCTCAAAGAAAGATGATTGAGACAAAATAAGCTTTACAATTTTGAATCTTTTGATCCATAAACCTCATTAAATAGAGGTAATAAAATGGATATGTAAATACACATATATTTATGGATAATAATAATTTATTAAATTCATGGAAATTTTTTACACCACACAAAATAAACATGCGGTGAATAAGGCATAAGTTGCACAACAATAAAAGTGAGACTCGAAATCCACTTATTACTTGAGTTACTTTGGGATCATGATCCACATGAAAGAAAAAAATTAATTTAAAAAATTAATATCATGAAATAAATTAAATTAATTATATAATATATCATATGGTAGTATATTCATCACATAAAATAATCATGTAGTGAATTTGGCATGTATCTCATGAAAATAAAAAATGTGATGAAATAACCTTAAATTATGACTTGAATCTTATCAAACTAATTCAAAACTCATTTTAAGTTTATTATAAATATATCACAGAAAAATATTAATATATATGTAATTCAATACATTTTTTACATTTTAATTTATATAAACAATTTTTTTATAATTCAATGTTAATTTTATGTTTTTAGTGATAACTGCATTGTTTTCCGTACATGTTTTTACTTCTCATTCTGTGTCCTCTTACATAGATCATTATTTAATTATTTATAGAATTTAAAACATGATTTTAATATCATATATATTTAGTATATAAGTATTTATAACATTCTATATATCATATAAATAAGAAATTAAATACACTGTTCATGGAGATGGTAGGATGCCTGTATGCATAAACATTGTTTCCAGTTTCATGTCGTATAGAAAGAAATAAAAGTAATATATACATATATATTCATTATATAAGAATAAATATTTCATAAATATATAATATTTTTAATAAATAGGTCATTAAATTTTTTCAGGTAAATTGTGAACGAATCACATCACTTTCTAGAGGCGGTATTCTAAACGTTCACAATCTATGTTATCTTGTTCCCATAGAATGAAAGGAATAAATATATGTGTAATATATTAATTCTAGGAGAATGTATAAAACATATAAAACATATATATATTATGAAAATAGTATTTACATCATTATTACAAACCCTGAGTTGTGGAAATGGAAGAATGAATGATATCAGTTCATGTGATGGTAGTTTGTCTAACACACATTTGATGATTGTGTATCCCATTTGATGGAAGTGTGTGAAGGTGTACATATTAACCCTAACATAACAATATATAATTAAATATATGATATTGTGTTTAATAAACAATCATTAAATTATATGTATTGAAGGGGCAGGGAATGAAATAAAACAAAAGTGATTGTTGAAGAATGTAACCTCCTCATCAGGTAACTCCATTTGGTATCATCAATGAACATCCATGGTTTTCTTTATTGAAAATTTTATTATTATAAAATGAGAGGATTTTTGTTGGTTTTTTATTTTGTAATGTATTGGATGAGATATAAATATTGAGATGTGTGAATAAGTGAGGGGTCGAATGCCCTTTTTATAGTGGAGGAGGAGTGGAATTCTTGTAAATACAAAAATGAAAACAATATTGGGAGGAATTCTCATGTAATGTGCCTAAAATAATGACCCCATTTATATAAAATATGTTAAATTGTCTAAATATATCAGTAATATGGGTTTTTTAAACAAATATAGGTCATTGGGCCGCTTAATAAAAAATATTAACCACTAAGTAAACTCATTTTATCTTAATTACTATAATTAATTTTAATTACATTGACTAATATTTTTATTGTAAAAAATTAAGTTTAAAATAATAGAAATTAAAAATTATTATGATTCAAAATATAGAATCAATTTTTACTATTTAAAATCATATAATTGGTAGAAATTATTTGAAAATTAATTCTGCGGACATGACAAAACAATACATTTTTAAATAAAAACTTTCAAAATATTGAAATGTTTTTATATTTAGTTTTATTGTGAAATTGCTTATAATGGAATTAATTGTATTAATTTATGTATAATTTAACTAAACATACTTTCTTAAAAAGTTAAAATATAATTTTTCTATATGAATAAATTAGATGAAAATCCTGTTTTGAATTAAAATTCAGTGTTTGTCAATACTCATAAAAAATGAATATACTCATAAAATTACCAGAAAATCACTGAAGATAAATTTTGGTATTACTCATTAAAAAATTTAGTTTATTTTTATTATAAAAATTATTAATTTACAAAGAAATTAGTTTTATAAAATGTTGATTATCAATAGGCTATCAAATTACCTTTTACAAGAAATCAAGTTTTTATACGTAACAATGGATTTGTTAATTTTCATGCATATCCAACTTATTGGATGAATGTAATTTTTTTAAATTAGAATATTAAATTTTAATTAAACACAGCCATTAATAGGGATGGATTTAAATTATTATAATAAAATTCCTCTCTGGGCCTAAAAATAGTTCTTTTCCTAAAAAACATTTCCTTTATATTCAATTGGTTTTTATTTTCATTTGTAACAAATTAGTGCACAAATAATTCATTTTATAAACATTTTTAAACTATAATTTCATAATTTAGATAATATTATTCATATATGACATTCTAATACCTAAGTTATTACTATTACAATATTTTAATAATAATATTTTAGTTCAGTAAAACCCAGTCTTATGTGTAACACAAGCTACAGAAGAAACTCACAATTATGTGTAAAACAATCCAAAAATAGTGTTGGGTGTACCTCAATCTAATTTAGGTGTTTCATATAACACAATAATAACTTTGTGCTTCATATAAATTAATCATATCTTGGTGCAATGTGAAATGTAATCCATAAATGAAATTTAATATATTTTAGAAAAATGAATTCACAAAACCTCAGGGTATAACATTCTACCCCCCTTGAAATGAATTTTTTCTATAAAACGTTTTCTGGGTCATTGTATGTTTTATACCTAAAATTTCATTCTATAGAAGAAAAAAACATAAAAATTAATACTAAATCATCCTTTAAAAATGGAATCATATAAATATAATGGTTAATAAAAGTAACTCATAACTAAGTTTCAAAATAGGATATCAAAGGTGGAAAGTGAAAACATGGACAAGTAAGAGAAATATAACTATCATGATCTGATAGAGAATGATAGAGAATATAGATCTATATAAGTGAGTGCTCAAGAGAAAGTTAACAATCACAAAACTATAAATCTACTATAATCAATGGGACTATTTGATTCATTGAAAATAAAGGTACTAGGGGAACATTTTGGGTTTCAAGATCATTTCCCTAGATTTTAATAATTTACATAAGAATGAAAAATTAGTTTATTTCATTACATTACATAAAAAAATTCTTATCCTTTCATTATTCCCAGATCAATTTCCACTTCATCTCTTACACCAAGAAATAAAGGTTAATGTGTAATTCTTTAAAAACTAACAAATCCAAAGATCTATAATAGTTATTCCTTTAATATCTTGTTAAAAGTTAACATTGGTTATCAAATATGGATAATTCATTTTATTGTTAATTTATACATTAATATTTAACACCACATCCAATGTTTAAATTATATCATTCGATAAATGGTTAAAATTTTCAACCATATGATAGATGGAAATTAAAAACATTAGAATAAAGGTCACTAAGTTTCACAAAATCGGTCTAATATTGATCCCCCATATATCATAAAGTGTCTATTTTTTTTCACAAACCATACATGATACCTTCATCATGTAATATCAAGAAACATGGAAATAATAAGAATTACTCAAAATACTAATTGAAAACATGCATGATTCTTTATTCCAATGTTTATTGGATACATTTTATAAATCCAAAAATGAGATAATATCAGTAATGATAGCATCGAATAATTTTTCCAAAAATCATTAAAATATTATAATGTAATTAATACCATCCAATTTACGCTATACAAGAAACATTATCATAACATCAAGAATATATTAAGGTTTATATTTCCCTTATTCACCTGTTTTGAATGAATATTACCTTTCCATTAAATCACTTTTCTACTCCATCAGAACCATTCCATATATTATAGTCAATCCTTAGTAAAACACATAAACTAAATAGTCCGGATATATTTCAAAATTCATATAAAATAATTCCCAAACTCAAATAAATAAAAAATTTAATGACTTCATCCTTAATATAATAATAAGGATATCTTTTTCAATTATTTAATAACAATTTCCATTCACATTCCATAATTATTCTAGTCATCATAAGCATTATAATCATTAGTCATACCACATTTTTTATTCTCCTCGTAAGATTTCCAAATAAAACATTAATTTTCATAATTCCCATTAATTTCATATTTGAATGATTAACCAAATAATGATGTATTAGGGAGGACATTATTTTAATTGATTTTATTAAATGATATTTTCATTTTACCTTTGTTGTAACTTTATTTTTGTTCTAATTTTCTATAGTCAAAATAACATATTGTTCCCCTAAGACATTCACTTTGGTGCTTCTTCCCACATATTTGATGTATATGAAATTGAATCATGTTTCCTATGTGGAATCCATTACCCCAATTATTAAGGAACTCTTTGTTATCTTTTTTGCTGTGTATGAGAGATGATTATGGTACACATTGTTAATAATGTTTCATGAAAACTGACTAGTCATGATAACAATGTCCTTTTCTCTAGTGATCATCCCATTTGACTGCTCATCAATAAATTGTTCATCACATTCAATGATAACATCATTCCTTATAGTTTCTACAATGGACTAAAACAAAAATCATAATGTGAGGAACACTAATCACAGTGAAAAAACTATATATTCATGAAAAATCATTTACTACATGCCTAAATCATGACCAATTTTTTAATCTATGAAACCATTTTGATTATTTGACTTCATAGATTTATTCTACTTTAATCATAGTCGTATTTTATTTATATCCTTCATGATTGTTTATAAAGAGTTTGTGAATTTCTAAAGAATATCCACTGATAGTGTCAAACCATGTGTGCAGTAAGCCCCATTGTTGTGCAGTCATTCCTGATCGAGTCTAACTCAATATAGTGTTTTTATCGCTCTATACATCTATGCCAGATCCACATCCAATTTTAGTATCATGACATAGATGTATTTCTACAAAACCACTCGCTCGATCCTTTAAAAAAATTCATAGACATTTTCTTATATTTTAACCCATAATTAGAATTATCCATAGATACCACCCTACACACATCCTTAGAAATATAATTAGGGTTATCAATAATAGTTTCACATCCATGATTCTGAAGGTTAACTCAGCATTGGCTTTGATACCAACTATATCGAACATCTCTTCTCAGACATAGAAATTATATCATTTTTTTGGAATTCTTAATACATTTAAAAAATAGAAAAAAAATACCGTATTATTTTAGTTTCTTCAGAAACATAGAAACATAAAAACCATTTCGTAAGCTACATCATCTCTCACTATGTTCTTCAAAACTAGAATTCTTTTTAGAAACATCATACATAATAGAAATATTGATTTACTGGTGAAAGGAAACATATGAAAAAGTTAGATTATATGTTGAATAAGGATAATGAAAAGAGATGTAAAAGAATAATATTGAGAATAAAGGTATGTGCACATGATCATAACATTAGAATTTAATACCCTATATATCAAAGATCATAATCCTGAGTCATGGCATAAAAATTGGTTTTTCATAAGACATGAATCTTAAGGGAAAGAGCATAATCTATTAAAGAATAATATATGAATAATATATGTAATTTTGGTAGACATATAAACATATAAAATTATTTCCATAGTAGTCAAGGATTACTAAAAGGGCCATATTAGTGGAATGTGCTCACTCCCCAAACCATATTAGTAGTAAAGGTCTACATCCAATGCCATATTAGTGTACAATGTCATTAATAGATCCATATTTCCTCCCTATTATATCAATATCTATCTAATGAGATATAAATTATTAACAAATTCATTATAAAGAGATATGGGTCCCACTGATCTCATAATGAAATCATTCATATATGTGCCACAATATCAAATAAGATCAGCATATCATAACACATGAAATGAATAAATGGGTATCCTATTCATTTATTCATTTATTAACTAGAGTGAAAGATAAATGTTTTGTAATCATTTAATCATAGAATCACCATTGAAAATATAATGGGGTTTACAATCATTTAATCATTGTATAGCCTACTGAATAGAAATATGGTTTTTCACACCCCTACCTGACATCATGTGGTTGCGTTTATTTATATTTATATTTGAGTATTTTGGTTTCTTAATGTTTAAAAAAATTATTAAATTAAAATTAAAATTAAACATAATCAAATAATTAGAGAACAATTTAAAAAAATAAGGATAATATTATTATTTAGTTTTATAATTGTTATAATTAATTTATTATTAATATTATTATTTTGATTATTATTATTATTATGTTTTCTGTTTTGTTAGGAAACCCTAACCTTATTCCCCCCTTTCCCCTCATGACCCGCTCCTCTCCCTCACTCACATATCGTGTGCCACCCCTTCCCATAGCCGAAGACACCTATCATGCACCACCTCCCTTCTAGCGCGAAGACCCTTTGGCTAGCCTCCTACCCTTTTCTGGCGCCCTTCCACCTCCCCTGATCATGCAACCCAACCTCCTTCCCTCCCTTGTTCGCACACCATGATTTACCGGGTGAAGCTCCAGCACGCCATCCCCCCCCCCCCTTAGTGATCGAATCTCCTCCCATTTTGATGTGAGAACCCCACCGGTGAGCCTCTTTTTCATTACCCTTCCCCTATTTTGGTGTATTATTTTATTTGACAAAGTTCACATACTTTTTCAAATCCCTAATGTGTATGAGGTTTTTCTTTTGATCGAATCATTTTAATTAGGTTCTGTTCGGTTCCGTCACGCCTATTTTTAGCCATTAACGTCAATGGCCTTGGGTTCTCCATGGTTTTTGGTTAATTAATATTTAATTTCTTTACTATTGTAATATTTTAATTTATATATTTTGTGATTTTTGAGATGTTGTATTTTTTTGTGTGTGAAATCGATTTTTTCAATAGATTAACATTAGTTTGATGTTTATACGACATGCTTGTGTGAAATAGGGTTTGTTTTGGATATAAATTATTTTGGTAATGCTCAGTTAAGTTTTATGACTTGTTTATTTTCTTTATTATATCTTGCAATGGCTGCAGATTATATTTTATTATGGTGTTGGTGGGTGTTTTATTCCAAAAGTTGATTTTATGGGGGTCTTTGTGTATAAAATATTTTTTTTATCCTTTAACATGATTTATAAACAAATTAATTCGTTGATTAAATCATATATAGGGTGGGAAACATGTTTGGGGTGTGATTTATATTCCTTCCCTGTATAATTTAGTTTTTTTGGAGCCCTTGGAAATTTCTAGACTTCTTTTTATTTATGTTGCATATTTTGTTCATCACGGTGTGGATTTTTGTCACTGGAGGCTAATACATATATGTATATACATGTCTAAGCATGTATATATGTATATGATCCTTGTGAATATTCCTACATGGCACGAGGATTATGTACTTGGGTTAAATGATATATATATATATATATGAAGATGTATATAAATGTAACGTGAAGTGGTCTCGGGCTGCCATCATCAAAAGCTGCATGTTTTGATTTATGGAATTTTATATTTCTGGTTGGTTTCTCAGTTGATTTTTTTGTTCTCTTTGGGTGTTTTAGAGTACTATCATCTACCTATGTAGTATGTTGATCATTGATCATCGGTTTCGAGTCTCCAAGTCCCGAACGAATCTCCTACATATGCATAGGTATGTGTGTGTGTGTGTGTGTATTTCTGTGTGTTTGTGTGTTCCCCTGTAACATGTATATTCATGCATAGAATTGTTTATACATGTATGGTTCTAGGTGTTCCTATGTATATATATAAAAGTGCATGTGTAAGTGAGTAGAGAAGGGCATATGCATATAAGTGTAGATGTAAGGATCCCCTTGCGCATTCCATACATGCATGTGAATTGGGGATAGGTGTCCTTGAATGCAAGTGAAAGTGCTTATGATAAATGGGGGAGAAGCAGTTTTTAGTTATAAAGTTCCTAGAGCTGAAGTGGATGGCTTTCTTCCACATTAATATAGTTTCCATATTCCTATGCCTTTAGTTTGAATTGTAGAATTTAATTCTTGTTTTAAAAACAAGTTATATATATATTCTATATACACATGCATTGAATTCTGGGTGTGGATCCTTGTAGTGGTTATGCCTTTGTTTTGGAAAATGTAATGAACTACTAATTCCCATTTGGACATAACAGATTTTTCATGAAAAGAGTTTTCATATGTGGTTTCAAATTTCTAATGAATATTTTTAAAGATGATGTTTGGTATCAAATCATGGTCATATGGTGGTTTGAATTTCATAAATGAATTTCATCTTTATAATCAAGGGTTCAAGATTATTTTTAAATATTTTATGTATTGATGGTTTAATTGGGATTTTAAATGGTTTCGGAAAGAGTTTGGGTGATTATGTTTTATGGAATGAAAATAATTTTTTAATACAATAATGATTATTTGACACCTGGAAAATGGTTTGGAAAATTGGAAAAACCCTATTATAGAAGACTTCATGGTTTTAGAAAATTATTTATATGTTTAATGAGTTAGTATGTGGATAATTTTGAGGCTTATGTATTGTGCGATGTGAAAGAGGGGGAATGAACATTAGGAGGGAGAACATCAGTGAGAGGTTGAATGAGTTTGGGATAAGGAATGTTTTATGTGAATATATGTTTTCATAATAAAAACAAACCACCACATGAATCTAATCACAATGGGAAACCTAGTTAACTAGGTGGGTGGACCAGGACTTGTATTCTAGATGACCCAGTAGGGGTTTGTCCTAGTTTCATCTAGAAGGACCGACACAACAACACTAACAAAACATATGAATGAATGAGGTTCGTGGTTTCTAAGCCATGGTTTTTGAGGGTCATGGTTATATTTCCAAGTTTTCTGATGGTCTTGGTTTTTATGCCATGTTTCACTGAGGTACGAGGTCTCTAGGGTCCCACCTATTCTAGTCACCTATAGGGATTTCCCATGAGTCTCGTTTGTGAAATGATGCTTGTGATGTGATTTTCATGTCAGTTGTTTTATACATTATGCCTCATTTGAGAAAAAACAACATTAATTAAAAACAATTTTATGTTAATGCATGCTTGCAAACTATTTTAAAAATATAATGGAATAGAAACATTTTCCTTAAAAAGGTTAACTTCTGACTTCAACTTGAAAAGAAGGAAAAACATTATTTTATTATATCTTATTTTCAAACTCACATGATCAGATTTAATATTAATGGAAGGGGAGTAGGACGTGGTTATATTCTAGCTTTCCTACTGAGCATCTTGGTGATTACACCAACTTTACTTTTTAGTTTCATGTTATAGTCATGGATCGCTCTTGGAGCGAACATGGTTCTATGTCTGGTGGTGACCCATGGGGTCACATAGAGGTATGTGTAGCAGGTTATACTTATTTTATTTTTATGCTATTATTGTTTATGTTATTTATCTAGTTTATTTCTGTGTATATTTATTTTATTATCTTTCCTAAATCATTCCCAACTCCGTGTTTTGATGCCCGACACTAGTTTCCAGCCTGTGGGGATCAGGAACGCCCATCTGGCCATGACACGTACTGTCTCGGGTGACTGGTTCAGGGTCAAACTACGTTGGTTCATGAAAAAATGTTATCAAAGGAGGCCCTTATTACTTTGGTATTCAAGTAGCTCGGTGATTAGGTTTGTTTGGACATGAGAGGTAGGTGCGGGAAGCACATCATGAACCCTTTCCGGTCCCGAGACTCGAGTTTCCAGGGGTAGTCCAAGATTTTAATTTTCTTTTATGCATTGGTTGGTGTGGATGAGGGATAACAAAGGAAGTGATCCAGTGTTACGCAGCTGGATTTCATTTAGTATAAACCCATGTACATCCCAAGTACATGGTTCAAGATACTTCTTATGGTTGATGCTTTCTTGGAGCATGGCCTTCTAATCCATATTGTCTGGTTGGCAGAGCCACTAGTTCCATAATTTTTGGTTTTTTGATTTGAGTTATGTTTGGGATAAGTTTTGACTGAATTGAGTGGATTTAAAAAATTAATATGGTTTATAGAATAATTTATTATCAAAATGAAATGTGGTTTTGGATTGGAAACGTGGTTTTGACATGGAAATTATTTTCTTTTAATTGAATGTGTGGTTTCAAAGGGAAAAATAGGTAGTGTTTTTGAAGTTGTTTTGGGATCATGGTAACACATTTTGGAATGTGAATTGGAAAATGTTTGGGAATTTTGAATTGTATTTCTTTAGTGATAACTGATATTTTCAAATTGGTTGAGAATTTATGCTTTTCATTTAATTATCCATTTTGAAAATGTGATGTGTTTTGATTTGACCCTTATTATTCCTATGAGTGATCTTAGACATTGAAGTACCTATGTGGAAAGTGGAAGAATTGGTGAAATGAGTGGATATGTGCTTGAGATATCATATATATGTATGTGTTAGACATCATGCATTACCAATTGGGGATATTTATGTTTTTTTTACAAAAATTGGTTAAAAAATAATAATTTAAATGTATTGAAAAGTGAGTGAGGAATTTCTTAGTGTTATTTTTTTGTGTTTGGTATCATTTTTCATGGGTTCAAGGTTTTTACATACATAATTATGGTGGTAATTGTGGTTTGAGTTTGAGTTATAGTTTGGGATTTAAGTGTGGAATCTTATTTATGATGATTTTTTATTCATCTTTGTGCCTCTTGTTTTTTAGTACGCCTCCCAGAAATTCCCATAGGGTTGTAGTGAGTCTCTTATAGTTGTTGGTTCAACCCAAAATCTTAGAGGAGTGGTTAAATTTAGTTCTTTTCGATTGTTTTCCATCTTTCTTAGTGACAATTATATATTTAAGGTTGTGGGTTGGCTTGGTGAAATCATGGGTGTTTTCAGGTTATTGAGAACTCCCAAAGTTATGAGATATCAAGATGGTTCAAGTTCATTTTAAGGTTCAACATTGGATTTATTGAAGAAGATGATCCCATACATGTTTCATGATTGGATGTCTTGGAAGGTGATTGGGACCACTCTTATCTGATGGATTATACCTAAGAATATAAAGGCGAGGAAAGTGCAGAGCTCATGATTGTCCAACAAGGCCAATGAATAGTAAAGGCTTGTGGTAGGAATTTCAAGGTGTTGACTGCATTTTCTCTGGAGGTAGGTTCATGGAATCAGTAAAAGATTCTCTTGTGAGGGGTCTTCATCCAAGGTTCATGTACTGATTCTTTTTGGTGTTCGAGAAGGTTTTCCATCCAGTGAGGAGAGCGAACCTGAAAAACTTCTCTCGGATATGTCTTCTTGTCAATTCCATATTCTTTTAGTTGGGAACCTCTCTTATTTTCTTCAGGTGTGACCATTTGGGAATCAAACAGAGGTTCTGATAGGGGAAACGTCAGAAAGAGTCTTGACCTGAGGTTGTAAGCTCATGACTACAGGGAAGAAGATGCTTCACGATATTAGATCTCCAACCCTAGGTCTTGGAGTTAATATTTTCTCATAGTCCAGAAATCATGGTGTGTGAAGGACCTTGTCCCTATGATTGCCTCCAGTGTTGGGATATAGAATTTTAATGTTTTCTATTGTTGTTTCTTAACCTGTGAATGTCATGTTTCGTCGAGAATGGCATAGAGGCCTCTTCTCAATGTTGTTGTCCTTGTTTTTGGAAGTTACTATTTGGTTATGCCTTATAAAAGATAACCCTTGAATGATAATATCCTTGTGGATGTGAGTCTCAAAATGGATTTCGTTGGGTGGTTAACCTATGTGAACCGGTTTTGGTTTTAGTTTTGGGTTGTGCTCGTTTTGGGGAGGCATGCGCCTTGGGAAATAATGAATTGGGATTTGGTTCACCGTTCATGTTTGGGGTTGGGTCTATGTGGAGAGTCTGTGGGTCGGTTGTTTTGGGGTTCCCATATTAGTGTGTGATGGTAATCTTATGATGGTTGGTTCATAGATGGTGGGGATACCCACCATGAATCTTTTCATGCCTTCTTCGAGAGTTGGATTGTGTGGGATTTTTGTTCTGTGTAGACAGTTCCCTCTTTGGCTCATATTGTCCATTCTAAAGTTATCCCTTACTGAGAGTCTCAATTTTGTAAGTTCTAGTTTGGTTCATGTAGTGGGGAGATCCCTCATCGTTTCATGATGGCTCTTCTCTTTACAGCTTCCCTTAGAGTTGGTTGGGTGTGATTGATTAAGTGAACAGTGTCACTGAGTTTGTGATTTTTTTGGTCTCGTTCAGTTTCAAACTTGAGTTTGATTCCTTGTTTGTATGGGTGCTTTCTGGGGGAGGAAATTATTTGTGGTGGGTGGAATTGTCACACCTCATCCCGACATCTTTCTGTTGCAGTTATATTTATTTACATTTTAGTATTTTGGTTTCTTATAGTTGAAAAAATATATTACATTAAAATAAAAATGAAAAAAATAAATTATATGGAGAATGATTTCATAATAATAATAATAATAATATTTTTAATTTATTATTATTATAATTATCTTATTATTATTATTATGTTTTAGGTTTTTTTGGAAACCCTAGACTTCCTCCCACCCTAACCCGCATGACCCACTCCTCTCCCTCACTCCCAGATCGCGCACAACCCCTTCCCATGGCTGAGGAGACCTATGGTGCAACACCACTCCTCTGGTGCGGAGACCCTTCGGTCGTCCTCCTTCCCTCATGTGGCAACCTTACTCTTCCCCAGGTCTCAAAACCCAGACTCCCCACACTCTTGTTCGTGTGACCCGATTTACTAGGAGAAGCTCTGGCATGCCATTCTCCACCTTTAGTGATCGAATCTCCTCCTATATTGGTGTGTGAACCCCTCTTGTGAGCCTCTTATCCCTTACATTTCCCCTATTTTGGTAGTTTTTTGGATTTCATTGAATACACGTACTTTGGCCGAACCTTAATGTGTTTGGGGTTTTTATTTTGATCAAATCATGTTATTAGGGTTCCGTCGGGTTCCGTCATGGCCAGTTTTAGCCACTGCTGTTAAGGGCAGTGAGTTCTCCATGGTTTTTGGGTAAGAATTATACAATTTCTTAATTGTGGATCAATTGAAATTTAGGGGATTTATTATTTTTGAGTTGTCAGCATTTTTTTGGTGAGAATGTCGTTTGTTTTTTCAATAGATTAACTGGTATTTGATTTTTATATGGCATGCTTGTGTTGAACAGGGTGTGTTCGGATATAAATTATTTTGGTAAGGCTTTGTTGTGTTTTATGACTTCTGTGTTTTCTTTATTATATCATGCAAGGGCTTCAGATCATATTTTATTATGGCGTTGGAATGCATTTAATTCAAAAAGTGGATTTTATTTGGTTGTTTGTGTATAAAACTATTTGTTTATCCTTCGAATTGTTTTATAAATTTTTTTAATTGGTTTATTAAATCCTATAAATAGTGGGAAACATGTTTGGGGTGCGATTTCTATTTCTTCCCTATTTAATTTAGTTTATTTGGAGCCCATAGTAATTTATAGACACCTTTTTATTGTTGTAGTGTGTTTTGTTCCTCGTTGTGTGGATTTTGGTCGTCGGTGCTAGAGACATATATTTACATACATGGGTATGAATTTATATTTGTATATCATCCTAGAACATATTCCCTCATGGTGTGGGGAATATGTTCTTGGCTCAAATGGAATATATATATATATATATATATATATATATATATATCTGTGTGTGTGTGTGTGTGAATGTAAGGTGAATAGATATCGAGCTTCCATCGTCAAAAGATGCATGTTTTGAGGTATAGAATTTTATGCCACTGGTTGGTTTTTCAAATTATTTAAGTTTTCCTTTCGGTGTTTTGGAGTTCTACTATTTACTTGTGTAGTATGTTGATCCTTGTTCATTAGTTTTGAGCCGCCATGTCAAGGGTGATTCGCCTGTGTATGAATAGGTTTGTATTTATATATATATATATATAGTTTCCCCATTTACACATATATTCATGCATGGTAGTATTTATTCATTTATGGGGCTAGGTGTTCCTATGTATATATTTAAAAGTTCATGCGCAGGTGATTAGAGATGGGAATATGTATATAAGTGTTTGTGTAAGGATCCCCTTGCACATGCCCATGGCTATGTAGGCATGTTCATATGGGCTAGGTGTCCTTGTATGTATGTTAAAGTTTGTATGCTTATTGGGTGACCTGATACTTTTAGTTCGAAAGCTCCAAGAGCCTAAGTGGATGGATTGGTTCCACCTTGAGGTATATCCTCAATGCGTATGCCTTTAGTTTCACTTGCATAATTTCTTTCTTGTTTTAAAAAAAATGATTCTTATATATTCTATATACACATTCTATGAAATCTTTGTATAGTTTCTTGTAGTTGTTATGAATTTTTTTATAAAATGTAATTTATTACTGATGACCATTTGGACTTATGTTATTTTTCATGGAAATTGTTTTCCTATGTGGTTTAAAATTAGTAATGAATATTTTCAAAGATGAGTTTTGGTATGAACTTGTGGTCATATGGTGGTTTGACATTCTTAAATGAATTACATCCTTTTAGGAATGGGTTCAATATTGTTTTCAAATATGTAACACATTGATTGTTTAATTGGGGTTTTAAATTGTTTTGGAAAGAGTTTTGGTGATTTTGTTTTATGAAATGAAAACAATTCTCTATAAAATAACAAATCCTAATTGAAACCTTGAAAATGGTTTGTAAAATTGGAAAAACCCTATTCTTGAAGACCCCTTGGTTTTAGAAAATGTTTTGAGTATTTAATGTGTTAGTATGTTCATAATTTTGAGACTTATGCATTGTGTGACGTGAATGAGGGGGAATGCGCTTAAGGAGGGAGATCATTGTTGAGAGGTTGAATGAGTTTTGGATAAAGAAATTTTTATGTTCATATATGTTTTCATGATAAAAACTCACCACAATATGAAATAGAGATCAATGGGAAACAAGGTTATCTAGGTGGGTGGAATAGGACTTGTATGCTAGATGAATAGGCAAGGGTTTGTCCCGGTTTCTTCTAGTAGGATTAACACAACAACACTAACTAAACATATGAATGACTAAGGGTGGTGGTTTCTAATCCACAGTTTCTGAGGGTCATGGTTTCTAATCCACATTTTCTGAGGTTCGTGGTTTCTAAGACATGTTTCACCAAGGTATGAGGTCCCTAGGGTCCCACTTGTTCTAGTTACCTTAAGGGATTACCCACGGTGCTCATTCGCGACATGATGCTTGTGATGTGATTTTCATTTCAGTTGTTTTATACTTTATGTCTCATTTGTGAAAAACCATAATTTAAACCGAAATTTTTTCCGATGTATGCTTGGAATATATTTTGAAAATATAGTGGAATATAGGAATATTACTTAAAAATTTTAACTTGTTACTTGAACTTGAAAACAAGAAAAAAAAATTATTTTATTATATCTTATTTTCAAATTTGAATGGTTTGATTTCTTATTAAAGGTAGGGGCATAGAACATTGCCATATATTGGATTTCATACTGAGCATCTCGGTGCTCATGTCAACTTTAATATTCAGTTTTAGGTGATAGTCATGGATCTCTTTTAAAGAGAGTGTGGTTATATGTTTGGTTGTCACCCATGAGGTCACTTGAAGTTATGTCTAGTTGGTTATCTTTTTTTCACAATTAGTATTTACCTGTTTGTCTTGTTTCTTTCTATTTATCTGTTTTTTATTTTCTTGGATAAATCATTCTCAACTCTATGTTTTGATGCCCGAATGTATCTTCATGTCAGTGGGGATCAATAATTCCCTTAGAGGATTACCACAGACCGTCTCAGGTGACTTGTTGAGGGTCATCTCGTGTTGGTTTGTGATAGGGTCCATAAAAACTATTCATATTAATCATAAAAACTCAAATAATGAATATTAATGGAGTTCATAGATAATATCATCTGTAAACATACACAATATCAAATGATTTCATCTTTTATAGAGAAGGATTATGAAGTCCACATAGAAGATTTCTTAAGGGAAAAAAAATTTTACAAAAAAAATTATTTTAAAATCCTTTTGAAAACTCATGATGTAAGATTTTTGAAAAAAAATATAATATTTATTGGGGAAAATATCCTTTCTCATTGAAAATTATTTTTAGAACCTAAAACTTGTTGAAAAACATTTTCTTTGAAAATATATTTGATATAAATAATGATTCTTTTAAATAATTGATATAATTTTCTCTGAAAAAAACCACTGAAAATATATAAATAAAGATTTAAAAATCATTTGAAACATTATTTTTAATATAAATATTTTTTGATATCATTTTTCTATTAAAATATTCAAGAAAAATCATAGTGGAATATTTTAAAATTTTTTTGAACACTTCCTAAAAATTAATTTTTTATAAAACCATTTTATTTTAAAAGGATGTTAAAAATATTTATTTATTAAATATTAGGAAAAAAATTCTAAAAAACTTTAATATTGTAAACATGATAATGAGTATTCTAATAGAAAAATAAAATATTAAATGAATTAGAGAGATGGGAGACCATCTCTCTCTAAGAATCACAATAATCTAGGGTTCTCAAACCCCTCGCTTCATCTTCTTCATGGATGATATGTTTCTTATAGCTGGGAAATTTGACTCCCACATTTTTCAGAGTCATTACCATGAATGGTGAGGATTCGCTAATGTGAACAATGGTGAAAGACCTAACAATGATGTTACTAATCACTCGACGGCTAGTAGAATCAAAGTTATCACTTTCCTTGATGCACTCAAAGGAAGTGACCTGAACAAAGAACTTTTATCCACAAGGCCACCTCTATTCAAGAGGATGGACGATGGTGGTTACTCGGTTGAAGTAGACCCTAAAGCACTTCAACAACGTGCGATGCTCTGAAAACTCTCCATCATGGGTCATTTATCACACTGTAAAGGTTATCTACCCGAGAATTTAAATGATTTAAAACCTAGAATTTCTAGCTGTTGGGGTGTTTCAAATTGGAAATTGGTTCCTATAGGCCGCAAGTACTTTAAATTCTTATTCAACTCTCAATATGACCTCAACAGAGTATGGAAATTAGACAATATCCAACATAATCCTAGCTTGCATAGGATTTCTGAATGGGATTTTTCCTTTAATCCACACACCCAAAGGAACAAAATGGCACAAGTATGGGTTAGATTTCATGGATTAAACTGGTATTTTTGTCACCCCAAGATAATAAATGATATTTCTCTTGTATCAGACTACCTCTAAAAATTGACCAATGAACTCTAAATGATGATTTGGGAATATTTGCAATGGTAATGGAAGAGTTAAACCTTACTACCTCTCTTCCTAATTCAATAAGCTTCAATACCAATGATTATAAAATAGAAATTTGGATAGAATATGAAAAAAGGACATCTTTCTATGAAATTTTCAAACTCATTGGCCATACCATAGAAAAATGCAGGGTGATTGGGAAACAAGTGGTCCAATCACTAGAAAATGAATGGAAGGAAATTTGAAATTATAAAAATGGTAATCCATCCATTTTGGATATTCTAGAATCACCAAAAAAGGGGAATGAGGTATGGGTAAAGAAGACCAATAAACCTACAAAAACAATGAATATTTCGAATCCTTCATGGGAAGAACTTGTAGAAGAAAAAAATAATGATCAATATATCCTTAATGAACTATAGGCTATTGTGGTGGAGGTATGGAAAAAAAGAATTAGAAACTGATTATGGAAATAAAGAAATAGGCGAGGTATCCTCACACCAAAATGTAACACCCCAAGATTTCATAGTGTGTTATTTCTTCAAAATAATTCAATAACTTGCACTACACGCAACACCGAGTTCAAGCACACCATGACTTACCAAACAAGACGTTCAAAAAAGGTTATGAATAGTATTAACTAAATTTTAAACTTTATATAATCCTTATAATTTTAGAATCCATATTATGAGTTTCTTAGACATAATGTAAGAACAAATTCATCTTTAGTATTGTAGTTTTACCAACTTTTAATAGTGAACCCTTTTTAAATAAAATATTTTAATCTTTTTGACTAAATGGGGACATCAAAAAATTTAAAATAAAACATCCCAAGCTTCCACGGTACACTTTCCTTTGAATAAAACAGTAGCGTGTGTTGTACGCAACTTCGAGTTTTAACACACACCACAACCGATCAAACTAGCCGTTATTAATAGTAATACTTAATTTTTTGAAATTATATATATTTTATATTTCAAAATGGACTTCATTTTTGGATTCGGAATATCAAATTTAGCCTAAGGTGAAATTTTGGTACTTTTCGGATAACTTTCATATTTTGATGAATAGTAAAAATTTCTAAATTTTAATTAAAAACAACTTTTTTAATCAAAATAATTAATAGTGATAAATTATGAATTTGAGTGGTTTTAAAGTATATTTAGAATATTTTTTACCATTTAATATAATTTTGGTCATTGGACATAATTTTACAATTAAACCGAACATAAACAAGTGTCAATCTTTTGATAGTTATTATCTCTTAAAAACACGCTTTTTGTTTTGACAGCGGGAATTAATTTTAAATTAATTTCTGCCACTTCTGTGTTTTGAATTTAGAAAAATAGATTCCATATTTGGAATCAGGATTTTCAAATTGTGTAAATAGGTAACTTTTATTTTTAGACATTTTGAATAATTACTGCGGTAAATATTTTATTTACCATGGTTAAGGGTAAATCCGGTAAATAAGGGTTAAAAAATAATATTATAATAATACTAAATTACCCTAAAACGTGTCTTAACACTATTGGTTGATACATGGTCGACCATGGTCATCTTTGGGTCAATTTTGGGACCCCATTGATCCACTTGTAAGTGATAATGACACTTTATTTTAATTAAGTTAAAATGAATACAAAAATGGCATAAGCTTACATCTTTTAAAATAACAATTTTTACATAGGGTTATACATGTTAGATTTTCGATTATAAATATTCATTAGAAAGATAAAAATATTTACTACATAATGATATTTTATTTATAATTTTTAGACATCAAATAATTTAAATTATTAATGACACAATAATGATGCAATGTTTACCTCATTAATAAATCATTTAAATAAATAAGATTATAATGATTAAAATATTATCTAAAACCTGTCCAATTCTTATTGGTTGATGTTATTTAGAATATGAGTCATCTTATCTTCGACCTCAATAATTTTTGGACCATTATAAACCGAATATAATTATATTATAAAGTAATACTTTCACTCTTTTCTAAAGAGCCCCTCCTCTCCCTTATAAAAGGAGACCACTTCTACTCATTCCTCACACCTCTCAAGCCACTTGGCTCGTCCAAACTCTGCCCAACTATGCTCCCCACATCCCTCTGCTCCTCCTTGAAGCTTCCCCTTAGGAAGAAAGAATTTCAAGAAGTCCTTTGGTTCCAACCAAAGTGAGTTACCTAAATTAAAGGTAACATTTTCTCTTAAATTATTTTCAATTATTTTGCTTCTCCAACCCCCAAAATCTTTTTATTTCATTTCTTTTGTAACAACACCAGTATCCCCAATATACTAGGATGTTGTTATAAGAAGGATTCAAACTACACATTCACACAAATCCATCTAATGGATGATGAACATAATGTTTCTGTGGATGGCAAACTAACGCCTCACGAAACGATGATTGTTCAAATACATCTTACCACCTCTCATGGTGGCCATTAGGATGGCACTGTAATTAAATATGATATTAATGATATATATTTTATATATAAGCTTCTGTAATTCCATTTTATTTCATACAATTATTCGTTTCATGTTGTATATACATACGATAATTTCATTTGAGGAAGTGCGGACTACCGCCCCCTTAAAATGATATGACTCGTTCATACCACACATGGAACGTATAAAGGATGGTGTTAATGAACATAAGTAACATATATAAAATATTATATTTTACTGGAATATTAATATACCTATGTATCATTTGGATTCGATTCTTTTAAAATAAAAATTAAATGGAAGTAGCATTCGTGCGTACGTACGGACTACCGTCTCCACGAACGCGATGAGATTCATTCTCCATCGTATCCATTCAAGTATAATTATCATTTTATGATTTAAAAATGATGTTTAAGGACTTGATACCATTCTGGATATGAATAATATACATCCCATTAATAACGAATATGGCACACATAACAAAGAATATAAAGTAAAATGAACCCGTTAACACCTGAAATGACGACAATTCTAAGATATTATTAACAAATCAATGTTAAAAGATCATATATGATATCATATTAAAGTAAATGATTCTTGTATTATTCAATAACAATTATTTTACCATTATACAGGAGGTAAACCTACCATCGACCAAGGAAAAAGTACAAAGTAAGGGATTCTCTTATCTCACTTTCAATTCCGTGAGATTTCCTTTGTTCGCTACTAAATTATTGAAAGTGGTGTATTGTGTACTTCCATTTGATATATATTATCATGATTCACTTTATATTCATGTTATTCTGTAAATCATTTGGTGGTTATTAACTTTTGGCCATGCGACTCAGTTGATTAACGTGGTAAGGGGTTTCTTGTCTCACTTTTAATTCCGTGAGAATTCCATTGATCACCACTTAATTATTTCATGTGGTGTATGTGTACTACCCATGATTGTATTCATTGTGTAATATACTTTATTTTATGGGTATTTACATCATCATGGTATGATCTTTCTTTCATGGGTGTTTGTTTCTTAAGTTACCTAATCAATAAGGGAATTTGAGATTTCAATTTCCACTCATTTGGCTTTACGCATATTTCATTGATTATATTACCCCAAGATTATGTGTGGAATCACTATTCGTTTGATTATAATTTCCACTCCCCTTCCTGTGGATATACTTTTGATACACATAATCACTCCATTGAAAATTCTCAAGTCATTGATATGAATTTGATAAGAGTAATTTTAACTCTTTCACCATTTGTTGAGTTAAACATCCAATTCGTTGGTGTTGTTTTTACAGGAATATGTGTGAATATACTTTGATTGTTTTACACTGAATATCCAATCATATTTAGTGTATTTATATTTTTCACACATAATTATGTTTTTGATTTATCCTTAACCTAAGGATATGGCCTTTATGAGAGATTTCATCTCAACTTACATTCCATTGAGACTTCTTTGTTGATATACACCAAATCACATTTATGTGGTGTATATAATGTACTTTGACATAGTATATCATGAATTCCCTTTATTCTCATGATATTACAAAGTTTTTATTACCTCGATTATTTTCATTCAAGTGTCTCTCTTTTGGTTAGAATCTCTAACTAAAATACCATTTTTAAATGTTTTAAAGACTTATTCATCTAAATCTTTCTCATTAATGTCCATGTTTTAAAAATGGTTTTAAGGATTTATTTATATGGACATTAAAGTTTAAAAATTAAAAATACTTTTAAAAGGTTTCAAAGTGGTATGGGGCACTTTGATTTAAAAATCTATTTTAAAATGGCTTCTTGACAAATAGTGTGACTTTTAAATGTTTTCAAGAAAAGGGGGATATTTCTCTCAAATAGTTTTGATGATTATTTTCATCTATGTCAACATCCTTCATTTTTCATGATTGAGGTTAATGTGATACAATAAAATCTTCCATATTGTATCAAATGAGTTATATTTGACTGTGGATGTTCTATTTTTATACCATTCATGGTTTGTGGTTAAATTATTGACATTTCGTATGCTAGTTTTAATACGAATGTTTATTTTATGCTTAAAACTATTCATATGAGGAATGCATTGGACTTAATAAGTGACGGGTGGAGCCCGCTATAGCTCCTCGATGCATCGGTAGGTCTCATGAGACAAACTAGTGTCTTGGCACAAGGCCTTGGAAAAATCTTATTTGTAGTCTTGGCACGAGGCCTTGGCTATGTGGTTATGATAGTCTGGCATTATGCATTCCATCATTATGAAAGTGGTTATTGATATTTCATGTGATCATTCGACTAGTAGAATATCCATGTGAGTAAGTAAATGGCATTATTTCATTTTACCTTTGCCATTTTATGCTGAAGTTCAAGTTTCAAAGGCTTTTGTTTTAGTTATACATTGCCTTAAGTGTTTATGCTTATTTATGAAAGATTCCGCTATATTGTTATCTTTACTGAGCATCCGAGCTCACCCCTTTCAATGTTTTATTATTTTTTTTTTCAGGATTATGATGAAGTAATTTATGAATGACCTGCAGGGATAGTATGAGGGGATATGAAGACAAGATGTTTTTTTTATGATGTAATGTAAAAATTTATGGATGTATCTAGTTATTCCAAGGCTACTAAACTAATCGGTCTTTCGAGACTTGATCTTTCTCATGATCATGCCAATGTTATGTAATAATGCACCGACTCTGGGTAACTAGGGTCGGGGCGTTACACAAAATCTCTCTGTAACTTCTAGGCCTTCGGTATCAAGTTAAACTCAACTGAAAACAACTGATGTTTTGTCTGAAGTCAAGAAAAATGAAAATGTTTCTAGGTATCTTGGTAGTGTACCGACTAATGTACGAACAAAAAAAAACAACAAGAGACCCCATCCTATAACCACCTGCTCCCTGCCTTGGATCTGGGTAAGGGGACATGAGCTTCTCTTTTGGGATCCTCAAAATACCCCAGTGAAAATACAATGATATTTATGAGTGAGGCCCAACAAAACTATATGATTGATCCTGGGAAGATTCAACAGAAGCTCATATTGTGTGAAAAACTAGACAGTATCAGGTTAGGAGGATTTCCAGAACAACAACTAGGACTAGAAACACTCAAGACACCCAAACCAATAGAATATGAAAATTCGGCTATGCCCCTGGTAGATCCCCTGAATCTGGGTGGCTCTAGTATACTGGACATAACTACTACCTCACTGGTATTGCAACATAACCATAGGGACCTTGATATCACCCATGCACTACCTCCAAGCTCTGAGTAGTGCTCTGATAATTCCTCGGGAAGTTCTCAGCATGGACTTTCTGTTGCAACTACTTCAGGTATGCCCCCTTTTTGCATTTATATTCAGTCAATAAGTCATTTTCAGTCAATTGATCATACTTCCTTGCCTCTGAATACTAGGAAACCAAAAATTCAAGCTGATAATAAACCAAATGACAACAAAATCATCATGAACTCACCTATGAAGGGTTGCAATAACACTATTATTTTAAGCAGACCTTCTAATGATTCTAAATGTTGTCAGGAAAAAATAGAACCCAAATCATACCAAATAGAAAATAAGATCTACTAGGAATAAAGGATCAAAAAATACAAAAAAAGGGAGTTATAACTCCAAACATAGGTTCAAATGAAGAATATTTTTTCGAATTGTCTGGGAATTTCCAACTCTGACACCCTTTCTGTCTTAAAAAGTATAGTTGACACTCACTCCCCTATTTTATTTTCTATTTCTAAACCAAAAGTCAATTTCTCCTCTAAATTTCCGCACTAATGTCATCATTGTTATTTTTCTGTTGGTGCAAAAAATACTCCCCTTTAGTTGATACTATATGGATATTTTCACACTGCTCTATTCAGAATGTCTATATTTTTAACATCTCAGAGCACGCCTTCACCTATGAGTTTGTCTTTGAAGAAACTTTTATTTTTCTCTCCTTTATTTATTCCAAGAATAGATACCAAGAAAGAAGGCCCCTCTGGGATGGTCTTACTTCACTAGGTACCAACATAAACTCTCCTTGGTTAGTTATTGGAGATTTCAATTCTATACTCAACTCAAATGAGAAAAGTGTCCCCTCACATGCTACAATCTCCAAAAGAGAATTCAAATCCACTATGGAAGACAACAATCTCATTGAAATAATTCATATGGGTCCCAAATACACTAGGAATTTGAAGCATTACAATAGGATGGTTGCCTCTAAATTAGATAGAGCCTTCACGAATGTTACTGCTTTTTATTTACAGAACTCAATCACTAGAACCACAATTCACAAGATCCATTCTGACCGCCATCATATCCTGGTCAATCTCTCAGTCGAAACTGTCAGACTTCCTCTTCCTTTTAGATTCAATAATGCTTGGTTCAACAACACTGAATTCACCAACATCATCGAAACCTTTTGGCTCTCTATGACACATTACAATGATGATTTTTTTCTCTTACAAAATAAAATCTCTTAAATAGATTCTTAAGGGTTAGTGTATCCATAATTCTAAACAAACCAATAAATATATCCTACTCCTTGAGAATTAGCTCAACCATCTCCAAACCCACAACACTAGCTTCGATTTTAACATTGATCCAAATCTCGAAGTTTACACCTCAATAAAGCTCAATTACCTACTCACTTTTATGTAGAACGCGAGGAATAAAGCCTTTAAAGTTAAATGGATTTCTGATAGTGATATGAATACTATGTTCTATAACTCTCTTCAAAGAGCCTGTAGAGCCTATAGGCCTCTTGCCACTCTTTGTGATGGAGACAACATTTTATACAATGAAGATGACATTGTTAACCATTTTTTCACATTCATGGAAACTATTTCCAGTGGCCCAGATAACAACAATGATCTATTTATGGGGATCATTCCAATGGTTGTCAATGAAGAAGATAACACCTTTCCTCATAAAACTCCTCTAGATCTTGGAATTAAATATGTGGTCTTCAGTTTAAATCCTAATATTTCCCTTGGACCTGATGGATTTAATAATGGTTTCTTCCAACCCTACTGGGATATTATTCAATCTGATGTTTTCAAACATGTGAAATCCTTTTTCACCAATGATTTTCTTCCTCATGGTCTAAATGCATAATTACACTATCTAATACCTCATGTTGAAAATTCTTCTCAGATACATCTGTTTAGGCTCATCACTCTCATCAACACTCTTTACAAAATTATTACAAAAATAAATTCAAATAGCATCTCGCTCATCAAATTTAAAATAGTCTCTTGGAATCAATTTGGTTTTATCAAAGGTAGATCCATCCAAAGTTTCATTTTTATTAATTTAGAGTGATTTAAAATTTTAAACAAAGTTAACAGAGGAGGTAATATTGAAATTAAGCTTGAAATAAAATATGATTTTCATATAATGGACCAGAGTTTTATAATTAAGGTGCTTCAATATTTTGGTTTTTGTAATGCTTTCCTCGCTACTCTCAAAACCTTATTCAATTCAACTTCCATCTCTATTTTGATCAATGGCTCCCCCATAAGACACTTCAAATGCACTAAAGGTGTAAGACAGGGGGAACCATATTCTGTTATCCTTTTCTCCATTGTAGAGGATTATCTTAATCGTTTACTCACTTGTCTTATTGCTCAAAATAAACTCAAGTTGATTCACATGTCACACAATTTGAATTCTCCCACTCACCTGTTATATACTGATGATATAATTATTTTTCTCCAAGGCGATAAAAGAAACATTTGAACCCTCAAAAAATCTCTTACTCATTATGAAAAGATCTCTAGACAAGTTATTAGTTGGAACAAATCTTCTATATTATTTTTGAAAAATTTTCCTCCTAATAGAAAATGCAGCATTATAACTGATTTAAGTATAAAAAAGGATCTCCTTCTATTATATACCTAGGTTTCCCTATATTCTGGTGAAGACCTAAAGCTTCACATTTCTTTGAAATTTCCACCCAGGTCATAAACCAACATACATCTTGGAAGGGAAATCCCTTTCTATGGAAGGTAGAATTTTTCTTGTTAAATCTTCTATTGGATAAAAAATGGTCTACTCTATGATGTTTTACAAGTTTCCTATTGGTCTTATTAAAGAAATAAACACCCCTATTAAAAATTTTGTTTGGACAGGTTGCATTGTGGAAAGAAAACTTATCACAAAACCTTAGTCAACTTGTTGCAAACCCATTGATAAAGGAGGTGTTGGCATTAAAAATCTCAAACACTTTAATGAGTTACTTCAAGCCAAGCTCACCTGGGATCTCCCACATAGTAATTCTAATTCAACTAGCTTTCGTAAAAATAGATTTCTCAGAAAGCTTACAAAAGTTAACTCAACTTTTATTTCCTCCCCCATATGGCCTTCTATAAAACACTCATTTTCCTCCATTATGAATAATTCCTGGTGGATGGTCTCTAGAGACTCCGCATTGAATTTTTGGTTGGATAATTGGACTGGAACCCCCTTAATATCTAGTACTGCTCTGGGAAAAAGTTCTGAGTACACAAACCTCTCCATGAGAGATGTCCTATACTACCAAAATGATCATCTGCTTGAAAACATCAAGAATGTCATTGCTATTTATACTTTCTCCATCTCTAATGATTTCTTAGTCTGGTAACCTGCTTACAATGGAATTATTAACTCAAAAAACTATTACAAACAACTTTCTTGAAAATGTGAAAGTGATTTAGGGTGGATTAATCACTTTGACAAACCTTGGATAAAACCTTAATGGTTTACCCTCATATGGAGGCTTAATCACAACAGGATCCCAACTAATGATAGCCTTCAATTTCATGGAATTCAACTCTATTCTAAATGATGTCTCTGTAACCAACACAGAGAAGATACCAATCAAATATTTCATTCATGTGCCACTACTTCTGCTCTTTGGAATTATATTTTTGACATTTTTAACTGTAGGTGGCTGATTCACAACTCTATCAAATCTCAATTAAAGGGATGTGAAGAGATGGATAATTCTCAACATATTATGAATATTTTCCTTGCTGAGGTCGTAGAGCTCCACCATGTGTTCTGGTATGATTGAAATTATCTTATTCATAATAAATGCTCGTTATGTCATGATTCAGGGTGTAAGATGATACTTATTACCATACGTGAAGCTTCTTCGATTCAAAAGGGAAACTGAAAAAACACAGTGCATGATTTTGGCATTCTACAGTGACTCTGTATTGATGGAAATTACTACCAACCTCGTCGCACTTTCGAATTCTTTTAGAATTCCCCTCTTCCTGGCTGATTAAAGTTAACGTGGGTGGTGCTTCTAAAGGAAATCTAGAACTTCCAGGTTGTGGTGGAATCTTTACGAATCATGTTGGTCTGAACATTGGATGCTTCTATGAGAGCTGGGGTACTGCCTGTTCTCTGGAAGCTGAAATGATGAGCATGATTCATGTTGTTTCCTTTTCCAAAAAACATGGTTGGTCCAACCTTTGGATTGAGAGTGACTCAACAACCATTGAACAAGCTAATTGGAATGGTTTGATTCATCTTGCATGGTCGATCACCACTCGTTGGATGAGCTGTATCCATACTCTTCTTGACATCAACTACATCATCACTCACACATATCAAGAAGTGAACATGGTTGTTGATGGCCTTGCGAATAAAGGTATTAATCATGATATAACCTCGCTTTATGATCTTCCCACTGATCTAATCCCCTTTCATCACAAATATTGTAACAGGTTTACATCCTTTAGACTCTTGTATCCCTTTTCCTTATAATATTTTGCCTTGGTCTTCTGGCCAAAAAAATCATCAAATAAATGATGGTCCTGAGAGTGGTTAAATCACTGCATTCCAAACATTCCTTTCTCAATGTAAATTGTATAGAAAAGTTCCTCAATCTGAAATCGACATGAAGATTTCTTTTTAAAAACCATTTTGGTAAAATGTTAAAAAATTGGTCAAAATTTATTTTAATTATCATAATATAATGGAATAAATTTTTTAAAACATTTTTAGAAAAAAAAATTGAATGAATACATATTTTTGACCAAAGAGATATATAAAGACAGGTTTTCTTAAAAACATTTTCATTATTATTCTAAGTACCAAATAATAGAATAACTGTATCATTACTTGAAGATATCATGAATAAATATTGGATAATAAAATTCATTATTATTTTTGAGAGATGGATCATGATATTTCTTCAATGGAAGCATATTAAAAAACATTGTCGACAAATGATGAGATCATAACAATGATATCTTACCACATTCGGAAATTTCGATCATAATGCCTATAAGAGAATGAAATTAAAATAAGATTCAAATATAATGTAATTAATTATATTCGTGATAAAACATTTTAAATGGATGTATATACACCTTGTAAAATAATATCGGTGTGTAACATAATTTGTGTCACAAAAAAGGAAAATTGACAGAAAAAATTTGCCTTGCCAATTTGTTATCTTTTGAACCGTAAACCCCATGAAATAGTGGTCAAAAAATGGATAAGTAAATAACTATGAAAATAATGATAATAATAATATAATACTATAATTGTCAGTATATACACCACAAAAATGAAACGATTGGTGAATAATACATAAGTCTTGTATAAATAAAAGCGAGACAAGAAATCCATTTACTACTTGAGTGTATTTGGAGATACCCATGAAATAATAACATCTACTGAAACATTTAATATAATAAAATAAATTAAATTCCTATTATATAATGTCACATGTATGTATATACACCACATAGAATAATCGTGTCGTGAATATGACTTGTATCTCATCGATATTAAAATGAGATGAAATTTTATTACCTTATGTCTTGACTCTGTTCATACTAATTAAAAACTACTATGTAAAAAATATTAGCTTATTATAAATACATCATAGAACTATATAAATATATAAAATACCATATATTATTTACTTATTACTTTCTATTACCCGTTTATTCGCAATTCCATGTTAATGTTATGTTTCTAGTAATAACGATTTTGTTTCTTTTACATGTTTTTACATGTCATTATTACTACTCTATCATAGAACATGATTTAATTATATCTATAATGTAATACATAATATTAATATCAGAAATATTCGTTATATATTTATTTATAATAATATATAAAAGATATAAATAGGTCATGAAATACACCATTCATGGAGACAGTAGGTTCTATGTACGCATGAACACTATTTCTATTTTTTTGTCGTATTGATAGAAGTCAACGTAAATGATATATATATAATCCTTATAGTATAATAATTATTTCATAAATATATCATATTTTTAGTAGACCCATCCATAATACATTCCATGTAATGTGTGAACAAATCACATTGCTTTGAGGATGATGTAGTCCACACATCCACACACAATGATACGGTATTCCTAAAAAATAGAAAGAATGAGGAAATGTGTTATATAAAAAATAGTGAAGAATAAATAAAAAATATATATATTATATATATTATAAAAACTTTACTTTCATCATTATTCCAAACCATGATATGTGGTTATGGATGTTTTAATGACATTAGTTCCAGATGCACCATTCCACCGTTCACACAGATGATGATTGTGTTACACAATTGATAGAAGATGGGGTGGGTGTAGGTTGAAACATTAATTTAAAAACAACTCGGTGTATTTATGATAGTGAGGTTATTATATAATCATTTAATAATAATAATTTAATGGGTGGATAAGGAAATAAATCAAAAGTTCTTATTAAAAAATGTGTCCCCTTTTTCGGGTAACTCCTTTTGGTTTTCACAATTCAACTTAATTAGTTTATTGTATGACCAAGTTGAATCTTCTATGATGGTATTATGGATTTTGAGAGGATATTTTGAATGTTTTATTACTCTCCTAGAGTCTTGATATTTTAAAATAATTGAGGTCATTGAGTGTGCTTTTATAGTAGAGGGGTGTGGCAATCTTGTAAATAAAAAAGGGAAACACTATTGAAGGGTCTCGCTTACATTATGTGCCTCCAATAATGGTAAATATTCAATAAAATTTCTTAATGGTTATAACTATTGATATGATATTTATTTTGGATAATTTTATGTTTCATTTGTGACTTAATATTAATGTTTAAACATAAAGTAAATTCATTTTTTTCTTATTCGTTGTAATTAATTTAAATATATTCCACTGAACTTTTTCTTGTAAAAAAATAGTTTAAATTACTAGAAATTATAAAATATTATGATTAAAAAATTTTAATATATTTTTATAAATTCAAATCACATATTTTTTATAATTTAACATAAAAATAATTCCATATAAGGGATGAAACAACGGGTGTTTGAAGAAAAACATTAAAAAGATAGAAATTTTTTATATCTGATTTCAATGATAAATTAGAAAAAATGAAATAAATAGTTTCAATAAGTGTATTATTGATATAAATATACATTAAAATTAGTTTAGAATATAATTTAACTAGGTCAATAAATTTTATGAAAATGTAGTTTCCAATTACTGTTCAGTGTTTTTCGCATTCATTAAAAAATTACAATTTTCATAAAAATACAAAAAATTCCCCCAATGTAAATTTTTTTATTTATATTTAAAAAATTAAGTTTTTTTTCATATAAAAATTATTAAAATTTAAAAAAATTATTTTTCAAACAAGTATGCCATTAAAAAGAGGTAAAATATCCTTTTAGAATAATACATGTCCATAATCGTAAGCCTTGATTTGTTCTTATTTTATGCCTATCAAACATATTGTATGAATGTAATTTTTTTTAAATTTATAATATATAAATATCCTTAATATCTCTCACTAATAGTGATTAAATTAATTTATTAGAATGAAACACCCTTGTGGGCATAACAATTATTTATTTTTATAAAAACACATCCTTTATATTAAATTGGTTTTTATTTTTATTTATAAATAATTTGAATCCAAATAATTAATTTTATAGACATTATTAAACCATAGTTTCAAAATCTATTTAATATTATTCATATCTTTCATTTTAATGACTAGGTGGTGACGATAATATTATTTTATTAATAATATTATAGTATGGTAAAATTTGGTCTTGTGCGTAATGCAAGCTATTCAAGGAACATATCATTATGTGTAACAATATAAAAACATATGGTTGTGTGTAAAATAATAAAATCTATTTTTTAAATAGACCATGATTAACATGGTTTTTATATAAAAATAAGAAACTGGGGAAAAGTGCAATAAAATCCATTAATGAAATATTATTTATTCAAAAAAAATGAATTCATAAAAATTCAGGTTGTTGTGGGAGAAAATGAACAATATATGGAATATTTTAAATCTCCAGTATACTCTAATCCTATTTTCTACTATTTAAACTTTACAGAAAAATTAAACTATTCAAATCAATAAACTCACCCATAGGTTTTGATGATTACTGATAACAACAACTTCTAAGGTCTATAGAAAGTGTTCAAGATTATTCCATCACAACTACATAGGTGGATATTCAAAATGATATAGTGACATGTATATTAGTCTTTCATTATTGTATAGAGAACATAATATATGATTCCAGGTTGAAACATCCTTTCATATCATTCATGTTTAGTATATATATTCAAACATCACTCAAAACATGGAAGTGGCTATATTTGAGAAAAGGGAAATTGTTAAAATTATTGAATATCATGTGGATAAACATTACCCAATCTATATTTGTGGGTGGAACCTAGAATAGAATATTGTGGTACCCACTTTAGTATAATTTAATGTGTTTATGCATATTTAATGGCTTTCATTGTATGTAGACAACATAAATTACTGTGGGACACAAACCACCCCAATATCTCAAATTACCCTCTGTATCGTTATAATTTCATGGTGGAGGATGAATATACTTTGGATTAATTATAGCAATAATAGATATTATTTCCTTTTGATTAATAATATCAAATTGAAATTATAGAGATAACATAAAATATAAATTTTATGACATTCCCATTATGAGGGAATGTGCTGATGTGTTTCTCGAAAAATTTACTTGTTTTCCTCACAAAAAAGATGTTGAGTTATCTATTTATATTATATCCAGATCTATTAAAATATCCATAACTACATATAGAATGGAAAATATTTGTAACATATTTACATGAACCACCGAGTCTGGTCCAGAATAAAAAATGACCTCATAGGTACCTTCCTATACGCAAGAGCATGCCGACTAGTAGTGAGGGTCTCGAGTGGAATCATGGGGAGACTATAAACTCAAAGTTATGTCATAGGGTAAATAAAATATACATAAAATATAATAAAAACAATCAAATTTACATATAAAAGCAGATAAATTTCCTACATGTTATACAATAATAGTGGTTCCCATTATGAAAATCATATCCATAGAATATGTAGTAGATAATAAAAATAAATAAAAGTGGAGTCATGTAGTGCTCATCCTAGTCCACCACTCTCTATATATTTCATTTCACATCCATACACCACAACAAAATTACCATTTTCAGGTCTCTGGTCATGAATTCTACAAGTGCACTAAAATTCCTGATTAGGGTTTGAATAAATGACATAATAGGACACAACAAAAGGCCCTTAACATCAGTGGATAAAATGTACAAGTGATCTCCATAAACATAAATAGGGTACAAATATTAAAAAAATTATCAAAAAGGAAAAATAATGTATATCGATTCCTTAGGGTCTGACAATACCTACTTCGGCATAGATGTAAATATTATTTGGTACTTTAATTGTAGAACATCAATAACCATCATAAAAGACCCCCTTGATATAATAGACCAAAAAAATGTATGACACATTCTCGTTGGCTAGGATAGTCAATGTAAAAACCACCCACTACCTAAAAGATCTATCCAATGGATAACCCAAAAGTATGTGAAACATCCCGCAATCTCGAATAGGCCATGTACTTGCTGAACCATGTTTTTTACATTCCACTCATGTTCATACTCCCAAACATGTGTCATGTCTTGTATGTCATACAATATTATCGACATCTCAAAATTCAATCCGAAATGTGTCACATATCACATTTCATATAATATCAACAAATACATGAGTCACATATCAATGTTGTCCAATGTCTACCAAGACATGCGCCACTTCTCACATGCAGTCCAAAGAGACCAAACCTACACAATCAGTTGCATCAGAAAAAATAACATCTTATATGGTAAAGCACACATTACAGAATAACATCATGTCAATATAATAATATCATCAACATAGTTATAACAATCCATTTATAAGAATCTAAATCACATGTCAAAGGGAACACACACAATCCTCATTTGATTAAACATTAAATATGCACACTTAACAATATTTTCAATAACACATATAAAACATATCCAAACATCAAGGGATTTCTACCTTAGGTACAATAATTATTGATGAATAGTGCTGATGCCAATATTTAAATTAACCGTTGAATACTAATTTCCATCAAAGATAATTTTCGGATTAAATTTCTGCTTATCAAGATAAATCCAATTACATCGATGGTGTGTCAATCCAATCAATAGCACAAATGATATTCAAGAAAGAATATTTGAGATTATAATGAAAAAAATAAAATAAAAATACATTAAAGGGATGGGAAGATATAGGATAGGCATATGAGAGAGGATTTTCACCACTTACACACCAAAAAAGTCTCATATTCCCATTATATATTGCAATGAACAAAACTTTTGACAATGGAATTTATCCCTTCATAAAGTAATGTATCATATTATTAATCACATAAAATCAGATAGAGACCAAAATAAAAACATTATAAATGAATAATTAATTTAATTATAAGTATTTATAGAAGTTAAAGAACCAATGCCTATGAAATAATAACCTGATCTTAAGAATTGTAATAATACCCTTATGAATAGTAAACTAGCCAAATGAATAGAAAACTCATCCATGGAATTATAAATAATATTTTTTCATCTTATAAGTGAACATATGATATCTTTATTTCATAGTATGAGTATGAAAACATTTTAAAATTTATTAATTATGTACTGGTATTTTTATAAGTCATAAATATATGATTAAAATTTTATGATTAATTTAATAATTTATATGAAATTTTATTTTCAAAAAATTTATTCATAAACTAATATTTTTATGTATTAAGATTTTGAATAATTTTATGATACCTTAATTAATTTTTCAAAGTGTTACAAAATCAGTTATAATTTTAAAATGAGTATTTTCTAAGAAAATGATGATTTTAGTTTAAAATTAATTTAATAATATTTAAAAAATATTATCATAAAATATAGTTCATTTTTGAATTCTACACATCTATAAATTGTCTAGCGGAATCTTTTCAATTTTTCAGAAATACAGTAATTTTTGGGGAAGAGTAAAATTCAAAATTTTATGATAAATACTAAAAACCTGAATTTTTTTGTCATGGTTGAGTCATAGATGATGTGAGTGACTATTGGTTTGAAAAAACATGCAATAATTTCCATATTTAGTCACATGAATCATCAATATTTGTTTTCATGGGAAAAAATAATAAACCAATGATTTAAATAATAAGAAAACTCTCATCTCCTCTACTATAAATACCACCACTCACACCCTCTACTCCGCACACCTCTAAATGTTTGATTAGTGCCCGAATTATTCATATTAATCTTACCTAGACCATCCCCCATGTATAGGTTTTCATAGTCTCAACAAAAGACCAATCCTAGTTTCCATGAGGTGGATCTAAATATAATAATTCAATAGGTAAATCCTCTCTCGTTTTCTTTTAATTTCTTTTCAATTTCAATTTCATTTATTATTCGATCCTCACCAAAATTCATAAAAATGGAATGATAACAATAGTTACATAAATATAATGTAATTATAACATTTTAATGGAATATCCAATATTTAACTCCTCCCTCCCTCTCTCTGTTATCTTAAAAATGAAATCATCGATCGTGATGTGTTAATTTACCGACATCGTGGGTGATGCAATTTTATTTTCCTTAAACATATTCAAGGTTGATTATAATACAATTAAATGATTTATGGAATATTTTAAAGTGTATCTTATAACCCAAATACATTATGGAAATAAATTATAATCATAATACAAAATGATAAAACAAAACGAGGTTGTTGTGTTCGAAAAACCACCAAAATTAACCTAAAATGATCATCAATAACTCTTTCATCCTCGTGGATTATAACAAAATAATTTGTAATATAATTTTATATTATTTAGGATCATTAATTACATACTATAAAAACTTCTAACTATCATCCTCACTTTAAAAAATATTCATTCATGTATATAAACAATCCGATCATGAAATCTATTAGAACGAACACTCTCAAACGATTAAATTAAACTCTATGACTCATCTGGAGGACCATAGAAGAACATAATAAAACTATAATGAATGAGATTCATGTATAATAGGTTCTATAATTTTTAATTAATAAATCTAATGTGATTATAAATAACAATAATGTTAAGAAATCATTCAGACAGAAGGTATGTGGAATTCCCAAACCCAACCCTCTTTCTTTTGGTTTTCTATATATCACCACATTTTCTGTATGATTTATCCCTAAAAATAATTTATTCATAATTATCTTACCTTTTATAGGATGTAAATTTTTTATAAATGAGTTTATGACAACCAAAATATTTTTCAAAAAAACTATTCATTAAAAAAACACACTTCTCGATGTTGTTTCTTCTTCACTCACATTTGATGATTCTTATATCAAGTTTGTAACAACCCAAGATTTTATGAAAAATATTCTTTTTTATTTTACTAATGTCTTGTGTTATACGCTACACCAAAAGGAGCTTGCACAACACGCATCCTTGACTTGCCTTGCATTACACGCAATCGCAACCTTCCTCGATAGCGTGTGTGGTACGTAATCCTGAGTTTCACGAAACAATGATATGCTATTAAAATATTATTAAAACTAGCCGTTATGAATAGTAATAACCACTTTTTAAAATTCTGTAAATCTTATATTTCAAAATGAACTTCATTTTTGGATTCGGAGTATCGAATTTAGCCTATGGTGAAATTTTGGTACATTTCGGATAACTTTCATATTCTGATGAATAGTGAAAATTACTAAATTATAATTAAAAAACAACTTTTTTAATCGAAATAATTAATAGTGATAAATTATTAATTTGAGTAGTTTTAAAGTATATTTAGAATATATTTTTACAATTTAATACAATGTTGGTCATTGGATGTAATTTCACATTTAAACTAGACATAAACAAGTGGCAATCTTTTGATAGATATTGTTTCTTAAAAACACGCTATTTGTTTTAACAGCGGGATTTAATTATAAAATTAATTAATGCAACTTTTATGTTATGAATTTGGTAAAATAGACTTCATTTTTGAATTCGGAATATGAAATATAGCTTGGGATGAAATTTTGGCATTGTTCTGAAAAACATCAATTTTTGATGAATAGTGAAACTACTAAGTGGTAGGTTAAAAACTGAATTTTGCATAAAACTTAATTTTACCGCTTCTGTGAATGGAATTTCAAAAATCCGAGAGACACGGTTAATATCAAGGACTAAAATGTGCTTCAATGAGATGAAAATAATTTTTTGGTGAATAGTAACTTTTTACTATTTTTACCGCGATTAATAGTAAATAGGGTAACTAAGGGTAAATATGTTATTAATATTACCCTAACACATGTCCTAATTCTATTGGACAAGTGTAATTCGACCAAAAACAAACTTAGGAATAAAATATGACCATTTAGGCCCACTTGGATTAGATTAGGACATTTATTATTAATTTATTTAAAGAAGGGTTAAAATAGTTAAAATCAAAGATTAATAAGTAAATCATTTTTAATATAGGGTTATACATAAGATAAATTCGATTGTAAATATTCATTAGAAATCTAAAAAGATTTCCTACATGATGGTATTTTATTTGTAATTTTTAGAAATCAAATAATTTAATTTATTTATGACACAAAGATGATGCAGTAATTATCTTATTAATGAAATATTGACATAATTGATAATATAAATACCAAAATAAATGTAATTTAAGACTTTTTATGAATTCCACTAATTTTATAGGTTACTATGATATATTAATGTTGATTTAATCAACTTGGTTCGAACATTTAATTCTGTTATGACTTTCACAAAAATCATATATCAAATAGTGTCAAAATTGACACAAAATAGTTCTTAAAACAAATATTATATTATTAATTGTTATTTTATTCCTAAAAATCTAAGGTTCGGCCAAATGACTTAGATAAGGATATATATATTAATAATAAACAATTTGGGGTTCGTTTGGCATGTTATAGTAAGTGTATTAACCATATAGTGAAAGAAAACAAAAAGACACGGTAAAAGTTAAATTATTTAACTTAGAGTTAAATCTAATTGATAAGGTTTAAAATAAGATCCAAACATGTCTAAATTTGATTGGTTGATGAGATTACAACCCTATCTCATCTAAGCTTCGAATATGAGTATTTTTTGGAGGTTTTTAAGTGGGGTTAGATTTATTATAAATTAATATTTTTAAGAATTCCTAAGGCGCCCCTCTCCTCCCCTATAAAAGGACACCTCCTCCCCCACCTCCTCACACCAATTTGAGCACTCAAGCTCGGCCAACCCCTGCCAATTTATCCTCTCCACTTCCCTAGCAACATCCTAGAGGTTCTGGTCTTCTTCAAAGACCAATTTTAGTGCCTTAAGAGGAGGTCTCAAAGAGGCGCTTCAAAGAAGAGGTAATTACCGTTACCAATTCTTTCATCTTTATTTCTTCTTCCACTTCTTCTTCTTAGGTTGTTTCATTATGAAGTAATAACATCAGTATCACTCATATACTGATATGTTATTATAAGTATGAAACAACCCTATTTCACCATCTATCCATCCTACGGAAAAAGAAATCACCGCGCGTGCGTACGTACGGAATACCGTCTCCACGCCGTGGTGTAATCTATTTTCCACCACCACCTTACATGGATGGGTATAATGGTGTAAAGAATAACTATAAATAGTTATTACAACATCATATTGATTCTGAATATATTGTATAATCCACTCCAATTCAATTCAATATTTATAGAAATGATATCATCGCTCGTGCGTACGTACGGACTACCGTCTCCACGACGCGATGAGATTCATTCTCCATGTTAACCATTTAAGAATGATTATAATGTATATATAAGAAATAATAATGAAGTATATGACATTATAAAGCTACTGGATTTATGTATATATATACATATGAATGTCATCTACTTAATTCCATTCAAGACAATAAGGAAAGAAAAACAGCGTTCATGCGTACGTACGGACTACCGTCTCCATGAACGGTGTTTTTCATTTCATTTAAATATCTATTATATATATATATATATACTGAATATATATGATATATAAATCATATTTTATATTCTGTAAGTAATTAAATCATGATATAAGTAATAATAATGTCAAGAACAACAAGTCAAAACACCTACGATAAATGAAACGATTTTTACCCAAAACGTTCTTTAACATGGAATTTACAAAAGAACGGGTAATATAATGTCATAAGTGAACCATATATGATATCATAACAATGAATATGATTCTGTAATAAGTCAATAACATGATTTAAATCATTATACAGGAGGTTCGGACACTTACAAAGCAAGTCGGACCTAAGGTAAGGGAAATATCACAATCTCATTTTTATCCGAGATTGTTTATTCGTAAGTATTTACTGGGGTGTATTTTATCATCCACATCCATGTTCCCTCAATATGTAATATTGTTTCCATCCACTTGAAATAGTTTAAATCCAATTTTACCCTTGGGTGAGTTTTTAGTAAAGAATATGAAAGGAATCTTTTGTCATTTTTTTTCGTACGAGGTACTTTTTGACTTTTCCGACAAAAGTACGAAGAATGTTTTTTTTAACTTATACGGCATGAATGGATTTTTAAAACATTACTTCAAAGAAGCTTCCTTTACAAGTTTTCAAGTTTATTTTTAATCAACTTCTTTTATTTTAAAGTTGTATGACATGTTATGAATGGAAAAATGTTTTTGAAGAAGAAAGGATATTTTCCTCAAGAATTCAATTCAAGTGTTTTATCAAAATTATTTTCCATCTAAGATAATAAAGGGTTCTGTTTCTATCCATATTTTTACATTGATTTGACTATGTTGTGATGGAATTATGTTTATGAATTCCTTTATCTTATATGAATGGTTTTAGGATGTCATGTTGTTTAAGAATCCCATTTTTATTACATGGGTTATGCAATGATGTATGATTTATGATTTGGTGGCACACATAAGAAAGGATTCATTAAGAGATGGGTGGGACCTATATCTCCCTCCAATGCATTGGGTAATGATTTTATATCTCATGAGATAGACATGGCTGGAATGGTAGGTTATACCGGTTCAGTGAAACAGGACTGAAACGAGGATTACTCGATTCAGAAAGGGACTTTGTCCACTAAGATAGTCTTGGCAATGAGTCTTGACTAACAAGAAATGATTCTCTATGATTATGTGTGTATGCCACAATGAGTAATGTTTTAAGTTATGATTTCATTTTCACTTCTATGATTTATCCCATGTTATGATATTATGAGCTCTTTTGCAGGTTAAGATTTCCAAAAAAGCTATGTTCTTTTGTATATGATGTGATTGATATTTCTTTTGTTTACCCTTACTGAGCATTTGAGCTCACCCTTTCATGTTTTCTTTTCCCTAGGATATAAAGAAAGGTTTATAGGTAAAAAAAAAGGGAAGATCTTTATGGGAGATATTGAAGATCTTTCACCACGATTAGAAGATTACGTTCCGAGTTTCCAAAGACTCTAAACTATTACGATCCTTGTGTGTGTGTTTTTGTTATGTACTAAGTATTCCGCAAAAGTAATGTAATGTCCATGTACGATAAGCTTCGGGTCTCTACAGTTGGTATCAGAGGAAAGGTTTAGTCAACCTTTGAAAACTAGGATGCGAAAACGTTAGTGAGATCCCTAGAGATATTTCTAAGGTATGTCTAGGGATGTCCCTAGGGATAAGTATACGTATAGGTTATAGTAATAGAATTACGCTAACGATCATAGAATTAAACTTAAGATGTTGGATATTGAAGGTACTCCCCCTTTATTATGTTGTTTTCCCTATCATGATTTTTTCCTCTCACACTATTCTTTTTGGGTTTTAGACGATGGCTGGAACCCGAAGGAACCGTGTTGATCAATGCAATGGACAATGCAATGATTTCCCTCCTGAACAAACAAATGTTATGGGAGATGGAGTGCAAAATCTTATTGCTATACTTACACAAGCTATGAATCATTCTGGACTTCCAAATGAGCAGAGAAGGGAACAATATTCTATTGAGTCCTTCATGAGGCAACGTCCACCTTCTTTCAGTGGGTCTTCTGATCCACTTGTGGCTGAACAATGGATCAGTACTACTGAAAAGATATTTTCAGTTCTTCAATGTTCTGATCATGATAAAGTCATCTTAGCAGTATATCGTTTGGAAGGTGAAGCTGATCAATGGTGGAATCTTATCAAGAATACGAGGCCAAGAGATGAAATTGAGTCCATGGAATGGGACGAGTTCAAGAACTTGTTTTTCAGTAAGTACTTCCCTCGTATTCTTAGAACAAAGATGGAGAAAGAATTTCTTGAACTGAAGCAAAGGGACGATGAATCTGTTGGTACCTATGAAGCAAATTTTACAAGACTTGCAAGGTATGCTTCTGGAATTATCATCCAACCTGAAAGTAAAGTTGATCGATTTTTCTGTGGCTTAAAACCAAGTCTTCGAAGGGCATTAGCTATAAGAGACTTCAGTAGCTATGAAGAAATTGTGCGTTGTGCTATCAAGGTAGAAATGGAAGTTGGTGTTACATATCCATCTCATGGTTTTGACAAGAAACGAAAGATGGAGTTCAAGGAGAAATCTCATAATAATGGTGAAAAGAAGATGAATGTTTCCTTATGCACAAAGTGTGGAAAGAAGCATGGTGGAGATTGTCTTAAAGGGACTAGAAAATGTTTTAAGTGTGGAAAAGAAGGTCATCGAGCAGCTGAGTGTCGAAGTAATGGAAAAAGGGTTTCTAATGATGTGAATAAAGCAAACACTGCAGAGAACGCACCGCCAACACTTCAATGCTTCAAGTGCAAGGAAATGGGGCATTATGCTAATAATTGCCCTAATCCAAGGGTTAGTGATGATCAACATGAGCAACCACTGAAGGCAAAGGACAAAGGGAAATCACATGCGATCACTATTGGCAATGTTGAATATGACAACGATGTGGTGGAATGATTAAGTGTTTATGTAATGGGATAATGTTGTATCATTGAGTATTGCAATATTTATTGATGTGGTATTCAAAGTGATTGAGATATTTTTTGGAAATAAGATGATATGCGCATAATGAAGATGAGAAAATGAAATGTTTAATAGTATTCATGAGCTCATGATTGATATAAGGACTAAGTGATATCATGGTTTGAGTATATAGAATTTTGAGGATTTTGGTATGTGGAAAGTGTTAACTTTTAACTGCACTCATGTTTTCACTAAGGTATTCATGAGAATACACGATTAAGGACTTTGAATGTTTGGAATGTGACCAACAAGACATATCTTATGATATGTGGGGATCAACGACAGTATTAAATCTCTGGTAATCGTTGTCACTATATTATGAGAGTGGACTGCAGTATTATAAGCCTAAAGATTAGACTGGATTATGTTGGACATAAGTTAGTATTGTTTAAGGATAGAAGATTTTCGATATTATTGATGGGATGTTATAGTAACGTAGTTTTAGAAAAAGGGACAACCTGCAGGACGGGCGACAGCCCATCGCTTCGGACAAGGCTGTAGGAATCGAACCCACAACCAAAGTGCGACTGGCCTTTATTGCCTACCACTGGCCTACAGGAAGTCCCTGTTTAGTAGAAACTAGTTTTATTATATTAAGCAGTATGATATATGAAGTATAAGTCCATTTTAGAAACCATATGTGATTAATCTCACTATAGATCGACTTATGTATATAATTTTTACTAACCTTTTGTTTGAGACAGATGGAATGACTCGTCATTCTATCACATGATCTGCTAACACTTCACGAATAACAAATTCAACTTCATTTATTTAAGAGATGAAGTAGAAATTGTTCAAGGCACGAACAAAAGTGAGATTGTACCAAAATAAAGTAAGTATTTATTCTAAGCAAATTTTCAACTTTAGGGAAATGATCTTGAAAACCAAAAAAATGTTGTCCTAGTGATCTTATACCTGATGAATCAGATGGTACCTTATATCATCACAAATCTATGGATTTTTGATTACTGGCTTTTCCATAGCCATGTTCTCTACCACTCTCCATCAGAACATGATGGTTAGATTTCTCTTCCATATCCATATTTTCACCTATGTGGAAACCCAGTGATTAGTTTATTTGGGTAATCGTTACATTTCATACTTTAGTTTTTAAAGCCAAGTTTTGGTATTCCCTTTTACGATGTGGGTTTCTATTAAAGAAACTTTCGAATAGTAAACCATTTATAACCCCGACGAATTTCGAGGGCGAAATTCATTTTAAGGGGGGTAGAATGTAACAACCCAAGATTTTATGAAAAATATTCTTTTTTATTTTACTAATGTCTTGTGTTATACGCTACAGCAAAAGGAGCTTGCACAACACGCATCCTTGACTTGCCTTGCATTACACGCAATCGCAACCTTCCTCGATAGCGTGTGTGGTACGTAATCCTGAGTTTCACGAAACAATGATATGCTATTAAAATATTATTAAAACTAGCCGTTATGAATAGTAATAACCACTTTTTAAAATTCTGTAAATCTTATATTTCAAAATGAACTTCATTTTTGGATTCGGAGTATCGAATTTAGCCTATGGTGAAATTTTGGTACATTTCGGATAACTTTCATATTCTGATGAATAGTGAAAATTACTAAATTATAATTAAAAAACTACTTTTTTAATCGAAATAATTAATAGTGATAAATTATTAATTTGAGTAGTTTTAAAGTATATTTAGAATATATTTTTACAATTTAATACAATGTTGGTCATTGGATGTAATTTCACATTTAAACTAGACATAAACAAGTGGCAATCTTTTGATAGATATTGTTTCTTAAAAACACGCTATTTGTTTTAACAGCGGGATTTAATTATAAAATTAATTAATGCAACTTTTATGTTATGAATTTGGTAAAATAGACTTCATTTTTGAATTCGGAATATGAAATATAGCTTGGGATGAAATTTTGGCATTGTTCTGAAAAACATCAATTTTTGATGAATAGTGAAACTACTAAGTGGTAGGTTAAAAACTGAATTTTGCATAAAACTTAATTTTACCACTTCTGTGAATGGAATTTCAAAAATCCGAGAGACACGGTTAATATCAAGGACTAAAATGTGGTTCAATGTGATGAAAATAATTTTTTGGTGAATAGTAACTTTTTACTATTTTTACCGCGGTTAATAGTAAATAGGGTAACTAAGGGTAAATATGATATTAATATTACCCTAACACATGTCCTAATTCTATTGGACAAGTGTAATTCGACCAAAAACAGACTTAGGAATACAATATGACCATTTAGGCCCACTTGGATTAGATTAGGACATTTATTATTAATTTATTTAAAGAAGGGTTAAAATAGTTAAAATCAAAGTTTAATAAGTAAATCATTTTTAATATAGGGTTATACATAAGATAAATTCGATTGTAAATATTCATTAGAAAGCTAAAAAGATTGCCTACATGATGGTACTTTATTTGTAATTTTTAGAAATCAAATAATTTAATTTATTTATGACACAAAGATGATGCAGTAATTATCTTATTAATGAAATATTGACATAATTGATAATATAAATACCAAAATAAATGTAATTTAAGACTTTTTATGAATTCAACTAATTTTCTAGGTTACTATGATATATTAATGTTGATTTAATCAACTTGGTTCGAACATTTAATTCTGTTATGACTTTCACAAAAATCATATATCAAATAGTGTCAAAATTGACACAAAATAGTTTTTAAAACAAATATTATATTATTAATTGTTATTTTATTCCTAAAAATCTAAGGTTCAGCCAAATGACTTAGATAAGGATATATATATTAATAATAAACAATTTGGGGTTCGTTTGGCATGTTATAGTAAGTGTATTAACCATATAGTGAAAGAAAACAAAAAGACACGGTAAAAGTTAAATTATTTAACTTAGAGTTAAATCTAATTGATAAGGTTTAAAATAAGATCCAAACATGTCTAAATTTGATTGGTTGATGAGATTACAACCCTATCTCATCTAAGCTTCGAATATGAGTAATTTTTGGAGGTTTTTAAGTGGGGTTAGATTTATTATAAATTAATATTTTTAAGAATTCCTAAGGTGCCCCTCTCCTCCCCTATAAAAGGACACCTCCCCCCCCTCCTCCTCACACCAATTTGAGCACTCAAGCTCGGCCAACCCCTGCCAATTTATCCTCTCCACTTCCCTAGCAACATCCTAGAGGTTCTGGTCTTCTTCAAAGACCAATTTTAGTGCCCTAAGAGGAGGTCTCAAAGAGGCGCTTCAAAGAAGAGGTAATTACCGTTACCAATTCTTTCATCTTTATTTCTTCTTCCACTTCTTCTTCTTAGGTTGTTTCATTATGAAGTAATAACATCAGTATCACTCATATACTGATATGTTATTATAAGTATGAAACAACCCTATTTCACCATCTATCCATCCTACGGAAAAAGAAATCACCGCGCGTGCGTACGTACGGAATACCGTCTCCACGCCGTGGTGTAATCTATTTTCCACCACCACCTTACATGGATGGGTATAATGGTGTAAAGAATAACTATAAATAGTTATTACAACATCATATTGATTCTGAATATATTGTATAATCCACTCCAATTCAATTCAATATTTATAGAAATGATATCATCGCTCGTGCGTACGTACGGACTACCGTCTCCACGACGCGATGAGATTCATTCTCCATGTTAACCATTTAAGAATGATTATAATGTATATATAAGAAATAATAATGAAATATATGACATTATAAAGCTACTGGATTTATGTATATATATACATATGAATGTCATCTACTTAATTCCATTCAAGACAATAAGGAAAGAAAAACAGCGTTCATGCGTACGTACGGACTACCGTCTCCATGAACGGTGTTTTTCATTTCATTTAAATATCTATTATATATATATATATATACTGAATATATATGATATATAAATCATATTTTATATTCTGTAAGTAATTAAATCATGATATAAGTAATAATAATGTCAAGAACAACAAGTCAAAACACCTACGATAAATGAAACGATTTTTACCCAAAACGTTCTTTAACATGGAATTTACAAAAGAACGGGTAATATAATGTCATAAGTGAACCATATATGATATCATAACAATGAATATGATTCTGTAATAAGTCAATAACATGATTTAAATCATTATACAGGAGGTTCGGACACTTACAAAGCAAGTCGGACCTAAGGTAAGGGAAATATCACAATCTCATTTTTATCCGAGATTGTTTATTCGTAAGTATTTACTGGGGTGTATTTTATCATCCACATCCATGTTCCCTCAATATGTAATATTGTTTCCATCCACTTGAAATAGTTTAAATCCAATTTTACCCTTGGGTGAGTTTTTAGTAAAGAATATGAAAGGAATCTTTTGTCATTTTTTTTCGTACGAGGTACTTTTTGACTTTTCCGACAAAAGTACGAAGAATGTTTTTTTTAACTTATACGGCATGAATGGATTTTTAAAACATTACTTCAAAGAAGCTTCCTTTACAAGTTTTCAAGTTTATTTTTAATCAACTTCTTTTATTTTAAAGTTGTATGACATGTTATGAATGGAAAAATGTTTTTGAAGAAGAAAGGATATTTTCCTCAAGAATTCAATTCAAGTGTTTTATCAAAATTATTTTCCATCTAAGATAATAAAGGGTTCTGTTTCTATCCATATTTTTACATTGATTTGACTATGTTGTGATGGAATTATGTTTATGAATTCCTTTATCTTATATGAATGGTTTTATGATGTCATGTTGTTTAAGAATCCCATTTTTATTACATGGGTTATGCAATGATGTATGATTTATGATTTGGTGGCACACATAAGAAAGGATTCATTAAGAGATGGGTGGGACCTATATCTCCCTCCAATGCATTGGGTAATGATTTTATATCTCATGAGATAGACATGGCTGGAATGGAAGGTTATACCGGTTCAGTGAAACAGGACTGAAACGAGGATTACTCGATTCAGAAAGGGACTTTGTCCACTAAGATAGTCTTGGCAATGACTCTTGACTAACAAGAAATGATTCTCTATGATTATGTGTGTATGCCACAATGAGTAATGTTTTAAGTTATGATTTCATTTTCACTTCTATGATTTATCCCATGTTATGATATTATGAGCTCTTTTGCAGGTTAAGATTTCCAAAAAAGGTATGTTCTTTTGTATATGATGTGATTGATATTTCTTTTGTTTACCCTTACTGAGCATTTGAGCTCACCCTTTTATGATTTCTTTTCCCCAGGATATAAAGAAAGGTTTATAGGTAAAAAAAAGGGAAGATCTTTATGAGAGATATTGAAGATCTTTCACCACGATTAGAAGATTACGTTCCGAGTTTCCAAAGACACTAAACTATTACGATCCTTGTGTGTGTGTTTTTGTTATGTACTAAGTATTCCGCAAAAGTAATGTAATGTCCATGTACGATAAGCTTCGGGTCTCTACAAAGTTATTCTTTTATTAATTTGGGAACCCATTGTAGGTGGAACTATAATCACTGAAATAAAATCCATTCCTTTCCTTGGGTTATTTTATTTCCATGATTGATATGTGTTCTATATGGAATGCATGATAATGTAAATGTTTTGATGTGATGGGTGTGCTCGGAATTATATAATGCAATGTAAATGATAAGATTTTGTAGATGCACCCCGAATTATATGCCGCTAAAATGCATTGATGAATGTGATGAATATCATGTGTTAAAGTGAAATATGGGTGAAAATGATGCTCTATTTTTTCACAAATATGTGTGCTAGTGGACCACTAAGACATGATTTTCCATTTTTATGGATTTCCACATTACAAAAATTTATCTAACAGTTCCACTCATGATGATGATATTATGATTATTCTCATGTCATATTGTTTCATGATCTTATCTATACAAATAATGGGATTTTTATCTCTCCCCCTTTAAATATATATTCTCAGGTGAATACATGTACTGAGGAGAACATATGGGACAATAAGAATCTAGATAAAAATGAATTAAATAAATGTTTATGTTTTATGTTGTAAAAGTTAATTATGTTCCTAGTTATCGAAAGACACTAAAACTTTGGATTATATTTGTTCAATGTTTTATTGATGATTATTTTACAATAATTTAAGAAAAATAAGGGTATATATATATATATATCTCATTATTTCATGTAATTCCTCATTCCATTATTACACTTTCAAATTCTATTCTTCTTTACATTATGTGATACACACCACATGATTCATTAAATAAAATATTAAATATTTTACCCATAAATATATATTTAAATTTCATCCATATATATATACTTTTCATTTATGTTCATTATATATATAATCTCACCTAAAAATACATATATATACCCACTAATAAAAAAAATATACCCCCACACCTATATATATATCACCCATATGTATACATGTTATAGAAATAAAAACATCCATATATACATATATACAATCTCACATGAAAATATATACATATATATTTATCCCATAATTATATACACATAATATATATACATACCAATATTATTTTCACAAAATAAATAAAAATAACAGAAAAAATATTTATTATTATTACTAAATATCTCACATAATTTTCACTATTAGCATTTCCAATATAACATCCATTAAATGTTGATAATTGTCAATAAATTTTTATTAAGGACAAAATTTCATTTATTTAGTATACGTAATGTTATCATCGTGATTAATTTGGCCACTAATAAATATGAAGTAAATCTCCATCGCAACACAATTATTAATAAAACATGTAAAATTTTTCCCATTTTTTCATAGAAAATAAATTTATTAATAAAAAAATTATTATTATACTCAATAAACATTCAAATAACAATTATTATTACCCTCACACGTTATTAAACAAAACTACCAATGGAAAAAAAATTATTTGGATCCTAGGTTAAAACATGCATCTTTGGACCTAATGGGGGGGGGGTCACATATTTCTCATACGAGAGACCATTTAGTTTATATATAACATTTTTCAACAAAATTTTTAATAAAGCAATTAAATAACTTTTCATCATGTTTTATTAACCAAAACACACGATGTGATCAAATTTTATGTCGCGCCTAGGGTGAATCTTACATCCTAGACCAAACATAGGAATTACATTTCCCATTTAAGACACCATTTGGGTGATGTTTTATTATTTAATGAAATTGCACATGTATGATATAATATTTTTAATATTTTTATTTTTTGATTCCAAAACTCTACAAGTCTCAAAATATCATACCAAATAAACTCCTTCAAAAATATTCCATAGAATATTCCAATGTTTTAATAGGTAGTCTACCCTTATGTAAATCCTTTAAATCATTTTAGTTAATTTTTATTGAAAATTTACCATTAAACATAAACATAATTACAATTTTTTTAACAAAGAGGGTTTTGTTATAATTAAAAATTGAGGGTATTAAAACTCTCTCTCTCTAATGACTTCTTATCCATGAGAATTATCTCTAGATGTCTTTTTTGAACAACTCAAAAAAATAATATAGAACATTAGAATCCCACTCCAACATCTCTAAGGTTTCATATATCAAATAGAAATAAATGTTGGAATATAAAAACCTTATATAGTCTATGAGATGAAACACCATTCTCCTTGGAGTGCACCCATAATCCCACGTATGATCCTATAATAATTATCCCTTGTCTTAGTTCATGAATAGTGTTCACAATAATCATATATATATATATACACCAACACAACATCATACCATGTTCAGCTAATGAATAAAAATAATGTCATATAATAACAACATTAAAATTAGATATATCATTCAAATAAAAACTACACAAAATAGGTAACAAAAATCAAGGAATTTTATTAAATAACTATAATATTGAACAAGAACAAGTTTATATATAACATGTGAACATAATTTCTTATTCATGATGCGTGAATTCAACAAAAAATCCCATTAATCACATAGCACCATGTTGTGCATCACCCGATGTGATTTTAATCAAGGTTAATAGAAAAATATAATTTCCTACCTTATGGAAACTAAGAGGTCCACTATACAATGCTTATAAAAAATTAAATTGTTCCCATATCTAAGCCCCAACCATACTAAGTCCTATCTATCCTCTCCCAAATAAAGGAAAAGTGATGAATTAAGTTATTGATTCAAAGTACTCTGATACCATTATGTAACATATCGAACCAATCCACCGTGGATGGCCCTGAATGAAACATCAACTCATGCATGGAACCACATAAGAAAAATGATACCAAATAGAATATAGGGTATTTAGTGAAACAATTGGGATACTATACCCTCACTATCATGTCATAGGATAAACTAAAATAACAACCAATTTAATAAACATAATCATAGTATATACAAAATCTAATAAATGGAATACATGTCATATAATAATATAAACTCCTACACTAGATAACATTAAAAGAGTATAAGTATAATATAATAAAGATAAACAATAATATATTCATTTAGGTCCCTTCCCATTCCTCCAATTTCTTTTTACTCCTCTATTTAACAGTCCACAATAGGGCCATTTCCATTCACTAGGTCTCTTGTCATGAATTATACATGCACAACAAAATTACTATGTATGGTGTGAGTGAATGACTCAGTAGAACACTACTAATTACCCTAAACATTAGTGAATAAAATATACAAGATAATTAGATTAACATAAATAGACAAAAATATAAAATCAATATATCACACAAGTACCAAAAAAACATTTTGGGTCCTTGAGGACTTAATCTACCTACTCTGAGACCATACTGATAGAAACAAACCTACATTGTCATTATTCAAGTAGAAATGTTAGTAACTAGATTGATAGATCCCCTTAGTGGAAAATCCAAAAATTATGTGCAAAACATTCCCATCGATTGGGATAGACTAAGTACATATCGACAAATTTCTACACATCCCTCTAGAAGTATAACCCAAAATTATGTCACACATACCATCAGCTAGAATAACCCAATTTCATCCCATCCAATGTCTGACACAATCCACTCAAGTGAATAATCCACTACATGTGTCTAGTCTCGCAAGTTGTGAAACATGTGTTTCATATCACATGTCATCCAACATGTTTCAAATCTCACATGTCTTCCATTGTTAATGATAATATTTTTCACATCACAGATTCTATCTGATGCTAATCAGAACATGTGTCACATCTCAAAAGAGTACCAAATAAGAAAAATCTTCAATGTAACCTTCCAAAGAAAAAATAACAGAATATAAAATTAAAATAAACTTGTTAGAATGAAATAATATTATTATACATGTATCATAAATATTGTCATCACAATCCATATACAGAAAACATAAGCAAATGTCAAAGGTCACAAACACACAAACCCACACACACCTCTTGTGATAAGTCATCAAGAACACACAACACATAATGATGCTATTAACACATATAAAATATGTACTAAAGTAAACATGCTTCCTACCTTAGGTACAATGATGATTGATGAAAAGGGGTGATGTCTGTGTTTAATTGAACCACCAAATCATCAATTCTCTACGAAATAATTTTTTTAATTCTCTTCTCATCAAGATGAACACAACAACATCGATGACACATCAATACGATCCTTATTACATGAGATATTGAAGAGAGATGTTTAGTGAAAATAATAATATAAAAAAAATAAAAATATATAATATAGAGGGGGAGAGAAAATCCACTCATTATATACTAAGAAACTCCCAATTTCCCATTATATATATTTTTTCATTATTTTGTTTAATTCATAATTTAATTTTTATGAATTTAATTTCTCTTCATATTTACTTCATGAACTACACCCCACATGCATCCAGTTAAATCTAGATTTAAAATTTTTTACATATTAATATATATTAAAAATTCATCCATATATATATATATGATACATATATATATAAACTCGCCTAAAAATACATATATATAGCCATAGATATATAAATACACCTGTGTTTGTATATATATTACCCATGTATATACATATATATGTTATATATACATACACATATGTATATACATATAAATATTTTCACATGTATATATATACATAGATATTTGTACCATATATGTACACACATTATATATATTTGTATACATACTAATTTTTTCACAAAAATTATTAATAATATTTACAATTAAATCTATTATTATTATAATTAAATATCTCCCATAATTTAGTCCATTAAAATAGTAAATAGTACATCCATCATAATATAATAATAATTATTAATTTTTTATTAAGAAAAAATTTTCATTTGATCAGGACAAGTAATAATATCACTATTGTTATTTTGATTGCCAATAAATATCAACCAAATTTCCACCGCAAAAAAATTATTATTTATGCATGTACATTTTTTCCATTTTTTCAATGATAATAATAAAAAAATATAATTATTATTTTTATTCCCAATAAATATATAGATACCAATTATCATTATTCTTACATTCGATGTAACTAAACACCTGATGCAAAAAACATTTTGTTGAACCTAGGTTAAAACCCATATTATCAGCCTAGTGGTGGTCTAAGATTTTCCAAATGAGGGACACATCTGGTGATATATAATATTTTTCTATAAAAATATATAACTAAAATAATAAATAAATTATCCTCATGTGTGATTTAACCAAATATGTAATGTTGAGAAAAATTTATATTATGCCAAGGGTAAATCCTATAAGATATTGCTAATGAGAGTCATAGATTTCTAATATGAGAAACCATTTGGGTGATATATCATTATTTTAGTAAATATTTATGTGTTTATTTTACTAGATTTAATATTTTTATTCTATCAATGTTGAGGATTTACAAGTCCCAGAGTCCTATATTAACACAACACCTAACTCCATTAATATTTCAAAAAATATACCAAACTATTAACATGAATTCTACCATTACGTATGACCTTTAAATTAGTTTTAATTATATTTCAATTAAAAAATTGCCATTAACCATAAAATTATTCCTAATTTATTATCAAATAGGGTTTTTATTTTTATTAAAATTGATAATATTACATATTCTATGCTTTTAGTGGTGATCAAGATGGGTAACATCCTAGGATATTTCTCTAGGTGTGTATGAGTTTGGAAAAAACACAGTAGAAACAACACGTGTTGAGATATATGGCCAATGATTAGTCTAATAAGTAACCCATATGGGAAATACCCTTTGGTGTTCTAGGAGGGAAACCAAGGTATTAAATAATACCCATGTAGTCAGTTAACCAGGTCCATGAACAGATGTAAGTCAACATGACAAATGGTATCAAAGCTAACACCTACCTGAATGTGAAAAGGCGCAACTTGGGTCGATTTATGGGGTCCACAAAAGGGATTTGGGATTTATAATTGGGAATAGTGTAACACCCTTGTAATAGTGAGCCATAAAATGATAAATTTTATGAACCATTTGAAGAATCTTCACAATTCCTTTTATGAGCTAGCCTGATTAGATTTACATAGTTAAACGTACTTATCCTAGAGTTGTGATCTGGATGGGGGACCTCCTATGAAGATTCTCTAGGTTTGTGTGGGTGAGGAAAAATATATTGTAATGAACATTTCTTTTCATGTGTGGAATGTTATTAGTCATATGATTCATTTGGAAACATGGGTGGTCCATAGGTATGGGGTCCTGTTCTTGAGGGGTCAGTAGTGGTGACTGGCGGACTAGGAACTGATGACCATGTTATGGTGGGGTGATTGTGCTGTCAGTGCGGCCCGATCATTACACATTTAAACTATAGGCAATGAATAAGAAACTACATGAAAATCTAGAAAAAAGTTTTATATTCCCAATTACATCACCATGGGGTGAAACTATCCATTTAATCATGTAGAATGATGGTTCAATTTACATTTTTGTTAATTATTAGGATTTTAAAAATACTAGGATAATGAATAAGTATACTATATCATGGATTGATGTCATTTTAGACTAATTACATATATCATAGTGCATTACTATAGTGGATCTTTGGATAGGATATTATCATGTAATGGTGAAGATGGTGGATATACCCATGCCTAATTTTTATATAAGGAATGGGGACTATCAGTTCCTAGTGATTCTATTTTGTAGAACTAATGCTCGATCTATCTTTATGAACATAATGAATATATTAATTTGGGATTACCTTGATAGAGTTTTGGTAGTATTTACATACAATATTACTATATACTTCAAATGAAAGGAGGATCATGAGGAGTATTTTATTGATATTCTAAATAATTTGTGAATGTAAATCTTATATATGAACTATAAAAAATGTTAGTTTTTTGAATGAGAAGGAAATATTCCTTTTGTATTTGTTCACCATCAAAGGTGTATCTATCAATCCATAAAAATTAGATCCAATTACAGGATGGTCTAGATAAAAATTGATGAAAGAGATCCACAGTTTCTTAATATTTTCTATGTACTAACATTGATTTGTGGGATACTTATCATGATTGTAAATCCCACAAAACAAGGTAACCTATAAGGGAGATAATTTGTTCTTGATTGATTAATGGGATGTGGTCTTCAAAATGGTACATAAATGACTAATCACCAAACCCATACTCACATTACCTACCAATGGGGAAGGATTTGTTATCTACATTGATGAAAAAAATGTCATCATTTGTGAACTCATAAAATAGGATAAAGTTATAGCATATTCCTCTGAAAATTAAGGATCCATGATTAATATTGAACAATTAAGGATTTTTAATTTGTTATAGGGATATTTATATTTAATATTTTGGTATATTTCTTCTATAGGGATGTGTGTGACATATATATGAATCATTAAATCCTCAACTATATATATAAACAAAAGTATCTCAATATAATCGAATAATGGTTGTTATATCAAATAAAAGATTGTGATTGTTCAATCCTTTAGCATCCAACGAGGGAAAAAATATGGTGGATCATCTGAGTATAAATGATCCTTCAACCCTATCAAAGATTAGGATTGAAATGTATTCAATATTCTTAGACAAGAATAGGATGGAAATTAGAATCATAAAATAATTTTAATACTAGCACTCTCAAATAAAAACTCTACCATCCATTCTTGATAGTTTCATGGAGGCCTAATAAAATGATAAGGAGATATAACAATAAGTATCCATTATTCTATAGTTTATCATTCATATTGATGGGATGATAATTTCTAGAACCGTGATATGTGTCCCATAAAAACAATAGATAATTTATTAAATTTTGGATGATGCACATAACTCATCATTCTAATTTCATCTAGGAGGAACTATGATGTATATAGATTTGTAGAATGTATCTCGTCGGATAAAATGATGAATTCTGTTAAAGAATCGGTATCTTTTTTCACATAATTCCAACAATCCTATGTATAATGAATGAACTCCAAGGGTGTGATGCCACTATTTCACAACTATTTTGAAAGGGGGGAAAATAACCATGGATTTTTTCAAATTAATCCACAAGTTACATAAAACAAGTAACTCTATCTTGATGGTAGTCGATCTTCTTAAAAATTATTTAATTACATTATAATCAAAAAATATTTCATTCATGTCCAACAATCCATGATATAAATATGGGAAGTAGTGATGAAACTTGGAGTACCACTCTATATTATAATTTATCAAGATATTAGTTTTACCTTGATTTTCTAGTGAAGTTTTCACCAATCACTAGATACAAAACATAGTTTTGGCACTACATATCACCTTTTTAACACCCCAATCTTCCACGGTACGCTTTCCGTTGAATAATGAAATAGATTGTATTGTACACAACTTCGAGATTCTAACACACCACAACCAATCAAAGTAGCTGTTATGAATAGTTATACACACTTTTGAAAATTTTATATATTTTATTTTTTAAAATGGACATCATTTTTGGGTTCGGAATATTGAAATTATCTGAGGGTGAATTTTGGGTACTTTTCTGAAAACGTTTAGTTTTTTATGAATAGTGAAAAATACTAAATTTTAATTAAAATAAACTTTTTTAATCAAAGAAATTTATAGTGCTATATTATACTATTTAGTGGTTTTTAAGTATAATTAGATTATATTTTTAACATTTAATCCATTTTTGGTCCTTCGACAAAATTCACATTTAAACTGGACATAAGCAAGTGTCAATAATTTGATAGTTATTATTTCTTAAAAACACGCCCTTTTATTGACAACGGGAATTAATTTTAAATTAATTTATTCCACTTATGGGTTTTTAATTTACAAAAATGGATTCTATATTTGGAATCATGAGGTCCAAATTGTGTAAATAGTTAACTTTTATTTTTTGACATTAGAAATATTACTTCAGTAAATATATTATTTTTCCGTGGTTAAAGGGGTAAATCCAGTAAATAAGGTTACAAAATAATATTATAATAACATTAATTTACCCTAAAATGTGTTCTAACCCTATTGGATGATACATTTCCTACCATGTAAATCCTTGTGTCGATTTGGGGACCCCATGGAGCTATGTGGAAGTGATCATGACATTATATATTAAATAATTTAAAGTAGAGACAAAAATAACAAAATCAAATATCGTTTAGTAAAACAATTTTTATATGAGGTTTTATAATTTATCTTCAAAATATAAATAGTAATTAAAAATATAAAAATATTTACTACCTCATTATATTTTATTTATAATTTTTAGACATAATATAAATATATTTATATATGACACAATTATGATGCAATATTTTCTTTATTAATGAATGAATCAAATAAATGGTATTACATTTGTTAAAATAAATAAAATATTAAAGTTTTGATGCCATAAACGAATTTAATAGGTTACTTTTACATGTTAGGATTGATTAAATGAATTTATTTTTATGTAATAATGTTTTTACGAGTTTAGAGAAAATAAAATACCAAATAGTGTCAAAATTGACATAAAGGTGTTTTTAAAACAAATATTATATAATTAATTGATATTATTTTCCTAAAAATCTACAGTTCAGAGAAAATACTTATCTAATGATAGGTGCATCATTAATGAACCACTTGGGGATCTCTGGGACGTATATAAAATGTTTATTAACCATATAATATAAAAATACAAAGAGACATGGTAAATGGAAAACTATTTAACTAAGAGTTAAATCTAAAAGATAAGGTTAATATAGTGACCCAGACTTATCTAAAACCTATTAGTTGGGTGGTTTTCTACCCATGTCCCATTATAATTTAAATAATCTATTTTGGAGCCATTATAAAACTAAAATTATGTGATTATAAAATAATATTTCTTGCTTTTCCAAAGGTGCCCCTCACCCCTCTTGTAAAAGTGCACTCCCCCTTCTCTTTAATTCACACATTCAATGCCATTTTTCTCGGCAAAAACCTACCCAAATACCCTATAAATTGTCATAACTTCATACTAGAGGCCTTAATTTAGTTTTAAAGACATCCTAAGGATCTCTTTTGATCAAATCAAAAGGGAGAACCCGAAGAAGAGGAAAATATTTCATCACCTCTTTCAAGTTCCTTTCTTCTTCCACTGCCTCTTTCATTGTTGTTTCCATTCTAAAATAATAACTCCATTATATTATATATACTATGATGTTATTATAAATATGGTGCAACCATATTCATTATTCTATCCATCCTTTGAATGATATGTCACCACACATGCGTACGTACGGCTTACCGTCTTCACGTTGTGGTGTAATTGTTATTCAATACATTATTATTTGGATGGGTATAATAATGATGTTTAATTGATGTAAATAATAAATATAACATGATAATTATTATGTATATATGATATACCATCCAATTATATATTATTTTAATATCAAAAGAATGATATTGTTTCTCGTGCGTACGTACGGATTACCGTCTCCACGAACGCGATGTGATTCACTCCCCATCATATCCATTCAAGACTAATTTTAATTAGATGATTAAAAATAATGTTTAAAGACATAATATAATTATTAATACAAATAAGTTACATCCTATCCATAACAAATATTAATTACGTAAAAAATAATGTGGAAGAAAATGAATCTTTTAACACCCGAAATGACAATAATACTAACAAAGCAATATTAACAGATCATATATGATATCATATAAATGTATATTATTCTTGTATAATTTAATAACAATCAATTCACCATTAAATAGGAGGTTAACATACCCTCTACCAAGGAAAATTACAAGGTAAGGGTTAATTCTACAATCTCTTCATTATCCGCGGTTGTTTTTACGTAAGTATCTACTGGGACCTCTTTATCATCTGCATCCATGTTTCATAAAAATGTATTTCAAAACATTTTTTACTAGATAAAGGGGTAAAGTGATTTATAACCATATTTAGCATTATATTTTTTGAAAGGAATATTTTCATCATTTTCCAAACAAGGTACATTATGACTTTTCAACCAAGTTAAGATAAGAATGTTTTTTTAACTAATACGGCGGGTGCGGCTATTTCCAGCCATTATAACATCGTCAAAGCTTCCATTACAAGCTTATAATAATATTTTAAAAATAATGTTTTTCTTTATAATTATGTGACACTTAAATGATTTAATAATATAATGAGATATTTCTCTAAAAAAGGTTCCTATTTCATATATGTCAACATCTTTTTATGGATTTTAAGTGAATTTGAAGTTGATTTATTATGATACAAAACATCCATATTGTATTGAAGGTTTTGAGATATGTTTCATTATGGATGTGGTATTTTTAAACCATTCATGGTTTATGGTTAATGTATTTATATTTCATACGTTAGTTTTAATACGAATGTTTATGTTATATTTCAACCTTTTCATAGGAGGAATGTATTGGACTTAGTAATTTATGGGTGGAGCCCGCTATAGCTCCTCGATGCATCATTAGGTCTCACGAGACAACTAGACATGGAATTGTCCAAGGCCTTTCCCAATATAATATATGGTTTTGGACGATGCCTTAATAATTTTTAGATGTCTTGGCCGAGGCTTTGACAAAATGCTTCAGAATGTCTGGAATTATACATTCTCTCATTATGAAAATAACATTAATGGTTCATGTTGTCATTAGACTAGTAGAATACCCATGATTATTTTTTATTATGGCATTATTTTCTCATCTCATATTCCTTCCATAAAAGTATTAATTTTTATTATTGGTAAAGGCATGTGGTTTCAATTATTCACCATGCTTAATATTTATGTTATCTTTTGCTATATTTTCTACCCTTAAGGAGCATTTGAGCTCCCCCTTTCTTATGTTTCATTTTTCAAGGATATGAATAAGTTAGTTGTGAGTGACTTTCTGGAATAATATTGGAGTCTTTGATGTTTCTAATGGAATAAATTCGTGTTGTATTTATTTTCAAGTTGTAAAGTTGAACTTATGTATGAATCTTGTTTCCAATAATACTAAACTGATCGGTCTTTAGAGATATGATTTCATTGTGATCATGCTAATGTTATGTAATAATGCACCGACTCTAGGTAACTGGGGTAAGGGAATTACATTTGGTATCAGAGGAAGTATAGTACAATCCTTGGAAACTAGATTTATATAAACTCTGATTACAGCACATTACCCTAAGATAGATATTGGGGATTAGTATAGAGGAACATCCTAAAATTTTGGTTATCTATAGATTTTATGATTTTTCCAAGAAATACATTCCTATCTAGATACAATCAGGTAGAGGCGGCTCTGGCACAAATGTACCTAGGGGTAAAACCCAAAAAAACTTATTTGAGCTAGACTCGAATGGGAACTGGTGAACGACAACGGGCCTTGCTGCACTCTTGGTTACGACGCTCCCGGGGGATATGCTTAGGATAATTCTCATTTTCCTTACAAACCATTATAAATGGTTTATGAGTATATACTTCCTCAGAGAAAACATTTTTATAATTATGGATTATATCCATAAATTGTTCAATTTATGTTAAGTGTTTTACAAGATTGGATTTATGTATTGCGATTCATACACTAATCCAGTGTATGAAATTGTTTAGAAATTGAGCCGAGTGGAAGGAATGGAAACCTTATCAATGCACGCACTCCATGTAGGGATTTCCCACCTACTCAATATAATTATAGTGGACCTGATGATACATCTGGTGTTGATCAGCTTATCACCATACTAGGACAACTCACACAGGTTTTGAATAATAACTTTACCCATAAGGAGCACCCTGTTCCACAATGTAGAGGATCAATGTTAGACCACTTCATGAGGAAACAACCACCAACATTTAATGGGGGTAAAAATCCATTAGTAGCTAAGTAATGGAGAGATTTTTAGAGAAAATATTCCACGCCTTGGGGACTAGCAAAGGGGAAAAGTTTTCATGGCAGTTTACCGCCTCACTGGATATGCTGATCAATGGTGGTCATTGATTAAAAACAAAAAGGAAGATGATGAAGTATCAAATATGGAATAGAGGGATTTTAAAGAAATTTTCTCAGAAAAATACTTTCCTCATGACCATCGAGCGGACATGGAAAGACAATTTTTGAGTCTGAGGAAAAAGGAGAATGACAATGTTGGAAAGTATGAAGCTAACTTTACAAGGTTAGCGAGGCATGCTGTAGATTATATACGTAACCCAAGAAGTAATATTTTCCATTTATTGATGGGTTAAAACCATTTCTCCATTGAGAATTAGTGTCACAATCCTTCTCATCATACGATGATATTCTCTCATGTTCTATCAAGATAGAAAAGGAATTCTGTAAGTATTATGACTTTAAATAAAATAACGATAAGAAGAGATCTGTTGAACAATCTGGGAAAGGAAATAAGGAAATATGGAATAAGGGAAGAATTGAATTTCCACCCTATTATAATTGTGGAAGGAATCACCCTGGTGCCTGTCTAAAAGTAAAAGGTGTATGCTACAAATGTGGACAGAAAGGCCATCTTACTAGTGATTGTAATGGAAAAAAAGACTCTACCAATGTTCAATGCTACAATTTCAAGGAAATGGGACATTATGAAAATGAATTTCCTAAGCGTTAGAGAAACTTGCCTCAGAAAAGGCCATGGGATCAAAGCCAAGCTTATGTGATCACTACTGCTGAGGTTGAAGCCCTGAAAGACATCGTGGAAAGTAATTTAATGGTTTCATCAAGTTTTTCCAATGCTGTATTTGATTCTGGATCATCACATTGTTTCATATCTTCCCAGTTTTCTAAGAAAATTAGATATTTCCAGTTTGATTTAACAAGGGAGTTGTCAGTCAAAACTCGTAAGGGAAGTATCATTGTAACAACGTTTTGTGAATCAGTCCCCATTAGGGCATATAAATGTTCATTATTTGCTGATCTCATCATCATACCCAGGATTGAATTTGATATAATCCTGCTTATGGATTGGATTTTAGACCATGATGCAAAAAAAATTGTAATAATAAGGAGGTTACTATTTTTGATGATGATGATAAAGAACACCTTATCTTTAGAGAAACATCATCACCACCTGATTCTTATCTAGATACACCCCTAGTAGCTCAACTAAATTCAATTATAGGGGAGTAAGAGAATGAAATAAATGTGGGTGAGGAAGATAATTTTCAAATAGAGGATGTACCTATTGTGCAAGAGTATGTGGATGTATTTCTAGAGGATTTACCTGGACATCATCCAGAATGAGAAATTGAGTTTTCCATTGATTTAATTCCTGGCTCAAGGCCCATATCAAAGACCCCATATAGAATGGCCACTGTGGAATTAGTGGAACTAAAGAATCAACAAGAGGAATTGAGTAATAAGGTATTTATTTTCCCTAGTGTTTCTCCTTGGAGAGACCCTATCATTTTTGTGAAGAGGAAAGATGGATCTATGAGGTTGTGCGTTGACTAAAGGGAGATAAATGCTATAACAATAAAGAACAAGTATCCCCTACCTTGAATTGATGATTTATTAGACCAACTTCATGGAGCTCAATACTTTTCAAAGATTGAACTTCGATCTGGATATTATCAGGTGTGTGTGAATAAGGAAGACATTCTGAAAACTAAATTTTGAACAAGGTACAGGCATTACGAGTTTGCAGTAATGCCTTTTAGATTGACTAATTCACCCTCTATCTTCATGGATCTAATGAATAGAGTTTTCAAGGAAAATCTTGATGACTTTCTAGTGGTATTTATTGATGATATCTTGGTATACTCCAAAATCTACAAAGATCTTGATAATCACTTGATCATTATCCTAAAGACTCTGAGAAGACATGAGTTATATGGGAAGTTTATAAACTGTGAATTCTGGCTTCAGGAAATTTCTTTTCTGGGCCATATTATGTCCAAGGATGGAATCTCTATTGATACTTATAATACCAAGGCAATATAAGAGTGGCCAGTACTGACGACTATAACTGAGGTATGCAGTTTTATTGGTTTAGGAAGTTATTATGGATGTTTCATCCAGAATTTTTCCAGGTTGGCTAACCCATTAACAAAGCTCTCAAGAAAAAGGGTTAATTTTTTTGGACAAAATAGTGTGAATAATGATTTAAATAATCGAAGACAAGATTAGTCAATGCTTCTATCTTGAATCTACCATTGGGGAATGATGGGTTTGTTATTTATAGTGATGCATCGAAGAAAGGACTTGGTTGTGTCCTTATGCAGAATGATAGAGTTATTTTCTATGCATCACGACAGCTAAAAATTCATGAGAAAAACTATCCTACTCATGATATTGAGTTAGAATCTGTAATATTTTCTTTGAAGATATGGAGACATTATCTCTATGGTAAAAAATGCGAGATATATACTAACCACAAGAGTTTGAAGAATATTTTCTCCTAGAAAGAACTCAACATGAAGCAAAGACGATGGCTTGAACTACTCATGTATTATTATTCCATGATACACTACCACACGAGGAAGGCACATAAGGTGGAAGATGCTTTGAGTAGAAAAGATCATGGAGATTTGAATAAGATGAGTGTTGAAAATGATCCTATATACATGGATCTAGTAAAGATGGATATGGGAATAACCATGGAAGTTGAAAAATAAATTCTTTTTTAAATGGTTTCCAAACCATCTTTACTAGAAAGGATAAAAAGTTCTCAGGTTGATGATGAGTATTTTCAAAAGAAGATTAAAGTTGTGAGTAATGGGAGATTAAGTGACTTCGTATATGAAGATGGAATTTTGAAATTTGGGAAGATACATTGTGTTCCCGATATAACTGATCTAAAAAGAGAATTGTTAGATGATGCTCATATATCTAATTTCTCTATACACCCTAGGAGCACCAAAATATATAAAGATTTGAAGGAACATTTTTTGTGGGAAAAAATGAAGAGGGAGATTTCTGATTTTGTGTCAAGATGTATGGTTTTTCAACAATTGGATGCTGGAAGGAAAAAACCCGGAGGAGTCTTGCGACCTCTTCCCATACCTGAGTGGAAATGGGATAATATTACGATGGAATTTTTCATGGGACTACCAAAGACTCTATGAAGGAACGATGCAATATGGTTCATTGTTGATCATCTTACCAAGTCAGTACATTTTCTTGCTATAAGAGAATATTTACCACTTGAACGTCTATCTAGACTATATATTAATGAATTTTTGTGACTTCATGGAGTATCCCTATTGATTGTTTCTGATCGTGATCCATGTTTTACATCACGATTCTAGAAAAGTCAACAGAATTCCCTGGATACTGAACTTCATTTGAGCCCTTCCTACCACCCCCAAACTGATGGACAATCAGAACGGACTATTCAAATGTTAGAAGACATTTTGAGATCATTCTCACATGACTTTCCAGGTGTGTGGGATCAATATTTACCTCTGGTAGAATTTTTCTATAACAATATCTTCCATTCAAGTATTTAGATAGCACCATATGAAGCGTTATATGGAAAGAGATGTTGCACACTAACCTATTGGGATGATGTTGGTGAAAGAAAACTCGTAGGCCCAGAACTTGTGGAGGAAACGACGGAAAAGTTGAAGATAATCCAAAACCACATCAAGGCATCTCAAAGTAGACAGAAGATCTATGTTGATAACTGAAAGAAGGATTTGGAATTTCAGGTAGGAGATCATGTTTTCAAGAAGGTATCTTCATTTAAGGGTGTTATATGTTTTGGTAAAAAGGGGAAATTATGTCCCAGGTACATTGGACATTTCGAAATTCTAGAACGAATTGGGATTATATCTTACCGGTTGGCAATGCCGCCAAGTCTCTCCAAAGGTCACGATGTGTTCCACGTATCACTGTTGAAAAAATACATGCCTTCCCCAATGAATGTACTCACCTATGAGTAATTAGAGCTGGATCCTGATCTGTCTTATTTCCAAGAGCCTATCAAGGTTCTTGATACAAGAGAATAAGTGTTGAGAAACTGGACAACTCGTCTGGTAAAAGTTCTATGGAGAAACCATAAGATATAAGAGGCAACGTGGGAACCCGAGGAAATTATGATGAAGAACCACCCGGGTATTTTTATATAGAAATATACGAAAAAATTCGAGGATGAAATTATTTTAATGGGAGGATAATATAACACCCCAAGCTTCCATGGTACACTTCCCTTTGTATAATGCAATTTCTTGCATTCTACACTACTTCGAGATTCTGACACACCACAACCAATCAAAATAGAGGTTATGAATAGTAATACCCACTTTTTGAAAATTTTTAAATATTATTTTTCAAAATGGACTGCATTTTTTGGTTCGGATACCAAAATTATCTTAGGGTGAATTGTTGGTATTTTTCTAAAAACATTCAGTTTTTGATGAATAATGAAAAATACTAAATTTTAATTAAAAACATAATTTTTAACCAAAATAATTTATAGTGATAAATTATACTATTGTGTGGTTTTTAAGTATAATTAGACTATATTTTTACCATTTAATCCAATGTTGGTCATTGGATGTAATTTCACATTTAAACTGGACTTAAGAAAATGCGAATCATTTGATAGTTATTATTTCTTAAAAACACACTTTTTGTTTTGACAACAAGAATTAATTTTAAAATAATTTATGTCACTTATGTGTTTGTAAATTAGAAAAATTGATTCCATATTTGGAATCAGGAGGTCTAAATTGTGTAAATAGGTAAATAAAATTAAACATTAGGAATATTTACTTCAGTAAATATCTTTTTTATCGTGGTTAATGGGGTAAATAAAGTAAATAAGGTTAAAAATAATATTATAATAATATTAAATTACACTAAAACGAGTTCTAACCCTATTTTCTGATACCATTTTTACTATGGTCATCCTTGTTTAGATTTTGGGACCCCATAGAGCCGCATGGAAGTGATAATGACATTATATATTAAATAATTTAAAGTAGAGACAAAAATAACAAAAGAAAATATCTTTTAGTTGAAAATATTTATATGAGATATATAATTGACCTATTAGACTATGTATAGTCATTAGAAATATAAAAAGATTTTCTACCTCAGGATATTTTATTAATAATTTTAAGACATAAAATAAATATAGTTATTTATGACACAATGCTGATGCATTATTTTCATTATTAATGAAAGAATCAAATAAATGGTATTATAGATGTTAAAATAAATGTAATTTGAAAGTTTTGATGCCATACAATAATTTTATAGGTTAATGTGACATGTTAGGATTGATTAAATGAATTTTTATTAAGTATTAATTCTGTTATAAATTTATCAAAAACAAAATACCAAATATTTTCAAAATTGACATAAAAGAGTTTTTAAAACAAATATTATATTATTAATTGATATTCTATTCATACCAATATAAGGATCATCTAAAATACTTTTATAATTATATGTGTATCATTAATTAACCTCTTTGGGTTCTCTTGGAAGTATATAGTATGTTTATTAACCATATAATATAAAAATACCAAGAGACATGGTAAATGTTAAACTATTTAGCTAAGAGTAAAATCTAAAAGATAAGGTTAATATAGTGACCCTAACTTGTCTAAAACCTATTGGTTGACTGTTTTTAGACCCCTACCCACCTTAGCCTTTAAATAATCAATTTTGGATCCCTTATAAACCAGAAATGATTTTATTATAAAATAAAATTTCTAGCTTTTCCTAAGGTTCCCCTCACCCCTTTTATAAAAGAGCACACCCCCTTCTCTCTAATTCACACCATCAAAGCCATTTTCCTCACCCAAACCTTGACCAAATACCATTTAAACTATCCTCCCTTTATCCTAGAGGAATTACTTTTGTCAAAAAGCCAACCTATGGAGCACTTTTGATCAAATCAAAAGGAAGAACCTGAAGAAGAGAAAAGTATTTCATCACCGCTTTCAAGTTCCTTTCTTCTTCCACTACCGCTTTCTTTGTTATTTCCATTCTAAAATAATAACTACAGTAAATTCAATATACTGTGATGTTATTATAAATATGGTACAACAATATTCATTATTCTATCCATCCTTTGAATGACATGTCACCGCACATGCGTACGTACGTCTTACCGTCTCCACGTCGTGGTGTAATTGTTATTCAATACATTATTATTTGGATAGGTATAATAATGATGTTTAATTGATTTAAATAATAAATATAACATGATAATGATTATTTATATATGATATAACATCCAATTATATATTATTTTAATATCAAAAGATTGATATTGTCACTCGTGCGTACGTATGGATTACCGTCTCCACGAACTCGATGAGATTAATTCCCCATTGTTTCCATTCAAGACAAATTTTCATTAGATGAATAAAAGTAATGTTTAAAGACATAATATCATTCTGAATATGAATAAGATACACCCTGTCCATAACAAACATTACTTACATAACAATGTATATAATGGAAAATGAATCTGTTAACACCTAAAACGACGATAATACTAACAAAGCTATGTTAAAAGATCATATATGATATCATATTAATGTATATGATTTTTGTATAATTTAATAACAATTATTTCACCAATATATAGGAGGTTAACCTACCCTAGTCCAAGGAAAAGTAAAAGGTAAGGGTTAATTATACAATCTCTTTATTATCCGATGTTATTTTTATATAAGTGTCTACCGGGACCTCTTTATCATCCACATCCTTGATTCATAAAAATGAATTTAAAAAAAATTACTAGATATAGGTGTAAAGTAATTTATAACCTTATTAAAACATATATGTTTTGAAAGAAATATTTCTGTCATTTTCCAAAGAGGGTACTTTATGACCTTTTCGACCAAGTTAAGATAAGAATATTTTTTAACTTATATAGTGGGTGCGGCTATTTTACACCGTTATAACATCATCAAAGCTTCCCTTTCAAGCTTAAAAGAATAATTTTCAAAATAAATGTTTTCTTTAGAATTATTTGACTCTTAAATTGTTTCAATATAGAAAGAGATATTTCTCTAAAAAGTTTTTTATTTCATCTATGTTTACATCCTTTGATGGATTGTAAGTTTATTTGAAGCTGATTTATTATGATACAAAACTTCTATATTATGTTGAAGGTTTTCTGATATGTTTGACTATGGATGTAATATTTTTTACCATTCATGGTTTATGGTTAAAGTATTGACATTTCATATGCTAGTTTTAGCATGAATGTTTAAGTTATATTTCATCCTTTTTATATGAGGAAAGTATTGAACTTAGTAAGTTACAAGTGGAACCCGCTATATCTACTGGATGCATTGGTAGGTCTCATGAGACAACTGAATGTGGAATTGGCTAACGAATTTACCAATTTAATATATGGTTTTAGCTAGGGCCTTAATCATTTTTAAACATCTTGGTCGAGGCCATGAAAAAATGTCTCAGAATGTCTGGCATTATATATTACCTCATTATGAAAATAATATTGCTGGTTCATGTGTTCATTAGACTAGTATAATACCCATGATTATGTTTTATTATGGAATTTTTTACTTAGCTCATATTCCTTCCTTTAAAGTATTCATTTTTATTATTGGTAAAGGCATGTGGTTTCAATTATTCACCATGCTTAATATTTATGTAATCTTCCACTATATTTCCTACCCTTACTGAGCATTTGAGCTTACCCCTTTCTTATGTTTCATTTTCCCAGGATATAAAAAAGTTAGTTATGAGTGACTTGAAGGCATAATCAAGGAGGCTTGGATGTATTAATGTAATAAATTTTTGTTGTATTTCTTTTCAAGTTGTAAAGTTGAACTTATGTATGAATCTTGTTTCCAATGATACTAAACTAATCAGTCTATTGTGACATGATTTCCTTGTGATCATGCCGATGTTATGTAATAATGCACCGACTCTAGGTAACTGGGGTCTGGGAGTTTCAACCTTCACATTTATAGTAAGTATAAAATAACTATTCTAAATGAAGAGGATGTTATATGATCATTTTAAATGGATTTCCATGTATTTTGGGATGAACACATTCCCCTAGATGATTTCTCAGGTTTTTTTTGGGAAATATTGAGGTGATGTGACCTATTTATTGAAAAAGAAAAATAATCTAGTGAAAAGTACATAGTAGAATAAATTTGGTGCATCAGAAAGACAGAACAAAAAAATTAACATGTTTTACAGAGTTTTCTCATGTAGTGGTACAGAAGGTTCCCACCTTTTCCACAGGGGTGTTGACCCCTTATTCTATTATTTTCTCGCATCTACGCACCATATTCAACATCCAATGGTTATTCCACAACAATGGGAGTCATCATAGATGCAGAAGGATCATCATTCTTTGATCCATGTTCTTTACTATTAGCATTGAGAAGATCAAATGGGTCACACATGCTAAAAGTAAAACGTACCTTCTCAGTAGGAGATGTGATGGTCTTTATGGGTTTCAGTCCTTACTTTTTAGGGGTGGCATTGAGTTTTTCCAACTTCTTAGTTTACATCTCTTCTATGTTTATGTGTTCCTTCTACATACATGCACTGCATTCATCAGGTAATCTCGTAGGGGGTCTGGACAATAGAGGATCAATCATTAGTGAAGGGGGGTCTTTCCCAAGCTCAAGAGTATAATTGCAACTTATGTCTTTAGTAATGAAAATAGGGACTGTAGAAACAGTTCATTCCTAATCTTTGGAATGGTAGTAAAATTTGTGCTTAACCTTATCAGAGGTCGCAACATCTAGCATTATCTTATCCTTTCTCCATTTTAGAGCATGAATCTCTTGCCTAACTCTATCACCGTCCACTGGTTTCACTAAGATCTCCCTCTATATTTGGTTGTCCTCTAAGTGTGATTCTTTTCCATAACCTTCCAGGCATTGGACCAGAGAATCATTGAATTAAAAAACTCTTTCAAATTGATTCTTCCCATCAGTAATATAATCCCAACGTACCATGCATGGTCCATCAAATTGAGGGGTTAAATGAAGTACTTCATCCTATATCAAAATCTGAGTTGTTGTATGTCCAGGATTCTTCAACTCAGACTGAGTCATCCTAGCCTAGGTATTTTCATAAGGAAAAATCCATCCAGTAGGAATTTGAGGTTTCCCTTGGTATTTTTTAAAATGTGAATCATTCCATTGGGAGGGTTTGATTCTCCCATTTCGCATACATTGCGACTCATTGTGCCCTTTCAGCATGAAAGTGGCACACTTCATTCTTATGTGACAGTTTGTCCCGGAGTGTCTTATCATGCAGAAGACATCACAAAATAGAGGTAATTTTTCATAGAAAATTATCTAGATGATTTCATCTTCAGATGTTGAGAGAATCACCATATCAATCAATGTGTATCCTAAATCAATATCAACTAATTTTCTTGAAAAATTTCCAAAGATATAATTCTTTGTGGCTAGGTCTATTCAAATTAGAATGCCTATTATGGATGAAATTTTAAATACAATCCCAAAGTTCCATAAGACCCAATTTAATCCATAAGTCCTGATCCAGACTTGAGAAAATGTGTCCTTAAAATCATAAATACAAAAATTAGGGTTCAATTTGTAAATCCTAATAGTTCGTAGTTTGAGGTTTAATAACCCAAAAAAACCCATGCTCGAACTTTCTATTAAACAACATAGAATATCTTAGGTAATAGTCCTTTCTCTAATGAGGCACATTTAAAATCACTGAATCCCCAAATTTTAGATAGTCAGGAAACAAGTTCAGAAATTATCCAGGGTTTCATACCCTTGGATAGAGAAATTCGAGTGATGAAATTGTTCTTGAAGAGTTATAATATTGTATAGTGGATGCGTGTGGGACCTAACCATATCCAAGGTATTAAAACACAAATTTTAAATCATTCAAGTACTTATAGGATCCACACAACGTTAGTATAGAGGATATGTAGACAATCATCGATGATACGCGGTGTTTTATGTTAATGATAAGTACATCCTTTTTATATCATCGTTGTATAATTTCATGAGGTTCAAAAAGAAAGGAAGGATTTACCAAAGATACATATTACCCCTTTAGATTATTGATCCCATCAGAGCTATGGCCTATTGATTATTACTCCCACCTAACCAATCTCAAGTACAAGTTGTGTTTCATTTTCCATCTTAATAATGTACATACTATGTCCCTCAGAAGAACTGAATATAGAGGCGGTACCCTTGGATAATGATCTTTCCTACATGGATAAACTGGTTAAAATCCTATATCATAGAAAAAAGGATATGAAAAAACCATAAAACGCATCTAGTTATAGTATTTTGGAGGAATCATATGTTTTTTGAAGCAAGACGGGAATCATAAGAGGAGATGAAAATTAAGTACCAACAACAATTTTAGTATATGAAATGAAATATCTTCGTTGAAATTTTTGGATTGGGGAGGATGAAATGATAGAAAACATTATAAATGAAATTCCCTTTTCAATAAATAAATTACTTATTATGTATTATAGTTATAAAATTAAGATTTACTACTTTGGTTATTTAGGAACATTATAAAATTTATCATGTTAGATATAAAAGATAGTTGAGAATCATAAATATTTAGGATATAGTTGTTTCAGATTGATGGTTAATATTATCATATAAAAAAGGTCATGATAAATTATTATTAACACGGATAATAAAATTGATGGCCAGGACAGGTAGGATAAGACCTTATCAATCCCATTTATCAAAGATTTTGTGGGAGATAACATCATTAGGAATGACCCATTTCCTTTCCAAGGATGAGATTCAATAATTGATTAGGGAGAAAAGAAATTATTGAAGAATTTTATGCTTATTAAGATCACTACTAAAACCATGTTTTCTATGTAACCCCATGAAATCACCACCATCAACCCTATTACCCCTAGTGAATGCATTGGTTTAAAAAGGTGTTATGTATCTTGACACCAGTAATATAAATTTTTATATTTTCTTCTTAATGAAATAATTATTATATTTTTCCCTCTTAATTATTACATTAAATAATATTATATAATTTGTTGAATAAAAAAATTGATTATGAGATGCGGGAAAATTTTATTTCTGGGAAAGATGGTTTTTCAATTAAAACAAAATTTTTGATAAATTCAATAAATTTTTATGTAAATATTATTTTCATAAAATATTCTTATCAAAATAAATATTTTTTAAATTTACCTGATAATATACTTTAATAAAGTATAATGTAATTTTTATATGGGTAATAAATATATTATTATAATAAAATAGTATTTTCTACTAAATAAGAAGTAAAACCTGTAAATTATCATATTTTGGGAAGTATTATAATGACATGTATATTACCATTTAACAATTCACCTCAAAAATATCCCATGTTAATATATTCTTAATTTTTGGAGGTAATTGGTTTTTTTGTTATAAATTTAATATAATTTAAATATATGATATCTATTATGACATCATTATAGATGTAAAGTGATGTAACACATACAATAAAGATAAACAATGATAAAAAAAATAATTTTCCTTTAACGTAATTTCTGTTTAAGTTATTTAGTTAAATTTATCAACCATTTAATAATCCTCCAAAACATATATTTTAATTTAATATCACAAAATCATTTCCTTATGAACATGACTCACTTTCATATCACTAGTGAAATAATTTTAATATGTTTTTTTCATAACCATATAATATATTGAAAACAACTTCCCATAGGAATAATCGATTTTAAAGAACCATCTAATTTTTTGGGTTATGATTTATTTATTATATGGATTCTAAAATCTATGTTTAGAAATTTATAAATAATTCCCATCTCTTTTTCTATAATTACCCACCAAACTCCCACTATTATGCAATAAAAATCTATTGAGAAACAATTTCATCTCTTTCTTCATCATTTAATACCTCCCATGGTGTCCCCAATATACAAAAAAGTGTCTCCTATGATTTTTGAAGCACCCTCTCATGGATAGTGATTATCTTCATCCTCCTATTAATTAAATTGAATTATTTTTATTATGCATTTTGATTTCCAATTATTCATTTTGGGATATGTTTTTATATATCCCATTATTATAGATATTATCCCAATTAATATGAGGGAAACGTTTTGACTCCTTAAACACATATATGAACCTTTTTATACAATTGTCCTGATGTCGAAATTATCTTGTGATTTTCCATGCCAAATATTTGGGTGTTGAATACCCATCCCCATTTCTACTCATGGGTATTCATGTATATATAAATATACATATTTTATTGACACTCCAATATATAGATCCCAAACTCCTTAGTCATGGGATTAAAAGAGTTGAATGTCAATATTTTTTTATGATCTATCTGTCACATAAATTCAAGTACATGATATGAATGTGATAACTATGCCCAGAATCATATAACACATTGATGATTTGGGTAATGTTTTTATCTAATTAAATTCCATATATGGTGCATGGTAAGTTATCAAAAGAACACTATTTTTTTATATCCTGGTGGTGGGCCTTGACGTATACTTTTGATGTCATGCTTTATATTTTTTCCACATTTATATGTTTCCATGATGTTATAATATTATATAATGATTATAATTTAATAATTATCATCCTTTTATATCACTATGATATTCTTATTCACTCACATGTATTAATTTGACAATGTTATTATTTTATTATACCCTTACTACTCTTTTACCTCATTCATTTCTTATATACATCCTCAGGATGTGCAGTCTAGTATTAGAAGGTTAATGGATTGTAGAAATAATTTCATTATATCCCTATTTCATGATGATGTGATACGTATCTAATTTATAAAGGAATCTTGGCCTCTTTATTTTATGGTATTATATTTTGATAAACATTTAGTAATAAATTATTAAATGGGATATATAAAATATATGGCTTGTTATAGTATCACACGTCAATTAATTTAATGTTATAAAATATTTAACATAAGATAATTACTTTTGGGGTCTTGGAGGATGGACTAGTTTTATAATTATAGTTTAATGTCAGTTATGTTGAACCATGGAAATTATTAGAGGGTTTAACCTTCTAGGGACAAGGACCCTGGAAATAACTTAGGCATAAGGGTGTGAATACTAGAAAAACATGTCCCAATGTGGGGAATAATTTATGACTAGGCCTGAGACATAGGGTCAAGTTATCGTGATATATATCAGGGAGTCAAGATCAAGGCCTAAAAACTTATAAAACGAGGCATGGTGGGATGTAAACATTGAATGTGGGAGGATATCCTCTAACAAAATTATGGTGAGAAGACACTATTGTTTTCAATGTTATATAAGAATAAGTTTTCAATGAAATTTATGGTCATCGTGATAAGACCATGAGAATGTAAGATTATTTTATGAGGAAATTTAAAAATGAAATTAATGTAAGGACCCAAATAGATACAATTTCATCCATGGATACCTCACTAGTGAAAAAGGGATGAGGGTTTTCCCTAAATATTTCCACAACTAGTGGGTCCAGTGAGAAACTACTATTTTTTGGGCCTAATGAAAAGTCTACTGAGATTTATAACTTTTTGATTCGCACTTCTTATATTATCAAATGTGATAGGGATAGTTTGGAAAGTGATGCACTAAATTTGATTAGGCTTCCATTAATAGGTTTTCATCCTAATAAGAATTTGTACCTCTTACCTATAGTGATTTATGGTATTTCCAATCATAATATTGGGAGATTAGGTTTTATGGTATTATAGTTTCAATAAAATATATCTATGTTTTACATTCATGTAGCTTTAACACAAAATGTGTTTGAGATAATCCATATAATAATGCCTCGAAGAATCCAAACTTGAGTGGAGTGAATGGGAATCCTGACAGGCCAAAAGCCTCCCTTCATATGGGGAACACACAATTTAGTGTATTCAAACAACGTTAGTGTGAAATGTCGAAGAATATATTAGAAATGGAATATAAATTTCCAAAATAAGGAAACAGTGATGGGGAACCTTTGGTGTGTCTTGGGATAGGATGTCCAGTCATCCCTACATACCCCATGAAATGGGAATCAATCCCGATGTATTTCTTGAATGTTTTGATGTTCATTACCAACACTAATAATGGGGGGGGGGTATCCTTTAAAGTGTGGAATGAATGGTACAGTCAACTTTATATCATTTGATATGGACTCTACTGTGAAATTTATCACCATTAATTTATTATAAAATGGTAACAATCATGTTATGTAGTACCAAAGGTAATGTAGATCCAAAATGAATGAAATGGATGAGGGGACTTACATTATCTCTTTAAGAATAGGTGATCCATAGTGATTATTTCCCACATATGAGGGTCATATTTCCGATGATTTCATATATTTTATGTAAATGATTATTATAACATAATATCTAATATATATTTAGTGTCTTAGAGCATAGACTAGGTCGATGATTCTAGTTTACGGTCATTGATCTTGAAAATAGGGTATTCCTAAGATGTTCATGTGACATAAAAGGGAGGATGGTCCACATATGCATCAGTGGATAAGGAATCCTTGGTGTTGAATAATCATCTTTGGAATAGGCTACACATACTCTAAGGCCATGATTCTTTGATCCATATTATGTTCATATATAGACTATTTATCTATATTGATCAAGTCTAGGAGGACCCACCATGATTTCATAATCTCTTGTGATTTATGTGTGGTTTGGTAAAAAAGGGTGGTGAAATACCTCCCCTATCACATTAGAGTTCATCAAAGGGAATAAATGAGCTGGTTATGAGAGGTTCTTGTGACACTGAATTTCATAGAAAATTCATGCAGAAGCATGAAGAATAAACATTGAGGGTGTTAAAACTCCACTAGTAAATTGAGATATGGAAATGAAGTAAATCATTAATTCATATATATATGAACAAAAATAAAGTGGTTTTGTGAAGATGAGAAGAGAATATAACCATTTTTAGGTAAGGTACCCCCAACCATAATATCAGGGATGGGGTGATGGAAGTTTTTGTTTCGATCATTGACTATATTTGAAACAAATGAATTATAATTTTTCAACAGATTTCCTTTGAGTCGTATTCCTTGGAAATAAGGTAATCCTATTATATCAATGTTCCACTATCACAAGGTATCCAATAAATAATTTATTTATGAGGACTAAAATCAATGGAGGCTAAATATGTGGAATTTAAAACAAAGGGGCGTTGATGAAGAGTTAAACACTCTATATATTATTATACTATGAAATTAAGGAAATTAAGTGTGCATATCAGTGAGAAAGAGTTGAGTGTATTCTATAGGAAATTAATAAATAAAGGCTAGTATTTGGTCCTTGGTTGATACATTCACTTGTCTCTATATATCCCATGAAATTGGAATAAATACATATTTTGTTTTGGAGTATAGTGTGGTAGGAGACCAACACCAAAAGGTGAGTTCCACTTAGGTGATGACTTTAGAATCATGCATTAATACATCATACGATAGGGAGTGAACCATATAGTTTAATATCTCAAGATAAGGATGCTTGAATAATAGATTAATGAAATGTGGTGAGGAATATATGTCATGTAATTTTAAATCATGTGACAATTATATCATCATATAGTTTAACATCATGAGACTGGGACACTATTACTATTTAATATCAGGATATATGGATGTTATCTTATAGATTATTTTCATGTTATTGGGACATTGTGGATTTTATGAAAATTATAGTTTTATGATTATAGATTTCTTGATGTTGTGATTTTATCTCCATCCATGGTGATCAATGAGTATAATCTATTACACTATAACATATGTATAAAAAAGGGACATGATTTTTAGGATTTGGCATTAGAAGATTCTTTAAAGGTATTAGTGGCATCATTGAGGACAATACCATGAAACCCTTAAGGAAGGAGTGGAGGATAACAATTTTTCATGCACTCACACTACATGGTTCAGATAAACATTGAGTTTCTCTGACACATTGATCTAACTATCATCAAGCGTTTAAAATTCATCCAAGAGAACCCTATCACTATTTTTTGGTATATTTTAATAATAAATAAACATAACTAGTGACATTTAAAAAATTTCTATTGGTAATACATGATCTATCCAACACAGAAAGGATTATGGGTTCCCCTAGGTTTATTTTGGGTTGTTCTCTAATATTTCCACATTGATCTAGAGATATTGTCAGGGCAACTATGCTTGTTTTGTCTCTCCATATTCTATATATTTTTAATGAAGGTATATTTTTAATGGCATAATCTATATAATCACTTATAAATTATTGTTATAGGTATGATTGTACATTATTTTATATTCGAAACATTGATTCTCCGAGTTAGTGGATCAGATGATTGTACCATTATATGTCACAATAGTTTTAGGAATCCCAAATTGATGAATTATGTGTGATTTCATAGAATCTACAATGTACTAGTTCTTGGCCCCATTGAGGGGGATAGATTTTGATCAGTTTGAGATGAAGTCCTTAGCAGTCAGTATAAACCTATACTATCATGATATCATCAGGGGATAAGGGCCTAAAAAATTATGTCCCCTTGTATCATTGGTACAGGAGTACTTGATGGAATGCTGAAGCTATGATGTTTGATGCATGAAGTTAAAATTTATATGGAATTCCTGAAACCTAATTGTGAATTGTATGCAGACAAAAACCCTTGTGGCCAAAACTACTCAACCCTCAAATAATGTGGGTGAACTCCAACCCTACATGATGGTCCCCATGTGATTTAATATGGAATTCATGTATCATATGGGGGATATCCTTCCCATCGAAGTAATGGATGATGAATTAATCATGTTCATTCTTATATAGAACCCACTCTATTTTGGTGATATCCTACTGGATAAAATTAAATGCATGTCGATGAATTTTCTCACACTTATATTGGTCCAACTAGTGGTTCGCATGTTAATGGTACTCAATAAAGGGAATCATCTATTCCAATTTTTCTTCTACTATATGATCATTTGGATGTCATTATGTTGATGATTTTGTGTCAATACGGTTAACCTATCATCCATCTTCATCGAATGAAATAGTATAACTGAATTTTTGATTTTATATATGAATGAAAAAGTCATTAGGGTTAGGACCTAAAAGGTATGTAGCCAGGCCTTATAAAGCATATATTAAATCATTCTGTTACCATGTAAGATGATTCACCTTTTATTTTAAGGGTATCATTCCTATAAAATCCTTAGTACTATCTAATAGGGTGATAGGATCCAACTTCCCAATGGTGTAGTCTTCATTGAACTATTTGATTAGTAGCTTCATGTCACACATCACATGATGGTACGATATCTGAATATCAAAAGGAAAATCAAGTTAGGTGAAAATGGATTTGTACATGTATTTATTATTAGTGTATTTAACTAATTATTGGAACAATTTTATCATGATGAAATGTGAGAGATTGATGTAGAAAATCCAGAAACTAACCATAATGATTTAGGATTATTGAGTCATAAATCATGCATGATATAGGAGGCACAATATAAGTATACCAATAATCACAATATAGATTGGTGAATGGAGAGGATGGATTCAAATGATATATTGAAATAATAAGGAATATCCTCAATTTTAGGTGTATAGACCTGAAATCCACCAGGTATTTTCCACTGAAATTATACTGGGGGTTGATCCTAATTTTGAAATTCTATAGAATTACTATGCACCACACTGATCATCCGGTATGGATAAGCTGGTTGATGATGTACATAGGTAGAATGATATTGGATACTAGCTATATATCATGATGTTTGGGGTAGTTTCATAGTTTCTAGACCATGGAAACCAAATAAATTAATCTCAAACCCACATTAATATACCTTGTATCCATATTCATAAGCATGAAACTAAGATATTACAATATATTATCATTTCTGTTGTTATGTTTTTTTGTTATAATAGGGTACCAAGGGATAAATCTAATTCAGTAACATAAAGGATAAATTTTTTCCTTTGGATTATATTCATTAGGAATGAAGGATTTAGCATATACTACTTGATAACCCCAAATATTATCTTGTATTCTTAATACTAATGATAAGCATAGTATTTTTTCCTAATCTTTGAAAAGGGATTACATTTTCATGCCAAACTGTAAGCAAAATACAATCTATATGTTAGTATTCCATGGAATCCTTTAAATATCAAAGGATCTTATAGAGTATATATTTGAATAAATGGATTAATCTATCATGGATTTATCTTGATTCATCTATACCTGAATAAAATATTGGGGACCATACTAGAGAAATCCTTGAATGTTTTTTGGTCCCAATATTCTTAATATCCTTGATATTTTTTGGTGCTGGTGGTACATTACCGAAACATAATCCACATATTGTTCCACCATTTTCCCCATAAGTGTCATGAATATGTGATATGTGAAACTACGAGAAGGGCCCCAATATTATTCAAGAAAAAATACATCACTTAGTAGCATAAAGTCCCATAAGGTTCCCTGATGAAAGTGTCCTCTACATCATTGAGGTCTTTTCGGGAGTTATTATACTAAAAATACCATCCATGAAGGACAGAACATTGAATCTTTTTGTTTCATCCATTATAACCTCCATCATTATGAATGGAAAATCATACTTTTTGGAAATGGGGATCAGGATCATGAATGTCAATAAAAATAATAATATTTAATTAATTTATTCATTTTGGAGTGATATTTACCAAACCAATGGGGTATTGTACATCCCTAAAAATATATATCCTTAGTGATGTTGTCAAATCCATCCTTTACCATGGCATCTTGTATGGGATTCATATTTCTTAGATCATGTTTGAAGCCATTTTGGCTAATGGGGGAGGCCGAGGTGGTGGAAAAAATAATGTGTGTAGTATTCCTATAGTTCATGGTAAAAAAATAATTGAACTACTTTATGAATTCCATGTATTGTTTTTTTTTCACTAGAGGCTTGGCCATTATATTCAGTGTCAGCCTCAAATCTTACTATGTGATGATATTTACAAGGGACATTTCCTCAATAGTGGAAGAGACCCCTTCATTAATGTTAGTTGGTGTCATCCAAGTACTCTTTATCACAATATACACAAGTATCATAAGAAAAATATGGCTTTATAGGTCCTTGATACCATGGAGGGGTAGCTATGTCCACATCATATTATGTATGATCATTAAAATGGGATTCCAGTCCTTCCATATCTATGGTGTCCATTACAATAAAAAATAAAAACCCAATTCAGTGTAATTTATAATGGTGATATCGACCATAAATTTGAAAAACAATTATTATGATTCATCGTTTATCAGTTAAACCATTCTCTGTGGATGATATGATATTGGGGTATGATAGTAATGAAAGCGGTACCACTCATTAAACTGTGAGAGTGTGTATTTTCTTATATCAATGGAGCCTATACCATGTAAGGGTATTATATAATAAATAATAATTCATTTTTCCCAAGGATAGTAAAACAGATCCCATGCTTTTGGGTTGTTACAACCAACCAATCTATCCGTAAGAAGGTGTTTTCATTCAAATATTTCAATGCATCCACCAAGGTGGATTTCAAATCATTGTGATCAATGACCTTCTCATGCTCATTAAATTGGACATTTCCCCCTAACTTTAATAGTACCTGATTACCATTTTGTCTGAGTCACAAGAGTTTAAGTGGGATGAATCACTACAGAGTACCCCTACTCAACCATTATGATATCATTTTAGGCACTAATGATTTTAAGAGGGATCATATGGTGGAAATGAAACCTGGGGATCTCTAAAAAGATTTTGTAGGTATTGTAATAAGGGAAAATTATTAACTTCGTGTTTGGGACCAATTCCCAAAACTAGGCCAACATTCAAATCTTTCCATGTGTCTTTTTCTCACTCTTATCTTATCTTGGTATTATTAGCTTGAATGGAATCAAATATTCCTCATTGATCCCCAAAACTTTGATTGTCCATATTGGGAAATTATTATTCCCAAATCTAGTTTCTAGCTGGATGTTATGGATTGATACACCATTGAACACACAAAAAAATAATGGGAACATGTTACCATTAATGATTTCACCCTCATCCTCATCGCTGAAAGAAAAAATTCCTTGGAACTCTTCCTTTTTAGCTTCATCAATGAGATATGTGATAGTAGAAACTACCATAGTTTCAAACTAGGGAGGTATCTTTCGTACTATCACATGAGATTTAAAAAAATCTTTTAACATGATCAGTTTTTCATGGATCAAGATCCATTTTTGAATACATGTGACATGTTTTAGAACACCATAATTCTAGTAAAAGAGAAATATTCTTGTAATTACATGGACTCTAATTATAGGAAGCGTGGTTGGAACAATTTTCTAGGGTGACATGTGTGAAATATTCATTTTAATTTATCTTTATTGGTTGGATGGATTAGGAAAATCATCGGGTAGTTATGGTCAAGACTTGATTGAATGTTTCTGAGTGTTGGGTTATTGTGGTCGAGCCGGATGATCATTCAACCTTTTTGGTTTTGGGGGTGTTCCTGATAGAGTGTTCTATAATGAATTCATTTGATGAGCACATGGTAATTCCTACTATCTAGTTTCAGTAGCTTCGACCACCCTTTTAGTTTAGAGGTTTATGATTTTTCATAGTATCACAGAACCATCCCTTTCCTCTATAACATTAGAGAGAAGTTTATAAAAGGGATAGAAGGAAATATTCACCACTAGGATCTACACAATGATCCACTATCCTACAGGAATTTCCAAAAGCACAAAATTTACCTTTATATTTGGAATAATAAGGGTTATAATAGATTCTTGGGTCGACCCCCCCCCCCCACCCTAATACAGAGAGGGGGAATGAAATCATTGAAAATGAAATATGATTTTGACACTGGTGGTGGATCGAAACTACCCAGAATTATCAATGATGGTTCATTCGAGACGTAGAGGGTTGGAATGTTAATGGGGTAACTGGAAGAGCCATACTGACAATTGGTGGTTCAATTTTGTTAATTTTATCATGAATATTTAAATTTCCATGCATGACTGACTTTCTTTCCATCAATTCATCAATCTTCTACGTCCTTTAACCAATAAACTTTTTCCCTCAATGAAGTGTTCAACATTACCACTGTAGGTGGTATAGACACCCATAACATACCCCAAGATGTCACATAACTCAACCAAACCATAGTATTAATCCTAAATCGTGTAATTGGGGATAAATTACACTTTTATATTATTCTTCCAGATTCAATGATATTGACAATAATCACTATGATTTTTTAGCCCAACCTCATGGGGCTTCCCAGCCACTAGGATAATGAAATAATTTTTTTCCATTTCAATGATAACGTAAACAATGAAATTCACATATATTATATTGTATACCAAGTTATTTAATTATATTTAGGTACTCTTCGGTTTGTAGACCAGATTTAGGTCTTGATATTTATTTTCATATGAAGGGTTCATTGGGAACGGCATGTTCTGTGGAGGTACCTAATGGCAGGCTGAATGTGGGAATGAAATTTTCATGGAATTATACATCTCTTATATCACATGAATTCATAATAGAACTAGGGGAGGTAATGGGTGTATATTCCACATGTTTCCCTATAGGTAATCCTCCAAATTCTAATCAATTTTAGTAAATTTATGAAATAATCAAGGAAACTTTATGGATAAAAGGGTAGTAATAATCTAATCTCAAAAAAATTATATCCAAAATCATTACATATATTTAACAGAATGTTACATATTGAGGGTGTACATGCATCACTTCAATAATGAAATAAATCCAACAGCATTCTCATCATCCATATAATTGAATTCAGAGAAGAAATAAATGTTTGTCTAGTGAAAGGTGTTATGATATAGTAGAGGAACAAATAGCTGAGGTGATCCCAACTAGTGATGGACCCTAGAAAACCCTATAGGAATAGATAAAATAAATATACTCTATTATATGGATAAAACATTATTTTTTGGATGATATTTTTCTCTGGTGTTACAAACATGGGGCCACATAGAGGGTAAAGGTGGGACACATGATACATGGGGTCACATGTACCACTGAATGAGTTAATTATCATGTGAGTGATGTATATAGGTGATCGTGTGTGATCCAACCATGCTAGGTACAAATTCCCCTTAGTATCTAATGATGCATGTTTCTTCATTATATAATCTAGATGAGTACTGGGAGTAGTTATCATGTCATCCAGGTGAGGGTTAACACTCATTTTGTATTTTACTAACCTTCAATATTTGGAGGTGTAAGGATCATGATTCTTGATATGAGATATCACCCTAATTATATAGGGTTAATGTAGTAGGAATCATTGCACCATGTCTCGATTGAACAGAAACACCAACCTCCACTATTGTTGGTTATGTTGGAACACCCTTATGGTCCCTAGACTATTAGCCAATAATTATTGGTTGTAGTAGGCTTCTTTATGGAAGTGACAAGATCCCTTAAGATGTCTTCCCATTATTGGAACTATTATCTAGAATGTTCAGCGGTGATCCTCTTTAAACTCTCATGATAATAGCAGAAATTTATTATTATTTCATCTATTTCACCCTCTGGTGTTGTCTTTGATTGACCAACAAGAGTTTTGATTGCATTTATATTGTCGATATGATAATTACTAAGCTATAGAATCTCAGCGGAACTCCAAAGACCCAACACTTATCTGTACTAAGGAGTTTGGTTACCAATTATATTGACTATATGGAGCTATATCTCCCATTCAGAGGTATTTTATTCCTTGTACACCCTTCCACCAATTTTATATATATCATCATGTTTCGGGTCGATTGTGATGAAATTTACAATGGAGGTGGTTAGAATGGGACCTTCCTACAGGATTGATGAAATTTCATGTTGACCATACTATCAATTTTGAAATCTGAAAATGTAATGCATAGAATACTACCCTGGGATACTGGTCGACAAATTAGGAGGTTCATCATCCTTGGTTAATTAAATAACATTAATGATTATGATATAAGTCTACTAAATAATTTGAAATTACTCATATGAGTTAGTTATTTGATCCATCAAGAGCAACAAAATTTTCACCTCCAAAATTTACTAATTGAGATCCTATGGATGTTTAATGATACATTAACAGTACATAAAGTGGTCTCATAGATGGATAATTTTATTCTATATGTCATTATGGGGGAATGTTGCGTGTTCCTCAGTAGGAAACTCTAGGATGATGATTTGTTGAGTAGTGGGTGACTAGAACATGGTCGATATCTAGTCAGTGGATATGATTTCAAAAGAAACATTCCTCCTCATAGGAATTGTCTTTATCATAATACTATCCCAGATCACTCGAATCCCATGCTGTAAATGGTCCTGGATATAAGGCCCCGGCCTTAAACCTTACTTAATATTGAATTAAATGAATAATTCACGTTGAGGATCTTTTAAGGTTTACAGTTTTAGAGAATTAGAACATAACTATTACATCTCAAAAGATTACAAAGTAGTCACTTCAACTAAGTTTCCATAATAAAAAACTCTTAAAAGAAACATGTCTAGTTCCATGTTTCATATAGCATGACATTCCCTTGTTCCCATCATTGACCTTATTCCACATTATGTCCTGTGAAAAACATTTCAAAAAAAACTTGGGGTGAGCATAAAAAGCTCAGTAAGGGATACACAGAGATTGAAAACTGTTAGTTTTTCAAAATCAAGTAAACCATGTATACTCTATCAAAGTAATACCTTAACCTTAATGAAGTAGTAAAAACTCTTCACTGAATAAAGTATCATTACTTACCTTTTTTAACCAAAGGATTACCATAAAACCCATATAAAGAACACATAACAAATATAAAGATAACTTGGGACATAAACATACTTAAGTGGAATAACCATACGGTCGACTTCCACACATATCACTTAATGGAATAGCCATACGGCCAATTTCCATACATACTTAATGGAATAGCCATACAGCCGACTTCCATACCCAATGCATTGGAGGTTATAACGTAACCACCCATCCTGGAATTCACGGAACCACCTGTCATATGGTTTATAATGTAACCACCCGTTAAATTGTCCAAGTACCAATATAAAATCATAAAACATAAAACCAATATAAAGGAATGATAACATTTCCACATTTCAATCACAATATATCATAAATATATTGACATAATAGAATCCTTTATCAAAACCATTTTCAATACCAAAATACATAAAAGAGTATATGGTATTTATTTTATTTTAAAAAACATTACAGCTTGTTGAGGAAGAAAAAGACCAAATAATACTGGCGGCGGCGGAAAAGGTCGTTGTCACCGCGTACGTTAAAAAAAACATTCCTTTTTTCGTTTAGTAAAACGCTTCGTAGAAAAAGATTCCTTTTGTATAAAAGTAAAAGTCAAAGGGGTTTATACACCGTATAAAAGAAAGTTGTGTATAAAATGAAATATGCCTCAATAAAAGGAGATTGAGACGAAGTCCCTTACCTCAGGTCCGACTTGACTCGATCATTCTTTAACGTCCTGAATAATAAACCTGAGTTAATTTATACTTGATTAAGAACCTTTTTAATGTTAATTATTCCTTTTATATCACTTATTTCCAGGTTATAAACATTATGTAACCATTTAAGTTAATAATGTTTGTTTTGTCAATATTTGGTTCTTAAGTCGAAAGTGGACTTCTTACAATTACATGTTGTTCGTGTGGTCAAAAGTTCTTTATATCCAGAATGACATTCCTGATTTGGATATCATATATATCATATATATCCATCATATACATGTATTTATAATATTACATAATCATTTAGAGGTAATAAATGAAATGCACCATTCATGGAGACGGTAAGTCGTACGTACGCATGAATGCTACTTTCATTTCTATTTAGTATTTTATAGAATGGAATCAAAAATATATAAGAGTATATTATAATTCCAGTATAATAACATATATAATATCATTAACTTTATCCTTTACACATCCCATATATGGTATTAATGAATCAAATCACTTTCAGGGGGCGGGAGTCCGCACTTCCTAAAATGAAGATATCGTGTTTACCCATAATGGAAACAATAATGGTATGCCATAAATGAAAAATACAGAAGCTTAAGGAAAGAATAAACATATTATATATCATATATAAAAATAGTGACATCATAATGGCCACCTTTGAAGGTGTTAAATTAGTATTGAACAATCATTGTTTCAGGAGGCAGAATTTCGCCATCCACAGAAACCGTATGTTCTTTAACCATTTGATGTAGTTGTGTGAAAGTGTAGCTCGAATAAATCTTATAAAAACATCCTAGTATATTGAAGATACTGGTGTTGTTACAAAAGAAGTAAATAAAAAGAGTTTAGGGTGTTGGAGAAGAAAAATAAAACAAATGAACAAGAGAGAATGAATTACTTTTAAAAGTGTAAATCATTTTGATTTGAGCCTAAAGGCTTCCTTTGAAAGGATTCTGCCCAATGGGAATCCTCTAGGATGAGGAGAGGTATATGGAGAGAGTAAATGGGCAAGGGATGGCCGAGACAAAGGCTTGAGGAGTGTGTGAAATGAGGTAGAGGTGGGGGCATTTTATAAGAGGAGAGGAGGGGCACTCTTGGAAAGTAAAGAAATATTACTTTATTTGAAAATGAGTTTCGGATTTAAATGGTCCCACATTGATATAATTCGAGGATAAGGTGATAAGGGTTCGAAATCTACCCATCCAATAGGTTTTGGACATGTGTAGGTTTTAGATATTACATTATCGTTCCATTTTATTTAAATTGTCAAATAATGAGGTCATCGTTGCATCATCATGATGTCATAAATAATTTAATATATTTAAAGTCTAAAAATTATAAAAAAAATACCATGATGTAGGAAATCGTTTTAGCGTTCCAATGACTATTTATAATCAAAAATATGATCTTAATAACCCCATGTAAAATGTTTTTTCGTAAAACATATTATGTTTGTGTCATTTTTACTTTTATTTAAAAAAAATGCATTAAAGTCATTATCTCACCCAAGTGGTTCCATGGGGTTCCCTAAATCGAACCATGGGTTTTCTTGGTCGGCCATGACACAACCAATAGGGTTAAGACAAGTTTCATGGTGTTTTCATATTTTTATAATATCATTTTTACCTTAAATTACACTAATTACCTCTAATCGCGATTAAAAACTTAATAAGATACTATTCACCAAAAAATTATTTTTATCTCATTGAACCAAATTTTACTTCTTAATGACAACCATGTATGTCGTATTTTTGAAAATCAAAACACAATGATTGTAAAATTTCATTTAAACGGAAAATCAGTTTTTATAAGTACCACTTAGTGGTTTCACTATTCATCAAAAATTGAAGTTTTTCAGAAAATTACCAAAAATTCACCCTAAGATATATTTGATATTAAGAATTAAAAAATGAAGTCTATTTTAAAAAATTCAAAACATACAAGTCACATTAATTAATTTAATAATTAATTCCCACTGTCAGAGTAAATAGCGTGTATTTATGAAACAATAAGTATCAAAAGATTGACACTAGTTTAAGTCCGATTTCAAAGTGAAATTAATTCCAACGACCACTATTGGATTTAATGGTAAAAATATTTTCTAATTTTACTTTAAAACCAATTCAAAAGATAATCTAATCATATAAATAAATTAGATTAAAAGAGGTTTTGAATTAAAATACAACATTTTACACTATTCATTAAAAAATGAACTTTATCGGAAAGGTACCAAAAATTTACACAAAGTAAATTTTGATGTCCCGATTCTAAAGAAGAGTTATTTTTGGTCAAATAGAATTTATAAGATTGATCAAAGCTATATTTAATGACGGTTCTCCGTCAAAAGGTGATAAGTGAACCCTTAGTGAAAATTAGGGTATAAATGCCTAAAATTGAACTCTTTCTGTATTTTAAGCCTTTTATCTTTTATTGGGTAAATGTAGAAACATTTAAAAACAAATATAATCATATTTTAGTTATTTCTATCCATTCCCGCCAGTACAACGGCTACTTGTTAACTATATTTTAAAATAATATTATTTTATTACTTGTGTGCAACGTAAGTTTTCAAAGAAACTCATCATTGCGTATCGAGTACGCTATCGAACGTAGAAAACCCGTTTAATTAAAATTAATATTTAATTTGTAAATATTAATAAATATGAAAATTATTTATTCCTTAATTACCTGGGATGTTACATCCTTCCCCCCTTTTGGGAATTGCGTCCTCGCAATTTTATTCACTTATCAAAATAAGTGGGGTATTTATCCCTCATAGCATTTTCAGATTCCCACATTGCCTCTTCAATCACATGGTTTTTCCACAAAACCTTTACCTGATGAATCACAAGCCACACACAATCTCTTCCCAAATCTCAAAAATCAATCATTATCAATGTTTAATTCATGCAACTTACCTTTCTAAACCAGCTCTACCTTTTTCGGCAACTCACTGTCTTGCTTCTGTGCTTGCTTGATTCTGTCTGATAGAGATGATCTCACTGATACCTGAAACAAAATAGAAGAACATCTTGCACCAACAACTTCTATGCCAAAGTTTATCAAATCCTTAACCAAAGGATCACGTTCCAAACTCAACATTTCTAATGAAGCATTACTTTTTCGACTCAAAGCATCAACCACTTTATTTGCTTTTCCCGGATGGTAATGAATTGTAAAATCATAATCCTTGATTAATTCCAGCCATCTCCTCTTTCTCATGTTCAATTCATTCTGAGTGAATATATACTTTAAACTTTTGTGATCAGTATATATTTCACACTTTACTCCATGCAAATGATGCCTCCAAATTTTTAAAGCAAAGACAACAGCAGCTAATTCCAAATCATGTGTAGGGTAATTTACCTCATGAGTTATCAACTGTCGTGAAGCATAAGAAATTACCTGATCATTCTGCATAAGGACACAGCCTAGTCCCTTCAACGAAGCATCACTGTATATAACAAACTCACCATTCCTGGAAGGAAGTGCCAAAACAGGAGCATTCACCAATCTTCTCTTCAACTCCTGAAAACAATCATCACATTCTTTTGTCCAGATGATGTTAACACCCTTACGAGTTTTCTTAGTCATTGGACTAGATAACCGTGAAAAATTTTCAACAAACCTTCGGTAGTAACCTTCCAAACCAAGAAAACTACGGATCTCGGTTACATTTGTGGGTCTTGGCTATTCTTTAACAACTTTTGTTTTAGTAGGATCAACAGTTATGCCATCTTTTGAAACAATGTGACCCAGGAAAGAAATTTGTTGTAACCAAAACTCACACTTGCTGAATTTTCCATATAGTTTCTTTTCATTTAATGTTTGCAAGATAACCCTTAAATGACTTTCATGCTCCTCTTTACTTTTAGAAAACACCAAAATATCATCGATGAAAACAACCACAAACTTATCCAAGAACTCATGAAAAATTCTATTCATAAGGTCCATGAATACAGCAGGTGCATTGGTTAAACCAAAAGGCATAACTACAAATTCATAATGGCCATATCTAGTATGGAACGCAGTCTTCGGAACGTCTTTTTATTTTACTTTCAACTGATGGTACCCCGACCTCAAGTCAATCTTCGAAAAATACTGAGCTCCCTGGAGCTGATCAAACAAATCATCGATATGAGGCAAAGGATACTTGTTCTTAACAATAATATTATTCAAGGCTCTATAATCAATGCAAAGTCTCATTGATCCATCTTTATTTTTAACAAACAAGACAGGAGCACCCCATGGCGATGTGCTAGGTCGAATGAAACCTTTATCTAATAACTCCTGCAATTGATTCTTTAACTCTAAAAGTTCAACTTGAGCCATTCGATAAGGGGGTTTCGAAATTGACTTAGAATCAGGAACTAAGTCAACAGTAAATTCAACTTCCCGATCATGAATAATACCAGGAAACTCATCAGGAAAAACATCAAGATACTCATTTACCACTGGTACATCATTAATCTGAACAGTTCCTTTATTTTCAATAATATGTGCAAGGTAACATTCCTTTCCATCTTTTACTAGTTTCTCAACTTCCTGATATGTTATCAAAATAAAGGGTTCATTCTTGTACACAAACTGAAAATCTTTCTGAAAAGAAACCATTTTAGCTCTGCAGTCAATCTTAGCATGATAAACAGAAAGCCAATCCATGCCCAAAATAACATCAAACTCTACTAGAGGAAAAACAATATGGTTTGCTGGTAGATTCTTTCCACACACAAGGATAGGAAGGTTCTTATAATTCCTTTTTGTCTCAACGTTCCCTCCAGGTGTTTTTACCATAAGTTCAGGATTCATATCTTGATATGGAATTTCCAATTTACTAGAAAACTTCTCAGAAATGAAAGAGTGTGTAGACCCTGAATCAAACAACACATTGGCATAATCTGAACAAACAAACAGTGTACCTGATACCACTTCATTCGATGGCCCAACATCTGCTGAAGTTGTTGCAAAGGATTTCACCACCCCTTTCTGCTTGTAGTCTGGCTGCATTCCCCCAGTTGAGTTCTTCATTGGACACTCGTTTTCATAATGACCCATTTCATTACACTTAAAACATCTTACCGTTGGCTTTTCATTGCCTACTTGATCATCTTCCTTACAGTTACGAGCAATATGACCAGACTTACCACACCAAAAGCACTTACCAGACTTGGATAAACATTCTCCAGGATGCATTTTACCACACTTCTCACAGGATGGATATTTGGTTTTCTTACCTCCTTACTTCTTTGATGAATTCTTCCCCTTTGCCTGCAAACTAGAACTCTTATTATGTTGTTTTTCATAGAACACCTGATCATCGACAAACTCCATTTCCACCTTCTCCGCACATCGAACAAGTTTTTCATAACTTTTGAACTCACGAGAAGCTAAATCCCTTTGATACTTTGGCTTTAACCCTGAGTAAAAACGGTTTATTTTACTATCAAGATCTCGTATGAAGTTTGGAGCATACCTTTCCAATCGAGTGAACTTTGCTTCATAAGAAGCCACTGAATCATCCTCCTGCCTCAATTCTAGGAACTATTTTTCCATCCTAAGACGAACCACCTTAGGAAAATATTTCTCAAGAAACATACCTTTGAATTCATCCCAGTCCTCAATCTCATCACTATCCCTGATATTTTTCACCATCGACCACCACTGATCAGCTTCACCTTCAAAACGGTAAACAACAAGACTAACCTTTTGATGTTCTGAACACCCCATGACATCAAAAATCTTCTCTAGTGCTTTAATCCACCCTTCAGCTTTCAAAGGGTCAGATGATCCTCTGAATGATGGGGGATGTTGCCTCATGAAATGTTCCACCACTGACATGTCCCTCTGCGGTTGATCTGGCTGATCTCGTGCATGGATACCACCACCATTTATAGCCTGAGTCAACTGTTCCATCACTGCAACAAACTGTTCAGTTTCGATTCCGACCATCTCAGGTTGCTGATTTGGAAGGTTGTCTTCCTCCTGATGTCGTCCCAATATAGTTGCATTGTTTCCTCTGTGGAAAACCATTCTGAACACAGAAATATCTTAGGCGATGCAACATGTTAATCCGTAAATGATATATCATTTCAATCATATTATAATTTAACACTTTTCTAACTCCTAAAGTTGTCTAAACCGACCTTTGATACCAACTATAAGGACCAGACCTTAAACCTTACTTAATATTGAATTAAATGAATAATTCACGTTGAGGATCTTTTCAGGTTTAGAGTTTTAGAGAATTAGAACATAACTATTACATCTCAAAATATTACAAAGTAGTCACTTCTACTAAGTTTCCATAATAAAAAAAACTCTTAAAAGAAACATGTCTAGTTCCATGTTTCATATAGCATGACATTCCCTTGTTCCCATCCTTGACCTTATTCCACATTATGTCCTGTGAAAAACATTTCAAACAAAACTTGGGGTGAGCATAAAAAGCTCAGTAAGGGATACACAAAGAATGTAAACTGTTAGTTTTTCCAAATCAAGTAAACCATGTATACTCTATCAAAGTAATACCTTCACCTTCATGAAGTAGTAAAAACTCTTCACTGAATAATGTATCATTACTTACCTTTTTGTAACCAAAGGATTACCATAAAACCCATATAAAGAACACATAACATATATAAAGGTAACTTGGGACATAAACATACTGAAGTGGAATAACCATACGGTCGACTTCCACACATATCACTTAATGGAATAGCCATATGGCCAATTTCCATACATACTTAATGGAATAGCCATACGGCCGACTTCCATACCCAATGCATTGGAGGTTATAACGTAACCACCCGTCCTGGTATTCACGGAACCACCCGTCATATGGTTTATAACATAACCACCCGTTAAAATTTCAAAGTACCAATATAAAATCATAAAACATAAAACCAATATAAAGGAATGATAAAATTTCCACATTTCGATCACAATATATCATAAATATATTGACATAATAGAATCCTTTATCAATACCATTTTCAATACCAAAATACATAAAAGAGTATATGGTATTTATTTTATTTTAAAAAACATTACGGCTTGTTGAGAAGCCAAAGACCAAATAATACTCACGGCGGCGGAAAAGGTCGTTGTCACCGCGTATGTTAAAAAAACATTCCATTTTTTCGTTTAGTAAAACGCTTCGTAGAAAAAGATTCCTTTTGTATAAAAGTAAAAGTCAAAGGGGTTTATACACCGTATAAAAGAAAGTTATGTATAAAATGGAATATGCCTCAATGAAAGGAGATTGAGACGAAGTCCCTTACCTCAGGTCCGACTTGACTCGATCATTCTTTAACGTCCTGAATAATAAACTTGAGTTAATTTATACTTGATTAAGAACCTTTTTAAAGTTCATTATTCATTTTATATCACTTATTTCCAGGTTATAAACATTATGTAACCATTTAAGTTAATAATGTTTGTTTTGTCAATATTTGGTTCTTAAGTCGAAATTGGAATTCTTACAATTACATGTTGTTCATGTGGTCAAAAGTTCTTTATATCCAGAATGACATTCCTGATTTAGATATCATATATATCATATATATATCCAGCATATACATGTATTTATAATATTACATAATCATTTAGAGGTAAGAAATGAAATGCACCGTTCATGGAGACGGTAAGCTGTACGTACGCATGAACGCTACTTTCATTTCTATTTAGTATTTTATAGAATGGAATCATAATTATACAAGAGTATATTATAATTCCAGTATAATAACTTATATAATATCATTAACTTTATCTTTTACACATCCCACATATGGTATTAACGAATCAAATCACTTTTAGGGGGCGGTAGTCCGCACTTCCTAAAATGAAGATATCATGTTTACCCATAATGGAAACAATAATGGTATGCCATAATTGAAAAATACAGAATCTTAAGGAAAGAATAAACATATTATATATCATATATAAAAATAGTGACATCATAATGGCCACCATTGAAGGTGTTAAATGAGTATTGAACAATCATCGTTTCAGGAGGCAGAATTTCGCCATCCACGGAAACCGTATGTTCTTTAACCATTTGATGTAGTTGTGTGAGTGTTTAGCTCTAATAAATCATATAAAAACATCCTAGTATATTGAAGATACTTGTTTTGTTACAATAGAAGTAAATAAAAAGAGTTTAGGGGGTTGGAGAAGAAAAATAAAACAAATGAACAAGAGAGAATGAATTACCTTTAAAAGTGTAACTCCTTTTGATTTGAGCCTAAAGGATTCCTTTGAAAGGATTTTGCCCAAAGTGAATCCTCTAGTATGAGGAGAGGGATGTGGAGAGAGTAAATGGGCCGGGGATGGCCGAGCCAAAGGCTTGAGGAGTGTGTTAAATGAGGTACAGTTGGGGGCCTTTTATTAGAGGAGAGGAGGGGAACTCTTGGAAAGTAAAGAAATATTACTTTATTTGAAAATGAGTTTCGGATTTAAATGGTCCCACATTGATATAATTCGAGGATAAGGTGATAAGGGTTCGAAATATAACCATACAATAGGTTTTGGACATGTGTAGGTTTTAGATATTACATTATTGTTCCATTTTATTTAAATTGTCAAATAATGAGGTCATCGTTGCATCATCATGATGTCATAAATAATTTAATATATTTAAAGTATAAAAATTATAAAAAAAATACCATGATGTATTAAATCTTTTTATATTTCCAATGACTATTTATAATCAAAAATATGATCTTTATAACCCCATGTAAAAATTGTTTTCGTAAAACACATTATGTTTGTGTCATTTTTACTTTTATTTAAAAAAAGGCATTAAAGTATTTATCTCACCCAAGTGGATCCATGGGGTTCCCTAAAACGACACATGGGTTGTCTTGGTCGGCCATGATACAACCAATAGGGTTAGGACAAGTGTCATGGTGTTTTCATATTTTTATAATATCATATTTACCATAAATTACACTAATTACCTCTAATCGCGATTAAAAACTTAATAAGTTACTATTCACCAAAAAAATTATTTTAATCTCATTGAACCACATTTTACTTCTTAATGACAACCATGTATGTCGGATTTTTGAAAATAAAAACACAATGATTGCAAAATTTCATTTAAACGGAAAATCAGTTTTTATAAGTACCACTTAGTGGTTTCACTATTCATCAAAAATTGATGTTTTTCAGAAAATTACCAAAAATTCACCCTAAGCTATATTTGATATTAAGAATTCAAAAATGAAGTCTATTTTAAAAAATTCAAAACATACAAGTCACATTAATTAATTTAATAATTAATTCCCGCTATCAGAGCAAATAGCGTGTTTTTATGAAACAATAAGTATCAAAAGATTGACACTAGTTTAAGTCCGATTTCAAAGTGAAATTAATTCCAACGACCACTATTGGATTTAATGGTAAAAATATTTTATAATTTCACTTTAAAACCAATTCAAAATATAATCTAATCATATAAATAAATTAGATTAAAAAGAGGTTTTGAATTAAAATACAACATTTTACACTATTCATTAAAAAATGAACTTTATCGGAAAGGTACCAAAAATTTACACAAAGTAAATTTTGATGTCCCGATTATAAATAAGACTTATTTTTGGTCCAATAGAATTTATAATATTGATCAAAGCTATATTTAATGACGGTTTGCCATCAAAAGGTGATAAGTGAACCCTTAGTGAAAATTAGGGTATAAATGCCTAAAATTGAACTTTTTCCGTATTTTAAGCCTTTATCTTTTATTGGGTAAATGTAAAAACATTTAAAAACATATATAATCATATTTTAGTTATTTCTATCTATTCCCGCCAGTACAACGGCTACTTGTTAACTAAATTTTAAAATAATATTATTTTATTACTTGTGTGCAACGTATGTTTTCAAAGAAACTCATCATTGCGTATCGAGTACGCTATCGAACATAGAAAACCCTTTTAATTAAAATTAATATTTAATTTGTAAATATTAATAAATATGAAAATTATTTATTCTTTAATTACCTGGGATGTTACACTGGATCTGGAATAGGAATCGATACATTTTAATACTACTTCTGATTTTCAAGAAGGTGAGGTATCACATGGGTAGATTTTCAATGAAATAATGGAGTGTCATATAGATGAGTATCTAGTTTCATGACCATGTCTATAAAATATGAGATATCCACTAGATATTCCTCGTTTAGTGGGTTATTTTTAATCTTTTAGTTGATGATGTTTTTTCCTTCATTGGAGGTCTGAAAACAAGACCTTGATATTTCCCCTACTTCTAGAGTAGATGTTTGAAAGAGGGAAGGTGATAGTGGACATGAAAGATGTTTAGAGATTCCATGAAATTAATCCAAAATATTCTATATAAGAAGGTATATTGGTGGTATTTGCGGACCTTGTGGACTTATGAATCAGATATTATCATTCGGAATTGAAGGAATCCTTCCCCAATATCTGGTGGGGGAGGTGGAGGCATTTTCCTTTAGTCGTCAGTTCCCAAGGACTTATAATGGTTTACGGTGATGTGGTGTAGACCCCAGGACAATATGTAATTTTGATTCAAGACCACCATTATTTCAGTCCTATGACGTTCACGAGGATTTAGTTTTTTCATGTTAAGATGATATCCATGGGTAGGGACCCCGAGATAACTATCAACACTAATACCATGGAAAATATCTTTAGGGAATGTGGAAATTTCACTTAAAGTCCCCCCCAATTTTTTCTAACAACAAAATGTGGAGGACATATATGGTGGAACTAATCATTATGTTGTGGCCCCCAGTAATATGTATCGGTGGAACCCATGACATGGGCGTGTCCAACCATACCTCCTTATTGGATTTTTTGATATTGACCCCATCATGGAAACAATATTCCCTCAAATTATGCTATAGATAGAATGAGGTGAATGAGCGGTGGTAGGGTATACTAGAACTATTGGTAAATATTCCTATCTAGTGGGGTCAGAGACTCCCCCTAGGGTCGGTGCGACCTATTTAGTAATAGTTTGGGAGAAGTAGGTATGGTTCCATCTTACTTATTAACCTATAGGGTTGATCAACATTGCTGATGAATCATGTTAGTGTGATACCTCCTATGAGACTCTCATATTGTTGTCATAGAAGTAAAGTCTAATGTGTCAATAAATAATGGGAATTTGGGAGGGATATATAGAAGTATTATATGAAGAGACTTTATAAAACATTTCCATGGAAAAGGGGATTTCCTCCAACACAGCCCCTATGGGCGGCATCATTAGTGGGATGTCAAAACCACTATCTATTTTCTACAAATTTGTATGGTTGGTATGAAACATTTTTATTAATATCTATGAATGATGTAATTGACCACCCTCTATAATGTAATCGTGGAGGGGGAGATTGGGTGAGAATATCCACTAGATGTGATAGTGATTTCCATTCTAGAAGAAGAATAACTGTGCGGGATTTCTACATCATCAGTCTTAATTCCCCTACACCTATTTGCAGTAGGCATCCATATTTTTCATTAATTGGTTTCATGTGTAACAGATGAATCCAACCATAAATACACATTTATTGGAATAAATTCCCAATTCACACAACTCTATACATCTTCTATGAGGTGGAGGAGAAGGGATTCGATTACACGATGCCTAGAAACTAGAGATACACAACGTTCCACTTATTCTCAATGATTTAAGAAAATAGATTTACATTAGGTTCACTATTCAATTTTCAAACACTACTACTCGGGTCTACATCATATATAGTGTTTGGATCTATATCCTTGACTTAATTGTGTCTTCTCACTACCCATCATTCCCTCTTTTAAAATGTGAGAAACCATTACCACCATGGATAATGATGTTGGATCCTTGATTATAATTTTATAATGAGATTTTGTCTTATTTTTTTATGGATTCATAACTTATGTATGTCTCATGGAACTAGTCTCCAACATAGATCTAAGAAAAGTTTATAAAACTCATTCCTTAAACCATCTTCTAGTCGACACCTGTTAATTATACATCTTTCTATTGTGATAGGGTGGATACTTTCAATTGAATTTTATGATAAAACGAGGGATGATTGGAATCATATGATATTGGGGATGACTGGAATTTTTCAAAGACTTCCTCATATGGGTTTTTGAGAGAATATTATTCTTTTTTAAATACAAATTATCACCTAAAACCCCTTCTAAATCTCATGATATACATGGAGAAACATACTTCTAATTCACAAAGAATTAAAAGTTTTGTTCCTCTTGGATCTTGTTATCATAAATGTTGGTAAATATTTAGGCTTGTGAAATGAGTGGGGATGAATAGATCTTTTTCTAATCACATGCAATTAAAAGGCTTCCCACCTATAGTTTCATTGGTTTTCCTCCAAGAAATAGAGTTCTGATGCATTAGGAGGAGTTGTAGTATTATTGTTGAGTTAGGTAACTTCCCATATGTTCTCATCATGTACTAGAATATATAGATGTTATAATTAAGTGGGAATAAAATATTATATTAGGGACCTGAGGTTGTTATGTTTAGAGGTTAAGGATAATACTGAGAGGTGATCATGATTCTTGGTTGTTGTTGCCCATAGGGAGATATATATTTTATAATGTAGAGATTGAACCCTGGATAGATGTCTTATGAACCTTGTTGGAAGATAATTATAAAATAACACATAGTTTGATTGTATATTTTATTTTCATATGGTCAAAATACACCATGAATTCTAACATAATGCAGTTAGGATTCTTGTTCCAGGAAATGAAAGAAAACATGGGATAGTGTGGGGCCTATACTTTGACAATACACAAGATTTGGGGGATATCATCTCATATTTGTAAAATCATGATAAACACATTATTTTTACATGTTTTATCACTAAGGTATTCCAATTAATTTCACATAGGATAACTCTATAAATTTATGTAATTTATATAGAAAATTTTCTTATAGTTTATCATCACATGATGAGGACTTGATTCTATACAGTATAAAGTCTTATAGATCTATTGTTTTTTGGATAACACATTAATTATCCAAAACCCAGTCATAGTGGTAGGATAGAATGATATAGGGATCCAAAATTCAATCATAAATGTGTAAAAATATATGTTTCCCTTGATGATTCCACCATCAAAGATTACGTGTCCACTATGTAGGTTATTTGGAGGTAAAAATTCCAGGACACTTCCCATTTATAGTATCATGTAGGAGTCCTAGTTTGAAGGGGCCTATTCTTAAGAGAAGAAGGTGTTGAGTATTACTATACCACACATATTCTATGATACATGTCATAAAAAAGTATTTTGAATAGTTGAATCCATCTTAGGAAGGCATGGAGTCCATAAATATTTGACATTTATTGATCTATTTCTTTTGAATGGAGTAACCAAGTAGGGGCATCTATGGTGGGATTCACTAAGATATGAAGCTTCATGTAGATAATGATTTTTTGAGACTAGTGTATCCCCTATAAGGGTAATGTAGTAGTGTCCATGGGAGGAAAATGATGAGGGATGAGGTCTTTTAAAACCATGAGGGCAATGAACATGTTCTTCTAGAATAGATCGTTTGGACTTTCATGAATGTCATCTTCACCATTAGAATATTTTATAGAGGAACCATGTGATTTCATTAATTAAGGATACCTAGTAGTAGGAATCCATGTGACACAGGGTTATTGATGGATATAGTTTCATGAGTTAAGAGATTTTGATAGAAGTCCAAAGGTCAAAAAACAATGATATAAAGAGGGAAAGGGTATTTATAGGTATCTGAGAGCCCAACTGATATGTTTCATAAATCATTACTATATTTTTGGAAGTTAGAGTTATTTGGTGATTCGATTTAGGTTTTTGAAACTCAAGTTGTTTAAGAAAATGTTGACCATCATTAATCTGGATGAAATAGTATTTTTATATTCCCTTTTTAGTCAGCATTTTTTAAAATCATCAGTTTTTGTTTTTAATTCATCCCAAAACATGTATTTTTCGCCAATAATAGTGTAATTTGATATAAAAATGTTTCTTCGTGTTAGGGGATCTTGTATTATCTTGTCCCTCAAGTGAAATGGCATATTTTGAAATATCCAAAAAATCTATCTAAAAATTAATAAAAGGATTTTGAATATTTTATTTCATAAGTTTTGTCAAAAAATGATATAAAAATGACCTTTTTCTAGTTTCATTTTTCATAATAATATAGTCATTGAATATTACCTATCAATTTTTTATTATCAATTAAATTAATTATTTTTTTCATTATGTACATTGGTTAGTGCATATTTTCAAGTACAATGTGGATTTTTCTAATCCACTAAGACTCAAAAATTGAATAGAAATTTTATCTTATAATAAAATTTCAATCTCAATTTTTAATCGCTTACATAATTGTTGGGTCAAGTCACCTATGTTGTTTCCTATCAAGTTTTAAATAATTCTACATACTAAATTTTATATATAATGATTTTAGAATAGAGCGTATGGATCTCTCTTAGACACTATCCTAATGAAGTCACATATTCTATCACATTTTTTGATTTGTATTTTTTATTATTAGAGGAAAAGGTATTCAACGCATATGATATCATATTTAGTCATCTAACCTTCATAGAAATTGTCTTATATATAGAAGGTGAAGTATAAAATCATTTTGTATAAAATATATAATCAATTTCATCATGTCTTTTTTAATTTAACATAGGCTCAAATTCATCCCCATCACTCTCAAGGAACATCCAATTATTTTTAACATATTATTTAAATCTAAATTTCATACCCATGTTCAAGATTCCATTGAAAAAATTGGGTTTTCAGGGGAAAATTGATTGTAATAGTGTGAAAGTGGTAAAAGAGAGTTTCATTATTTGTGGTATTCCAAATAATTAATTATATTAATATGCACAATATTTTAAATTGATTATATTTTTATAGTACATACATAGAAACTGTTGATTTATTTGATGTATTTAGGAATAGTAAACACAAAACAATAGGTGACTAAGATGGTATATAGACTTCCCTGATGAAGAGGACATATAAATAACTGTTAATTATTAAATTTTTTACTTTACCAAATCATTATTAGGAACATTAGCTGAAAATGAATAGGATGTGTTCACTAACTGGACAAAGACTCTTTTTTATTGAGCTTTCCAATATATAAAGAATAAATCACCAATTGATGCATAGAATTAATATATTCCAATTAATTACATAATTAATCTAATAAATGAATGGTTCTACTGGTACAATGAATATAAAAAATCCCCAGATCATGAAATATGGTTTCATGTTTTGGTGTTATCAATGATAAATATTTCTATCCAAAATATTATCCACCATTCCCTCGAAGTATAAATTTATTAATTTAAAATTCCATAAATAACAAAGAATATCATGGAATATATTTATGGGTTTTAAGAAGAGGTATTTTTATTTCATATTTTTAAAAGGAATTTAGGTTTTACATAAGAAAATATTCTTCTTGAAATTTAATTGATTGCACATTTATTATAGGAAAACGTAATGGGATGATTTTTTATTTTTATTTTTTCAAATGGTTTTTATGATTTACTATTAATATTTTTCTTTTCATCTTCATAGCCCTCAATTGTTAGCTTAGTTTGTATAGAATCATATTAATGGGATACATTAATTTCCTTACCACTGATAGTTGTTACAATGATTACATGACATTTTTTTATTAGTAAATTGTTTTACTTGAAATTTTCTATGATTTAACCTTATAATTTCAATAGGAATTTATATAAATAATTGTAACACATTCATATTAATTATTTAATTATCATTTTTGTAATTAGGTTGGTTTGGTATTTATCATATGGTGATTATTTGATATTAAAATTTAATTCCCTAATTTTATAAGGGTATTAGTTGGAATGTTAGTTTATTATAAATTTTCTCGATGTTTTTTAGAATTATGGGGTTGCTAAAATGGTCATTGAAAAAGTTGTCTAGCCTATTTTTTTTATTTGAAAACACAAATTGGAATAGGAGGTTCCTCTCAATCATTGGTTTTTCCTTGGTTACTAAAACTATCCTTATTTCAAGAATAATAACATCATACAGTCGCTTGCACAATAATGAAATTGGATGTAAAATTATTAGTGAAGAACAAAGACAAAAAAAGGTTTTATCATTTTTTTATAATTTAATTTAATAAGAGATGTTATTCTTTCCAAAGTTGTCAGTTATATATTCTTAGAATAATGTAATAGTGAATTAGATGATATTACCTAATGAAAAATTATACCAATGCATCATTTAGTAATTTTTTGAGAAAATTAATCTATCATTTGAATTAGTCATTCTGATTTAACTGGTGATTATTAAATTAATAATTCTCCTAATGAAACATATAAAAATTTAAATATCACAATATAGTAGTGCTTATTATAAAAACCCTTATAAGTGGTGTTCTTGATTTTCATGGTGGGGGAATAATGAAATTTGATTCTAGAATCTCCCTGGTACACATAGAGTATTATTATAGTATCTATTTAGATTTTATATATATCTATTATCAAGGGTATTTTATATGTGGTTGGGTAGAATCATTGATGAAGGAACCTTTTAAATTCATCAGAGTTGTTGATTTATCATATTTGGATGTTGTTTGGTGATTCATTTTTCAATCCATCAAAATAAAATGGGTTGGATCTGAACCCCACATGATTTTAAGAAACTCATCTTGGAATCAATGTTTGAAATCCATGAGTAATGTTATAATAATCTTATTTTGATACTCAACTTAAAAAGATCTAGTATTTGAAAAAGTCATTTTTAGAATGGTTTAGAGTTCAAAATAAGTATGCTATAAATGATTGAATTTATTATTATTTTTATTTATAAAATTAAGTGCATAAAAATATATATGATATGGTTTATGATATTATGTCTTGATCTTGTATTTTGAATCATGGTGATCATTTTGATATTTGCATGCTTCAATTAATCAATCTCCTCAAATTACAATATCGTATTATCAATGTTTATTTATTACCTATGTCTATATTGGAAGGATCTCAATATTAATGGATGGAATATGAATGGATGAAATATATTAGACATTTTCCTAAAAATTATATTTTGGAATATATTTTATGATTTAGGAACAAACACCCAAAAATTCCTTTCATTTTTTTGACACACCAGTCAAAATGCATGAAAATTTTAATTAAAACCACCTCTTTAGAAAATTATATAGTTGGAACAGATATGTTCACAAAATAGGGGTGTAAAATATTATTATCACAATTAGTTTAAAGGGTATTGATATTAATGTTTATAAAAAAACTAAAAACTAAAATTAATTTAAATTAGAATATTATTTTATGGCCTAGTGATATGATATAGTCTTAGAATAGAAATATTTCTATTATATTTTTTTAAAAATGATTAATTATTCTTCAATTTTTAATCAATGATAAAGTTCATTGTCACTTATTTTCACATTATGTTGATATTTATTGTGAATATTGATAAAAACTATTACAGTTATCCAATACTCCGTCCAATTTGAGTGAAAACACAACCTATAGTTTTCGTGATATCTCAATTATAAATAGTCCCATAATCAGTAGGGAAAATCAATATCTGGTGAGGGTATATCAAAGCTACTAAATGAATAATTATCTTACTTCCTCACATGGATAATAATTTTCATGATACACCAATAAATATTCACACAAATTCAATCACATATGTGAAATAGTTAATGGATGGAGATTTGAATTTCACAACCGAAGAAGTAAACAATTGAATAAAATATAAAATGTGATAAAATAATATTATATAAAATATCCAAACATTGAAAATTAAATTTTCTCATAAGAAGAATTTTTTAATAAAAAAATCATACTGTAATTACAATGGTACTCATCTGAACGTCCAACGACCAAATGGGTTTTATCAATACTTCTACTACGTTACAAAAACATAATACTAAGAATAAGAAAAAAAATTCATTAGAAATTATTATTCACTATAATAAAAATCCCTCCCATCATGGAAACATGATCCAAATAGAATATTGATTTCATCTATGATTATATCTATTCTTCGTGATAGGTTCTCCTACTGGATTTTAAATATTTCACTTAAAATTTCAGGTAATCTGTAAAAACATAATTATGAATTTATTCATCCGTGGATCTGATGAAAACAAGACTTATTTCATCTTTACTTCATAATTTAGTTAAGAATATAAATTTTTATATCACATCATTATTATCTTATGAATAAATATTTCATATATAATTGCCATGGTATTCTCAACAATAATCTTTTATTCTTATTATACATTAATTATTCAAAATGTTTTATCAAAACAAAGATTATTTATAATATTAATACTGATTTTCCCCATCCATTGGTAGTTGAGCATTAATTCTCCAAGCAAGGATATTATTTATCCCTCAATGAATCAATTATTAATCAATATTGTCTATGAATTCCATATTATCTATCATAAATTACATCATAAATATTCGTAATTGGGATATTATATATGGGGAAAATTATAACATACCAACAATTTGGTTACTTTGTATTCATTGGGAGTTATAAAATATATCTTATGTTTCCATTGGAGGCTCTAAATTCTATAACATTCACCTTAGGTATTCCATAATATATATTTCGTATCATTTATGCTATCCCCAAATTTCCAAAAGGCATGGTTAAAGCATTTCATACTTATCCATGATTTAAATTTCTTTTCCACGTCATAATTATCATTCCATTTCAAAATAATAAATTAAGGGATTAAAAATACCAATCCAATTATTTTTTATAAATAATTAAAAATAAAAATTAAATCAATTTTTTTCTATTTTAATCATTATCCATAAAATACATTCAAATACACCTCCAATTCAAAAAAATCATGATTAATCAATTAATGATTAAATTTTAAGGGATAATCTACTTTCTCATCAATAAAATATAAACAATTTATTTCATTTAACAAATCAATATAAAATTTCTTCCATGTTCACATTTCATTAATAATTAATAATAGAACAACTAGGATATGAATATGAATTGGATTTCATAAATAAGATAAAATCATATTTATTACCTGATCTATGGGAAAATATAAATATTATTATCGTAGACAACTCATTTTTCCATTATCTATTAGCAAAATGTTTTATTATAGTAGACCTCTCATTTATCATTATGTTCTTATGGCCTCAATTGTTTTCTGAGTTAACACTATATGAGAATGAAAGGAAAACGGGGTTTATCTAAATATACATGTGCTAAAGTTTACTTAAACATCCAAAGGGGGAATTTAATTAGAACACTAAATATGGAAACCAATATAACATTTGGAATAGATATGGTTTTAATTACTATACGTAACAAAAAATTATAAAAGAAAAATTCAACATTTTTCCAAAACCTCACCTAGATTTAGCCATTTCACATAGTATAGTGAATGAATAAAAATGGAGCCCATAAACTTTTTCCAGAAAAATTATTTGAAAATAAGATTCTGAGTTACTTAAAAGAAGAATAAATAATGATGAATTTATTAAGGGAGGTTTGAAACCCAAAATTTTTAAAGACATTAACACATTATAACATGAAAATGCTAAACATGAAGATTGTAGATGGATTTTATTGGGGGTAGTGAGATTAAAAAAGTAACCTTTGGATGAGTGTAATAATTAGAATGCAGTCAAATCTAGAGGAAAATTATTATTTATGATTATTTATTGTACATATATTATGAAAAATACAATTTATATAAATGAATCAAGCTAGGAGCCTATATAGTACCTAGTATTGGGATATTGTGTACCTAGTTGTTCAATTATAAACAATTACATGACTTAACAACCATCAAGTACCCGGTAATGGAATATTGGGTACCTGGTGCTTTTAATACACATTTCATCCATTTTAATTATTTATTCCTCCATAAAAGACTTCTAAATCCACTTAAACATAATGTTATACAAAAAAAATATGTATTATGGAAAATATTATGGAACAAAACTATCGCATAAATGTTAGGGTGTTTCTAAAATATCTATTATTAGGATTATGATACCAATGTATCATGAGAGTGTTTCCATCATGTTCAAGACCGAAAAAAATTTATTCCAGTTCAAACATCCAAAAATATACTAAATTGAATATGAACTAAAAGTATGGCATGATTAAATTAATTATTCCTAGATATATATTCCATGTAAAACCCATAAAAATTCAATTAAAACAATAATATCTATATTGGTATTTAGTAAAACAAATTCATCAAATGAAAAGGAATATGAGGCTTGAGATACCAGGAACCTAATTATCTATAATGGTGACTAAGATGAAACTATAGAAATCATCCAAATATAGAATCATTTGAAAACCCTGGCTATCTAGTCACCATTTATTAAATAATAATAATTTTATCATAACTTAAATTTAGTATACACTTTTTTTATATCCTACAAATAATTTTTACATAATTATGAAAAGAATAATCTGTTATTTTAAAAATAAAACTACACTAGAGAAGTATTAGATTTACATAGAAATAATGGAATAATATAGTAAATGATTTTTTCAATTAGGAATCACCCTTCATTTTACTACATGTCATTATAATAAATTTTAAAATACATGATTGAATTCCAAATAATAGAACAACTACAAAACAACTTTGGTAGAAAGGATTTTAATGAAATTTCAAAATAAAGGACCAATAAAAATTCAATGAAAAACCATAAAACAAAATGGTAAATAATTAAAATCTATTTTCATTAAAAAATTACAGCATTGTATAAGGTAAAACTAATGTACTAATTTCTTAATTCATTTATATAGAAATAATTTTTCACTACCTCATTCACATTTAAAAATACTATTAAATTATGTTCTAAAAATTAAAATTTATAAAATGTCCGAATAAATTTTTTTATATATAAAATAATTAAAATATTCCATATAACCCTACACTATATTATGGAAAAAAGGTTTCATCAAATTATTGAAAGATTAATGGATTAGGTAAATTTTTATATAGTTAAAAACATTGATGTTCCCGAAACCATATTTTTCCAGTCCTTATAAAAATGATATTAGTACATGAACATAAATTTAAAGAATTTTTTTATAAAAGACAATTTTATGCGCTATATAAAGATCAATTTCTAAGAAAAAAACTTCTATGAATAGATGAAAATACAATGAATTTGTGAAATGAATACCTATGAATTATTTAATGAAATAATTCAAAATATTCTATAAAATTTACACCCCAAGGTATTAATTTTCATTTACAATGTGTTTAAAAAAGAAAAATGATCTCTATTATTGAGAACACTGCCTATACAACTAGATATGGGATTACTGACAATAATAAAAAGATAAATATCATATTTAATTATTTATATCTAAAAGTCATTGTTTAAAATTGTGTTTATATATTTAAATTCAATAAAAATTATATTTTACATCACTAACAAATATGAAATCATTAAATTATTATACTCATAGAAACACAATATCACATCAGGCCTATTATAAACACTATTTAAACTATAAAAATATGAACAAAAATCCACTACAGATGTAGTTATTCATCTACATTTAAGAAATAAATTGAGAGAAATTCTCATGAATTGAGGGTTTTTAATAAAGTTATATGTAATGTCCCAGACCCTCCTGGTCCATCCCTTTGCCAAATTTCTGGTTTTTGTCATGCCCTGGACCATAGGTCCAGATCAGAAGGGTGGTGTATCGATGGATGGATGTCATCATGGTGTCACCATCAGTGACACCGATCGTTGGATCACTGATCGGTGTGACACGGATCTATGTGTCACCGATCGGTGTGACACCGATCGGTGTTACACTGATCGGTGTGTCATGATCGGTGTGTCACCGATCAGTGCCAGAGGTTTTTGTCAGGTTTTTATTTACTATTTTTTTTCTGTAGCACCACTTTTAGGCCCATTTAACATTTTAAAAGTGGATCAAGGCCATTTTTATCCCCATAAACAATATTTTAAACCCTTATCAGTGGGGTTAACTTCAAGGGAGTCCTTGTTACATGTTTTCATCCATTTAAATGAAATCATTTAACTCACGGCTTTCATGCCACCTCTACAATGAGAAATTAAATAACAATTAATCCCATCATGTGTAACCACCCAACCGTGTGGTGAACCCATGATCTGCTTTAAATCCTCTCACGATATTGATATCCCAGAATTATAGGATCTCACGCTTTATATCGCACTATAATTCCTTTCATCTTTTTCATGGTTGGGTTCGTTCTTCCCCTTGGGGAGTTTGGAGTCCCCTTCCTGAGTGAGTGGTGCACTTGTGCTGTAGCCATTCCTACTCGTTCTTGGATTTCCCAGAGTTCCTCCCCTCTAGGTCACGCATCCCAGTTATTAGCCTAAGGAGAAAAACATTGATCTTTGATCATTATATAGGGTTTTCCATAGTCTCTCTTTACTGTGTATCATGTGGGGTGGGTATCCTTTTGTTTCTCTAGGGATGGATGAAACCAAACGTTAATGAAGATAATAAATGAACTTTTAATGAATGAAGGGGTGTATAATCGATGTTTCTACAGTACTCATTATCCTTGATTTTGTGTTGTGAATTGTACAGGCTTATTCCCAATAAAAATAATGGTTGTTGGTGTTATTTTCTTATGCACTAATGAAACTATGTTTTTCTAGATATTTATGTGGTTGAATGGTTGTAACTTGGAAAATGGTAAATCACATAAACTCAGTTGATTAATTGATGCCCAATGAATAAGAATCCTTGTGTGATTATACCGGTTAACAAAACAGATAGATGGAATTTAATGAACGGAATATTCAAATTTGGAAACTCCCTTGCTCTGTTCTGGTGATGTTTACGGTTGATTCTTGGGAAGTGATGGGGATGGGGATGGGGTCCTCTATTGTGGTTCAGTTGTTGGTTTTGGAATCTGAGTCTTTGTAGGGACGTATGGTGGGGCTTGGATTGGTTCCATTATTTTGAGGTATCACACAGATCCCTTTTTTTGTTGTGACTTTACAAGAGAACCAGGTGTAAATGCTTAAATTGTTTTTTGGATGTTTTGTTTTCCTTGGCATGAGGTTATGCCTGTTAGTTTCCCAGTAGTGTAGATTTTACTAGAATGGAATCACATGAATATGAAAACTAGATTGGGTTAAATGGGGAATTGTTTTCTGGGAATGAGTTGTGACATGGTTGTGCGTGTGATTCTTCTTATGAATGAATAGTAAGAAGGGTGTTTGTATATGAGCTGGTTTTGGAAACCCTATGATGGGATGAGTTCTTATTACATATATGTATAATTTAGTCTCAATTTTTCTTATTCATGCCCCATCCAAGTTGAGCACTTCGTGCAAAACACCCCCATCTCATTGGGGAGGGTGTTTTTTCCAACACTTCTATGAGTGGTTGGTAATTATATCCTTTTCTTCTCCCTTTCCCGAGTTTCCCAAGACACTTTGGGAAGGATGTGATGGAATGAGGTCCATTTTAGCCCAAGACTCTTAGGATAGGATACATGGTGGTGGTGGTCCTAGGTGTGTGCGGGTAGGTCGTTTCCTAAGAGTCTTCGAGATGACACTTGTGTGTCTTCAGGCGTGGCAGTAGTTGTTCGGACCCCGGTGTATGTGGGTGTGGTTAAGTTTGGTTTTTGTGGCCCTGGTGTTTGTGGGCAGGATGTGCAGTTGTAATAGCCTAGGTGTGTAAGGGTGGGGTGTGGTAGTGGGACTACGGTGAGAATGGAAGGAGAGATTTGACGTGTAGGATGTCTTCAATAACTAGTGGGAAAGTGGTGCGGGGTACCAAAGTATTGATGTGCTATTGCTATTACTTATTAGACTTTTGTTATTTGGGGAGTGTTCCTTAGTGAGGATTGGGTGGATATTTCCCTTACTGGGTTCTCTATTTATCTCCTTTTCTCATAGGGCATTAGAATGCCTCTCCACTTGTGCATGCGAGCTTTTGGTTTTCCCTACTGATTATACTTGTATACTCATCCTATGCATATAAACTATTTTCTGGTATCTAGGAGGACATTGAGGATTGTGCAAGACCATACTAGTTTGGACCTTGGGACAGTTGATGTTGTTGTTTCCCTTTTCTTTGGTACATTCCATTAGTGGTTTATTGTACTTTTGTAGCATTACTTTTAGACATGCATATGGGAATGGTTTGATTTTGGATTTACTTTTACCTTTAGTTTTGGTGTTTTTGGGATTTACTATCTTATCTCCCAATCCTAGTAAATAAAAAAGGGTAATTCCTTCCATTGTGTGCGTAATTCAATACCCATGGTGACAATCGCCACTCCAGGTCATATTGAAGGTGGGTTTAAAGGTTCATTATCTCTCCTTCAACATGAGTGAGGAAGGGTCTAGAAATATGTTACCTCTTCCCACATCATAGTGAAGGTGGGTCATGATAGAATGGTATCAGAGGGGGTCGAGGGATATGATGGAGTCTAGAGTTTGTAATAGTGAGGATTTCCTGGGATGATAGGGCACAATGTTAGGCAATCTTGGTGTGTGAAATAGTCTAGGGAAGATTGACTAGGACATGGGATTTTCGGGGGCCCTGTTATCCGATGCAAGGACTCAAGGCCTACTGAATGACCATGTCAGGCTACACTGATTGTAGGGTAGAGACCCTAGTAAGTGTACATGCATCATAATGACTTGTGTTCATGTTTTTCTTGGGTATTTTGGTGATATAAAATGAATAATATGTCTATGAAAATGTAAATGAAATCCTCTACACTACTTGGCCTTAGTCATTCCTTGTTTACCTTACAACTATGGCACCCGGACGACGACCACAAGTAGTGCGGGCGATCGAGGCCCAGGAGGCTGTCTTGGTTGATCAGCAGAGGGTCGATCGAGAGGAGGAGGATGACCAGTGGAAGAGTATGCTTCGTGCCTTTTAGCAGCAAACCCTTGGGAAGTACAAGGGCAGTGTCTTGGACATGGAGACAGAGAGCTTGCTTGAGGAACTAGTGATAGCTTTCAGCATGATCCAAGCTCCGACGGAGTACTGATTTCCTCTTGCTGTAAGACATACGTGGGGGATTGGAACATCAATGGTGGACTCTCTACCTTGGGGAGAAGAGGGTGGATGAGGTTGCGTGGACTGACTTCAAGAAGGAGTTTCGGGTAGAATTCCTATCTTCCACAATGAAGGCTGAGAAGAGGTTGGAGCTGCTCTCCCTCTAGCAGGGGAGCATGTCAGTGAGAGAGTTGGGGATCAAGATAAATGATCTCCTTCATTTTTTCTCTAGATCTTTTTCCAGGTGAGGATTATTGGGCGAGACATTTAGGGGAGGCACTATGACCTTCTCTTCAATATGTTGTTACTCCCTTCACCCTACTGATGTACTTGGAGGTCAAAAAAAGGCTTAAGTGGTGGAGGGGATGCACACACTGGGAGGCATGCCGCGAGAGAGAAGCCATTTGGGATCGTCAAAGGGAAAGATAGTTAGCAGTAGGCCTCCAGTGTCAAGGCCTTCTAGGTTTTAACCAGTGGGGAGCAGACCCTAGTAGTTTCAGTTTCAATCTCCCGGTCCTCACCCTTTCTTTGAGGGCCCAGGACCAAGGTGATTCATCTATGGGAGTCATGGGAAGCTTCGGAATCAATGCCTGGATAGAGTGCAATACAGTGGATGTGGGCAGGTTCATCGCCCACCTCAGCAGCATCAGCTTCCAGTCAGGCCTTTTCAGCAATAACAACAGCAGGGACAGCAAGCTCCCGCTCCTCCGAGAGTAGACATGGTGGGAGGAGGTTGACCCCAGGGTGGTCCTCAAGGACCTCTACTAGGGCATGGTCATGGAGGCAGTTGATAGCCTAGAGGAAGAGGAGCTGTGCCTTGTCAGTTGCACGCTGCAGAGGCAGCAATTCCAGCAGGGCCAGAAGTTGGTCGAGGTACGATCAGCTTGTTTAGTTCTCTTTCTTATGCCTTATTTGATACAAGATCTTAACCCTCCTTTGTTTCACCTAGTTTGGCTCGTGCTCTAGGTTTAGATTCTGAGATACTTCTAGTGCCCTTGGTGTTGAGTACGCCAATCCGAGGTTAGACCGACCTCTTTTATGTTTTCCAAAGGTGTAGACTGATGATAGGGCCACATCAGTTTAGTAGGGATTTTCTACTACTGTATATACAGCCATATGATGTCATCCTAGGCGTCAACTAGCTGTTTTATATACAAGATGTTATCAACTATTTCTGAAGAAGAGTTATGTTCTCTGATGAGGATGTCCAGCATTTCACTTTCACCGGTGATAAAGAAGTCCTTTTGGGATACTCTACGTGGGTTTTGCAGGAGGTTGTTGTATGGTCATGTTTGATCAAACTCGAATCCAGTCGTGCCCTTTTTACAAAAATTCCCATATCATACATACCATGTGTCCGTTCGACATTCCATCAATTGTGTTGAGACCCCTAAAACGAGATGGTCCATTAGGTTAATCTATGTGGGATTTTATGGCGGTTGATGTACGAGTGATGTCTTGAGGATAAGATCCTATATAAATCAAGTATGCTGAGTGCTGGAATCCAGTTGTGGGATGTGATGTGAAAAATGAAGAGAGACCATTCATGGATCATTAAAGGAGTGGCCTTTTGTGTATCAACATAAGAGAGACCCTTTGTGGATCTGCATAAAATAGATCATCCATGGATTAGTAGTAGCATGATCCTTCCCGGATCAGCATAAGAGTGAACCTTTATGTATCAACAGTAGCGTGACCCATCTCGGATTTGTCATAAAGAAACCCATCGTAGATCAGCTGCAGAGCAACCATTTTTTGGATTAGTCATAGAGAGACCCTTCATGGATCAGTCGTAGAGCCTCTCAACAGAATAATATTATTTATCCTTACAAATAATCATCTTTACTTCTATACTTAAGTTATACCAAGTGTTAGTTGTGTATTTTTCTTTGTGCTTCACATTGAGATCTTGCTTTGTGGTATTTTCTTTTTGTATTTCAGAGAGACCTTCAAGGGTCTCAAGGTCCTTAATGGGTATTGTTATACTCACCCCTACATGGGCTTCACCCATACGTGTTGTGTCTTGTGCAGCTGATGGTCATATTTGACTGGGGATTTGGGGTGCCAGGGAGAGACAATGCTTAGAGGTTGATCGATAGACATGATGTGTTGAATTGACATTTGACAGTGATCTATACCTACCCTTTAGGTAGGATCCTTAGTAGATGACCTCCAGAGATTGTACTTCTTTTTATTACTTTCCATTTAGTGGGATTGTATTCTGGCTCATTTACATTCAGTATACACATTTTACTCTCAATGTTTTCACTTTGTGGTGGTTGTACTAATTTATTTCCTTTGTGGTTTTAATTGTGCAGTATGTCCTATATATGTGTATAGTTTTAAAGAAAATTCCTTCCCTTTTTAGGATATGCCTTTCCGGTGCTAGTCATCAGCCCCTGGCCTATGGAAGGTGGGCTTGGGGTAGTCACGGCATGGGCCCCGGGGGATGGTTCTTGCCAAGTGCCATTAGTTTCTATGTTACTGGAGTATAATTATTTTAAAAGAAGTCAACCCTTGAGCCTTATGGAGAATCCTAGTCTAGATGTGTAGATAAAAACTACGGTGAGTTATGGTGTCTCTCCTTGTGAATTTCTTGGTTGCTATTATATCTCTCTATCTAATTGAATCACCTTTGTGATATTGAGATGAATATATCTTGATGATTTGTGTTTTTTCATTTGTTAGTGTCATAATCTGTACGGTTATAATTACCATTTTTTTGGTTCTACCTAAATGTGTTGGGTACTATGTAGAAGACAAGAATTTCGATAGAGTTCTATGAGGAGAATGTGGAGGTTAGTTTAAACAGATGAACAAAAAATAGTTCTCGGATTTGTATCCTAGAAATAGTCCAATTCTTACTAGAAATTTGGACCCATATATAGTCATGGTGAGATTTTATTTGGTCTATTTCATTATATTACACATTTCATACCCTAATGTGAGATTATTATTTTTCATGCATATATAGTATTAGTTGTTTATTCATTCAATATTATTACTAGTGTATGAATATTTTGAGTGTGTATAGATAGTATATGATAAGGTCTCCTGTGTCTGTGATATTCCTAATCGGTTCTAGTCATCATCCCCATACCAATAGGATGATGGAATGGTGATTTGCTCATATCTTATCATCGATGATACAAGGCCAAGGTGGTCGGGTTGTGACACAGTGTCATCAGATCCTAGGTTGTCATAGCTACAATTCTAGTTGTATTTAGGCTATAAGGGTTAGTTTGGGAACTATGGAGAATGGGTTAAAGTGTATCAATATCAAATTTTAGTACATAGACCTACTCGTGGTGTATTGGATGACATATACATTCCCCAAGACTCTAATAATTTTATTGTTGACTCAATACATGTAGGAACTGGTTATAGGGAAAACATTGGTTCATGCGTCATATTGAAATGGGTTGTTGTTTCCATATCATCGATGAATCATTTCACCATATATTACTTTGACCCTGGTTGAAGATAAATTTAGAAATATTCCACCCTGATGAAAACCAGCTAGTATTATATAGAATTATCTTGATGATGATCTGTACACTGACATGGATATAGTTTAGTGACCTGCATAATAGGTGGTACCTCAGGGTTGTTTTATTTTATTACTACCACACATTGAACTACCAGTTGACCAAGAAGTATATATAGATTCCATGTATTGGATAAGGGAACATAAGAAGTTCTATTGGTAGATACTACTCACGTTTCAAGGGTGTATAGAACCCAAGGATGCAAAGGATTATGTGGAGGCATTTGGGTGAGTATTTTCATTTCAAAACCCCTTTTGATCAAATGTTGGGCCAAGAAGGGATCATTCTCTCTGGCCATGCATAGAGATGGTTCTAATTGATGATTAAAATGCATGATTAGGAAACTATAAAATATAAAAAAATTAATGTTCCTAATTATAGACGATTTTTATCATAAAATTATACGGGAAATACATTTCTAGATATTTAGGATCTATATAAAGGAATCATGTTAGTCGCGTAGTATGCATCGAGGTTCAATAGCCTCTTGTGGTACAATATGGATAATAATTGTGATGCATATATTCGATCATGAACCATTGAGAGTGTCCTTAACTGATATATCAAGGATGGAGTGATATCCATTTTAATCCATTTATATGTTCGAGTTTTGTATTTTTTTGGTTGAGTGATTTATAAGTGAGAAGTTTCTTATAGTTGGTTCTTGTAGTCAGTTCCATGGATCTGATACCATAATGAATTGTAGTCAATGCCAATCTCAAGGATCCAGAAACATGAGGTGACATTAGAGGTATTCATAGGTTTGGCGGTCAACAACTAAAGCCATATAAGGAGGTCCTGGTTAGCTGCGGGAGATGCAATGGTCCTATTTTGATTGGTGAGGTTATATTGTGCATGTTTTCCCACCCATCCATCATGTAGATAGATATATGATTGATATAAAACCTATGTTTTGGAATCAGTTTGAGAAGGTAGGATCTCCGATTGGAATATATAGAAATAGACGTGACATAGATTTTGAATATGTCCGAAAAAATTATATGTTACCACCACTAACACCTCCAGGTGGACACTTCCAGGATCAGGGAACTAGAGGACAGGATCCTGGAAAACTATTGGAGGTAGAGGCTCATGACCTATAATATCTATTCATAATCAAAATTAAGATCCATGTATTCCGTAATTTAGATATATTTTATATAGACAAATTCAAGGGCTACTCTATAGTTGTTTCATCCCCTATTTTAGATCTAGTGAGTGTACTGGTGTCATTGTCATGACATTTTTATTTTGAGTCTACTACCTAGAGAGATTCAATGATCACAGACATATTATGAGAGTTAGAACTAACTTTTTTGAGATAATGGATCACATGGTAAATTTTTGTAGCTATGATGATTCCATACTGTGTTATTCTAGATAAGGACTAGATCCTATGGTTTGTGCACATATTGAAAATATTAATAGATGGATGTGATGCACCCGCGTTGATGGGAGGCAACTTATCTTTTTTAGAGTGATGGAATATTAGTGAGAGTAGGATGGGATCATGCTATAGAGGATATAGTTTATTTCACATTAGTTATAATTAATGTTCCTTGAATATGTATATGATGTGATCTTTTAGTTTCTAGCAGTGGTTGGGGTGTGAGGGTGTCTTCTCAAAAGATGTGTCTTATGTACCTCCTTATAAATACATAGACATATTTATAAACCTATACCTAGTGACTACCCCAATATCATCACCAATATATTTTATGGTCCCAATAGAGCTTAAATACCTTAGGGTGAAGTTGTAGGATTTGTAGAAAAGGGGATCTGTTGGACCTACTTTATCCCCATAGGAAGCCCTAATGATGTTTTATAAGAATGATGATGGATTATCATGGTTATTTTTAGATTATCATCACCCAAAAAATGTGACCAAGAATAAAAATTATCAACTTATAAGAATTGATGAACTATTATACCATGTGAATGTGGTGAAGTTGTTTACATATGTTAACATTAGTTCTGGTTATCACCATCACGGGGTTTGTGTATAAATATACAGAAGATTATATTACATATCTTCTACAACCACTATCACTTATTTTTTATTATATTTACTATGATAAAAACCGAAGTAGTGTTTATAGGAATTATTAATCCAATATTTCAACCCATGTTAGGCTTGTTTTTGTTTTTCTTCATTGAAAAAATCCTCTTGTACTCAATTTCAGAGGAGGGCACATCATATTTTCGGATAGTTCTCAACATAAATTGATCGTACCAAAATTATAGGAAACTCTCAATGTATCAGATCTACATTTGTTAGACCCGATTATTGGGATATGTTATCTCAATATAGGGATTAGTTGTATATCCTACAATGATCTTGATAATTCATATTATGGTTTCACCCAATCACGTTACTATTTTGTGTATATTCCTCTGTTTTGTTGGATTTTATTAGAGATTCGTAATTGAAATATCTAGGATAAAAAACCATTAATGGTATTGACACAAAATGGAATGCTCATCATGTGGACTCAGATGTTTTACCATGCATTAACGGATCTGTTGAAGAGGTGAATGAGCCCTTACCATCTTAAGACTTCTAGAGGATGGTGTTTTGTGGGTGGATTTCTCTGATTCTTCTAGTTACCATCATGGATGTGTTATGGTGAATATGTTGGTATTTATTTATTATGTTTAATAGATACTAAAACCTCCAAATAGAACTATTAATCCCTTGACTTAGAGATGATAGTTGTGGTTTTTTCAGTAAATTTTTAGCATCACTATCTTATGGGAGAATTCCTCATCATGTATTTCGATCATTATAGTCTATGTTATAAACGTTCAAGGAAATATATAAAACCAAGGAAATATGAAATTTATTGGGTTCTAATAGGATTATAAATTTTACATATAATATACTCCCTTGAAGTGGAATATAGTAGAAAACACCTTTAGTCATAAATCATGATCTCGGTTTTTAACCAAGGTATTGGAGAAGATGGCCTCGATATTGTTTTCCTAGTCGACGAGGAAGTTGAATCATACATCTAGTTTATTGTTTTCACCCCAATAATACATAATAATGTGAGTTAAGCATTAATTTGTGATACCTGTTGTGAGGTATCACATGAATAGATATCCACTCAACATACTCTTGATGAATTTTCTAATGATAGCAGGCACATGAACCATTTCGATGGGTTGATGATTGTAGCAGTCAAACTAAAATAGTAGGAGATAATGGAAATTAATAAATCAAAAATAATGGTACACCATGAGGTGGAAAACATTTCCTTGGACCACCAATGTCAATTCATGTGGCCAGGGATAAGGAGATTTGTTTTTGAGTTTTTCTATCAATGTCTCACTTTTCAAAAGGTGAATTCTCAGTGACTTGTTCAAGTGGGTTTGGACCAAACCATGGAGTTTTTGAACAATATATGGAATAGAATAATCCTAGAAATCGTGATATGAATTATATTATTAGATATATTTCATGATTTTATTTGGTGATCACAGACTAACCAACAATGTCATCCCACATCCTTTCCATCTAGGAGGATTGTTCAGTAAGGATATTGGGGTACCAATATATGTACAATAAAATATATATTCATTTAATTAACATAATTATAATTTTATATTATGATTCTCATAGTACATAATGATTATAAAGAGGATTGTTAGAGGCATTTGGGACTTAGTTTTATGTTATCAAAAAGATACAACCCCATATAAACAAACAAATAGAGAAAACCATTAAGGTTCCTAGAGACATGTTTTATGATTTCCAATTGGGTATTAGACATATCTATGAGGATGATGAACCCTTGGTTGATTTTTCATATAAAAATAGTTACTCCTCAATGATAGGTATAGACCCAATCATGTCCTTGTACAGGGGAACCTGCATATAATCATTGTGAAAGTAGTGTGAGGGATGATAGTACTTATGCACCCAAAGATGGTTCAATAGAAGATAAAGAAGGTGAAAATCATCCAGGAGTGTATAAAGACTACCCATAATAGACAAAATCCTTTTTCAGTATGATGATAGAGGCCATTGTAGTTCTATGAGAGACAATATGTATTCTTAGGGGTCTTTCCTAATAAAATATTTCATATATTTTGATAAGGAAGAAATATATATCAAATATTCATAGGACATATTTAGATACTATATATGGTTGAAGAGTTGAAATACCGATTTTCCTTAATGCTTCATTTATTAGGGGTCAAGAACATTTTCCATGTGTTTCCACTATGAAGATCTGTGCACAACGTATCACATGTTACCGACTAGGGATGGCTAGATGTTAATTATGAAGCTATATTATTTGAGAACACTTTCACTATTGAGGATCGAAAGAGGAAGATCCATCATGGGTGAGAAAATCCTTTGGTGTGTACTCATTAGTAGTATGAAAATCATCAAGATATCACTTAGGAATGAGAGAACTAGATATGAGATTAGTACCCCCCATATATTGAAATTGAATTCTTTTTATTTGGGAAGAAAACCCCTAAGGTGGAGATAATTTATCAAATCCATTATTGTCAATGTTAGATTGGGGAATATTTTAAATAATAAATTTGGTGTTAGGGATGTTATAGATGCATGATTTTGGGGCCTATATCGCCTCAATGATTATAGATTCAAAATAGTGAATATAATATATCAATCACATGCTGTTTTTATAAAATAATATAATACCTCATAATAGGTGGAACATATTGAAAACGGATACCTCTATTAATCTTGGAATGAGCTATTTACCGTATTTGTGACATAAAATTTATGAATTTTGGGTTTTATATATATTTAGTAATTGCTAGAGTATATGAGATAATATATATGAAATACATTAAATGAATTATTTATTATATAATTAATTGAAAATCCAATAATTTTTAAATACCATGTTATGAATATATATAGTTTAGTCTTATAACCATAGAAAATTAGAGGAGACACCACAATGAGTATCTCCATGTGTGATTTGGGAGTTTGTTGTAGATAAAGATGAAAAAAATAGTTTCCCATGTTAGAAAATGTTTACTAATGATGTTATTGGATGTTAAAAAACATACTAACATAAAATAACTATGTATCATTGATCAATATGATATTAAGTTATGATGTTTGTTTTAATTAGGTTTATCACCATTTTATATTTCTACCTAAATAACATGAGTCAGTACATTAGAAGTGAATTCACATATCATAGTTTTGTTTTAAGAATGATTATTTATTTTGATATCCATAATTTCCAGATTAACATATATCATTTTTTGTACCTATTTTTACATCAATGCATAATATAAATCTTTAACAGTGACCAATATTAATTTTTCAACTTTTTGTTTCTAGATATTCTTTCATAATTGTTCAAAAATTTACCATTGGTATTTCTATTAACTAAGGGGTCAACTATATTTTAAAAATACACTTTGGGAAATCAATATTTGGTGAATGGTATTAATGTATTTGGTTGATATTTATGATTGAGGTTTTAATGGAATATTAATTAGGAAAATAGAAGCTCGGTGTTTTATCAGAGGAGTTCATTATGAAATTTTGTTCATTTGGATGACATAGTATGATGGGAGAAAATTCACATTCTATGAGTGGATGGAATCTGGCAAAAAAATGTCCCAAACACATTAAACCATATATTATAGTATTGCTTGTGTGATATGTAGCTTATGCATAGGATGAGATGTCATAGATAGAGACACATGAAGTCCATAATATTTTGAAAAATATAGATACATATGACATGTAGTTTGGGTGAACAAAAACCATGTGGAACCCTTCATTGGAAGATAGGGTTTACATGCGATGATAAATATCACACATTGTGTGACCTATTCACAACCCATGTGACCCAAAGCTTGAAAACTTGTCTGTAACCCTGGGTACATGGGTATGGGACTACTCATAGTATATGTACATTTGGAGAGTACTTGGGAACCTGTAAGGACATAAACACAACATGACCGAGCAAGGATGAAAACACTGTGTATCCCAGGAACATGTCATATACTCCTCTCAGGGTAGATAATAGCCCATGTCTCCCTCATTTTAGTAAATTTATCAACATAGGATTATCCCCTCGATCAAACCCTTAGAGGGTATAGTAGAGTATCCCTTCTTCAGTATAGGATTTGTGATCCACTATATGGGTTAGTTCAAGAGAGATTAATGTATCCATATATGTCACCTATGGTGATATTATCTAAAACTCATCCCTAGGATGAGTCAAGAATACCATTTCTGACATCCTAGGAATGATATAACCTTCATAATGGGTTACTTCAGATAGGTATATGTATCCCATATATTACATGGGGAAAATCCACTTCTTCATTATCAATATTTTTTGAGTTATAGTACCTATAATTAAGGTTAAAACCAGATGAGTGTGACCTCTTAGAAGTGTTCCACAAGTTTTGGTGTGATAAAAGAATTTTTCTTTTAAAAAAATTATCCCTTGAGTCATGAGTATAATCTTTGGATGAAAATAATTATGTCACCATAATTTGAGACATAGGTTCTATATTTTAGAATCTATTGGTTTTATTGTATCTTTTTATAATTGAATAACCATTTTTATTTTGAGAGACATCTCTATTGATGTTTTGTGTTTGGTTTTTAAGGGTACCCAATGGGTTATCCTTTTACATAATCTTACAAGGTCTCTACCAATAGGTATAATGTACTATGTTGATGACAAGATTTTTGGCAGATTACTCAGATGTCCTGTATCAGGTAGAGAATACATACACTATTTGAAACACAAATAGATCTAGGAGTTTTATTTTTGATTTTTTTTAATCATATTAAAAGAAGGTAGTATATTAATAATTTTAGGGTGGGATTTTATTTGGACCTTTTCTTTACCATAACTATGAATACTATAATGTTGGATTAGTTTTATTCATTATTTTTAGGTATTAGTTGCTCTTTTTTTTTCTACAATATTCTAGTATATGGATTTGTGTGTGTGTGTGTGTGTCTGTAAATGAAGTACATTCTATAAAATCCCATGTGTTTGATATCTCTAATTTGTGATAGTATCTATCCCATTGATTATTGGAGTAAGTCTTGGAAAGTCACTATAATCTTATCGCTAGTCAGGTGGCCCCCGATGTATTGGGTTGTTATAATGATATTATTTTAGTATAATTTATAACTATTATTTTACATAAGTACTTAATATACAATTGATAATTATTAATATAAAATAGATTATGAAATGGTTAAATATGTCTCATTTTATTATACACCCCATAAATTATTTATTGTGATTTTATTTGTTATACCCACACTAACAATTTTTCTTATTTTGTGGGTGAAACCTACTGAATCAATGTTAATAATTGATGTGAAGTACATTGTGGTAGTTATATGATAGAAAACAAAACATGTTTGATTTTATGTGAAAACACTTATGGTTGTTCCTAAATAGTAATATCAATATATAATTAAGAATCCAAACCATGGAGGTATTTCTAATGTACCAAATTAGTGAGAACATTGTTTCATGGATGTTCGAATGATAAAGATAATTAAGGTAAAAAGAACCATCTTTCTTAATTTTTAGTACGTACGTAGGATTTCCTACTAAAATATTTAAAAAGAACATTAAGATGTTACATATAAGTTAAAATAGGGTATAAAACAATATCATTCCAAGGAAAATTAAGAAATCCTTATTAGTGAATTAGAAATATCCTTTGAAAATGGTTTTTAAGTAGCTATGTCATTATGATATGGACAATGAAACTATTCATAACCTATAGAAGGTATGATTTGTTTTAATAGTTTTTATTATGTCTAAAGTATGAAATGTAATTAAATTGAGACTTTGGAATCATAATACATGATTCTTTTTTTAATTATTAGAAGGAATTATTAAGGAATAAGGTGGAAAATCATGGTTAATTTTCAATAAATGTTTTCTAATGATTGAAGTGTATACATAATGGGTTTCATGATTTATTATATAGTGGTAGATTATTCAATGTTTTATGATTTTAAAGATTATCAAATATTTAAATGAATTATTATTGTTTTGATGTTTTATGTGTTGGGAGTATTTTGGGATATATTTATTATTTTTAAATTGACGATTGAGGTATATGTAACCCTTTTGATTAACATGTGTTTTAGTGAAAAAAAATTTCTATGAAGAATAATATTTTGTGGAAAAACGTTTTAGTGTAATGAGAACCAATATGATTCCAATGATCTTTTAAGGAAAGGTAATTATAGTTAATTCAGATAAAAGGTATATTGTATTTTAGGAACATTTGTTTTATCTTGTAGATAACTGTGTGATTCAAAGTGATTTTGTGACTATGTTATTAAAGTTATTTTACAATAAGTTTACTTTATTGGGAACATTATATTATTATGGTAAATAATATATTATTATACACAATGGGACTCTGTTTTGGGAATAATTATTCGGATAAATTTTATAGCGTAAATGATTTTATTATGGCTTTATCTTGATTCAAATAATTTATGGAAAATATTATAATAATTTATAGAATATATTATTATGGAATATATATTTTAGAAATGTGACATTATGAGTGTTTCATTTAATTTAGAGATAATTATTTTGTTTTTCTTTGTTGAATATGAGATCAAATAATCCAAATACAAGGGTTTCAATTTTGTTCATAAATATTTTAAATATTTTTGAGGTTTGTTATTTATGGAATTATTTAATATGGACATTTGGAATTTTTTGAGTCTTTAGAGATTAAAATTATATTTCGTTATAAGGGAATATATTACAGTTTTCACTAACCATTTTGTGTCTAATTAATGTTTAATAATATGAGAAATAATTTTTTAACATTACATGGGTATTTTTATTAATTAGAAGATTATATTTTTCCTTCAGGAATGGAAAATTTATATTGACTATTCGTTATATGGAGTAAGAGATGATATTAAAGTTGAAACTGATCAAGGTACAAAAAAAGGATGAAATTTCCTATATGATGTGGAAATAAATAATGTATGTGCATTTATTTAAACTATGCATGTCAATGGTTAAATGATTTATAAAATTTAATGATAAATTCAACACAAGTTGCAATAAACTATAAATATATGTTTTTAGAAAAAATGAACCAAAAGTATGAGTTTCCTAAAAGTATATGAATTTATAATTTCCTATTCATGGCCAAGAAATTAATTTTCATAATAATATATATATATATGATTATATTACCATGTAATAATAATTAATTTTTATTGAATCAAATTATAATTTTGAGGAATAAATTTATTTATTGTGATAGTGTAATGCTATGAGATTTTCATTTAATAAACCTATGTTTTATATCATTTACCACACACAATATTGATTATAAAATGAACTGTAATATATTATAAAAATATTATTATCAAAATATGGTTGTTAAAACATGTCCATTAGAATGGAGGGTATGAATATGGGTTATATAATTATTAAATAAATATATAAAACTTTTCTAAATACAAATTTCATGATTTCCACAGCGGATATAATATCTTTATTTTATATATATCATCGAATATTAATGTAGATAATATTTAGGAATCTTTTTTATATTCCCAAAGTATTTCTATCAAGTCAATTTAAGTTAATCAATATACATTAATATTTTAAATGAAATTTATATATCATATATTTAGTAAAAATAAATAGAAATTCATCGAATGTAATGAGAATAGATTTATTTTATACTTCCGAAATATATTTTCTGCAAAAAAAATTATTTTATTTTGAGTGTAGATTTTAAGATTAATTTATAACACATTTTGAAATTGAATTTGATAATATAGAACCTCTTTTTAATTAAACATTTCGAAATAATATTATGATAAATATTTTTCATTATTCATAAAATGTTGATTTTTGGATATTTGGAGAAAAATATGGATTTTCCCTAAATGATAATTTCATTAGTTTTAGTAGAAATATTTGAAGAGATCCATTTATATGTTGAAAATTCTTAATATAAAATAAATTTTACCTTATTATACATAAAAAATAATGTTTTGGGAGTCCTTATTAAATATTAATTTTTTATAAAATAACATTTTTCGCTTCAAACATGTATTCTTGTAAAAAATATTTTTCATTGGATTTCATGCCCAAATAATGAAATTAATAAATAAAGAAATTGAAATTAAATCATAGAATTTTTTTCCCATAATTGGATTTATAATATTTATATAAATTAATATGATCCATTTCATTCTTAGCCGTAATGAGTAGTAACAAGGTAAAAAGTTTGTCACTGAAACAAAGCATAAATGGTATAAACAATGATAAAACTATTGGATAATGTAAAAAAATCCAAAAGTGTAATCTATTTCATTTTATGAAATTATATCCACCATATTAATCCTAGATTCAATATATTTTTATTGTTTTCACATTCCTTTGGTTTTGACCTATATACTATTTTATGTATATGATAATTACAAAATATCACTCTCCCTTACATGGTGTGTTGTCATGATATGGATATAGATAATATTGATATATGAATTCATATTGATAATAAAATTAATTAATAATAAACTATATTTATTTTTATAATTTATAAATAATTATGATTGATGGAATAATTATGTTTAATTCTTATGCAATACCAACACAATGCTTGTGAAAGAAATATGAAAATCATGTAAATTATATAAAAAATGAAACAAATATTTTTCAATGAAAATTAAATTTCATGAATTTCATAGACAAAGAAAATGTATATATGTCATATTTAGATTGGTTAGATATTAATTCCATTATTATCATAATGCTATTAAGGGCATGTTATGTAAATAGTCATGAAAACTACTTTAAATGATACATCATGTTATATGTTCTATTTATATGACAAGAAAATAAACAAAAATCATATCATAACACTTTTGGATGGGAAATTATAAATTTTTTCATGAATATCTAGCATATGTGTCACTTGGAATTTTAAAATTTAATTTAATGACAAATAGATATTGAAAAACAATTTACAACTATTATTGTGAAAAGGGTAAACAATGGGCTAAAACTAGGAGATAATATTAAAAATTACACATAATGTTGCATATATTTTATTATATAAATTTATTTATTCCTAAAGTCAATATATTCAATGATATGGATGTTTTTGTTTCATTTTAAATCATTTGGACACATATTATATACTAATATTTCATGAATTTAACGGAATTCCACCCACATCAATTAGGAAACATATCGTCCTCACCCCTATTCCTCACACATATTGAGACTTTTGACTTAACAATGATAATCCAAAACACCTCCCCAACATTTATACCCAAAACATAGTAGTTTTTGTATCACAAGAAACCATCTTATCTGGCCTAAGGGGTAAGATAAATGTGTTTTTATAAAGAAGAGGTATAACATTAACCTAGTGTTTCATATTTATTTCTCCATAAACCTTATACATATCTTTTATTAACATGATTATATTAAAAAATAAGTATATTATAGGTACTGAATTTATATTATGATGATGTTATATCCTTTTATCTTCTTTTATTCTATCCTTTAGTAATTTTAAACACCACTCATGCATACATAAATACTACTACCTTCCTAAAGTAATGTGTTTTATTTTTCATCACCACTATATAAGGATGGATATTCTTGTTAGTTTAATGATGATATAAGATATTAATAAATTTATAATGATTCTAGAATGATATGATATTACATGCCTTCCAATCCCTTCATCTGTTGAAAAATTATAACACTGCTTATTCATACATGTGGACTACCACCTCCAACAACTGACAAGATTCATTTTCCTTGTATGCCTTTACTAAATATTTCAATATTTTTTTAATTAATAAAAACATAAATTATTTCATAAATAATATTATTTATATGATAAAATCATGAATCCATGGACCATGGTCAAACTATCAATGTATTTATAATATTATCCAAACATTGCCAAAACATTCGAGGTAGATTTAACAAATTTATTAGTTACTTGTACATGGTAATAAATAAATTAATGTTATTAATGATAATTGAATAAAAAATTAAATGTTTCTTATGAATTTAGAAAATGTATATGATTTTATTACAAAGAATGATAAGTGTATGAATCAAATTTTGCAGAAGTTGATGTAAGGGACATTAATTAAAATATAATGATATAATGTTTTCCGTTCAACTATTTTTCATCCACACTGAGGTTCATTTAAAATTTTCAACTATTATCTTATTTATATATCAATGATTATTAAATACTATTTAAAACTAATTTTTTTACTTTCATTTCAAATGTTTATAAAAAAAATATTTTCAATGAATTCATGTTGGTTATGTGGAGTTTTTTTCAAAAGTACAACAAGAAACATTTTTTATACTTACAACCTAACAAAATTTTCCCTCTTCCAAATATAATATTCATTTTTAAGATTACTATAAATGTTTCAATGTATTATTAATGAAAATACAATTGTAAATATTTTTATAATTTTTATTTTTTTCTGGAAGGTGGAGGATATTTCATCCTTTTTTCAAAGTTAATATCTAATGTCTTTGTAAAAGAACATTTTCATCTATGTCAACATCCTTTAAATAATGTTATGTTTCTCTTAGAATATATTCTAATGATATAAAACACCTTATTTTCCAATATGATGTATGATCACGTTGTTCAATTTATTAATTATGGGAAATATTTTAATTTAATGTTCTATTTATTCAATATGAATGATTATATTGATTATTTACTATATTATTATTAATTCATTAGATATGATCAGTTAAATAGACATATAATGTCATAGGAAGGTACATATGTGGAAACTTTATACATTTATAAGTCTCATGAGAAGAAATAGGCTCTATATTTGGGGTATTCCCCAACCATTTATATATGATATTTTTTCATGTGTTAATGAAGGTAATATTATGATGTGTGGAATTATGTGTTACTTCATTTTAAAATAAGTAATTTTTATCCTTGTTATTTTAATTCCCCATTGATATATTTCACAGTTATCTTATTGACATGTTTTTATTGAAATATTTTTATTTCATTTGATAAGAAAATGAGATTACTATTTAAATTATATTTTATGATATTATAATGAATAAATGGTTATTTTCAATGAAGTATTTTCATTTTGTTTCAAGAAGAAATTTTAAATTTTTATTTTTACATTATTTGATTTTACAAAATGTTTTATAAAATATTCCATTGGTCATGGGGGGTTATTTCAAAAATAACTAATCATTTCCTGCAAGATCATTATAATTAGAAAAGTAAATTATTCTCCAGGGGTCTCATTTTTTTAATAGACTAATGGTTTCCATTCTATTTATAACCCTTACCTTGGATTTTATTCTCAGTATAAATATTCCAAATTTTTTTCACAAGGATTTGGGATAAGTATGAATGAAAATTTTCTCATAGTTGTTTGTGAACTATCTTAACTGATTTGAGCAAGTTTTTAATTAAATTTAAGATTAAATTTAAGAATTTTATTTTCTTATAAAAATGAAGACATTATATGAAATTGTCCCCATTATATTGTAAGGGGTTTATATTTAAGTATTCCTTTTAATGAATATCCTATAAAAATGATAGGACACCACACAACACCTAGTGGGAGCCCAATTGATAAATCCCCAAAAAGTGTTCCTTGGGTACTGGAAAATTAGAGACTCGGTTATCAGTGGAAACTTTTACCACTAACTATATTATCCTCCCATTTAAACGATATATAAATTTGTTACAAACCCTATAACTATATTTACATACCAAAATTGAGGAATCGGTATTTGAAAAAATATATATAGTCTTAGAAAAATTAATATCCCACCCCTCCCCCCATTGTCTTGGAAAAGGTCGGTGGTGCTACTAGGCCTTAGATGGCATTGTCAAGACTCCAAAGGCTAGAAATAAATTCTAATGAAATCATTGGAAATTGGGGGATGTTTTTTACTTTGATAATAAATCAAAAAAACCAAAATAAGAATGAAAATATGACAATATATGATGTTTGGGAACAAATAATAATAACTCAATGAAAACCAAACCAACAAAAATACCAAACCATATCAGAGAACAATGTGGAAACCTAGACCAATAACTAAGTACAACGTGGAAAGAATGAAGAAAAACTCAATGTTTCCAAAGTAACCAATTCAGAAACTCCCAACTTGATCTAAACTCCATCTCAACAAGGCATTCCCATTGTATCACAATGAATCACTACATAAATGAGATACCTTTCCAATAATTATGTACCAATACACAATATATGTAAAAAATAGTTCCCAATAAGGGGTTGTGTATAAAAATCAGTAATATTTCCCAAATGAAATCCCCACTTATGCCACTGGGATTTAACATGTTATCACATTTATACCAAATAGCTTTAATTAATTTAATGAGGTTTATAACAATGGAAGAAACTATTTTGAAAATTAATTTTCATTCCACACAAAGTGACATAACTAGTCCTAAAAACTTTTAAAAATTCAATTTTTAGTACCCAATACATAACTCCACACATGCACACATGAATGCCTAAGTGACATTTCCACACTCATGAGTGGTCTCTCTTTAATCGACCAAGTTATCATAAGGTAAAAATATCTCAAGTGAACTAATGGAAAACACCCCTTATACATGGTCACATCATTGTATTTCAATGGTAATCACCCCATATTCAGGGTCACTTCAATGAAATGAACTCAAACTAACCATATATGACAAAAAACAATTCCAATAAATTTCAATAAAACATTCCTTTTATAGAAAAAAATCCCACAAATGTTTTCCAAGCATTTCAAATTGAACAATAATTTTGAAATCATTATTTTAAAATGATTAACCAAAACACTAACCAGAAACTATCAAATTTAATAATTTCAAGAATCCATCAATAAATAGTTTTTCAAACAAGAATCAAAAATAAAATTGACAATTAAATTAAATAAGTTCAATAATTTTGAAATCAATACTTAAAGTTCTAATCAAGTGGAGTTGATAGTGAAGCCACTTACCTCCCAAACATTGGTGAACCAAAGAACTTCAAAATACACCAAAAACAATCCTTATATATTGATACCATTAATAAAATAAACCAAATCTCATAAATATTAAAAACATAGAACGTGAAACTACAACCAATAGATTTTATTCATTGATCCAATATAGGGAAGATGAAGAAAACTAAAGAAAACAACAATAATTGGCACATACTATAGAATATGGGCCTCTAATGCACATTGATTAACCTACGGATCAATATGATATTGAATAGAATGGTATCAATAGACATGGGTGGGAGAGGGTTCCATGTTATGGTCTGTTTATGGGTAAAATGTGATGTTTATTAAGTGGGGTTATATTAGATCTAAAGAATAGGAATTGATTTTTTTAATTTTGTGTGGTTAGGGAACACATAAAGGAAAACTGTGATCTATGTACTACCTCTAAACACCCATCTCAAGGTTGGATTAAATGGTTATACGACCCATTATCAAACCATGATACTTCCTTCAATCCATCCTTATGTGGTTTCTACTTGGTGGCCATGTGGGTTGACCAAACCATACGACAAACAATAAACCTACCTAGTGCCCACTATTTTAGTATCATAGTTTCCTAGAATCTTCATGATGGTTCTTAATAACCATTACTGAACCATGTACCAATAGAAAATCTTGGAATCCATTACATATATCTTCCAAACACTCTGAGAATAACCAAATAACTTTATATCCTTATAATAGATATATAAAGGATTAATTAACTAAAACTGGGGGGTGCTAAATTAACTCCACCATTTTCATTTCCATCCACATAATATTGAAAACCATTAATGGATTTATGAGTTTGGGACATTTCTATAAAATGTCCATATAATGTTCCCACACTTCTTCTTAAATCCAACCATGGTTCCATAAAACAAACACTAGAATAATGCTTTTAACATGGAATAATTTCAATTTTCTATCCATAATTCATAATAGAACATAATCCAATATGAATTCCAGATCTAGGCCAACAGTTTCCCATAGAATTACAATATTAGGATGAGGTTGAGGCTTCTTAAATTGATATACGTTAAATAAATTATGCTATGATGTAAACATTAGTGGAAAATCCAACTGATATTCCATTTCACCAAACCATTCAAGTACTTGAAAAGGGAATATGTTTTTAGGAGAGAACATTACCTTCATTAAAAAATTACTATTACTAAGACTTGTAGATATTCTAATGAAAACATGATCATGGACCTCAAATGAAAGTGACCATTGACAATGATCTAAATATGATTTTTGATGACTCTGATCTGTCTCCAGCCTCATTTAGATCAACTAAATATTCTCCATTGTTTCTTAAACAATAATTAGTCCAACCAATGAAGTCTCACCAATTTATACAGAATTAATATGAGAATTATAATAAATCCCATAAAATGATTCAAAAAAAGACATATGTATTGTGTCCTACTAAATGTTTTTTTATACGAGAAAGTCACTAATTTTATGTGCTCCTCCCATGAGACACAAAAATCCATTACAGAAGCCCTATCCATTTATTCTAATTTTTTCATCTTTAATTTATTATGTCCATTAATATGTGGATGATACAACATTCTAATATTTAATTGTGTCCTAAGTAATTTCTCTAAGGAGTTATAAAAATGAGACATAAAACCAAGGTCTCTATTTGATACTGTCAAAATTAGTACCCATATCATTTCACCACTCCATGGATATAAATTTTTGAAAATTCTTCCACCATATGAGATTCACTAATATGGATAAAATGATATTACTTTTTTATATGATCCATAATTACCAATATGTGATCATATTTTTGAATAGTTTGTGGTAGATGTTTTATAGAATATATCGTTATCTACTCCCATTTTTACACAGAAATTAGTAAACACTACAGCATTCCCACTGGCATCTAGTGCTCTACCATAACCTGATAACTGGTGAGTAATCTCATTACAAACTCATCAACCACTATCTTCATGCCATATTATAAAAATTACTCTTTTAGAAAAATATATATCTTTTATATTCTATGATGAATAGATTGTCATCAATAATGGATAGGAAGAATGTTTTATAATGGAAAGCCATAGATATGACCATCTGATCTCTAATCCAAAACACTAAACAACCATCCAGCATCCATCCCATAATGGTATCCCCACAATTGAGTTTTTACCTCATAGAAATATATTCAAAACTGAATTATATTTTTATTTACATGATTTGATGATACTAAATAATTACCACTTTGGTGATAAATTCATAGTGTTTATGGATCATAAGTGTTTGAAGATCATTTTTTTAAAAAAATATTTTAATCTGAGATAGATAATATGGATGATTTTCTCCAAAGGGGTGGATTTGAAGTGATATATATATATATATATAAGGAAATATGTGATAATGATATGAAAAATTAAACACTTAAAAAGATTAATTATATTCATTATTACATTAGAATGGAAAATTTTTCATTATCAATGATTTCATTAGTGAATCAAGTCAAGAAAATTCATGAAAAAATATTATTAATAATCACCCATGACAAGGAAACTGCGTATTTTAATGACATTATGTAGTAGTTTCAAAGAGATCATAAATTTTATCTTTTTTAGATCCATAGAATCAATTTTTTCATTGATACCATTGATAAATAAAGATACATGTTATATCATAAAATCAAAATTTTAAGATTTTCCATATAGTTGATGATATTTTATGATGCACAAAAATATAGCCAAGTGTTTCTCATGCTGAGACTTTTTCCTAGAATACACCATTATGTTATCCCCAAACACTAGTAAATCTTAATCCTAATATATTTTAAATATCTTATTCTCTAATTCCATGATGATGGATAGTGAATTCATAAGACCAAAAGGCATAATCACATTCTCATAACTATTGTATATACTCTTGAAGGATGTATTTTGAATATCCTCCCTATGAATCCATAATTGGTAATATCTTGAATGAAACTCAATTTTAGATAACCACTGGGAGCCCATAAATTGAACAAAGAGATCATCAAATCTTGGAATATGATTTAAATTCTATATCATAATTTTGTTATTCATTCAGAAATATAAAAAAATGCTTTTTGTTCCAACTGAGTTTTTACAAATAAGACTGGTGCTTCCTAAAAAGATATACTAGGTTGAGTAATCCATTTTCCTTCTAGCTCTTCCAACTAGACTTTCCATCCCCTTAATTCAGTTGGTACATTCTGGTAAGATAAAATTGAGATAGTAATGGTCCTTGGAGAGTGATCAATCATATATAGACCCTTTCTTTTCATACATTAACACTACATCATTTTTTTGAATAGTTTAAACAAAACACAAATGGACTTGAAATGAGTATATTAGTCCAGTTCCTTTGGAAACTAGGAAACATTAACACTGGTATATAATTGAGCTACATTATCTCCCACTATGTTATTCAAGACTACCTCCCTTCATTGAAACATCATACATAATAAATATCTTCATAACATGGGGAATGAAAAAATAGAATGGTGTGTTCTCAGATGCTTAGTAAGGGTAAAAAAGAGATATATTTAAGTATAAACATAATCATAAGTGTATAAGAATGTGATCATGACATTAGAAGATCATGATCCTCAAATAAAATACCTAAAACACAAATCCTAGAAAAAATATTGGTAGTTCATAAGATATGATTCATAAGGAAATACAGATCATAATCAATGAAATCACAACTGATGAATATGATATTGATTTTTGGCATACACATAAGAATAAAAAAATATTACATCAAGAATACCTATGAAGAAATTTATAACATGTTAGACTTGGGATAAAACCCATTTACCAACATCAAACATGGTCTAGCAATTAGGGTACCCACTTATTTTTGGGCTTGGGATACAACCTGTATACCCTCTTGTAGTTGGTATTGGAAAAACAACCATTGTACCCTCGTGTTTTCGGGAATGGGATAAAAACGTGTCTCCCCTCATATTTTTGGGCATCGGATAAAACCAATTTACCCTATTTTTTTTGGGGTTGTAATAACAATTCGTCAACCCTCTTATTTTTGTTCTTGGGATAAAACCCATGTACCCTATTATTTTCGGACTTATGCTGACAATCTATATACCGTTTAAGCCTATATACCACTTATTATTACACAATTCATTGGAGATAAATATAGGTCTAATAAATCTCATAATGAAATCATACATACATGTTCTAAAAATGATAAAAAAACATATCATAACCCATGAAATGAAATGGGTGTCATAAACACATAATCTTTTCTTAACTCGTGAAACAAGACAGGTTTAATAATCATTTCATCAAATAATAACCCATAAAAAGAAGCGGTTTTCATAAGAATGTAACTCAAAAAAGGGAAATAGGTTTCTTAAAAATACTTATGTCAAAACAAAATCCATTTTGAAGAATAATATGAGTGGGAGATTTCAATAATTTCCAAGAAATGCATTTGTAACACCAACATATGTCCTATTAGATGGAAAATAATTTGTAAATATACTTTTAAAAAAATTTACTGATGAAAATATATTTTCATCAAAATAAAATATTTTGATACATAAATATTTCTAATTTTATTTTGAAAACACAAAAGGGAATTTTGAAATCTAATTGAAAACCATTTCCATGAGAAACTATAAAAGAATATTGAAATCTTTTAAAAAACAATTTCTATGGAAAGAAAGAATGAAAAACTGTTTGAAATATTTTTCTATTAAAATACTTGGAAAAATTATGAATAATTCATTAAAACCATAAAAATTTTAAATTCTTTTTTCTAAAAAATTAGAAGAGAATATCAATTTTGAAAACATATTTTTTGAAGTACATGAAACATGTCTTAAAGAAGGAAAATTGTGACACAACTACTTTACCAATTGGGTAACTCTTGAAACATAAACACCATGAATGAGTGATCTAATAATTTATATTTAAATACCCACAAAATTATGTATAAAATTAAAATAATAAATCCTATGTCATTATCTACTCCACAAAAATGAATCAATTGGTGAATATGACTTGTATCACACAGAAATAAAAAGTGAGATGAAATTACCTTAACTTATGGATCGCCACACTTCATACTCTTTAAAAATTTATATATAATAAAAATTATTTTATTATTAATCAATCACAAAAAAAAATATTGTTATATATAATACCATATATGGATTTATATTACCTGCTTATTAACACATCTTTGTTAAGGTTACATTTTAGGTAACATTTGTTTTCTTTTTCGTATGAGTCTTAATTTGTATTATTTTTTGTCCTCATACCTATATCACTATTTTAAGAATTTCATAAATGATATAAATATAATTTATATTTAGTATATATGTATTTATTTTAATATATTAAAGATAAAAATATGAACTGGAATACATCGTACATTGAGATAGTAATTTGTACATACCCAGGAGGGTTGTTTTTTTAATTATCATACTCAAAGAAAGAAATTAAATTACATATATGCACATATATATATATATAATAATTCCATCATACATAATATGCCCTCTATATCATATTAATTTATTTAACCCATCCTTAATACATTCCTTGTGGAGTGTTAAGGAAATACAACACTTTGTGGAGGCGGTAGTCCACACTTCTCCCCAAATGAAATTATCATATTTTCAAAAAATGGAATGAAATAAGGTATGTGTTATATAATAATTCTAGAATCATAAATACATCACATATATCATGTATATAATATAATAATATATTTTTAACCCTAATTTTCCACCATGAGATGTTGTAAAGGAAAAAACGAACAACATTGTTTTGTGATGTGGTAGTTCGATGTAACCAAGAATAGTAAGTTCATTACCCATTGGGTTGAAGTGTGTGTAAGTGTATATAAAAAACTTTTACTAAAAACATCTCACTATATAAGGGATACTTATTCCTTTATTTATTCATGGAATAATATTTATTTATGTAGTAGAGAAAGAAAATAATGGAGAGGTGGTTGAGGAAGGATGTTACATCTTCTTTGGGTAACACTTTTTGGTTTGCGCAAAAGGAAATAAATGGATGGATTTTTCCCCAAAAAAGGGTTAAAGTAGTCGGTGAGGGATTTTGGGAATGTAATAGTGTAGATCTTGGTCATCAATAATTGGTTTTATAGGTGTGAAGAAGGGGGAGAGGTGATGACCTTTTGTAAAAGACAGAGCATACACGGTTGGAATTTTTGAAAATATGTTAGGTGTTCCCATGGTTAAACATAAAAAAATTCATAAAAATCCAAAAAAATATATGAATATGAAATTTACGAATGAAATATGAGAAAAAATGGGTGTTAGACTTGTGTAGTGGTCATTTTTTCCCTTATGTTGAAGGATTAGTCCACTGATAACCTTAATTTGTTACCTTATTTTCTTTAATTAATTTTAATAAATAATACTAATATCTTTGGTAAAAATTAAATTTTATATCTAGAGACTATAAATATTATATAGATTACAATTTTGAATGTAAATTTTTCTAAATTTAATTCAAATAATCTGAGAAATTATTTTTAATGCTCATCCTAGAGATGTAGAGAGAAAGTATGTTTCTAAAGTGAGATTGATCAAAAGTTCATTAAGATTTTATATCTAAATTAAATAAAAAAACGAATATATTTACCTAAGTTGGATTAATAAATGTATTATTGAACTGTTATAACATTAAATCCATCTTAAAATATAGTTAACTATAAAATAAATTAGATGAAAAATAAATTCTGAACTATAATTCAGTACTCTTTACTATTCAACAAAAAAATAATGTTTCACTAAAAAATACTAAAAATAAACCCTAAAATAGTTTGGAAATTATGAAGTAAAAATGAACATTATTTTATAAAATTAAATTTCAATTAGGGTAAAAAATTAGTTTTATTGTTGATCATATATGTACATAAAAATATATTCATTTGAGAAAATTTTGTTTCCAGTCATATAAAGACATGACCTATATTACATGATTTATTATCAATATGTTTTTTTGTCGAAAACCTTTATTAATAATATTTAAAAATTATATATTTCTATTTATATTTATTTTTTTAATAGCTTGGTTATAACTATCTAGTTTAAATAATTATAATAGTAAAATGATGTTTAATAAAAACTCAGTGTTTCTTGTAACGCATTCCAAGTCAGTATTACATGTAGTGAAAATTTATATTGGTTTCATGTATAATTAATATCTCAATCAGTTTAGTGTTAAATGACCTATATCAAAGGAAATTAATTTATTAAAAAAAGTTTCACAAAAACATGGGGTGTTACATTCACCCCCCCCCCTAAAATGAATTTAAAACTCAGAATTCATCATATAATACAAACAAATGAGGATAGTTACACATTATCATATCCTCAAGTTCACAAGTTTCTTCCTATAACTGGTGATTTCCCCACAAAACATTGACTAGGGGACTGGTTCTTTTTCATAGAACATTCTTTATATGATCTAGAATTTCAATTGGAAGTTCATCATCAGAAAGATCCTGCTCATGTGGTATGAATTCCATGTTCTATAAATGTGATGGTATAGGTATGTTCTTCCTTTAGAGAGATACATGAAACATATCATGGACTTGAGAGATATTTGAAGGAAGTCCCATGTGATTGGATACCATTCTTATGTGATCAAAAAATCTCAAAATGATACACCTAGGGAATAATTTCCCTTTATTCCTAAATCTCATAACTTCCTTCAATGGATAAATTCATATAAACAAGTTCTGAAAAACATCATATTAGAAGTAATAATGATTATTATCACCAAAAAGTTTTTGGTGACTTTGAGCTACCTTGATATGCTTCTGAATGGTTCTATCTTTCCTAACAATTTCATCATATATCTATGTTCCCAATAGCTTTCTTTCTCCAAATTAATCTAAGAATGATAGAGATCTAAATTTCTTTTCATACATGTCTTTATAAGGATCCATTTGATTTATTAGGTGAATGGTATTGTTAAAAAAACTAATCTAGAGGATAGTGTTTATCTCAACCACCATTTCAATAAAATAAAAATGATCTGAACATATTATATAGTCTTTAAATTTTTATTTCAGGCTAACCAAATATTTGAGGATGATAAGAAATGATGAATGTCAATTATATATCAAGTGTGTGCTGATAACTTCTCCAAAACATTTAGTTAATCCTCATATCCTAATTTGATACAATAGAATGTGATACTCTATGAAAACTTACCACTTTATTAATGTATATCATGGAATGATGATCGAGAGAGAAGTATTATCTTATAGTAATGAAGTGTGTAGACATAGTAAAGAGATCAATTACCACCCATATAACATAAATAAAATTATAGGTTCCAAGGATTCCAATTAAAAACATCATTATGATGTTCTCCAATTTATATTCTGGTATGGGTAATGGATGAAAAATCCCATTAGAATTTTTTATTTCTTCCTAAACATGGAGGAATACAATGAAACATGATAGAAATTCTATGATATCCCTCTTCATTATATACCACCATATGTATTACTTCAAATATAATTACATCTTCAGACATTCAGGATAAATAAACATTGAATAACATTGATCTTCCTCTAATGGATCCTAGTTTAAATCTTGTATATAATTAACACATACACGGTTCCTAGAACTTATCATTTTATCCTAATAAAAGATAAAATCAAAGGCATTTCTAACCTTCTTTTTAATCTCTACATCTTACATCTGAGACTATTTATTATTCACCTAGATATTGGGATAACATTTAATTGAGAAAGATTGGATTTTTACCCTTCCTTCATGATTTCAAGATCCATCAATTGAAAATAAATAAATAATGGATACTTTTCAATAATCGTCATTGATAATCTAGAAAGATCCTCTCTACTAAAAGAATCATCCACATTTTTTCTTTCCTAGGATGGTAACATATTGAGAAATAACATTCAATTATCATCTCAAACCATCTTATTTGAAACATGATCAACTCCTTTGGTGTGAATGTATATTTCACACTTTTTATATCAGTGTATATATGACACTTTTCTCAAAAATGATAATTATTCCATATATTTAATTCCAATAATACCGTTGCTAAATCCAAATCATGATTTTGGTAATTTTTATTATTAATATTCAACTATTGTAAGGCATAAGTGATTACCATGTTATTATACATAAGAAAACATCCCAACACCTTCTAGGATGCATCACTATTGATTATAAACCCTTCTACACTATTGGATAATGTAATCATGGGTGCACTTAATGACCTTATTTTTAGTTTCTTGAAATTTTCATCACATCCATCTATCTATAGGAACATGAAACACTTATGAGTAAACATGGATAAAAGATTAGATAGTCATGTAAAATTATATGAAAACATTCTATAATATATAGATAAACTAAGAAAACTATAGATCTCAGTCACCGAGGTTGGTATAGTATAAAATTAAATAGATTTATTCTTTAATGGATTTACTTCTAAACAATCTCTTGTGCTTATGTGACCCAAAAATGAATCCTTTTTATCAAAAATACACACGTTTTAAATTTTTATTATAGTTTCTCATACCCCATCATCTTTAGAAAAATCTCATGTTATCATCATGTAATTCTATTCTCATCAAATAGAAAATAATTTCATATATAAAGACTATGGAAAACTGATCGAGGTAATCTTTAAAGACTCTATTCATCATATCCATGTATAAAGTAGGGAAATTAGTAAGAAAAAAGGAATCACTATATATTCATAGTGTCAATACATTGTACGAAATGTCAACTTGGGTATATCCTATTTCTTGAACCTCATTAAATGATATCTAGAATCAAATTTAATATTTTAAAAGTATATACCACCAAAAAATTTATTATACATGCCATAAATACAATAAAATTTTTCTTTTTCTTGATCGTTATTTTGTTTTACTTCCTATAATCAATGCAGAGTCTCTTTGACCAAACATTTTTTTGCAAAAAAATAGTTCCACCTTAAGGTGAAACACTTGGATAAATGAATCCCTTATCAAGGTTTTCTTGTGTATTATTCTTCTATTCATGTGAATTAATTTGGGACATTCGATAGGGATTCATTGAAATTTCTGTGCAACCATGTATGAGATCTATCGATAAATCAACATCACATCTGGGGGAAGACTAGGAAACTCTGATAGAAATACAACCACAATATCCCAAATAATCTGAATATTATCTATGTTGAGTTTCACACCGACCATTTGGGACAAACACACCATATGAATGGGAATTAATACCCATACACTAGAAGTAATCTCTACAGGAAATTCATACTTATCATCACATTGATAATCAATCATAGGTTGGTTTGAAATATAAAAAATCACTTGTTTTCCTCTAAAATGGATATGGTATTTAGTCATAGGAAACCAATCCATACCTAATATGAAATAAAAATTCACCCATTGGAATATGGACATGACTATCCAGAAGTAAACTACCATAAACATCAATTGTATCAGAATTATATAATTGATATCGGATCATCATACGATTTTGGGGTTTCACTACTAATTCGTTATCTATTTTATTTGGTGAAATCATAATATCCCTATAAAACTCATTAGATATGAAAATGTGGTTAGATCCAGAATCAAATACTAAATTAGTATTGCAATAGTGGATGGAAAGTGTACCTTTCACCACATCATTAGTGAACCCCTAGTTAGAAACACTGATCACATGAGATATCCCCTTGTTCGTTGGTTTATGAGGTTACTGACACCAATCAACATCACTAATACTTTTGTTTAGGAACTGGTTAGCATAATTCCCATAATAATTTAACTTGTTGCATTGAAGTTTGGTACATTCATTTTAGATATATTTTACTCAATTTACATCATTAGGAAACTTCTTCCAATCCGTGCAGCAATCCAGTGACAAGTGACATTACTTTCCTCACTTAAAAAACATATTAGACACTATAAAATAACTTCCACCACATTTCATTTCCCACATAGATAATAAAGGAAGGATAATTTTATTATTTTCATGGTTTTAGATTTTTATTTTCACTCCATCTCCTTTTACTTATTAAATCCATGATATTGATACATAACTCCAACCTCAATTTCATCATTGATTCCACAACTCACAATCTCTTTGATGGTGGTAAAGACTCTTATAGATAATTATCTTTAGATACTTGGCTTTATACCATTGAATAAACTATCAAATTTACATTCATTTCAGATGATAACACTAGAAGTGTACTTCATGAGTCTGGTGAAATTAGCATTGTACGTACCAATGGACTCATCATCCTTTTTTATTTAGCTAAAAGAACCCCATTTCTATATTCATATAAATAAATTGATGAATGTACTTATTAAATAATATTTATATAACTAATACCAATCTGTGAATTCAATTTCATCTTTCTTCCTTTTATTTTTAATTAGAGTCTGCCACTTTTCTGTGTCACATTCTAACCGATAAACATCCCGAATTAATTTCTTGTGATCTGAACTCTGGAGAATGAAAAATATCCCTTTAGTGGTATTTATTTAGTGTTTAGAAACAAGTGTATCTGATGACCTGTAGAAATAAAGTGGATGTTTCCTCATGATGGACTCAATAGAACATTGTCCCTCATTTTCTTATTTTCAATATCAGTATGATTCATTGCAGGAGAAATTCGTGTGAGAATAACAATGAGGTTTTTATTCCAGCATCAATAGAATTTGGATTCCCTTGGGAAAAATCATTTTATTTTCCATCATAGTAACTAGTAATTTTGTTCATTTGTCTTCTATACATTGAATAATATAAAAAATAATTGATTAATAAATATTTTTTATAGGTAGGAACAACCTAATGATGAAAAACCACTTAATAGATTTATATGTTATGACACCTTCCTTAATCAACGACATCCTAGGATTGTCTAAGGTTATTCATAGCCAAGTTATTTTTAAAACATTCAGGATTTTCCTTGAAGATTTTGTAATTTCCTCAGGCATATCACCCATGTGTTTCAAATCTTGTGTGAATAAAGTCATATTGTCGTATCTTATGTTAATGCTTGAGTAAGGACAGACACACATTTTCGTAGATGTTACAGTTAGTTACCTATTTTCTAAAACCAAGTCCACTTTTAGTATCCATACATTGATATATTTATAGTAATCTTTTTGATCTATCCATTAATAAAATTTCAGAAAACATTCCTACAGTTTTACATATCCTTAGACTTATCCTCATACATGTTCTTATATTTCTCAATAGGGTATTCTAATAATAGTTTCAAACTGTTAATGAATTTTTTCTTAAATACCAACTATAGAAAACGTTGTGTTTCATATATTAATATTACATCATTTTTTCAAAATACATAAAACATTACCAAAACAGAATCTGAGAGACCATATTAGTTTATTTCCATCAGAAGGATGGAAACATAAACATGAAACCATAAGTGAGATACATTATCTCCCAATAGGTTCTTAATTACTATCGATTTTCATAAACACATCATTCATAATACATATCTTCATAACCTAGGGAATGGAATCTTAAAAATGGGTGAGATAAGATTCTTCGTAAGGGTACACGAGGGAGATATGTAAGAATCAACATTAAAAAAGGGTATGATAATGTGATCTGGACAATATAATATCACACCATGCTTATGAAATATCATAAACAAGGATCATGGAATAATTATTGGGATTTCATAATACATGAATCATAAGGTAATAAACTCCATAATCCATGAAATCATAACTAAGTAATAAGGCATAGAATTTGTGGAATACAAATAATCATAGAGAATATTATGTCAAGGATACATTCCAAGACCTTTATAACATGTTCGGCTTGTTCTACAACCAATTTACTTGATTTAGGATTGGGGTAACAACATATGTACCCTCTTATTTTTGGGCTTGGGCGACAACTAATATACCCTATTATTTTCAATCTTATGATAAAAAACCTTATTCCATATTGTTATCGGGCTTGGGCTAACAACTTGTGTACCCTTTTATTTTTTTCGTAGGATATAACCCATCCACACTCTTGTTTTTGGGATTGGTCTAACAACCTATGTGCCCAATTATATTTGGGCTTGGGAAACCACCTATGTAACCTCTTGTTTTCAAGCTTGGGCTAACCACCTGTGCACCCTTTGAGAACATATAATACATATCAATACCCAATAAATAGAAGGTAGATATTGGTCCCAAAAATATCATAAGTAAATAATACATAAATTTTCAACGAAATCATAGACAATAGTATCATAACCCATGAAATGATATGGGTTTCATAAACATGCAACCAGTTGGTGAGGACTCGCTAGGTGCATCCAAGTGACCCGAGATCAAATCTGGGTGGAGGCATATTTCTAGGTACTGTAGCAGTACTATAGCAGTTACTATAGAAGTACTTTAGTAGGCACTGTAGCAGAAAATGTTCGGTACTGTAGCAGCCAGAACTATTCATCCATCTGGGCCTTTGGGCTAACGGTTTGGTCCTCGAGTCCTGCAAGGATTTCGGGCCACCCAAGGACTTCAGTGTAGTTGTTTCTCAAGGCCTTCAAGCCACCTTAAGGCCTTAGGGCCACCCCAATGCCTTCGATTCACATGAATGCAGTCCCTAGACACACTACAAAAAAAGGAGCAGCCCTAGAAGAGGATTCAGAGCAGGTGCACTCACTAGGGCAAAGCCAAATGGATTATCAGAATGAGAGGGTATGGTTGTTCCATCGGTACCAGCCTGTTCTTTCACAAGAATCCTAGACAGACGGTCATGAAAAGGTGGAGAGCTAATACCAGGATGCAGGAGCTGGGGATGGGCAGTTCCTTGTAGATAGGCTGGTTGAATTTCCTAAGACCTTTAGGTCATGTAATATCCTAAGCCACGGGCTATGTAATCTATGAGACTACGGGCCTTTTAAGGGTTCCCCCTCATCCCTTGAATTGGGGGTTGTCAAAAATAAATAAAAATGAAGGCCTTCGGTCCATTCAGGCATAAACAGTCAACCATATCTTAACCTGTGGAAAAAGAGAGGTTTCATATTTATTTCATCAATTAATAACCTAGGAAAATAATATATTTTCATAAGAATATAACTGATGAAAGAGAAATGGGTTCCATAATAATCCTTCCATAAAAAAATTCCACTCATCAAAATAATATTAATGGAACTTTTAGATTATTTCCTAAAATAGCATGATTAACACCAACAAATGTCATCTTAAATAAAAAATAATTTTGAACGATCCTTTTTAAAAATATTTCTTGAGGAAAATATACATCATTATTTTTTAAAAATAATCATTTAAAACAAAAAAAATATTGAAAACCTTTTTCGTTGAAAACATAAAATGGAATCTAGAAAATCAAATTTGAAATCCATTTTCCAGGAAGAAAAATAAAAGTAGCATGAAATTATTTTGATAAACCTTTAATTGGAATGAACGATTGAATTTTTTTTAAACTATTTCATTGAAAATAATTTCTAAACTTATAATTTAATCTTAAAAACCACAATAAATTTCATAAAATTATTTTTCCTTGAAAATGATCTTGTATTATTTGTTTTGGAAACATTGTTTTTTGATGTTCATGAATGATGTCTTGAAAAAGGAAAATTGAGACAAAACTACTTTACTAATTTGGTAGCTATTGAATCATAAACCCCATGAAAGATAGATCATAAAATAGATATCTAAAATAACCATAATGATAATTATAATAATCATATAATACATCCATGGTCAGTATATACACTGCAAAAATGAATCTAGTGATGAATATTGAATGTGTCTCATTGAAATAAAAAGGTGAGATGGAATTCCCTTACCTTATGCATTAAATCTCTTCATACTCATTCAAAAATTCATTATAATGAATATAAATTTATTATAAATATTTCAAAGAACCAAATTAATATATATAATACCATATATGGCTTCATATTACCATCTTATTAACACGTCAATGTCTAGGTGACGTTTCAGGTAATATCTTCTTCTTTTTTTCCAATGTATCCAATTTTCTTATATTAATAGTCCTTATACTTAAGTCATGATTTAAATAAATTAAAACATGGTATAAATATCATGTCTATTCAGTATATATTTACTTAGAATAATTTATGAAATATCAAAATATGGAATGCAACACACCGTTTATGGTGACGGTAGGTCGTACGTATGCATGAATGTTGTTTCTATTTAATTTTCATATTAAAATAAGAAAATTAAATTACATATATGTATGTATGGATATATAAAAATTACATTATAATTATTATTTCATATATATAATATATTCTTAATGAATCCATCTTTAATACATTCTATATGGGGCATTGAAGAATCACATTGCTTTGAAGAGGAGGTATTCCACAATTCCCTAAGCAAAATTATTGTATTTACACAATATGGAAAGAATGAAGGTATGGGTTATATAATAGTTAAATAATAATAAATAAATCATATAAATCATATATATAATATAAAAATAGTGTTTAAAACATTACTTATATCCAATAAATGTGGTAATGTAAAAAAAATAACATCGTTTTGTTAGTCAATAGTTCACTGTACACAAGAACATTATGTTCATTACCCATTTGACAAAACTGTTTGTAAGTGTATTTAGAAAAATTATCATAATAAAATATCAGTATATTTAGGGTATATAACCTATTATTTATTTATTTAATAATAATAAATGAGGATTTGGAGAAATAAATTAAAGGAAAGGAGGTTGAGGATGAATGTCACCTTTTCTTTGGTAAACTGCTTTTTGGTTTGCACCAAAGGGAATCATTGGCTGAATTTTTTTCAAAATGGGTTGATTAAAGGAGTAAATGAGGTATGATGGAATGTGAACTGGGTAGATATTTTAAGAACATATTTATCTTTATAAGTGTGAAGAAGGGTGATAGGTGGTGAGACTTTATAATCGAGGGAGGGGATGTATTTGGTATTTTTGAAAAAAGTTAAGTACACCATAATTTTTACCTATAAGAGTATTAAAAAAAATCAAAATACTATAATATATTGTTTATGGATGAAATATTTCAATACAATGGGCTTTGGACAAGTTGATAGGTCATTTTGGACCTTAATTATAAGGTTTAGTGCATTTTCTTAAAGGCAAGGTATCAAGTCCTCTTTTATTAGAACAAAAAGTAGCGAAACAAGGAAATTAATAGATGAAAAGACAAAACAACAAAGTGATCATCATCTATGATTTTTCCAGATCTTGTACACAATCCCATGTTCTTTTTCCTGCAAGTCACCCCAGTCTATTCCTCGACTGTGCCCACATCCCCATCCACATCCCCTTCTGTGAAGTGCTTCCAAATCTCTTGTTTGTTGTAAGAGGGTCTCAATATCTGTATATGAGTATGAGACTTCAGACTATGTTTCCTTCCTTGTGGTTGGTTCAGATCTCTCCTCCCCCTTCCCACTATCTTTAGTTTGCCGCCCACGCTTCATTTGTGCCAAGAGTTCTCATCATCTGCTATATGATGCTGGTCCTCCTCCCTTGCAGTGGCATGTTCTGCCCAAAAACCACTCTTCTGCTTTACTGGAGGGTTGGACTACTTTATCTATAGAACTTTTTTTATCTATTTACCTTCATGAGAGGCAAGAGAATCTTGTGCAAGAAAAATATTAACTGTGTCATGTGATGTGCAAGAAGTGGGGGCCAAACAGGCCAAAGCAACCTCCTTAGTCCCACTGTCAAGTGTATGCACTGAGGCCTGCATAATAGCCTGGACAGAAGGAAGGGGCTGAGATTCCAACAAGGTAGGGGGATTGGTGTTTTCAACAATCAATTTTTCAGTAGCAACCGAAACACAATAAGAGGAAACAATCTTTTGAGGAGAAATTTCTTGTATCCCCAGGGCAGACCTCTCAAGATTTGAGTGTGCTTCTACAAATTCAGGGGGAAGTTTGTTTCCAGCTTCCAATTTTTTAGAGGATAACAATGAATAATTTAAGGTCATTTTTTCTCTTTTGTATAAGTTTTAGACCTTTGTTAAGCTTAATTTTATAATAATCATAGTAATTAATTTTAATCACTTTTATAAATATTTATGGTCAAAAATTAAATTTATATTATTAGAGTAAAAATATTATACTAATTAAACCAATTTATATTATTTTTAAAATTTTATTCCTGGAAGAGGGTAAATTAATTTTAATTCAAATCCTAAATATTTGGTGAGAAAGTCGTCTTTTAAAGTGAGAATGTTAAAATCTCATTAATATTTTATATCTAAATTCAATCTAAAAAATATTATAATAACCTAAATTGAATTTGTAATTATAAAAGTGTTATATTTTAAAATTAAAATCAACTGAAAATTTAATTTAATTTTATAAATAATTTAAATGAAAAATATGTTTTGAATTAAAATTCAGTATTTTTTTACTATTTAGAAAAAAAATGATGTTTCTCAAAAAAAATACAATAAATTTTTCATAATATAAATTGAACATTATAATTCCACAAATGAATTTTATTTTATCAAAATCAATTTCTATGAGTGTCTAAAATTAATATTATTATTGTTTATAGAAGTACATACAATCGAGTTCTTTAGAGAAATTAATACATGTAAACATATAAACTCTTTACCAATATTAAATGTTTTATTATAAATATGTTTTAATTATATAAAACCATTACAAATAATAATTAAAAAGTAGTTTTTTATATTTATTTTACTAACCTTAATGGATAGTTTATAACTATCTTGTGTAAATCATTATATTAGGAAAGTAATGTTTTGTATAAACACTGTGTTTACTATAACACAATAAAAGTAAATGTTCCATGTAGAACAAGCTTATCTTGGTTCAATGTATAATTAAAAGTTGTCTTAGTATTTCATTTATTTCCTAACATCAAATAAAATTTGTTTATTCAAAAAAGGATCACCAAAATAGTGGTATTACAAATTGTATACTCAACTTCCCATTTGGGTGTCAACACTAAGAAATTATCAGGAGAAACATGGTGAAATTGATCCACTGAAGTTGGAAATTATATATTCCCATTCTTATCCATTGTTTCTAGGGTAAATGATGAAAACTAGTATTTGATAGTTCCAACCACTGGTTCCAACAAACCTTCTTCATTAACCTATACATTTTGGCCTCCTTTAAAGAGATGCTCGACACCATCATTAGTTGTAAAACTAACAATTCATGTATAAAATTCAATGTTATCTTTTATTGTTTTCAATAAATCCAGGCCCATAATTAATTCATATACATCAATCTTATGAAAAAAAAACAAAAAAATAAATTCATCCCCATTGATACATAAAAAATTATTCTTTGAAAATAAACATGTGACATTCCAAGTGGAGTGTGAATTTTAAAATAGAGAGTACCATCTCATCATGTAAACCAAGAAGATCAACATCACGTTATGCTATATTTTTTTCACAATTATGATGTTATGATTATACGCAAATGTTATGTGTAAACATGATTCTTGATTTATTCATAACTATGTGTGGTATTTGACTACTAAGACATGATGTTTCATTTGTATGAATATCCACATTGCATGAATTTATCTAATAATTACTCTCATGATTATGATGACGATCCCATGATTATTTTATAAAGTGGAGTGTTAATTTTAAAATAGAGAGTACCATCTCATCATGTAAACCAAGAAGATCACCATTACAAGAAGAAATAAACTATATCAATTAACCCAAATAATGCAAAGATTGAATAATGGTATAATTCAAATGAATCATACCTCTCACTGATGATGTTCTAGACTGATCATCCATGATCACATTATCTTCTACATATAATATATTACTCTATTCACTTTAGTCTTTATTATCCTCTTGAGATTAAACTTTTTGATGACTCATGGTATTACTAGAATCACTAAATATTCATTGGTTTTACTGATGAGAGATAGTCTACTACACTCAACCCATCAAAACATATGATGTCTATGAAATATGAGATGTGTCCCTATTACCAGACCTTGGATCACTTCAACTATATCACTAATGATTCCCCCGCTATTTCTAGTTGTGGGATGCTCTAGGTAGTGTTATACAATCTCGATTTATACACTCAAAAGAACAATAATGAAAAAAACCAACAAAATATTTTGTTTAGATATAATATTCATTGATCCCACTATATAATTAGGATTCATGTCATCCCCAAGAATATAGGTGTCCCTCTTCCTCTTATCCTCCACATTAGAGTTCTCACAAGTTCCCATTGGTATCAGCAGGCTTCCTCTCCCTGTACTAACCAATATGTATCATTCTTCCACCATTTATCTGTTTAACTACTCTTTATAATCTTTTATATAAATAATTGTAATATTTTAGTGAATATATGGCTTTAATACCTATTCAAAAAACATGCACCTTGAAGGCTACACTTCAAACAACTTATAGTGAAAAGTGGTCTTAAAGTATGAATTTATATCTACACTCTTTCATTGTTTTATTCTCTAATATCATGCTAAAAAAGTGTGTTTTTAAAGAAATTATTAATGTGTGAGGAGATAATTTTTTATTGAACAATTATTAAAAATCCTCCAATTTAATGAATTGGTCCAATTTAGTCTTAACTGATAAATCTAACAACTGGTATGATAGATCCCCCAACATGTATTTTTAAATATGAAATTCTAAACAATAGTTGTGCAAAGGAAATCAATGATTTGATTCAAACTATTCAGCCACCGTTCTACCTTCTCTTGTTTCGAATCACCCTAAAAGATGGGTGGACTGTACTATTTTAAATAAAAGGAATTATCCATATTCATTGATTCATCCCTTATGTTCCCACTATCCAAGGCTTGAAAATCATGGATGATAATATGATCGAGCTATTGGTTCACCTTTGGATTAGGTGAAAGCACATTTTCAATAACCTCTTCCAATTGGTTTCTATGATGCATAATTAGTTCCATTGACTATAAACAAATGAGAAAATAAATTTAATCTCACTCTGTAGCAAATTAATTGTAAGAAATTTCTAATTACCACATCACACATATCATAAGATGGATTTCGAAATTTCTCTAATTTCTAGTTTCAAACTATTTTTTAATATTATGCCATGCCTTTTAGAAATCAAACATTTTTCAAATATTTTAATAAATAAAAACTTTTCCACCAAATAATAAAACATTACTTATAATGAAATCAGTGCTATTAGTGGGATGTAATTTCAATCATTTCAAGTCATGATCTTCTCATTAGCTGAAACCATGAAATATGAGGTTGTATTTCCTAGAATATTCTCAAAACACTCATGTATCCAAACTACATGGTAACATGTAGTTCAACATAAACAGGCCTAATACACCTTTTATTTACAACATTCCATGTTATGACAATCTTAGTCCATGTTACCAGCCCAACTAACAGACTAATGAGAATGAGTTTCTAACTCTAGCACCAAGAAAACCGATTCCATTTGTACCATCCCACCCCTCGCCCATTGTCTTGGGAAGAGGTGGGTGGTGCTACTAGGTCTTAATTGAAATACACAACACATCAAAGGATATAATAATTTTACAGGGGCTTCATTAAAAATTGGGGATTGATTTTATATTTGAAAATAAAATAACCAAACAACAAGATGAATCCAAACATGCCACTATATGATGCATGATAAAAAAAATTACGAATCAATTAAAACAAAACCAACCATTAAAAACCCATCTCAGAATACGATGTATAAACTAAGACCTATATCATATTACCATAAGTATACCAAGAGAAAATAACTCAAAGGCTCCCAAGACACCAGCTCAGAAACTCCAAACATGCTCCAAACTCTAAATCAACAAGCCATTCCATTGGTATCATAATACATCACTGAAAAAATGAGATATCGTACCTTTAGTTGTGTCTAAATATATAATATCTTCAAATGTACCATACTGACCAAGAATGGGATGAGTATAAAAACAATTATGTTTTCCCCAATAACATCCCAACCCATGCCACTAGAATAGAACTAGTAAGATCTTTAATATAAAGTAGAATAAATCAATTTAAATAATTTTATATAAAATCATAAATAATTTTCCTAAGTAATTAGTCTTCTATTGAAGGAATCTAAAAAAAGTATTTGAAACATTTAACATGTCCATTCAGAATACCCAATACATAAATCCAAAAAAACACACATGCATGACCAAGTGACTGTGATATACTCAGAAGCAGTCTATCATTGATCTACCAAGTTGTCACCAGGTAACCATATCTCATGTTCCCCAATGGCGCATTCCCCTTCTACATGGTCACATAATTGTACCCCAATAATATATGACCCATATTTAGAGAAACAATAATTAAATGAACTAAAACAAACCATATATTAAAAACATGCCAAACCATTTCAATATAAATTTCTTATTGAAAACAATTCCAAAATCATTTTACCATGAATTTAAAACCGCACAATAATTTAAAAATCATAAAACAAAACACTTTCTACAAACTATTCAATATCACAATATCATAAAACCATCACTAAAGTGGTTTTCCACCAAGAATAACACATACATTTCAAAATTGAATTAAATATGTTCAGTCAATTGGAAATCAATCATTTCTATTCTAATCAAGAGGATATGGAGAGTGAATCAACATACCCCTTGAAAATTGGTGAAACCAAATAATGAAACAAAATAACAAAAAAATCATTAGATCATGTTACTTTAAATAAAAAAATCAAACCTCATCAATATTGGAATAAAAAATCATGAATATAGCCCTAAAATATTAGATTCATTAATCCATGATATGGGACAGGAAACTAAAATAGGTAAAATAACCAATAAATGGAACTTTCTATTGAATATGGGTCACAAAAAAATTATATTATCCAACATATCACACTTGAATCAAGGAGATTTGTCTCTTCATCCGTAGGGGAGTGGATTTATAAATATGGTATTTTTATTGGAAAATAATAGGTTTAAGGGGGTAAATTGGATTAGATCCACAAAATATGTATATAATTTTTAATGTTTGATGATTAGGGAATAATATTAGGGAAATAGTGTGCTAACCATTTTCTAGACACGTCCTTTTAACACCCCTTTTATGGAGGCTTTTCATTGTTAGAAAAATAAAGAAACAACCATGATATTTCCATCTATCTATCCTTCAATGGTTTCTTATAGGTGGAAAGATGGTTTTGCAAAACCATGCTTCTACCCAGTGCCCATCATTTTATCTGCACAATTTTTTAAAAGGTTCTACATAGTTTTTACTGATCTTTCAAAAATCGTTCACCTCTAAAAGGCCCCCAAAAACATGCCAAATATCTTCCAAAACTCCCAAAACATTTCCAAATAACATCATGCACAAAATATATAAATAAATGGTTAGTTACCTAAATCCATTGGTGTTATATATTTTTTGAGAATCATATAATATGAATAAACAATGTCTACATTCATCCCTATAATATAATCAAGAGGTATGTTGTAAAAACTATATTTTCATAAAAATATATATTGATGAAAATATATTAAAATATTTACTTTCACAAAAAACAATATATTTTATAAAATAAATAAAATAAACTGATGTTAAAAATACACACTCTTAATATAGTATCAAATTAAAATTTAAATTACAATTTTTTTTAAAATATAATTAGAACAACTTTAATTTTAAAATAATCTACCATAACATAAAATTAAAAATTAAATTATTAACAACACCTTTAAAAAAAGATGTATATAAAACCATGAAATCAAAAAATAAATTAATATTACTTTATTGAACCCTTAAAATAATCGGTGATTGATGAGGTGATATTTTAATTGTGTTTGTGTTGTTTTCAAATATGCATGTCAATAACTATCAAATATAATTGTGTGATGGATTTAAGTATCCTCCCACTATATGGATATTTATGTTTTCTTATATGAATTTCTAGAAACGTTGAATTAAATTTCTATAATTGAAACTTAAAATCAAGTTTATATGATTATAATGGTCTAATAAAAGATATGATGTTGCTTAAATATTTGTTTGGAAATAATTTAGTAGAAACCTATGCATCAGAAAATGGATTGGACTGATCTATATAGATGAAACTTACTCGTTATAAATGGTTGATTCTTTCATTTTTAAAAGAACATTTTAATATCGATAATGCTATCTACAAATATCAACTTGAATAAATGTTCTCAAAATTGGTAAATTTATTTATAATTAGAGGTTTAGAACACCTATGAAGTTAGGGAAGAACACATAGTGTGATGTTATAGATAAATGATAAAATTAGACTATATAAAAATTGGGTTATGTTTTGTAAAGGATAGAGGTACTATGAAAATTACATTAGCTTAATAAAATAAGTTTTAGTCTTGGACTACAATGTATGTAAGTTTGATATGTTTAGAATCATGCATCCAACTGACCTATGACACGGTAATGTGATTGATTTTCATTCATGTGTCCAATATAATAACCATATGGTGGATTTGTTAGGTATTTTATCGATGTAATGATTTTGATCCATTATTACATGAGGTTGATTTATGGACTCATTGTCAGTTGAAGGTTATTTGGTTGGATGATACTCAATGTCAAGTGGTATATCTAATACCTCTATTTCACATTACATGGTAATTTATTTATTGATGCAGTTGACAAAAATTGTAATAGTTGATTGGAATGGTTTACCATTAATTCATAAAATCTTTCATCAGTTTTATAAAATCATTCTGACACTTTTTAATAAATTGAGAGTGAACCATGTGGTCAATATCTTAGTCATGGGATAAATCCTAGTGCTTTATGTGGCCAATAATTAAGTTATGTAGTATATCCATATTCATCATGATGTCAATAGGTTAGTCAAATAGTTGACCTATAAATGGTCACTTGTCTATCTCAACATGTAGTTGATCAACAGTTAAAGTATTATTACATAATAAAAAACATAGAGATTCCCAAATTAAATATTTAAGGAGGAAATTGATTTGTTTGTTTCTTGATATGGATTTAAATTATTAGAACATAATAAAAAATGTGGGATATTTTCATAGGAATTATAAGTATTTATCCTTATGGTGATCCATAAAGAATAAATAAAGAGGTGTTCTTGAGCATATTATCTACTGTTTAATGAAGAAATTATAGAATTAAATGGAAAAGAATTATTTACTTATACTCATGGGGTTCCCAACTTATCATAACATCATATTCTCTTCAAAACCATGATATGAGATTATTTGAATAGAATCAAACAGAAGGATGAAATTATTAGAAATAAATTTATCCTTATGGGATTCTTCTAGGCTTGTTAAATCAAAAAATATCTAAAATATAGTGACACTTATGTTTTGTTGTAGTGTTCTAAACATCATAAAGAGTTGTTATTTTAGTCTGAGTTAAAGATGAGATGTCATGATAAATTGTAATTCGAATTTAATATAATTTTAATGTTAATTATAGTATTCAATAATTCTCTCCATCTAGAGGAATATTCACCACAAATTATTCATAATATTGAATAATCCTTAAATATTTTGTGGTATTGAAGCAAATTTAGAGTGGATATATTATAAAAGAAAAATTAGTGAATATAGAATTATATAAAAGAACCCAAAATATCAATTTATCTTTAAAATATTGTGTTATTATGTAGGTTGAAAAGTAAATCAATATTGTTTTAGATAAATTGAAAAGAATTATTTATAGAGAAGAATTGTTGTGTGTAACCATCAATGATGTAAAATAATTCCATGTTTACCTGTGTTGAATGTTTTATCAACACTAGGGAAAAAGGATTCCATAAATGTATTTAATTTTATTATTTTTTGTCTTTTAGAAGATAAGATGATGAGATATTGAGGATGATGGAAAACTCTATAGTATTTTATTTCTCTGATAGAAAATAAAAATTAAACTAAAATAAAAAAATAAAGGGCACTACTGTCACTTTACATATGAAAATGGTTATAGTAAAAAAGTATATTCAGATTATGGGTGAATCCGAAAAATGAAAAAGTGTAGAAAATTAATTGAAAATCATGAGCTAATTAATTCATTAGAATAATATTATGTATTTCATATATAGAAATTATATTTTCTGGATACAAATGTTACAGAGAAAAATGACGAGGGAGGTGCTACAAGTTTGTGAGAACTAAAAATTAAGAGTTGCGTGTTTGGTGAAATTATGATGGACACTTGATCTCAAGATAAAGAACAATGATCAGAGCATGTTTCGAGGAGTTTTATCATTATGGTATCAATGATAAAATAATTAAAAGAGGTTCATGCATCATAAATGGTTGATGAATTTCAAAAATAAGAAAAAAAGAGAAAAGTTAACATGATATGTATAGTTTTACCTATTTGTTTTGAAGAACATGGATAATGATAAGAAGATACATTGCATGAATATTAGAGGATCTCATTGAGTGGTACTGTATTATCCTATATCTCCCCCCTAGATTGAGAAGAGTAGTTGGTTCTCCTAGGACTTAGGTGACATCCCCAAGACACCAAAGGCTAAGAATATATCACAAGGGCTTAGGAAAATAGTGGGTGATGATTTTTCCTCAGAGAAAAAATAACCTATAAAAACAAAACCATAAAATCCTGAGCAAACTATATGTTACATGAATAAAAAATACTTGATACCATAGAAAAAAAATTAATATTAGAGTTCTGATTAAATATAAACAAAAAACAATAGAAAGGGATGAAAAGAACAAGAATAATACAAGAATCATCATACTACTCCAAGATGAAACTCCAGCTATCATTCCCATGGCATCATATTAAATAATTATGGTACTATGATACCTTTCACTATCTTATGTCTTGATTGATGACATCTACAAATAAACGTTGGTTCCCAATCCATGGGTGAGTATAAACTCAGCGAGATTTCCAAAATTACTTCCCCACACATGCCACTTGGAAAAGAAATGGTTATCACATATCATATAAAACAATTTCAAACCATTCAAAAAATAATAATCAAAAACAAAAAAAATATATTTATATAAATAAACTATTTAAAAAAATTATCATCTATTTAGAATACTCAAGTTTCCACACACACACACCCATGCATTCCAAGTGATAGTTCAATAATCCTAAGTACTCTGTTGTCTATCCCCCATGTCATCATTAGATTGAAAATCTTATTCTTCCATAATAGAACATGCCCCATATTTTGGCCATTTCCTTATACCCCAATGGTACAAGCCCTTGCAAAAGGCTCACATTAAATGAAATTAACTCAACCTAACCATGTATTTTAAATTCTATTCCAAACCATTTCAAAAAAATCATAATTTATGGAATTTAATCAAAAAAATTGTGTTGATCCAAACCATTACATAATTTAAAACTGTTATTTGAAAATTATAAATCAAGTTGTTTTCTGAAATCCATCCAAATCCCAAAAATTGAAATATCCTTATTCAAAAGGGATTTATATAATGAATCACATAAAGATTTTAATTTTTTAAATTAAATCATTTAATTAAAATTAATACTATTTGTTAATGAATGGTAGAGATGAGAGAGAAGCATCCTACCACTCAAAAACTAGCGAAAATGAAGTTCAATATAACGATATTTTACATCTAACATTGAATATTCATTCATTCAAAAAATTAAATAATATATCATCATGATTCACGTCACTAAGCATTGCTTTTTGCATAATGTACAAGATCTGTCATTCAAGGATTGAGGAGAAGAGTGGATCTATAATGAATATAGTAAAATGATACATTTCCAATGAATTCAGATATCCAACACTCTTTGATTTGTAAAAAATTGTTTCTGGATTGAAATGAATTTCCATAGAATACATGGCAGTAATGAGAAGTACATGTTTTGAGATATTATGTTATTAATTATGGACCCAGTACATTATTATATTAAAAAGGCCATATTTGTGAATTAATTATATGTCACATGGCCAGGTCACATGATATGGAAATGTTTCTGCCAACGGTGTGGTGATACAGCCTCATGCCAACACCTCTTATGTCTGTCTCACATAGTTATACAACCTGGTAAAGTAATGTTATTTTCCCTATATTTCACTTCTATGGTTTCTTATGGATTCTTTCATGATTTTTCTAGACCATACATCAACCTTGCGCCTTACATTTGACTATTAGAAAAGGTTATATTGATTCATGGAGTTGTTTCCTGGTTTCTACTAACCAATATAAAACCATTAACAACTATAAATGCATCCAAAGAACTCAATAAACCTCCCAAAAATATCCCAATCTTAATCTAAATCTTATATAAGTTCCGAAATCATAAAAATTCCATGTACCTAAAACTGATAGTGATACATTCTTCCCACTATTTCCCTTTCTATCCCTAAAGAGTAGAAATCTGCTTTTCCATGGAATAGTTTTCCCAATTTTTTTGAAATATCCTTTTCAAACTCCCATATTTCATTTGTAATCAGACCATGTTGTCACAAAACCCATACTAAATATTTTTTTATGTATGATATTCTCAAGCATATCCATAATCTAAATTATCAAATGAATCAAAGTATCACCCATATCATTACTAACATTGTCCCATCGAATCACATAGTTATGACTGGGTTGGTAATTTTTCAGTTGACATACATAAGAGACACTATGTGAAGAACTCAACATTGGTGGTTGTGCTAACTGATAAGCTGCATTATAAACACACTCAAGTATCTCGAAATGTCTATTTTAAAAAGGATAAGACATCCCTTGTTTTCTAAATTTACCATGCTTAATCCTTTGAGATATTTACTAGAATATACAATCACCAACCTCAGATGACAATGACTGACGATGGTGATCTGATATAATTTCTAATTACTATGATCCATTTCTATTCTCTTTTTTATCATCTGAATCTACTATATTTTTTTATAGGAATGATTAAGCACAATAATTTAAGACTCATATACTTCTTCCCAAAAATGTTGAGAATGATAAGGATGTCCATACAATTATTCAAAAGGGGGAATATGTATCATGTAGTGAAATTTATTATTTTACAAGGACTCCACTAATGATCTTTACTCTTCCCATGAGCCAATAAAATTTATCACAGTAGCCCTAATCATGCCATCTAATGTTTTTATCATCATTTCTGAATTTATTCTTATTTTGGGATCATAATATTTACTCATAATAAACTGGTTCCCATTGAAGTTTTTCAAGGATGTCAAAAATTAGATTCAAATGTGGGGATTAAGTTAGAAATTGTCATGATCTAAATGTTGTTATCATTTAATATTTTCTAATTATATTGTTTGGAAATTTATTCTACCATTTTGGTATCATGAATAGGGATGAATTGATAGGACTTTGTGGGATGGTCTATAATCGTCCATATAGAATCTTGTTTGAAAATATTCTTTATAGACATGCCACAAAATCATTGGTTGTTTTATGTTATTTTAACCTGATTATAGGTATGGATTGCAATATATAATTTGCTTATTGGTGCTCTTCCTTGGCCTCCTCATAGATGAGGCATATTTAAAGTAACCCTTCAGCTATTTTATCATTACATCCCACCAAATACTTTCTCTCTACCATGAATAAATATTCTATATTACAAAAAAAATATACCTTATTGAATTGTGGTATGATTTAATAAGATTCCCCATATAGGTTGGAGGAACTACTATTCATTCTCTAAATAGTAATGCAGATCTCTCACCAAGAATTCATCCCTTGTTGGTCTCGATGATATTATTTTTTGAATTCCAATTATTACATTCTGAATTAGATGTTTGCATATATTTTAACAAATCATATATATCAGGAAAAATTGAAACTGGGAAGGAAGTTAAAATGTTACCTTTCTTAGCACACATTAGTTTCATATCTGTTATGATTAACACTTTCTTCCACAAATCCAAATATTATTTAAAAATATTATTATATGACTTCATGCATAATTAATCATCCATAATGTTTCATTTCATCGTGTATAAATCATATTGATGTTGAACATTTGAAGATATTCAATCTATATTTATTTCCATAGATTAAAATATCTTTGTAGGAAAATTTGTTTCAAACTATTATGATATGTAAATATTGTAAATTTATCTTCAAAAAAATGATAACATGTTCTCAAAGTACATAATATATAAGACAATTCCAAACCATGTTTCATGTAGTTATTCTCATGTAATTTTAATATTTGTAAGCCATAACCACCCACATGTTCTCCTTCTATAAGAACATAACTCATCCCAGATCCTGATGCATCACAATATAACACATAGAATTGTTTTGATTATGATATTATCAGGGTAGGGGTCGATTTAAGGATAACCTCATGTTTTTGCAAGGATTTTTTACTCTTAATTTCACTATAAAGGTATTCCATTATCTATAAATGTTTTCATAAGTGAGAAAGGATTTTAATTTTCAAAAAAAAATCCTCAGTGGTATCCTGCTAAAAAATAAAACTATGTTTCTCAAAGTCGATGTTCGATGGTTTCCTAGGGATAAAAATTTCAATATTTTTATGGTATATAGAAACTAATTTTTCTGAGATGGAATAAAAATTTAAATGTATCTCCTATTTCCCTAATTATGACTTTGAGATCTTCTCATGATTATGATGATCCCATATGATATTCAACAATATCACAAAGTGTTCCTCCTATCCCACATTAGTTTTGGAATATACTTGGATGTCATCAATGAATGTGACTTCAAAGTAATATATATACCTCAAAAATTCACAATTAATAGATTTCATGAAAACCTCTTGTGTATTAATATGGATAATATGCATAAACATGTACTCGTAATGTCTATAGAGTCTCTTAAAGAATGTTTTCAAAATATCCTTCTTCCAAAATCACAGTTGGTTATTCTCTAATCATAATCCAATTTTAGAGAATAATCAAGATCCCATAAATGGATCAAACCAATCATTAATATGAGGAATAGGATACCATTGTATTATTGTATCATGGAAAATATTATGATAATCTAAAAAAATACAAAGATTTACATTTTCCTTCTTTATAATAAGAACGGGTGCTTCCCACCGGGACATTCTTGGTTGAATGTACCATTTAAATTTCAAATAATTTATTAGTAAATTCAATTATCTCAATTATATTGGTTCCATTCTATAATATAAAACATAAATAATAATTATCCTGATTAGGATATCAATCAAAAACACCACATCCATTTTGTGTTAAAATACTAAGATATAGTTCAGAAAAACAACATGAAAATAATCAACATTTTTTGTAGAACTTCCTGTCTCAATATAATATATAGATTCAAATGTAACCACCACTAAATTATAAGAGGTGGTTCCAAAAAATGGTCCCATAATTCATAATTTTCTAACATTAATATCCCAGTATCCTCTATAGATATTCCCATCATCATCTAGAGATGAAAAACTCACCTTTCATACATTATAGTATATGTGGGACCTAAATGATGTTAGCTAATGAAACCCCTAAATAAGGTCATAAACATCCATAAATAAAATAGAGAAATCACATACCAATATCAATCAATCATACTACATATCAAGCATAAAAAATAATATATTGAAACTCCCTTTTGCAGAGATAAGTTTTATGTTTCAAAATAGAAGGAAACAATTCAACACACAAACTCATATGATCAACAACATGAGAAAAAATATAGGAGTAAAACACTACAATAATAAAAAATATATTTTATAATAGTAAAATTCAAAAGAATAGTACCTTTAAATTTTTAATCATCATATTGATCATCTGTGATCACCTTCTCAACACCATAAATTTTATAAGTTGTTGTCCATTTCTTTTTCTTACCTTTGTGAGATTTCCTTTGCTAAGGTGTCTTACTGTTCTTCAAATCAGCATGAATCTATTGGTTCTGAGAGTAGTGTTTATTCTGATGGGATCTTCCAATCAAATAATATGGTGTCTAAGATATATGATATGTATTCCCAATTATAGGGATTGGTTCACTGTGATAATAGTACTAAATATGTCCCATCTTGGTATATTTGTGACATACTCTTGTTGGTTCTTTGGGATCACACGTGATTTTCTAAAAGGAGACACATTGGAAATATCCCTTCTTACTTTGGGGAAAAAGAAGGAAGTTAATTTATCGCATTGTATTATTCTCATACATTCTACATCTATCAACATAGATGTCACTCTTATTTTTATTCGAATAATTATACTTTAAAACACACACAACTATTACAAGAACTGGTTAAAATAAGTAATTTTTTAAAAATAAAATGTATTCAGTATAGTATATATCAAGTCCATAATCATGTTCCATGGAATGAAACAAAAAATACTTTTAAAATAGTTCTAATTTATATTTCCTTCCCTTGTCTCCACACACCCGCATCCATGAAATCCAAGTGATAGTTCAATACGAATGAGTTGTATCTTATCAATACACTATATTGTCACTGTATGTCTAATCTCCTTATGACCTAAAGGAACATGCCTCATATTCTAGATCACCTCGGGGTACCCCTGGGGTACGTTCCCCTTCTACAAGGTCTATGTAATGACCCTAAACATCATTAATGAATATTCATCTTGATCTAATTAAATATCTTATTATGGTTATATAAAATTTGAACTTCATTGGTTTTATGTTTCTAGATTTTAAAATACCATAATGAATTGTGACTATTCCAAATATAGTCGTTGAACATTTATCACATGATTCATATAAATATACATCTTTAACAAATCCAATTTACTTAGACAAAGGAAGTGATGGCCTCACTGAGTAGACTTGCCCTGTACGAAGCCCACTTGTCTAAGCATGGAAAGGAGGTGTCATCATTGGGCTACCCTCTTGGACAAGCCCAAGCTGATCTTGAACATGTTAAGCTTGAGCGGAACAGAATATTGTAGAAGTGGAAGTCAATAAAGATTACCCCCGAGCGAGGTTATTGGAGCCAACCCAAGAGTCTATCACCATGGCACACCTTACCCTTTGGTCTTATGTGGGTTTTATAAGGTGTTTTGTTACAATACCCTAGCACTAGGATAATGTTCATTAATTTTTTATAAAAAATGTGCATTCATTTTATTATTGTTACATTGTAAATTGTTTTTAATGGAAAAATAGTATTTTTAGTTAATATTCAACTAAGAAATCTATTTTGATGAATTAATGAATTTTTGAATTAAATAATATTTTAATAAAATATTATTATTGAATTACTTTTTATTATATATAAATGATCATATAATTTTAGGAAAGCAATTGTAATTTTATTATGGTTTGAAAACTGTTTTTGTCAATTCCCATGAATTTTTGGTAAATGTTAGTTTTTATTTTAAAAGTAAAAATTCAAATATTTATAAAATTATTTAGATAAAATGAATATTATTTTTTGAATCAGTATGTCAAAATTATCAAATGGTGAATTTTTTATAATTTCTTAAGATAGTCGAATATTTGGGTTAAAATTAAATACCGTTTAAATATATAATGTGTTTTATGACATCATAATGACTCAATAGTCGGGTAATAAAATAATATAAACATTATGTTCAGCCAATATATATTTTAGCAGTAAAATAATTTGATTTTAGATTTGTTTGATTTATTTTACAAAGCTTTTGTAGACCCTACAAGACTTATAAAACATTTGGTCCTTTTAAATTGGTTTCCTTGAGAGTGTGACTCACCTCCATATTAGCAGCCATGTTATTTTTAAGAATTTCGGCCATTGGACATATAAAATATTACATTCCACTCCCCTTTGGAAAAACCATGGGCAAAAACCATGGTTTGTTTTGTGGTATTGATTAGTTTAATGTGAGGTGTCCCAAACCTAAATAATAAAGAATTTCCTCTCCTTTCCTATATAATCCCACCCAGGATCCCACATCCTCTTCACTCAAAACGTTTTTAGTTTGAAAAACCCATGTACTAATCTCTATAGAACCCTAAAAGGTTCCCCAAGCTCCCAAGAAGCCTCTCCCAAGCCTTTTGGATCACACTTCTATGTTAGGGATTTTTTCTTTTCTCATTTTTGACTAATTTTCTTTAAGTTATTACGCCCTTTTTTCAAATTAAAATATTGGGGTATGATTTTTCACCTCCCCCATGCATTCCTTTTTATGTTTGGATGATGGGATACCACTTTCTCTCTCATTAATGCCTCTCATGTACACCTGTTACCTTGCCGAAATTCAGTGAGGGGTTTCTCTCTCCTCTTTTACATCTATGTAATTATTTTGTATTATGCATCTAAATTCCATTATGTTTTTAGGACATGTATCTATATGACCCTCATACTGTCCATTTCATGTAAATATGATGATACAACCTTTTATATCTCATCAACCATTTTCATGATTCTGAATGTCATGCTGTTATGCTGCTTGAATTGCACCACGTTTTTCAAATCCAGGACCATTGTGTAGTGAATACCATACCCATGTCTCTATCATGGGTATTCACCTTTATAAACATATAAATATTGAATGGTACATTCATGTATTTATTTGACATTACTTAATCATGGAATAACTTATGATGTTGATTGATTTCATGATCCATGTGGCACACTTATGCATGAAATGAAATGTTTAAGAAGGGTGTGCCCTGATAGCGCTCCAATGCATTGGGTACGTTTAGTATCATGATGCATCATGTGCAGTGGGTTTTGACTCATGGTAATTTAAGTGAAACAATGTTTTACTCATGCTTGATGTGCAACGAGGGTTTAGTCATGATCCATGTGCAATGAGCCTTGGCTCATGCTAATTCCATGTTATGTGTGGTTGTCACATTTCCATGTTATGATTATCATGATTTATCATGCCTTTATGTTCATATTTCTATTGTGATCCATTGATATTCCTATTGTCTAAAATTTATTTTATTCCTCATGTTATTCATTCTTTATTCCCTTACTGGGCTTTATAGCTCCCCCTTTTCTAATGCATGTCCTCAGGTTATCTCATGCAATTCTAAGTACGAGGGAATGTAGTGGTCATGTAAAGGAATTTTTCAATAAATATGTTGTGTGTTTTATGATATAAGATGTTATGTAATTTTACAAATCACCAAATAATATATACCTATCTATATTATATGATGTATCAAGTGATGATGTTATGTAATAAATCAGTTTTAAGTGTGTAATAAAAAGCAGGGTTGTTATAGTCTAGTTCAAAGAAATGAACTCATGCCAATGATATAAGAAAAAAAACTGTAAAATATACCTTCACATAAAACCCAAAAAATTAATGAAGAATTTATATGAAACATATTTGTTTCATCATAACCATTCAATAAATTAAAAAAATCATTCAAAAATTATAAACAAATAGGTTTTCAAAAATCAATCCAAATACCCCCAAATTTAAAAACCATCATCAAATTTGATTTCCATATAGAGTTATAAAATTATTTTACATAAATTTCTATAAAATGATTCAATAAAAACTAACCCTTCAAGTTCTATAATTATGGAGAGGATAAATAATGCACATACCTCTCAACGATTGGGTAAAACAAATAACGACACTAAGATCTCCATGATCTGACCATGGATATTCTTTCAATAAATATATTCTATAATATATCATCGAGAATACCATTATAGAATATATATCAATTCAAAATGGACTAGATCTATAATTTTAGGAGAGGGGTGGAGAGTAGATACATAAATAATGTAGAAGAATGATGAATAATAAAATATCTGGATAAAAAACATGCTTCTATAATATAAAAGTTTTCTTAGATATATATAAATATCTATAGGATCCTTTGGAGAAAAGATAATTCGTGATCCTGACAGGTTGGGGGATTTATAGGGGTCCTTGACCTTAATTTTTACAATAACCACAATTTTAGGAGATTTACCAATACCTTCCTCATTTAGGTCACACAGTTTGGAAAACTATACTCCTACCATGAGGTATTGTTGCCTCAAGAGAACATCTCAAATAGTTATCCCAAATGGTTAGACAAAATGTTCCCCAACCATTATTTTCTATATGCTTCCCTTTTGATGATTTTCCCTAGGGACTCAATTAGTTTCTACGAACTGTGAACCAATCGTGATTCCTCCTTATGATTTCCATGAAATTTTGCACAATATCCTAGAGATGGTTCATGGTTTTTACTAACCTTGAAGCATTAAATACACTCCAAAATCAATCTAAAACCTCCTAGAAACTTTCTAAAAAATAACCAAGTCATATATAAGCTCAAATATCCTAAAAAAATGTAATTTACATAAAACCATGTCTACTAAAGGGAGATATAGGTAAAAAGATTCAAAAGATGTTATGTGAAGATAAGATATAAGTATTTACTAAGTTGTGGAGTATACTTTATAATTTTTTGAAATTTTAATAAGTTACTTGTGAAAATAACGATATCTATCTTATTGATATAGAATCTTTATGAGGAGATATAAAGATATCCATTTATGAAGAACTTACTGATACACGTTCAAATATATGGTTGGACTCTATATATCTTATAAAACATAGTGTATATATAGATGCCATATTGAGACTCTATGAATATAATTTAAAGATATCAAATAATTTATTGTGGAAAATATTCATTTTTATTATATTTGACACTCTCAAAGTGAAGGTGTGTGAAACACTTCCCATTATAATTAAAATAAAATAAAGGTAGGCAATGCATTATTAGGTCAAACAAAAAAAGGAAGGAAATTAGGTTACCTTTGTATTAAATCTTATAATAATGTAATGTACATATTCTTTAATTTACATATATTTATACAATTGGTTTTTTCTTGGTAAAATATTAATATATCCAATGTGACTAATTGAAAAAAAAATGTTTAATTAAAATATGGGGTTATTGATTCATATGATAATTTTGTAATCCTAAAAAATTATTAAATACCTTATTCACCCCCTCCCCCACATTAGGGGTCTCTAATGGTCCTGAGGAGAATATCTAGTGGTATCATAGTAAAATTAACCCCTAATTACATATATAATAATGGATTCATGGAATTTAAATTGGTTTATGAAGTGAAACATTGAGGTAGTTGAAGAAACATAGCTTGAATGATTATAATTTTTCTATATTATTATAGTTGTGGTTGTCTCAATATTGATGTTGCGAAATATGAGAAAGAAATAGGACAATAATGTCATTAATGATGATATAATAACAACATACAGCTGATGGTAGTGGGTTTAGAGTTAGTATTTAAAGGTATCATGAAACTAAATTTTTTAACGATGGAGATTAACATTAATGGGATATTGCGGACTATATGAATATCATTCAAACCAGTTTTTTATTAATATATTATTATTTTTTCTGGTACTTGATGATGAGAAATCACATTTTTGTATGATGATGAATCAATGCTAAATTAATTAGCATGTTAGTTAAAAAATTACACTAACTCGTCAATGAGAATAAATCTAAGGAGACATTATATTAAATTTGTAGATAATTATTTTCATTTTTTAAGAAAACATGAAATAATATCCTGAAAATATATTTAATTTTATTAATGATTGTGAAAATAAAATACATGAACATGGAGTGTCATTTCATGTTTATATGGGTATCATGAATTCTGAGTTAGGGATAAAATCAAAAAGGGCGAAGAATAATTAATATATTCAAAAAAATAATAATTTTTCATGATTTATAAATTTAAAGGATGATGATATAATTATAAGGGAAATTGGAATCATTTTTGGTTTAGCCGAATATAATTATTATAATGTAACCCGAATAAGAAATAAAACTGAGTAATTTTTAGTCAACCCTTCATGAACCATTTCAATGAATGTAAAAGAAATTTTATTCACAAAAATCTAAGAGAAGGTTTGCTAAAAATGAGACATATATTAGATGTAATTGGATCATAAAACCCTCTATAGATTCATTTTTTAATATCTCATTGATGAAGGAAACTAAATACCTGATTAATTTGGACAATGTTGTAGTTATTTAAAATGCATGTATATGACACAACTCGTTGACTTTATAAAAATTATGTGGTTAAAAATATTTTAAAACTCACCATAACCTCATGGGTAGAGTAGAGAATATTATTAATTATATTCCATATAAATAGAGTCCATAAAATAGTAAATTTTTCCCAAATAAGAAAGCGTGTAATACTAAAAAATCCCGATTTGCTATTTGAAATATCTATAATTTTTAAATTCAATAAAAAACCTCATTAATAATAATTTAGGATTATTTTTATTTGAAAATTTATTTTTACAATAAAAACATTTGATAAATGATTTAAAGGTCTTCAAAAAAGGGTAAAACCTAGTTAACAAATTGGAATATTAAATGGAATATTTTCAGATTTAGGCACTAATATATGATAAGATTCTGGGGGCCATAGATCCTTGGATCAGGTGGAATAAAAATATTAAATATACAATTATATGTGGGAATTAATTTTCAAAAAAAATTAATATATCCCAAGGGCTGAGTTATATGTGAAATTTGAGACCACCAATAGGTATGGGAGGAGGAGTTTACCCTATACGGAACGAACTATTTTTATGCACTAGGTATTTGGATAGATACCATACGAGGATAACACATTCAAGATTTTTATTATATATTTTTATGAAAATAATGGAATATCCCCCGTATGAAGCATTGTATGAGAAATGTATGACCACCCTTAGGTTCGGGATATAGTCTTTACCCTAGAAAGTACATAACATTTCTGTTCATCAGTCGTTTGGTCATATCACATGTAAGGGTAAGTTATAAAATAACATTATTATATATTTATTCTCAATTTAATTAATGAAATTCAGATTTTACTATTCATTTTTCTAAACATAGACTTTAACACCATATTAGATATGGAATAACATCAAACCCCATTATAAATGAACCATTTTGGCTAGTTTAAATATTAATTCCATAATGGGGTGAAATAAACATTACGCCATCAATTTTTTGTGAATCATTTATATAAATGGGTATCTAAATTTGAAGTTTAATTGAAAAAATTTTATGTGATTGAAATATTTGAAAGGATTCTTATTTGATATTGGTCGATTACATCTAGTTCGTGCAATCATGAGTGTCCCTTGGATGAATGTTATGAACCAATTATTAATAGATCTGGGTGGCCGTATTCTCCTTCCTCTGAATTGGTACACTACCTTAGATGAAGGTGGTCTATTTTATTTCATTTTATTTAAATTATTCCATTTATTATTATATTCAATATTATCAGAAAATTTTTACTTAAATAAAACAATATAATCTATGAATTATTTATGGATAATTCCATTTAATTATCAAAGGATAATCAATAAAATAATAATGGTAAGATAAATAACAAAAATTATCATATGAAAAATGTGAAATTTTAACAAAGATAATTTTTAAAAATTATAAAATGATAATTAAAAAATTATAACAATGACAATTGTGGAAAATCATCCAAAATAATTGTGAAATTTTATCAAAGATAATTGTTTCCAATTATCCAATGATAATTTCTCAATTTTAGCCAATGTTAATTCTCATTATTTCTAAATAGATAATTTCATCTTATTATTGAAGTGTAGATGAGTGATATTATCAGAAGATAATAATATAGAATTATCAGATGTAATTTATAATAAATTATTATATGATTATTATCAATGGTTAATTACTGTAAATGATCCCATGATTCTTTATCATCAAAAGATATTTGGTTTAATTATAAAAATTTAATTTGAAGAAAATATCAAAGATAACTATTAGAATTATAAAATGATAATTTAATTACATTATCCAGTGAATATTATAAAAATATAATTTCACTAAATTATCAAAGTATAAATTATAAAGATAATAATGGAACGATATCTTTTTATTATGAAGGATAATTTGATAGGAAATATTTTGTAATTTAAATATAAAAATTATCCAATGGTAATTATAAGAAAAATTATCAACTGAGAAAGATATAAAATTATCATAAGATAATTTTGAAATATTAAAGGTTAATTATATGAGTTTACTATGCAATAATTATAAAAAATTCCACATGTGATCTTAAATTAATTTAGGGATATAAATTATCAAATGTTGTTTTATAAATTCTTTTATGGAGAATATTTCAAGTGCATATATAGAATGATAAATTATAAATTTTCAATGCTTTATAAAGTATCAATGTGTGTGATATATTTTTTCATTAGGAAATAAAATAAATTGTTTTTGTTCAAGGAACCCCAAACAAAACATGAACATTAACATAATGATAACTACGATAATAACACCTTGGTACATGTGTTATTAGTGGTTAAGGGTTTATAGATTTAAAACTTCATTGGTTGGGTTATCCTTTCCAAATACATCAAAGGCTTTTGAGATAGGAGATTCCTTACCATTATGGGCCTTGTATATATTATGTTATTAGGATATGATTTCTATCTTGGAATGACCCATGCTTTTTATGAGACACATTTTGGTGTGTGAGTAGTTTAGGGATTTCATGTACATGTGTGATTAAAATGAATTTGAACATTTTTTTTCTTATTATTCCTTTCAACGAAAGAAAGTTTTTGTTTGTTTTATAGACCGTGGAGTTGTGAAATAGGTACCGAGTTACTCACGTGGATCCTTTAGGTTGGGTTACTGTGATAACCCAACCTGATTCTATTCAAACATCCTAAAAGAAAAATATTTCTACCCCTATAGAGTGGAAAGCATTGTGGATATATGGAAGACACCAACAAATAGAGATAAATCATTGAGGTTGGGAGTTATATCGTTCTAACACACATAACGGCGTGTGTTTCTACCCATGTATACTAGAATGCATTAGTGGTTGGTCATAAAACATACCATAATTATTACAATCTAAAAGGTAGTCATGGAAACATCAATAGATTGAATGAAAAGTGTCTTATAAGAAGTTACTGGACAACGAAGCCTATAGATTTGGTTCTAGGGTTATTAAAATATGAAGAGGGCCAGGTATTCACTAGACAGAACATGCAAAATTCAAGTGACAACCACCAGAATACTGGGGGTCATTATAATTGGAAGAAAGCATTGTGTTTCTATGAAAACCTTTAACAATTTGGGATGTGATTAGTTAACTTGATAGCGGTATGTGACTTTTCAACATCCTTACTGATGTTGAGCCGAAGCAGGTGGGGTGGATGTTCTGGGTGGCTTGGTAAGTTTTTGATAAATAGGAACATGTGTAATTTTTGAGCATTTAAATATTCCATGATATACACTACTATATATATTATACAAATATGGTAAGGATTCATTGGTGGTGTCTTACTAATTCCTTCAGTCACAACCTACTCAAAAATTTTATTCTACTTTTAGATTTTATAACTAGATATTTGGAGAAGGGAAATATCCCTATAATGGATAGTTGTGTAGCTAATCATGTGTTGGAACGTAGGTTGTTCTTCACTATAAGTGGAGTATGGTTTTTGTTTGTTGTTAATCTATTGTGGTTTTATCAAGGAGTTTTTAAGAAAATTGATTTTATATTATAGGTCGAAGAAGGTTTTTAAGGTGGAGTAGTGTTCCTCGCATTGAGTGACTATGCCTAAAATTTATTACCTCACAACTAGTGAAGTTTTGTGTAATTAGGTATGAATAACACACAATTGGTGAATGCTCTAGATAATTTTCCTTAGTGGTGAACCACGTAATATTGTTATGCTAGAGCTTTGCATGTGATTTTTTTACTTCTCATTCTCATCAGATAGTTTTAAGAGGTTCCTAATAATGTTGGAAAAATATCAATCACATTTGGAGAAAACATTTGACATCCAGATTGACCCCTCCCCTATGAGGGTGTTATGGGGTCCTTCAAGTGGTATCAGAAAATTATGGTTTTTACTGTTTAATCTATCCTTCTTTGTTTTCATGGAGAATATAGTTAACATAATAGGAGTTATACATTTTTATGGAAGTAAATTTTAGATATGGAAGAACAAGATAAGTTATCATCTAAGACATGTTGTAATGGAAATTATATTTTCCAATACACAATGAATACAAGTCACAAATCCAATGGGGTTTTCTATAACTCATACATAAAATAAAATTCTTGATGCAGATGCTAAAGCATATAATTCTCTCAACGTGTCTCTTTATGATAAAATTTATCTAAAGTTAATGAGTTTTACATTTAAAATTTATATGGGGGGAAATTAGAGAATATATATGAATGAAATAATAATTTAATGGAAGAAAAGAAATTTGTAATGCACAATAGGTTTGATTATCTGAAGAAGAATCAATATGAAAATATAGATATCTTATTCATTTAAATTACTAATGATGTATGGTAAATTCGAGTCCTTGGTGAAGAAATCAATGTCATTTCATTGTGAAGAAAATTTGGAGAAGGCATCCACCTCTATAAAATAAATAAAATCATCCCTTTAGGAAATGGATCATTATAATCATTTTTTGAATGATCTACTAAGAATTTTGGTGGCATATGAAATAAGAGTCAAACCTAAAGATTCAATAACTCATTTAAGATAAGAAATGGGTTTCAATGATTGGAAAAATCATGAGGTGTCTGGAGATATAGATGATGAAGATAATGAAGCAGATTAATTTATTTCTATTTTTGAAATTAAATTCAAGAGAGTAAGAGGATAATTTTAGTGAAATTTTCCACTGTCTTATTTTCATTGTGGTATAGTTTGGAAAATTGCCTCCTAGTGCTCAAGGAATCTCAATGGTGAAGAAAGTGAAGAGGGAAATTCAAAGAATCCTCAGAAAAGGTTTAATCAAAAGGGATAAAACAAATATTGATAGAAAGTATTGAGGAAGAGTTTTTTCATTAAAAAATAATATGTTGAAAATGAATTCTATGAGGAATAAGAAATAATGATTAAATATGGAAAACATGAAAATATGATGGTTGTTATTGAAAAGTTAGAATTATTGAAAGATAAATATAGAGGTAATCAGTTGATCGATGATAACGAGGTCAATTTTCATCTTAAGGATTCTCTTGGTATGGTTGAGAATCAAAATAAAATATGAAAACAATGTAGAGTAGTTTTTTCATAATCATAAAAATATCTTATTCTATGTGAAACTAAAATTTAAGGAGTGGAAGAAGTGGAGACAGAACAATAGACAAAATTTAAAAGAAAAATATATATAGAATAACATAATATCAGAATTTAAGAGTAGAAAAAAGTCATTACTGACCTTACATCTAGACTAGAGGAGAAGTACAAGACTATTTAATGACTTGAATAACATGTTGTTACTATTAGAATTAAATTTGAATGTGTCTCAAATTAAAAAGAAACAAAGATGAAAATTATGTTTTGAAGATTCTAAGATGATATGCTGATAGAGAGTGCTTTGTGTGGTTCTAAAGCAGTAGAAAATGATTTGGATGATCAATGATTAGAGTTTATGGGGGAAATTAGAATTTGTTGTGATTATAAAACACAGAAGGATTGAAATAAAAAAATCAAAATAAAGGGATGTTAAATGTTTTTCATATCAAAAAGTTACCTAAAGTCTTAACAAATAATGTTTTAAATCGAATAAAAGGATAATTGAATCTTGTCCTTATGTTTTCCAAAATTATAGGTAGTTAAACTATTTTTCTAGGGACGGTGATATGGGAAGGACCATAAGTGAGAAGACATTTCCTCTTATGAAATGTCAATTTTTTGGCTATCTGGGTTATACCATGTCATACTGTGAAGAGCTAAGGAGCTATCTTAACGGGGGAAGATCTAGGAAGTCAAAAAAGTTTAATTAATTCATATCATACTTCTTAGAAAGAAATTAATTCGTTTGATATTGTTTTTATTGTACTAAATTTGGTCTTAATGATATTTATTGGAGGGAATGTAATGTCTTGAAAAATACATCTAGAACCCAGAGACAAGTTAATACTCATCAACAAGACGGTGTTGCTCCTACAAATAGGTTTTGTATTTTAGAATAATAGTATTAGTATGATGAACCTGTTCACATGGAAAATTTATTTAAAAGGCCATATTTATACTTCACTCAATATAATATTTCCAAGAAGGAAAAGAAGATTATTAAAAAAACATCCTTGCAGATGTATCCCCCAAAGATACAAAGTGTAGAAACACGTGGATTCTTGAAAGTCACATCTCATACCATATGATCGAAAATGAATACCTATTGAATAATGATAAGAAATGGGTTGATAGAATAGTATGGTTTGGTAATGATGGTGCATTGATGACCAAAGGCGGTGAATGTATTAAAATGGATACCTATGAGATGAAGAGAACTATTGTTCTCTATGTAGATGGCATGTGTGACAATCTCTTCAGTGGGAGTAAACTATGTGACTCGGGAATGATAGTTACGTTTAATCAAAAAGGGTAATGTATGAGAGTGAAGACATGGATTTATCTTAGGAATGGATTTATAATAAGTGAAAAATAATATCATGTTGATAGTAAAAAGAAAATTTTATACATGATAGTTCAAGAATGAAATAACATGTTGAACTGAATATAGGTTCATATTAATCAAACATACATGGAAAATATATCTATAATAAATGTAGTCATGGATATCCCCATTCTGAATCCTGAACTTGAAAAGGCTTGTAATGCATGCATACGAGGGGAGGTTTTCTGTAGTTCTTATCAACTGAATTAGAAAATGGAATCAAATCTTCTTAATTTCATCCATACACGTGTATATGATATGGTAAATGTAAATTGAACATGTCGAGAAAGGATATTATTTATTTTCATTAATGATTATATTAGAATGGATTGTGTCATAGTTATACATAGGAAACAATATATTCCTGATTTTTGGAAAATGTATCACTGAATAGCTGAGAATGATACTGGATAGAAAATTAATATTCCGTGGTTTCAAAATGGATGGGAATACACATCTATTTTGGATGAAAATTACATAGAGAAAAATAGAATATTTCATGAGGTGGATATTGTGAGAACCCCACTTCAAAATGGAGTTTTTGAGTATAGGAATCGATTGGTGATCTTATGGATAGAACAATGCTAATTGAGAGTCGTATCCCCCACCATTACTGGAAAGAGGTTGTTCCCGATACAAAGTATACAAAAAATCAAATTGGGATTTATATGGGAGAAACCAGACACCATATGAGTTGTGACATGGAAGGAAGACCTATTTGAAGTATTTTTGTGTTTTCGAAACTAAATATTTGATTTGAAATAATTAATGAAATCATGGGATGTGTTGTGATGCTACAGATGAAGGATTATTCCATAGATTTTAAATGAATATAAAATCCTAAAATGTCATCAATAACTATCTCACTATAATTGAGGAAAGTAGTGATGTCATGATTATTGAATATTATACTATAAATAACCAGAGAGGATATTATGCTGATGTTATTGAAGATATAGATAACATTATACATTGAATAGATTCAAATGCAGAAGCAGTGGTAGGAGTGAAAAATATTCAGAGGTCACAACAAGATGTTGATTTATAAGAGGAATCAGGAGAGGAAACCATGGCAGATGAAAATTCTTCCTAACCTCACAAGGGAAATCAAAGAGTGGAAATTGATCAACCCAACATCATTGGATATTGTAAAACACCCACAAAAATAATAATAATGAGTTATAATTCATTATACGCATTATTGACAATTATGGATCCAAAATATTTTGAAGAACCTTCAGTGGATAAATCATGGGTTAAAGATCTGAATGGAGAGTTAGATCATATAGACTAGAACCCAACATGGGATGTTGGTATGAGACCTGATATTCACAATGAGATTTTTATGAAGTGTATTTTCAAGAATATAATTTACAAGCACTGTAATTTGATAAAAAAAACTGTGCAATTGGTGTGTATAAGATATTCATAGATTGATGGTGTTGATGTCAAAGAAACATTTTCTCCCATAGGTGGATTGGAGTAAATCCGACTTTTTCATACCATAGAAATAAAATAGGATACAAATTGTATCAAATGGATGTCAATAAATATTTCATAATTGATGTTCTTGATGAATAAGTCTATATTGAACAACCAGTGGGATTTCAGTTTGGCAATGACAAAATTAAGGATTTTATATTAAAGAAATATCAATATAGTCTGAAATAGGCACCATGAGCATGGTGCTATCAGTTGGATTCTTATCTAAAGAAGCACAGATTTAAAAGTGGAGGAGTGGATCACAACCTCTAAATGAATAATTATCAAAAATATTATTTCGCGGTACTGGTGTACATAGATGATTTTATATTTGGTAGAAGAAGGTATGGATATGTGGATGAATTTTATTATCACATGAAATCTGAATGTGAAATGTCTACAAATGGTGAACATACATACTTCTTGAGGATTTATGTGATTCATATAATGGAATACAGTTTTATTTCTCATGAAATGTATTTAATATTGTTTCTAAAGAAATTTAATATTCCTGACTCCAAACGAATGTCAACATTGATTTTGTTAGGAAATAAACATGGAATTCTTGATGATGGGACAACTGTAGATCCCACTATGAATATGAGAACCATCTGAAGATTATTATAAATAACTGAAAAATGTCTAGATTTAATCTTTGCAACATTCATAGACGACCGCTTTCAATTTAATATAAAGGAATAAAATATGGAAGTAGTTAAAGGAATCATGTGGCCCATTCAAGGAACTCACAATTATGGGTTGTAATTTTCTACTAGAAGAGATAGTGAATTGTAAACATTTTTTATGCTGAATGGGATGGGGATGTGGTGGATAGATGTCCAAAAGTGGTGGAGAATTCATTTTTTGAAATAAATGTGTGGGGTGGTTGAGTAAGAAACATGAAATTGTTTCTCCTAGTACCGCTGAATATATGTCCACCTCTACTACAAAGGCATGAACTCAACTGTTGTGCATAAAACAACAACATATAGATATTGGTGAGGAGTTTAAATAGCCAATGGAGATTCACTATGAAAACAAGAGTGGAATTGATATTATCAAGAATCCTATTCATCATTCTCATACAAATCACATTGAAATCGCATATTATTTTATCATGGAACTAGTCATCAATAAAATAGATAATGTAGGAACTCATGATCAAGTGGATTACATACTGACTAAGACAATTTCCTCACTTGTGTTTGAAAATAATTTGTTGAATCTCAATGTTCAACCACCTCCTAGTGAATTAGATGGTTATAAGTGTTCCCCTCTCCCCTAATGTATTGACTATTTTAATCTATTTGGGGAAGTGGTGTAGATTTATGGGGGAGATACGATCTAGGTGGAGTATGTTTTGAGCAATAAAATATTCAAGTACTAGTCCTAGGATTTATTTCCAATGGGGGAGAATGGATAAATACAATGGTATTCAATGGTACAAAGGTGGTAGAGAAAGAACAATTTATGGTTTATTAGTTACAGGGGAATGGAGGATTGAGAAATTCATTACATGTTTTTTTAAACCAAGAAATTCTTCTATAACATGATGATATATTTATTTTATAATGAAATTGTTAGATCTTAGCTTGTAATTTTTAAAGCATTCCATGAAATAAGAGCCCAATTCATGCTCCTCTTGTTTCCTACACCGAGTATTGTGCACATAGATTTAGAGTGTTGGGTATTTTTTTCTCATTTATCCTGTTCATTAGTGGATTTATCTATAGACTTCCAACACACCCATAGGGGGAGATTGTTGGATCCAAATATGTTCTTTAATAAAAAATTTCTATGTTTTCTATTTGTTTTCAATCATCATTGGGCCGATCAATGAGTTTTCAAGACATGTGATCTTATTGTACTTGCCCAAGGAGGTGTTTAAGGTGGCACAATTTCCCATTGTTTTCCAAATTTTTAGGAATCAAAATCACGAGTTTTCTATTTTGGGAAAGGGAGGTTTTATTAAAATAATTCCAAAGTGTATTTTTCAGCGGTCATGAAACACAGTTCAGCGATTGCTAAGGGAGGTATGTCTAGTGGAGAGAGAAAACCAAAATGGTAGGGCTTCTATATAGTGGTTTTATGCCGATTTTGAAGCACAGTATTCTTAAAACATAAGTGAGATGGTTCACAGGAACCTTATGGTGCGTGGGAATCAAATAGTTCAATGAAGACGTGTCATTCCCATCTATGAGTCCGAGATCATTTCATGGAAGAAATTGGCTTCTAGGAAGGAAGAGTGGATGAATGTAGACATGATAAGGAAAACAATTATCAAGAGGAATACATTGTACAGGATGTACCACATCAAATTTTTATGTAAAAAAGATTAGTGTGTTTTTTGAATCTCTATTCGTGTATAAGGAGACCTAATATGATAATTACTTAGATTGATTTTGATTAGAAAATACAAAGAAATCAGTGATGTCTAAAGTGGTTATTGGGTAGTCATATATGAAATAAGTAGTAGATAGATGAAGCAATTCCTCAAAAGGAGAGGCTATATCTTGATGTGGTATGCAGAATTGGTATATCGATTCAGTTTGCAGAAGTGGTATGCAGAGGTGGCATATGGAAGAGGTGAACCGCATATCACACATGTTATGTGGTATGTCACAATTCGTAGAGTGATAAATACAATTCATGGAAGAACATTTCATGAACTATCAGTTTTTCGACCACTAAGAAAGTACCTATAATAGAGAGGAAAAATAAAAAAGTCATGGCTTCCTTATAGTGGTGTTATGAAGATCATCAAGAAAGGTATTCAGAATGTGTAGGAAAGATCGTTTTCAGAAGCCTTATGGTATTCGGGAGTCAAATTGTTTGAGGGTGTCACATCATTTTCAGCTAAGAGGTAGAGATTCATTCACATAATATATTGGCTACTATGAAGGAAGGGTGGCAGTACATGCACCTCATTTGTTAAATAGTTCAAAGAAAAATAAATATACGGTGGAGGTTGTACCACATCAAATTATTAGGTAAAACCGATTAGTGATATTTTTTTATCTATTTTATTATATAAGGTGCACTAATAACTTCCTTTCCTAGAGATATTTTTATTAGAAATTCAGAATAAATCTGTGAAGTCCAAAGTGGTTTGTGGGAAGCAGTATACCGAATAAATAGTATGCTGAATAAGGAATTCCACATAAGGTGAGACAGTAGGCAGACATGGTATGAGAAAGTGGTATGGGGGCAGAGTATGTTGATGTGGTACACGGATGCAGTTCATGGAGGTGGTATGTTGAGGTTGTACATGAGAGATGTTATTCACAAAGCACACATGCAACACAGTGTAGTGTAGTTCGTAGAGTGAGAAGGACAACTCATGATGGAATAGTTCGTAAACTATTACTGCATAGAAAAAAGGATTACCTCCATGGGTAGAAGTGGGACTCCAAAAGTGCATCTACAAAATTTTATGATGTGAACATTCTTACAAATGAAGAGACCTACAAGTCCAAAAATTGTGAGTGGTTTCCGCCTAGGGACGTGATCTAGGTGGATTCAATGGAAGTGTTCCAAGGTATGCCGTGAGATATCCCTAAAATATTATAAACGGAGTATTACTAGAATAAATTGTTTGTTTCATAAACATGTTTACCTCCCAAATACTGAAGTTTAGTGGATTTTGGTACGACCGATACACAATCATCATATGATCCTTTGGCATTCCCTTAGTGGTTAACCATGTAAAATTGTTGTGTTTTACCATTTCATTTGATTGTTTGTCTACTCTTTATTATAATCAGACAATTATAATAGTTTCTTACTAACATTGGAACAAGATTCATCACTTTTTAAGAAAAAAAATATAACTCCCATATTCACCCTGCACTCTAATGGTATTCCGGGGTCCTTCATTATGGAGCTGGAGAAGACGAGGACAGAGAATAGAGTACCCACAAATGTAATTTTATTTAGATTCCAAATATTTACCAGCTTCTCATACTTTGGAAAGGCTTAGCCCTATTGGAGATATTTTTTATGTCTATCTCACTTATTTAGTTTCTTCATGTTTCTCTGATTATTTTTTAATTGTTTTATTATGGTTCATTATCATCATTCTTGATACATAATATGGAGGTTATAGTCTCCCAACATTCATATCTAGATCCTCACTATGTTTTAGAATCCTCTTGTGTATGAAGAGGCATGCATGCGGTCATGAAGCATATTTCCTAGACTTGGTGGTTCAAGTTGGGATGTATCAAAATGGTATTCAAGGAACATGACTAACATACAAGATTCATCCCTTTTCCTTGAATTGAGTAGGGTATAGAGGAGAAATTATGGCTGGGACTCTAAAATGGAAATTAAAATAGTGTTTGTTTAACACTGTATAGTATACCATCAATTTTTCTATAAATTTATGATATTATACATTATTGTTAATGTTGATTAAATTGACCTTGGGTAATGAACATGATGTTTAAATGATATATAAATGATTTTGGGTGCCTTTATGTATCATAAATAGGAACATAGGATCACATGCCATATATATAATATTTTTATAATATATAATAGTTCATTAATTAAGTTTTTTTTAGAACAATCTATTAGGGATAGTTTCCTAGTGTGATATATTTATTTTCATGCTTTATGATATTTCATCAATAGCCTCAATCAGTTTAACTGGATATTATATTGTGTTAGTATATATAAGATGACTATGACTAACATGAAGGGATGAATACAAGGGTCAGTACTAGGAGGGATATACATTAGGTTGAGGGTAGACTCATAGGGAGTCCTTTGAGAGGTCCCATAGACTGGTTAGGACATGTCATGTTCTCTGTGTCCTTTATGATGAACATATTTTCCCTCAAAAATATTAGACTGGACTTCCAACTAAGAAATCCCTCGAAATAACAATTCCACCACATGTGGAGTAAGAGGATGCTCCTGATCATTCCCATGTATCAACATAGATGATACATACTGGATAACTCGTTCCACTAGAACACTTTTGGATCATAATCATTCTTGGAAGAGTCACTCAGAATACTATGGAGGTCCATGATTTGTATTTGTTTCTTTAAAACCCTCTAAAATTCCAGGGTTCCATTGAACCACGTGATGAAGAGGATTGGGTGGACATTATTGATAGTTTAATTAACAATTTCCAGATTCCGAAGGAAGGTTGTGTTATTATCATGACCTTCATTTTTCATGGAACTTACCAAAGATACTGGACTAACATGAGTTATTATGGGAGATTAGAGAGTGTTACTTAGATAGGCTTCAATAATCTGTTACTTGGGAGGTAAAATCTGTACATAGCCATTTTGGATTGTGCCTAGGATTTTTTGGAGTTATGACATGGTTCTATGAATTTATCTTCATACTCTGTTAATATTAAAGATTTTGTTCTGATTGATCTTTTTGGGATGGTAGCGAGGCACATAGGGAACAATATTTTGAGATTAGCCTTTGATCGAAGATAATATGTTAGGTAAGAGGCTTTGACCTAATGATACAGTCACATGTCCTTTATAATACCATGACACTAGATACATGGCTAGAAGAGGATAAAGAAACAAGATTACTTCTTTCTCGTGATGGGATAGTAACTGAGTTTTCCCATATTACTAAAGGAGTCCTTCTTATTATAAGAAGAAAATATGAAACAATGATCCACACATATAAATAAAATTCGGTCACAAAATAACTTATGTAGTGACCTATATATAATATAGGTTCAATAACTATGGGGAAATAATGAATTATAGAACCACTTATATAATTCTATTAATATATTTACACCATTGTGGTAAGGAAGGAAATATTCAATGATTTTTCATAGAGGTATACTAGAGGAGGTCTAGGAGGTCAGGATTGGCTGGGAGGGGAGGATCCCAATAGAAGATACGGTCTCCCAGGATGGCGATCACTTAGGAGAGTCGCAAAAAAGAGTCATGGAGCATAATAGACCAACACTATATAGTGGATAATGCTCCAATAAATATTGACGATGAACTTGTTTCTGTATGAGGTAAGGTCTTGACCAAATATTTTTTTTCTGATTTCTTGTTTGATACTATTTTTTCAATTATATCTTTGTGTTGTTTCAATAATTGAATTATCGATAATGTTATATTTCCTTAAATAACCTTTCAATGAAACCTCATTGAATAATGACATGAACCACGAGTATATGATCGAACATGTAATACACCAAGACATCACAATATTTTACTTCTAGATTAAATTTAATTTTGTCTCTATCTTATTCCATATGTAAAACATTATTGGATTTTGTTACACAAAATATTGAGTTCCTTAGATATTGTATAAGACACACATGACTGGTAATAAAATTGTATATAACATACAAAAAAATTATTATATGTTTATTTTTATATTATATATTTAATAAAAAATTTGTACATTAATCCAATATATTGGATAGAAAAATTATATGAATACATCTAGTTTATAAATTAAAAGGCTGTATTTTTCAACATGCATTTTTACTTGCTTTTATTAAGGATCCTATTCTAAAACTAAAATATTTATATTTTATAACATTTTTTCTAAATAAAATTTAATTTTGAATTCATAATGTATAAATTAGATTAGGGTGAATTTTTGGTATTTTTCTATGAAGTTTCAATTTTTGATGAATAGTGAAAATACTGCATTTTAGTTGTAAACTGCCTTCTCAATTAAAGAATTATTAAGAATAAATTTTATTTTAAATTTTATTTTGAGTCAAAATAGATCAATTATACATATATTAAAACAATTTAAGTTGTTGGATTCATTATTATATTGACTTTATATATAAAATCATAATTTATATTTGAACATTTTCATATTAAAACCATGCTTTCTTTCCATATCTGCGTGATTAAATTTAAACTTAATTTTTTCAATTTTTTGAATTCAATTTGGAAAAACATATATAAATAGTTCTATCCAATTTAATATTTTTACCACGAATATTAGATAAAGTAATTAAAATTAATTACAATGATTAAGGAAAAAACCAGTTCACTTAGTTGTTAAACATTAGTCTTAGGGGAAAATGACATAGACAATGGTATAAAATCCGTAGGATTCACATATTTATCCCATAACAATTATTTGTTCTAATTTCATGATTTAATGGGATTATATTCAATTTTTTTACCTATATAATAATTTATCTAAGGAAAAATACCAAAAGAGAATTGTTTATATCATAAGAATTTATAAATATTTGCAATATAGAAAAACATCATATTTTATGTTATACATATCTTTTTTAAATATAAATGAGTTATTTTTATAATAATAATTTATAATTAATTTTAAGATATGATATATTTACTTAAAATTCTTGTAAAATGAAAACACAATGATTATTTAGTTAATAATAAAATAAAATAAATGAGACTAAAAATATTAAAGGTGAATTAAATTGAAAGAATTATTATGTTAAACTATTTATATTGATTAATATTTTATCATAAATATCTTAGAACATAATATATTTTGATTGCATTATTGTGTTGATATTTTTAAATTTAAATTAACAAATAATGTCATATTTTACATTAATGTTATTTTACCATAAATGTTATTTTATTAAATGATAAAAATTCTAAAAATAATATCTTAACCAAATAATTTTTATGTGTAAATAAATTTTAAATACAGTACATTAAAATAAAAATTGATCCTATATAATTAAAATATTTATCCCTAAATAGTAAACACTTTTCTAGTGTGGTTAGGGTTAACATAGCGTTTTTACGTGCCACATATGATTCTATTGAATTAATTTCCCGTAGATATCATATGTATATATTATAAATTAGTTGTAATATTTAATATTAATGTTTTATAAAATTTATAATATGGATCCCTTCAATTTGGTATTAATGTATGAATTAAATAGTTTAGAGAACTTGTTACCTCATTAAAAAAACCAAAATGAAAAAAATAAAGAAACATAAATACTAAGAAACAAAATGATAAAAATGTTTTTAATTTCTTATGATGTGAGTGTGTATCAACCATAATTAAAATTTAATCCATTATTTGTCTATTTGGGAATCATTTTAGGTATGATAGACCACCCAATAGTGTTTACCTTTTTTAAATTTACAAGAATGCCACTCCTCCCCCTCTATAAATAGGCATACAATATTCCCCTTACTCACACCTCTCAATAAACTTTGGATCCTAAAAAAATAACTAAATAATATAACAATATTAATACCTCATCATATAATACTCACTGTTTTAATAAATAAAAAAATATTAATTTTTTATAAATCAAAAGGAGTAACTCGAAGGAGAGGTTATTTTCTTCAACAAGATCTTTGATTTAATATTTTTATCCATCACCTCAATTATTTTTAAATGTTTATTATATAATAACCTTATTATACTCAATATAAATATATTTTTTATGTCATGTTTAAAACCTACACCTCCACACATTTCCGTTAAATGGGATACACGATCATCAATCATGTGTACTGCAGACTACCACCTCACGAATAGATGTCGTTCATTTTCCCATTACCACCATCAAACGATGTAAATAAGGATGGATTTATAGTTTATGTATGATATGAATGATATTTATATCATATTTATTATTATTTAATTATTATATAACACATAAATCTATGTGATTTTTTTTCGGGATGACAACAACATCATTTATTGATGTGTGGACTATCACCTCCTCAAAGCGATGTGATGTGTTAACGTGTTTCATGTAATTTATTAAGGATGGTTTAAATAAAAGTTTTTGAATTATATGTAATAAATATGATAATTTTATTATAATATAATTTTATATCTTTTAATTTTCATTATATTAATATGACAAGAAAATGGAAACAACATTCTTGTGTACGTACGACCATCCGTCTCCATGAATGATGCATTTTATTTATATCTCCAAACTGTATAAAACATTATAAATACATATAAAATGAATATATATGATAAATTTACTATTTTTTAATTTTTTTTATTATTAAATCATGGTAAAATTAATATGAACAACATGTAACATGTCAAAACATAATTGATAAACTTTCCAATTAACTCCTTAAATAGTTAAAATAATGGAAGTTTACTAAAAAATAGTTAATAAGATATTATAATAAGATAATAAATGTTAATATAGTTCCTTAATAATTTATTATCCTTATAAAGTCCATTATACAATATTATTAATAGATTTTGGTCAAAAGGAAGCATAAGGTATGGGAATTTTGTCTCACTTTTTTGGATCTGGGTGATAAATATCATATTCACCACATACTAATTTTGTGTGGTGTATCTACTTCCCATTTTGATAAATTTAATAATAAATACTTTTATAATAAAGTTATTTAATGTTTTAATTTTAATTATCTCATCAAAGTGTTTTTACCTTTAAAATTACTAACTCTTAAAATTTATCCTACACTCACAATTTTTTTTGGGATTATTAAACTTCTCTCAAAATATTCACATTCCCCAAATAATTTTTCATTTAAAATTATATTTATTTTTTATATAAATATCCCATTATGATGGATATTATTATTTACTAAACCATATACTACTTTTATATATGATATTTACTTTTAATGTTGTTGGATTATTAAAGAAATATTGATAAATCTGCATCCTTAAATTAATACAGATATATAATGAAGAAATTTTTTTCATAAATTTAAATCAATTATTTCATAAACGATGAATGATTTCGATATTAAAAACATGGTTTTTAGAAATTTTAATAAAATATAAAAAATCATTATTAGTCTCTTGGGATGAATTAAGATTAAAACCCCATCATGTTTGAAAATGGTATGTTTTAAACCATCTTATAAAAGGTTAAATAGTAGAGTTCTGGTTGGCCCAACCAAATCAGTTTTTAAGTAGTATGTTTAAAATCATCTTCTGAATGGTCTTGATGGTATGGGTTTCATGTTCATGTGAAATTTTACCACTAATATTTAACCATTTGATTCATTTTAGAAGTTATCATCCAGAGGATTTTTACTATGACAAAATATATGAATGCATTTCCTTCTCAATTTATTGATTAAATGACATGTGTGTTTAGTTATTTACCATTAAATATTGATAATAGTTAATGATTTTTTATTATTTTTACTGTACATAAACCTTACTGAGAATTTGAAATCACTCATATTATTTTCCATTCCCCAGGTTATGAAGAAGTTATATTTGAATGAGTTTCAAGGATGCAATTTGTTATCCTTTGTTATATATAATGTTTTATTTTCAATTTTACAATATAAATTGGGTATATTTTACTTATTGGTTTCAAAAACTAAAAAAATGATCAATACATTAGTATTCTTTTCTTTTTAATCTTGCCAACATAATAATGTAAAACTCTTGCTCCAAGATTTTAGGGGTGTGTTGTTATAGTTGGTATGAAATGAAGTTTAGTAGAAACCTTTGAAACTAGATTTAGGAATTTTTAGATTGGTGAATGTAACTATAATATATAATTTGAGGATTAGTATATAAGAACATCCCAAGGAAACCATTTTTTTTATTATTATATTATTTGTGCATAAATGTTTCAATTTATGATATGTATTTTACTATATTAAATATTATACATTATGTTCCATAATAATATGACATATTCTAGTGTACATAACCAATTAAAAATAGTTCATAATAGATGTAATGGGTACCTCACTAATATAAATAATATAAATAATATAAATGATAATATATTAATGGTCTTCAACAAATATTTTGAAGGGTAATAGTCTCCTATGAATTATCTTGAAATGAGGACATAGTATCATGTGCTAAAGAGATAGGTAAATAATTTTCAAAGTTATATGGATTTAAAGGTAATTAAGGGAATAAAAGGATGGTAGAGAAAAATATGGATAAAGGGAATAAGGTAATGATGTATTTTCCAACTTCTGATAATTGTGATAATAAACACAATGGTAATTGATTAAAATGAACAGGAGTTTGATAAAATAGTGGAGTTGCATTTCACCATTATTGTGATTTATAAGTTAATAAAAAGTTTCCAATTTACACTAATTAAATTATAATAATATGGGACACTATGAAAATCAATTTCTTAAGTGTCAAAGGAATATACATTAAAAGAGGCTAATTGATCACGGTCAAGATTTTTCCACTACCATTGATGAAGAGTAATGATTAATATTCTGGGGTTATTATTCAAGATTTTTTAAATTTTATTATTTTATTAGTGAGGTATTGTTTTGGAGAATTATAAAATATATAATTATTGTATTTCAGTACTTTTAAATAAGTATTTGAATTTGTATATTGAATGGTACCAAGAATAATGATTTTGTAGAAAGTTAAACATTTTGGAAAACACATGGTTGAGGGAATGATAACCCTTAACATGGTCATGATGTTGAGATAATTATGTTTGGATAAATATATATTTTTTATGTATAATGTAGATTGGAAATTATATACTACCACAGAACTGAGTAATTGTGTTTTGACAACATTTTTTTTACTATAGTAGATGGAGTTAACAATTTTTTGGATTAAATGAGTATATAAAATAATCTATGTCTTATTTGAGTAATAAGTAATAATTAATGTTTTCAATGAGCTTTTATAGTAATTAAATTTAACACCATGTTCAGATGTTCAGTATGTGATGATTAGTATCCACTTAATGTTGTTTGATATGTGAATTTGGTAAATTCTGTGACCTAATTTATAAAATAATGGATCATCATATTTTAGAAAATTTTACCATTTATGAAATTTTATAATTTCATATTTGGATGTGGTTTTATATTTTAATATATTACATAACCATATGATTCATCATGTGCAAAGAGATTAAGTATAAATAGTTTAATAAATAACCAAAGAATAAGAATTTGCATAGGAAATAGAAATGTATCATGTAAGTATATTAAGATATATTATTAGAGAGTGAATTAATTATTCAAATATAAAGAAAAGGATCCTAAAATAAAAAATTTATCACATTACATTTATATATGATGAAGAAAATGTTCCTTTAGAACATAATAGATTTATGGTTTTGAGGCCCTTAAATTTACATTGATCACTTACTTTCTTATGACCAATGATTGTGGTTATTTATTCTATTCTTCCATATCCATTTTTTGATTTCCTTGATATGTTTTCCTACGTGAGATTATATTTATGTGTCATTCTTACATACATATCACTCTTATTATGAGTATATTTTATTTACCATTTCAAGATGTAGGGTTTTCAATAATAGAATTATCAAATATCAAACCCTTGATTATGGATATCATGTTTGAATTGCGAAGATAAAATTAATTTATGGTGGGGATAATTTACTTCCCCATGATAGTAAAATATTTTAATTTATCAATAAAAATATTTCTTTCTAGAGTACATTATATACAACACTATGTTGGACTATGTTGCACACAATACTGAATTCCTTTGATAGTGTATAACACATGCAAGATCAAGATTAGAAGTGTATATAACATCATGATACATTATGGTATATTTATATTTATATTATATATTTAATCAATTTTTTTACATTCATACAAAATATTTTATAGACATTGATAAAAATAAATACATTTAATGAATAAAAAGCAGTATTTCTCTACATGTAGTTTTACCGCCTTTTAATGGTGCAACTATTATAAAAATAATTTTCCCTTTTATATATATTATTTAAAAAAATTAAATTTTTAATGTGTAATTTCAAAATCATCTTAGGGTGAATTTCTGGTATTTTACTGAGATGTTTAATTCTTTTATGAATTGTAAAAAAAACTACATTTTAGTTGATAATTTTATTTTCGTTTAAATAATTATTAATGTTAAATTGTATTTTAAATTAGGATTTAAGTAAAAATAGATACATTATATATATATAAACCCAAAATATGTTGTTTGAAATCTTTTTTATGGAATTTTGATATAAAAAACTAATGACAATAAGAAAATGTTCACTTAAAACCTCGCTTTCTCATCATGTCTGCGAGATTAGCATTAAATTTTGTTTTTTCACTTATATGAAGTGAATTTGGAAAAAAATATATACATAGTTGTAATGAGTTTAATATTATTATTCTAAAAATATAAAATTAGTTTTTGACCATAAATAATTGTGAATATTATTATAATTATTTCCAACAATTAAGGTAAACATTAGTTGACTTAGTGGTTAAATTTTAATCATAAGGATAAAATGACCTAAAACATGTCCTAAAATCCCTTGGCAACCCATATTTTAAACAAATCACATTTTAGTTTAAATTTTATGAGTTAGTAGGATAAAATTCCATTAAATTTAACTATATAATATGTAATTTAAGGGAAAAAATGAAAAAATAGAGAACATTTTTTGCCTTTAACATTTATAAATCCTTGAGATATGGAAAAATATCATATTTTTCGGTATTCATATCCTTTTGAAAGATTAATTAGTTATTTTATCAGAATAATATATCATCAATTTTTATATATGAATAAGTTACTTAAAATTCATAAGAAATGATAACATAGAGATTATTTAGATAATAATAAAATAAAATAAAATATACTAAAAATATTAAAAGTATAGAAAATTGATTGAGCTATTCCATACCATAATTTTTTTAGATGAAAATTTAATGTCACATTATTTTTAAAATAATATATTTTATTTACATTTTAATTGATATTTATAATTTTAATTTATGTAAATAATTTCAACAATTAGTTTAATATAATTTTATAATAAATAATAATTTATCAAATGATTTAAAATCACTAAAATAATATATTTTGTAAAATTATTTTTATGTGTTAATAAGTAATATATATGTTCTAATAAGGGACACATTTACCTTATATAGTTAACATATTGAACCCGAAAAATTAAAAATGTTTCTAGTACTATTTGGGTTAAAGTTGTGTTTTCGTGTGTTTCATATGCTTTTATTGATACAATTTCCAACACATATAGTATTTTTATAATATAAATGATATGAATTGTTTTAGATTAATTTGGTGTAATTTTTCTAATATGTATCACAATAATTTATCCCTAATCGATGAATTTCATAGATTAATGAACTTGTAACCTAAATGAGAAAACAAAATAAGTAATATAAGGAAACATAAAAACTAATGGAAAATGATAAATTTATTTTTATTTTTTCGGGATGTGTGAGTGTTTATCTGAAATAAATCCCCATTAGTCAATTATTTTTCATGTATGGGAGAACATGAGGTAAGGGATACCACTCGATAGTGTTTACCTTTTGGTATTTACAATAATTTCATACACCTCCGCTATAAAAAGGTATTCACTATTTCCATTACTCACACCTCTGAAGAAACATTGGCTCACCTAAATTAGACCCAAATAAACTCCCAAAATCTATAAAATCATATTTTAATCCTCAAATTTGGCATAAATCAATCCATGTAATGCATTTTGAATAAATCTAAAGGAGTTATCCGAAGAAGAAGAAACATTCTATAATGAGATTTATTGTATTATTTCTTTCCCCATCATTTTATGTATTATTATATAAAGATTATAAAATAACATCAATATCAAAAATATAATTATATATCATAAATTATGAGAATTACCTACACATTCAATCACTTCCATCAAATAGGATATCCAATCCTCATTCGTGTGTATGGTGGAATACCGTCTCATGAACCAATGTTGGTCGTTCTTTAATTGCATCTCTTAAGGTTTGGGAATAATGATTGATTTTTAGTTTATGTATGTTATAAAATAATTTTATTAAAAATTTATTATTTTTTATTTTTATACAACACATAACTCCATATCTTCCATTTTGTGGGAATACGATAACATCATTTTTGAACGTCTGGACTACCACCTCCTCAAAGCGTAGTGATGTGTTCACACATCACAATGGAATGTATTTAAAATGGATTAAATTATAATTATTGATTATATAAAATAAATATTATAATAGATTTATAGTATAAAAATATATCATTTAATTTTCATTCCATTAATATGATATGAAAATGGAAACCATTTTCCTGCATACGTACTTCCTACTTTCTCCATGAAGGGTGGATTTAATTTATATCTCCAAATTTATAAATTATTATAAATACATATACACTGAATATATATATGATAATTATATCATGGATTAATTATGGATATTATGAAATCATGTTCTGCTTAATAGGGAAAAAATAACAAGTCAATACATACTTGAGAAACTAAGAAAATAACACATCAAATAATGAAAATAATGAATGATTACAAACAAACGGGTACTATGATATTATAAAAAAACAGTAAATGATATAATAAATATTAATATAGTCTTTTAACAACATATTAACATGATTAAAACCATTATATAGTTGGATAAATAGTGTTTACCCAAAAGGAATTGTAAAGTAATATATTTTCTTCCCACTTTTTACATCTGTGAGATTAATGTCATATTCATAACTTATTTTTATGGGGTATCTAATTACCTTTTGGATAGATTTTATTGTAAAACTTTTATATTCATGGTATTTAATGTTTTAATTTTAATTATATCATCCAATGGATTTTAACTTGAAAATTGTGAACTGTAAAATTAATCTTGCAATCTCAGTTTCTTTTATGACTGTTAACTTTCTCTAAAAAATCAATCTTGAAATAATTTTTCATTGAAAATTTCATGTTTTTTTATTCATATTCTTTTATGGAGGATATAATTATTTCCTAGAACTTATAATATTTTTATATATTTTCATTACATTGAATTTTATTGATTTACTGTGGAAATATTGATAAATCGTTATACTTGTCTCAATTAAGATATTTGATAAGTCGATTTTTTCATGAATTTGAAGTGATTATACAATATATGTGGAATGAATTGGAAATTGGATACATTGATTTGGGAATGGTTAATGAAATCCCCTTGAAGTATCGATAGTCTTATGGGACTTATTCTGTAGGACAAATCCATTGCATTTGTGGTTAGTATCCTCTAAAATGAATTGTGAAAGGTCATGATAGTAGAGATACGGGTGTCCATACAAAATAAGTTTGTAGCCAATATTTTTAAAACCATATTTTGTAAGGTATTTATGGTAAAGGATTATTATGCTTAGGAAATATTATGTCCAATATTTAAGCCTTTCCTTTATTTAAGTAATTATTATTTAGAGGGTTTTCACTATGAAAAAATGTATGCATTGATTTGATTCAAATTTTTATTTCATGGAATGTGTGTTCAATTACTTACCTTTTAATATTTATTATTCTTATTCATTCCTTATTACATCCATAGTACTTTAACATTGTTGTGCTTTTCAACTCATCCTTATTTTTTTTCTTTTCCAAGGATACGAAGAAGAGATCTTTGAATGAGTTTTAAGGATGCAAATTATTATCCATTTTTATGTATTATGCTCCATTTTCTATTTCCAAATGTAAAATTCATATGAAGTAGGTATTTATTTTTGAAAAAATTTAAATTGATCGGTCCTTTAGGATTTGGTTTATTTTAATCATGCCAATGTAATAAAGTAAGGCACTGGACTTGGGCTTCTGGGGTTTGGATGTTCTATATAAATATTTAGTTCTTCCATTAGTGAGAAACTCATGAGAGACTCATTTATTGATTTATATAGTAAGGATATATGTATAAGAGATCATACGCTTGGATGGAGTTCCCTTGTTAATTTTTTCATGTAGAGGCACGCATTTTACATCACCCATTTGGAAGGGTTTTCAAAAATCCCTAGGCACTCGTTTGAGATTGAGCACAGTGTACCATCACAAGACTAATGGATAGTATAAGAATAATTTATGCATATTAGAATATATTCCTCACCCTTTCATGTAATAAATTGATGGATCATTGGTTAAACACCTATCCTTTTAACCTTAAGAGGCTGCATATGGGAGGTTTCTTTATTCACCACCTTGATGGAATGAGCTGGGTGAGGCAGTAGTTGTGGGGACTAGTTTCATTGAGGACTCCTCTTAGAGAGTGTAGCTAATTCAAAAGAGGTTAATAATTTTTCATATTAGACAGAGATCATATGCCGACCATAGGATAAGGCTTTTGGTGTCCATTGTGGGTGATCAATTTTTTTCTTGGGAATCACTCCTTGGTTTTAAATCAACTTCAAATGAATAATGGATAGCTAACACTAGTTTTTTTTGTGCCTATTGAATTCATAGAGTTAGTGGGGATAATGGAATAACATCAAGACCATTCTACATGTTATCGAGGAAGATATGATCTATTCTATGTTTCTCATCTTCATATGTGCATGCCCGATCCAATTTATTTTTTGAATTTAGAGGCTATTTATTTTGATCCTGGTAAATCTTGTGAGGAGATTCTTGTGTGTATTAATGATGCAGTGAGAAAGTGCACTGAGAAAAAATGAAACCACTAGTCTCTGTTTGATGGTATCATGGATGGATGTAGGAGGAGATGTGGGAGTGCAAGTTTAATGTTTGAGTTCAATTTCCTAGGTTGTTCAAGATAGACCACTAGTGATACTTCTTGGGAATTATAAGTCAATTAATGGGGTAAATTTTAATATATATTTTTAATCAAAATAAAAACCCTTATTGATAATAATTTATGATTATATGTATAAGAAAATGTATTTTTTCAATGAAAATAATTTGATAAATGATTAAAAGGTGTTTTTGTTAGTATAAAATCTATGTTAACATCTTAGAATATTCTACAAAATATTTCTTACGTTAGTCATTGAGATTGAATTGGATTATTGGGTCTGTAGAGCCTCAGTGTAAATAGAATAAAAATATTAAATATTTGTTTTTACACACAGATCATTTTTTCCAAAAAAAGATGAATATCTACCAAACGATGAATTATAAGGGAAATATGAGTTCACTTCTAGGTCTTGGATGAGGGGTTTACTATAGGTGGAACTTAACATTTTTACGCGTCAGACGTTTGATTAGATCCAAAATGGGGATAAATTATGGAAATTTTTTATTTTATATTTTTCTGATAATAAATGAATATCTCCCAAAAAAGTGAAACGTATAGGAACCCAAGATAGACTTTTGGTCCAGTACGTAGAGTTTAACATAAATAGGACAAAAAATTTGTGCTTATTGGATATTTGTTCATATCACACGTAAGGGTACATTATTAGATAATTTTTTTATAACTTTATTATTAATTTAATTGTTAACATTCAGATTTTACTATCCATCTTCCCCAAAAAATGCTTTACCTCCATTTTAGATGTGGAATACCATCCAAAACCTTGGTAAATGAACTTTTTTGGCCAGTTTTAATTTTAATGCCTTAAAAGGTGAATTAAAACACTCAACAATCAATTTTTTGCTGAAACGATGATTTAAATTGGTGTTTTAATTAATATGATTTTTTGAATGTGATGTTTTTCGATTCCATAAAGTCTGAGTGATCACATGAGTCCCTTAAATGCGTTTAAGAACAGACTATTGATAGATCTGGCTATGCATGATCCCCTTCTATCCTGTCAATACTCTACCCAAGTTAATGGTGAGATTTTTTGTTTTATTTTTTTTAAATAATTTCATTTATAACATTATTCTGAAATATTGAAAAATTTATGGTATAAATAAAATATTATATATCTAGAATGATCGATGGGTAATTCCAATTAATCATCAAATTATAAGGGAAAATAATTATCAAAAGATAAATTACTAAAATTATAAAGAGATAACTATAAATTTTTAAAAAAGATAATTTTGGAATGTAATCAACTGATAATTGTTAAATTTTACCAATGATAAGTGTGGTAAATCATGAAATGATAATTGTGAAATTTTATCAAATATAATTGTAGATAATTATCAAAAAAATTGCTAGAATTAAATAAATGATAATTTTCAAGAATTAGCAAATGATAATTACAATGAATTTTCAAAGGATAATTGAGTGATATTATCGAAAGATTATAATATGGAATTATAAAATGATAATATAAAAGAAATTATTATAATATAATTATCAATGAATAATTTATGGAAATTATAAAATGATAATCAATTAACAAAGAATAATTACATGAATTATTAAAAGATAATTGTGTGATTTTATTAATGATAATTATATAAATTATAACATGATAATTTCATTGTATTATAAAATTGTGAATATAATATGTAAATTTAACTAAATTAACAAAGTATAACTTATAAAAAAATTATCAAAAGATAATTATAGAGTTTTAAATGATATCTTTAAAATAATGTTTTTAAAAAAATATTTAAAAAAATTATACTAGGGTAATTATAAGAAACATTATCAAGTGACAATGATATAAAAATATAAGAGGATTATTTTTAAATTTAATGGGTAATTATGTAGTTTTACTAAAGAAAAAATATAGGGAATAACGCTTGTGTACTTGAATTAATTTAGAAATGTGAAATATCAGATGTGGATTTATAATTATTCTTGAAGTGAATATGGAAAAAACAAGTCTAGAATGATATAATGGAAATTATCTAGGAGAGATTAGTATAATAAAATGAAATATTTTAATTATTTAATAAATAAAATAAATTCTATTAGTTCTAGGACCCCTAGAAGAGCATTGAAAATTCTCATGATGATGACTAAGATAACAAGGCCCAAAAGTGTGTGTTCTTGAGTGTTGAGGTTTTCCACTCCTTGGGAACCACAAAGGGTGGGTTATCCATTCATTTTGCATTCACTAAATGTGAGATAGGATATTCCTTACCATGATGAGACTTTTATATATGATGTTATCATGATATGATGTTTATGTTGGACACAACCATGCTTTTTCTGAGACACATGTGGTTGTGTGAGTAGTCATGGGCTTACATTGTCACACCCCGACAACATGTTCTCTTTATTTTTATCATTTTCAGGATATTATATCTATTTGTTCTAGGTTTGGGTTGACTTATGATGAAATTTTTGAGATCTCATTTCTTCAGGTGGTTTTTGGCCTTGTGAATTATCTGAGCACGGTTTGGATCAAACTGTGTGATGTTTAGTAGTTAATGTGTGCTCGTTTCTTGGTAGGGCATGGCTTGTTCACAATTTGAGTAAACATTGTGACATGTGTGTGAAATTTCTCTCTCAAATTAAAGAATTGAGTTTCCTTTTTTTTGCACAGTTTCCCAAACCGTATGGCTATAGCATGTGTGGATCCCTTCCCTCTAGTAGGGTGTGCATGGATGGCCTACAATCTAGAAAACCATGATTCAAAATAATGTGACCTGCCCTATTTTCAAACAAATAATAATTAAATAAAATTAGGTAAATATAAAATAAAATATTTTGAAAATGATTTAATAATAATAGTAATATTATTATTAATATTATCAATATTTTTTCTATTTTTATTATGTTAATAATAATTATTATTAAAAACATTATTAATATTATCATTATAATTATATTTTTGTGGTTAACTAAAACCTAAAAGAGGTATCTACCTCTTCAACCAAGCTACGATACACCTCTTCACCCCCTCTTCAATGTCTCACTTAACCTCGTTTGCTGAAGCCCCTCCAGCATGTGAACTCCCCTCCATCGGGTGATGGATTTTCCTCTCAATTTTGGGTAAATTCCTCTCTATTAAGTCTCATCTCCATTCCACTTCATTATTTTCATGGATTTATTCCCTTCAATGGGATTCATATATTTTAGCCTAACAGTAACATGTTTTGGGGTTTTAATTTTTGTGGATTCTTGATGATTATAGTTCGTTGGGTTTCATTGAGGCTGGATTGAGCCACTACCTTAAAGGGTAGTGGGTTAACTATGCGTTTTGGGTAAGAGTTCTTGAGTTCCATCATTTTGACTCAATTTTAATTTAGGGTTTTGTTATTTTGTAGTTTCTGGTAATTTTCAAAAGTGCATTGGACCTCACTATAGTGGTTTTGGGTTGACATTTTCAAAACATACATGCATAGGTATGCATGTGTAAGAATATTTGTATATAGGTTCCAACATTATATATATATATATATATATTCACACTTGGAAAAGTGAATATATATTTTAGGTATAGGTGTTCTTACATATATATATGAAAAATGAATACGTGTGTAAGGTAAAGGGGTATATTCATGTGTAAGAATATATGTACGGATCCCGTTGAATATATTTTTTCATGATAATAACATATCTGATATGTATCCTTATATATAATTGAACATGCATATGAGTAAAAATATAAAGGGTTGTTTTGATCAAAAAGTGCTATGTTTGAGGTAGGATCCCATTTCATTTGACAATTAAATTTAAGAATACAATGATTGTTTTCCTTTTGTACCATTATTTAACTGTAGTTAGTGATATTTTTAGAATAAATTTTTTATGTGAAATAATCAATATTTTTCTTTGTATTTGAATTGCATGTAATTGGCTAATTGAATTTTCATAAAAAGTGTTTGTTAAATTTCTATATTGGAATTTGAAAATTGATTGTGGTTATGAAAGCATGGATTTAATTTTTAAATGTATTTTTTGGAATATAAATTATAGTTTGGGATTCATAAATGGGATTCTAAATGGGATTCTATTTGAATGTAGCATGTGTTTGATTCTTGAAAAATGGTTGGGATGGTGATGTTTTGCCTTGCGGGATTTTTTTTTAAATTTGGTTTTCTTGAAAACTATCCTTGGATGGTCCCCTTTCTTTGGTTATGTTGAATTTTGTTGGAGGTATTGTTAGGTTCCGAGATGGCACAACGGAAGCCAGTGGGTGAGGAATTTAAAATTTTCTACATCACCGGAGTGGCATAATCCTATAAACTCCAGTGATCTTGTCCTAGTTTGGTCTGAGGATCTCGCAAGGTTTAAGCAGAGCACAAAAATAAACTGAACATGTACCTAGTTCATATTTGACATGTTCAAGTCCACCGTAGGACTCCAGTGATCATTGCTCATATATTCCGACTTTGAAGCCCTCTAGATCGTCCACACCCACCTCTCGAATCTTCTTGCACGCCGTTCGTTGAGATCCGGGTGCCGGCGCAGATCTTCAATGCTCACTTCAGCGCAGCGACGATCACCGCAAAGGAAGAAGCTTCAATCCGAGATGGATGAAATTGAAGATCATCCTTCGCATGAGAGACTCTCTCTCTAGATTCCAAGAGGAGAGAGAAGCTCTTAATCCCAACACGTGAATAGTTACCAAGGGGAGAGCCTCTTTCTCACTTATATAGATAAAGTTTAAAACACGTGGCATGTGTTCTTGACCCCCATGTAATAATCAACTTCTATATAAGTGTTATAAATAATTATTTATGAAAAATAAAATTATTCCATAAATAATATTTATAATTTATCACTTACTCTGTATATATAAATATATTTTTTGATAATCTTGAGTCTTTAACTTGACTCACACCTCCTACTAATACTAAACAAAACTAGGATATTAAAATCAATTTGAATAATATTAATACATGTATTAACTATATATAACTTGTAAATACATTTTATAAACAATTTCAATGAATTATTCTAAACATGAATAATTAATGATTCAATTTATTCTATGGTGATCCACAGAACATGGATAGTGTTCGAACCCTTTGGAAGGGCCTACCAAGTTATATATTCCTATTCCCAGAATAGGGCAGATTCTCAAGCTGGTATTGTGTGTGAACCTCTAGGCCCTTACCTAAATAGTAGTGAATAATATCCACCAACCTAGAGTAGGGTATAGTAACCCATTGATCAGCCTATAGAGATATTGAAAAGACAAAGAAACGACTGCCTTCCTATGAACATTGTTTGTGTAATATAATCTCAACATCATCAATATCTCAATAAAGCAGAATGCACACTAGTGTCATCATTATTTATATGGATTTATTTTTTTGTTGATTTTTCTGGATGGTCTTGCATTCTACTACCATAGCCATGAATTTAATTAAGGTGAAACCATCTTAATCAATGAGTCCTGATAAATATCTTCCTGAACTCGAAAGCGACAAATCCATTCTCTATCATTCAATATATTTCATGCCATTAATGACGTGCCTGATACCAACTACCTCACCACAACTTTTTCTCCATGGTTTTTGCCTTGAATCAAATGTATATAATAAAATTACATCCATTGAAAATGATCTCAAGTATAAATACCATTACACATGTATGTAGATATGAACGACCAATGATAGATAAAACATGCTATGTTCTAATTATGCGGGTCTGTCCTCAAGATCTCAACTACTAGAGATCGTCAAGTGAGAAATTCATTAGAATAAGTCTCAATGATTATGAGCCCCCAGCACTTGATGGTCACACATCATTTGTGTCCTTTTATAATGATGTAACTAGACCATAGGACGTTACATTAAGATTACTGTCATGGAATCTCAGGGTTCTCATTATTTCCTGGGATCTACTACAATCCTTTGATGTGATAGAAAATATAAGGAAATTTCCATAAAGAAAGTCGATGTATAAGTATATACACTATTATGGCAAGATAAACACATGTATTATAACAAACAGAATACATGTAGTGGTAATCAATGTAAAAAATATGTTGGTTCTAGGTCTCCCAATTTCAACACTCCCACTTGCACTAGATACAACTAATAACAGGTTTCAATCTACTAGCTCTCACATGTGAATCATGCTTCTACTTCGAAATGTCTTTAGTCATGGGGTCTGCCATGTTGTCCTCTATGGCTACTCTTCTTACTGTCACTTCAACTCTTTGAGTAAAATCACTCAAATGATGAAACTTCCGAATAATATGCTTTTTCCTCTGGTGAGACCTGGGATCCTTGGCAAGTACCACAGCATCAGTATTATCACAATATCCTGGAATAGGGTCTGCACTACTAGGTACAACACCAATGTCTGAGATAAAGCTTTGTATCCAGACTGCTTCCTTTTCTGCATCCGAAGCTGCAATATATTCAGACTCAAATGTAAAATCAGTAACCACATCTTGCTTCGAGCTTCTATAGCTCAATGCACAAATATTTTGAAAAAAGATGTAGCCTAACTGTGATTTCATATCATCATGATCTGTCAAGAAACAACAATCTGTGTATCCCCTCACAACTAGTTCCTCATCTCCTCTATACACCAGGAACATATCCTTAGTACACATCAAGTACTTTAAGAGAGTTTTAATAGCTGTCCAATGCAGCTCTCCTAGATTGGCTTGATATCTACCCACCATGCTTAAACCAAAGGTGTATAAAACCTTGTACATAGCATGGAATACATGATAGAACCCACTTTCAAAGCATACAGGACTCTACTCATTCTGTCAATCTCCTCATGTGTTTTTGGACACATTTTCTTAGAGAGATTTACACCATGTGACATAGGTAACAATCCTCTCTTGGATTTTTCAATATTGTACCTTTTGATTACCTTGTCAATATATGTACTTTGACTTAGCCCAAGTATCCTTTAAGGTATATCTTGATATATCTTGATCCCAAGAATGTAGGCTACTACACCTAAGTCTTTCATGGAGAATCTTTCATCTAACCAAGTCTTAAATGACTGTACGACTTGCACCTTGTTTCCCATAATTAATATGTCATCAAAATATAATACTAGGAAAAAATGGAATTCCCTTCAACCTTTTTATAGACACAAGGCTAACTTTCATTTTTGAAAAAACAAAAATCTCTTATGGCCTCATAAAAACGAACATTCCTTGATCTTGATGCCTCCATCAATCCATAAAAGGATCTTTAGAGATTTCATACTTTATTGGCATTCTTTGACTTGAAAAACCCTTCAGGTTGAGTCATATAGACGTCTTCAGCCATCTTCCCATTTAGAAAAGCTGGTTTGACATCCATTTTCCCAATTTCATAATAATGAATGGCTGCTATTGCAAGAAATATTCTGATGGATTCAATCATTGCTACTGCTGAGAAGGTTTCATCATACTCGATGCCTTGACGTTTCCTAAAACCCTTTGCAACCAGTCTTTCTTTAAAGGTATTAACCTCCCCATCCATATCCAGCTTCTTCTTGAATACCCATTTTCATCCAATGAGCTTTACATCAGCAGGAGGGTCTACCAAAATCCAAACTTGATTTTGGTACATGGACTCCATCTCAAAATTCATGGCTTCTTTCCATTTAGCAGCTTCCTTTCCTTCTACTGCTTCCTTGTAGGTTAGAGGTTCATCATCCTCAAGGATTAATGTGTCTCCTGACTCAATGACAAGAAAACCATAAGGCTCTACTTCTCTAACCTCTCGCGTAGACCTACGTAGTATCTATATCTCATGAACAACTTCTTCTTCCACTTGTTCTGGTAGAGATTGTTCCTCTACCAACTCTTGTGCATCTAGAGCATTAACTTCATCAAATCCAATCTTACTCTCACTATTTCAAATATAAATGTGTTCCCTTTCTATAAATGTGTCGTATCATTCCACAATGAATTTTCTATCTAAAGGGTTATATAGGTAGTATCCTCTAGTTTCCTTGGGATAACCTATAATGATGCACTTAGTTCTTCTGAATGCTAATTTTTCACTTGGTAATGTCTTTAGAAATGACTCGCACCCCCATACACGTATTTGTGTCATGTTGGGCTTCTTTCCACACCATAACTGATATGGAATCCCAAATGCATCTTTACTTGGTACTCAGATAAGGTTATATGTTGCTTTCTGCAAGGTGTATCCCTAAAAGGATAATGGAAGGGTTGTATGACTCATAATTGATCTGACCATGTTAAGAAATGTTCTATTCCTCCTATCAATAATACCATTCCAGTTTGGTGTATAAGGGGGAGTTAGTTGGGATATTTTCCCACACTCCTTCAAGTGATCAACGAAGTCTTGGTTAAGATATTCTCCGCCTCGGTCTGAGCGAAGTGCTTTTATCTTCATACCGAGTTGGTTTTCTACTTCATTTTGGTATTCCTTAAACAAACGAAAGGAATCTGATTTATACACCATTAAGTCGATATAGCCATACCTACTATAGTCATCGATAAAAATAATGAAGTATATAAAACCAAACCTTTCCTATACTATAAATGGACCACACACATTAGTATGTATTAATTCTAGCACTACATTGGCTCTTTCTCCCTTTCCTGAGAAAGGTGATTTGGTCATCTTTCCTTGTAAACAATCTTGAAAAAAATTTAAGGGTTTTAACAGTACCGAGTCTAGATACCCTTCATGATATAATCTCCATAATTCCTTCTCGTTTACATGACCATGCTTGAAGTACCATAAGCGGGGGATATTTGAGTCATGTTGGTTATTTTTGTCATTGATTGTTATTACTGGCTTCTCTAGTTCCAGCATATACAACCCATTGTTAAGATGTTCCATACAATAACATATTTTTTCCTATAAAAGAGACAACATTTATTTCCAAACATGAAATAAAAACCCATAGTGTCGAGACATGACATAGAGATAATGTTTCTGGTAACAGAAGGTATATAATAGAAATTGATTAAAACTAGAATCAAACTATTTGGAAAGGTTAACTGATAGACTCCCACTGCCAAGGCTGCCAGAATTCCATCATTTCCAGCTCAGGGATCCACTTGACCTTTTGTAATATTCTTGAACCTACTTGGATCATGTATATGAATACAAATGTGTGAGCCTCATGCCGTATCCAATACCCAAATTGTAGATAAAGATAGATTTCATTCAATGACAAAAATACCTGAAGTAGAAGCATCAGCTTTCTTCTTCTTCCTAGCTCTACCATTCTTCTTCCAGTGGTATTTCCTACCAACTCCAAAGCAGACATCTTCCAACTCATTACATTGCCTCTAAATCATTGGCTTCTTTGTAGGATGATGCATTAGTGTCTTTGGTCTTGACATGTCCTTAAACCCCTTTTCCTTGCCCTTGTTTTTCTTGTTCACCATAAGGACAGATGAATTGGTTTGTCTTATATCCATATCATCTTGGAAAACTAAATCCAAAAAGTCTAAGAGTGACTTTTTCATGTCATTAATATTATAATTGACAATAAAAGTTGAAAAGCATGATGGTAAAGAGGCTAGAATGGGATCCACTTCTAGTTCTTGGTTCAGTTTGAACCCAAGGGCTTCAAGACTCTCAATATACCCAATCATCTTGAGTACGTGAGGACTGTCTTGGTGCCCTTCTTCTAGCCTGCACTTATAAAGTGCACTTTTGATTTCATACCTTTCTTGCATGGCCCTGTCCAAATATAGTTCTTAGAGATGTGAATGCATCTTGTAGGTATCCTCATCCTCATGAATTTTTTGCAATTGGTTAGACATGGATGACAACATTATGCATTGTACATCAAGCGCATCATCTACATGATTTCTCCATTTATCTTTTTCTGCCTTACATGCTCCCTAAGGAGGCTCGACTGGAATTGGGGATTCCAGCACATATAACTTCCCTTCTTGGCATAGTACTATGTGCAAGCACCTGTACCACTTCTGTATGTTTTTACCGGTCAAGATATTTTCTTTATCCAAAATTGATCATAGTGATAAAGTACTTCTGGTGTTGGTGATTGCCATTTTTAATCTACATCAGATAATCATTTAGCAGTTAGTACTTTGTCTTGATTACCTTTTGACATATATTATTAATATATTATTATATCATTTTAATGACTTCCACTATTTTGGTAAACCTCAACAACCATCACTAGTAGATTCGGAACACTCTGTCCCTTGATTGTTTTAGTGACAAGGATCCTCGAAACCTCCCTCAGAGTCTACAAGTTAGGGCTACGCCACTACTTGGAGGGTTTCAAGGTAGGCACTAGGCTGGCCAACCACTTGTTCTTGTGGTTCCCTGTGTTGTGGAGTAAAGTCACATCTTTTTGGAATCTGAACTTGATTCCCTCAACATCTTGCCTCTAAAGTAATAGTAAATTAGCTAGGTCCAATATTTGACTACTCAGTTTAGTTAAGTCAATCCAGTTCTCCCATGAAAATTCCCCAGTAGTAAGAGGAACTTTCAACTATGGCTGACAAGCACCCCAAATAGCCGGTTTTGTTTAGATGTGAGAAATGGAAGGAATTTATTGGAATTAATAAATATTTGAGGGATTTTTTTAATATTTATTAACGAATATAATCCTTTACTATTTATTATGTTCAAACTGGGTTGTCACGCTCAAAACTGAACCTGAAATAGAATATAATTTGTCACATATTTATTCATTTTATCTTTTTTACTATTCTATGTTATCATGGAATAATCATAAAAAAGCCTAAAATAATAAACTATGCAGAAAGTAAATCATGAAATCTGACTGGTCTTGATCATTCTATAAATATCAATCCATAATGGATCAATCACGACCTAGGGGAATCCGTACCTGAGTTGTGACTTGACTCACCTCGCATCTAGCCCAGTGTAATGCGCTTGGCTCCCGTCTGGTTTACCAGCTCGTCTTGGCGGGGTTTTAATCTCGGATCATTATTTAATTATGAATAAACTCGCACACATGTGAGGGGGTATAGGGGTATAAAATACATCTTGTGCATAGGAAACACATGCCCTTATACATATTTGAAATTAAAAGGACGATTCGCATACCATCATTTATCTGATTAATTATTACAATCATTGCATGCATTGAATAAATAAATAAATAAATAAACACCAGACTTACACATTTCGGTCACTCACTCAAGACCAGTCGGGGTAAAGTATGCGCTATAAAAATAAATTGCAATAAATTTAAATAGTGTGAGGGAGTTCTAATAAATTAAGTGAATTTTATTAAATTCAAATAATTTATTTATCAGTTCGATTTGTTTAATTTAATTTTAATTAGAAAAATTAAATTAAACCGTTAATTTAATTTTAATCATAAATGAAATTAATATTTTAGATCAAAAATACAATTAAACACCAAAATTAATTCTAATTAATATAATTTAAAAAATAAATTAACTAAAATTGATTTAAGACAGGGTTACCTCTTGTCGGGGAGTATTCCGGTAGGACTGTGAACCACCGCGGGGGGTCGTCCTAGAGCAGGGACAAATCACAGCATTACCGCGGTGTGACAGCGGCTTGACCGCGGTGTGACCGCGTCATGACTGCGGCGTGACCCTGTTGTGACTGCGGTGTGTCTGTGGCATGGCCATGGCCTGCCCACGGTGTGACCGCAGTAGGACTGTGGCATGACCGCTCCGTCCAGCGACTCCTGTAGCGATGTTCGAAGGGAGTGGGGGGAGGTTGAGCTACGTTCTGGCCAGCTGCATGGTCAGAAGCCTGCTGCTCTAGCCAGCCGGCTGGGTGGTGACCTGGTCCGTCACAGCCTTGACTGGCAGCGGCCTAGTCCGATGTGGTTGGGACCGAGGTGCCGTGACGAGGCCGTTTAGGTGAGAGGGCGGCTGGGGTTCGGGAGGGTGTGACTAGGTAGTCCAGCATGGCTCGTGGTGGAGCAACTAGGCGGTCCAGTGAGGCTCGGGTGGTGTGACAAGGCGGTCTGGCGTGGATCAGGGTAGTGCGACCAGGCATTCTGGCACGTCTCAGGGCGATGCAACAAGGCGGTCCGGCACTGCTCGGGGTGGTGCGACAAGGCGGTTCGTCGCTATAAGGCCCCGACCTTAAACCTTACTTAATATTGAATTAAATGAATAATTCACATTGAAGATCTTTTCTGGTTTATAGTTTTAGAGAATTAGAACATAACTACTACATCTCAAAATATTACAACATAGAAACTTCTACTAAGTTTCCATAGAATAAAAAAACTCTTAAAAAGAAACATGTCTAGTTCCATGTTTTATATAGCATGAATTTCCCTTGATCCCATATTTGACCCTATTCCACATTAAGTCCTGTGAAAAACATTTCAAAAAAACTTGGGGTGAGCATAAAAATCTCAGTAAGGGATACACAAAGAATGAAAACTGTTAGTTTATCATAACAACAAGAAAACCATGTATAACTTTATCAAAGTAATACCTTCATCTTCATGAAGTAGTAAAAAACTCTTCACTGAATAAAATATCATTAATTACCTTTTTGTAACCAAAGGATTACCATAAAACCCATATAAAGAACACATAACATATAAAGGTATCTTGGGACATAAACATACTTAAGTGGAATAACCATACGGTCGACTTTCACACATATCACTTAATGGAATAGCCATTCGGCCAACTTCCATACATACTTAATGGAAAAGCCATACGACCGACTTCCATACCCAATGAATTGGAGGTTATAACATAACCACCCATCCTGGTATTCATGGAACCACCCGTTATATGCTTCATCACGTAACCACCCGTCAAATGTCCAAGTACCATTATAAAATCATAAGACATAAAACAAATATAATGGAAAGAAAACATTTCCACACTTTTATCACAATATATCACATAAATATATTGACATAAGAAATAAATTATAAAAACCAATTTCAATACCAAAATACATAAAAGAGTATATGGTATTTATTTCATTTTAAAAACATTACAGCTTGTTGAGGAAGCCAATGACCAAATAATACTCATGGCGGCGGAAAAGGTCGTTGTCACCGCGTACGTTAAAAGAAACATTCCTTTTTCTCGTTTAGTAAAACGATTCGTAGAAAAAGATTCATTTTTTATAAAAGTAAAAGTCAAATGGGTTTATACACCGTATAAAATAAAGTTGTGTATAAAATGAAATATGCCTCAATGAAAGGAGATTGAGATGAAGTCCCTTACCTCGGGTCCGACTTGACTCGATCGTTCTTTAGCGTCCTGAATAATAAACTTGAGTTAATTTCTAATTTCTTAAGAACCTTTTTCAAGTTCATTATACCTTTTATATCAATTATTTCCATGTTATAAACATTATGTAATAATTTAAGTTAATAATGTTTGTTTTGTCGATATTTGGTTCTTAAGTCGAAATTGGACTTCTTACAATTACATGTTGTTCGTGTGGTCAAAGGTTCTTTATATCCAGAATGACATTCCTGATTTGGATATCATATATATCATATATATCCAGCATATACATGTATTTATAACATTACATAATCATTTAGAGGTAATAAATGAAATGCACCGTTCATGGAGATGGTAAGCCGTACGTACGCATGAACTCTACTTTCATTTCTTTGTCATATTAATCGAATTAAAACTAAATGAGAGGTTTGTATAGTTTAATTCCAGAATTATATTCATCATTTAAATGTATCATTCATCATATATATCAATTATATACATGTACTTATAATAGAACATTACATTTGGGGATAAGAAATGAAATGCACCGTTCATGGAGACGGTAAGCCGTACGTACGCATGAACGCTACTTTCATTTCTATCTCATACATTAATGGAAAGAAATAATAATGATATTGAGGTATATTATAATTCATGTATAAAATCATATATAATAACTTTAAATCCATCCTTTATACATCCCACATATGGCATTAACGAATCAAATCACTTTGAGGGGGCGGTAGTCCGCACTTCCTTAAATAAAGATATCGCATTTACCCATAATGGAAAGCATAAAGGTATGTCCAAAATGAAAAATAAAGAATATTAAGGAAAACATAAACATATTATATATCATATATAAATATAGTTACATCTTAATGTCCACCTTTGAAGGTGTTAGAAGAATATCGAACAATCATCGTTTCGTGAGGTAGAAATTTGCCATCCATGGAAATAGTATGTTCTTTAACCATTAGACATTGGTGTGTGTAAGTGTAGCTAGAATCCTTCTTATAAAAACATCCTAGTATATGTAAGATACTGTAGTTGTTACAAAAGAAATTAATAAAAAGATTTTATGGGGTTGGAGAAGCAAAATAAAACAAAAGGACTCAAGTGAAGACATTACCTTATAATCGGGTAACTCCCTTTGGTTTGAGCTCAAAGGATTCCTTGGGAAGACTTCTTCCCAAATTGAGGCTTCAAGGAGTATGATAGGGAAGTGGAGAGACAAATATGGCAGAGGTTGGCTGAGCCAAAGGCTTTGGTAGTGTGGGTAAGGTGGTAGAGGTGGGGGCCTTTTATAAGAGGAGAGGAGGGGCACTCTTGTAAAGTTACAAAATATTACTTTATTTTCAAAAGAGTTTCAGATTTTAAAGGTCCCAAATTGATTTATTTCGAGGATAAGGTGATGAGGGTTCGAAATCCACTCATCCAATAGGTTTTGGGCATGTGTAGGTCTTAGATATTACATTTTCTTTCCATTTTATTTAAATCGTTAAATAATGTGGTCATCGTTGCATCATCATGATGTCATAAATAATTTAATTTCTTTAATGTCTAAAAATTATAAAAAAATATCATGATGTAGGAATTCTTTTTATATTTCTAATGAATATTTATAGTCAAAAATCTGACTAGTATAACCCCATGTAAAATGTTTTTAGTAAAACATCTCATGTTTGTGTTATTTTTACTTTAACATTAAATAAAAAGATATTAATGTCATTTTCCAACCAAAGTGGCTTCATGGGGTCCACAAGTTGACCCATGGATTTTCTTGGTCGGCCATGACACATTCAATGAGCGTAGGACATGTTTCAAGCTCATCTCATTTTATTAAAACATTATTTTTACCTTAAACTACACTAATTACCTCTAATCGTGATTAAAAACTTAATAAGTTACTATTCACCAAAAAATTATTTTAATCCCATTGAACCACATTTTACTTCTTAATGAAAATCATGTATGTCGTATTTTTGAAATTCAAAACACATAGGTGGTAAAATTTTATTTAAACGAAAAATCAGTTTTTTACGTACCACTTAGTGGTTTCACTATTCATCAAAAATTAAAGTTTTTCAGAAAAATACCAATACTTCCCCCTAAGCTATATTTGATATTCCGAATTCAAAAATGAATTCCATTTTAAAAAATTCAAAACATATAAGTTGCATTAATTATTTTAATAATTAATTCCTGGTGTCAAAACAAATAGCGTGTTTTTATGAAACAAAAAGTATCAAAAGATTGACACCCGTTTAAGTCCAATTTCAAAGTGAAATTGATTCTAATGACCACCATTGGATTAAATGGTAAAAATATATTCTAATTTCACTTTAAAACCAATTAAAAAGATAATCTAATCATCTTAATAAATTAGATTAAAAAGAGGTTTTGAATTAAAATACAACATTTTACACTATTCATTAAAAAATGAACTTTATCAGAAAAATACCAAAAAATTAAACAAAGTAATATTTGATGTCCCAATTCTAAATAAGAGTTTTATTTGGTCCAATAGAATGTATAAGAGTGACCAAAACTATATTTAATGACAGTTCGCCATCAAATGTTGATAAGTGGACCTTTCGTGAAAATTAGAGTATATACGCCTAAAAGTGAATTCTTTTCGTATTTTAAGCCTTTATCCTTTATTAGATAAATGTAAAAACATTTAACAAACATATATAATCATATTTTAGTTATTTCTATCCATTCCCGTCAGTACAACAGCTACGTGTTAACTAACATTTAAAATAATATTATTTTATTACTAGTGTGCAACGTACGATTTCAAAGAAACTCTTTGTTGCGTATCGGGTACGCTATCGAACATAGAAACCCCTTTAAAGTAAAATTAATATTTAATTTGCAAATATTAATTAATATGAAAATTTATTATTATTTATTTACCTGGGATGTTACATCATTCCCCCCTTTTGGGAATTGCGTCCTCGCAATTTTATTCACTTATCAAATAAATGGGGGTACTTATCCCTCATTGAATTTTCAGATTCCCATGTTGCCTCTTCCATCATCTGGTTTTTTCACAAAACCATTACCTGATTAATCACCTTATTTCATAACACTTGCTCCCTCTGGTCAAGAATCTGGACCAGTTGTTCCTCATAAGATAGGTTCTCTTCCAGCTGAACTACCTCTGGACTCAAAAAATGAGATGGATCTGGCATATACTTTCTCAGCATCGAAACATGAAAAACATTGTGTACCTGAGATAAACTTAGAGGTAATGCCACTCTGTATGCAACTGATCCAACTCTCTCCAGAATTTCATATGGTCCAATGAACCTTGGCCTCAGCTTTCCTTTCTTACCAAATCTCATCACACTTTTCCATGGAGAAACCTTGAGAAAAACATGATCACCTACCTCGAAAGATAGATCCTTCCTCCAGTTGTCCGCATAACTCTTCTTCCTGCTCTGAGTTGTTCTCATGTGTTTCTGAATCAAATGAACATTTTCTGCCATCTCCTCTACCAATTCTGGTCCCATCAGCTTCCTTTCACCCACTTCATCCCAAAATGATGGAGTTCGACACCGCTTCCCTTATAATGCCTCAAATGGTGTCATCTGTATATTGGAATGAAAACTGTTATTATATGAAAATTCAACCAAATAAAGATGTTGGTCCCAACTTCCCTGATAATCCATCGAACAAGCTTGTAGCATATCCTCCAAGGTCTGAATTGTTCTTTCTGACTGCCCATCTGATTGAGGATGAAAAGCTGTACTAAAATTTAATTCAGTACCCAACGACTTTTGAAGGCCTTTCCAAAAGTTAGAAGTGAACCTGGGATTACGATCAGATACAATGGAGAGGGGAACTCCATGTAACCTAACTATCTCTTTAAGATACAAATGGGAAAGTTGATCTAGGGAAAAAGTATCTCATATAGCAAGGAAACGAGCAGATTTAGTCAAGCGATCAACAATAACCCATATTGCATTATTACCTCGGGATGTCTTCGGTAATCCCACAAAAAAGTCCATGGATATATTATCCCATTTCCACTCTGGCACTGGTTGAGGCTGAAGCATCCCTTTCGGTAACTGCCACTCTTCTTTAACCTACTGACAAGTCAAACACTTCACAGTAAAATCAGCAATATCTCTTTTCATTCCATCCCACCAGTAATACTCTCGCAGATCTCTGTATATCTTAGTACTGCCAGGATGAACTGAAAACGGAGAACTATGAGCTTCACATAACATCTCTCTCTTCAACTGTGAATCACAAGGCACACACAATCTCTTCCCAAATCTCAAAACACAATCACTATCAATGTTGAATTCATGCAACTTACCTTTCTGAACCAGCTCTACATTTTTCTGCAACTCACTATCTTGCTTCTGTGCTTGCTTTATTCTATCTGATAGAGAAGATCTCACTGATACCTGAAACAAAACAGAAGGACATCCTGCACCAACAACTTCTATGCCAAAGTTCATCAAATCCTTAACCAAAGGATCAAGTTCCAAACGCAACATCTTTAATGAAGCATTACTTTTTTGACTCAAAGCATCATCAACTTTATTGGATTTTCCTGGATGGTAATGAATTGTACAATCATAATCCTTGATTAATTCCAGCCATCTCCTCTATCTCATGTTCAATTCTTTCTGAGTGAATATATACTTTAAACTTTTTTGATCGGTATATATTTCACACTTTACTCCATACAAATGATGCCTCCAAATTTTTAGAGCAAAAACAACAGCAGCTAATTCCAAATCATGTGTAGGGTAATTTACCTCATTAGTTTTCAACTGACGTGAAGCATAAGCAATTACCTGATCATTCTGCATAAGGACACAACCATGTCCTTTCAACGAAGCATCACTGTATATAACAAACTCAACATTCCTGGAAGGAAGTGCCAAAACTGGAGCATTCACCAATCTTCTTTTCAACTCCTGAAAAGAATCATCACATTCTTTTGTCCAGATGAACTTAACACCCTTACGAGTTATCTTAGTCATTGGACTAGATAACCGTGAAAAAATTTCAACAAGCCTTCGGTAGTAACCTTCCAAACCAAGAAAACTATGGATCTCGGTTACATTTGTGGGTCTCGGCCATTCTTCAACAACTTTTGTTTTAGCAGGATCAACAGTTATGCCATATTTTGAAACAATGTGACCCAGGAAAGAAATTTGTTTTAACCAAAACTCGCACTTGCTAAATTTTCCATATAGTTTCTTTTCTTTTAAGGTTTGCAAGATAACCCTTAAATGACTTTCATGCTCCTATTTACTTTTAGAAAATAACAAAATATCATTAATGAAAACAACCACAAACTTATCCAAGAACTCATGGAAAATTATATTCATAAGGTCCATGAATACAGCAGGTGCATTGGTTAACCCAAAAGGCATAACTAAAAATTCATAATGTCCATATCTAGTACAGAACGCAGTCTTCAGAACGTCTGCTTCTTTTACTTTCAACTAATGGTACCCCGACCTCAAGTCAATCTTCGAAAAATACTGAGCTCCCTGGAGCTGATAAAACAAATCATCGATATGAGGCAAAGGATACTTGTTCTTAATAGTAATATTATTCAAGGCTCTATAATCAATGCAATGTCTCATTGATCCATCTTTCTTTTTAACAAAAAAGACAGGAGCACCCCATGGTGATGTGCTAGGTCGAATGAAACCTTTATCTAATAACTCCTGCAATTGTTTCTTTAACTCTAAAAGTTCAACTTGAGCCATTCGATAAGGGGGTTTTGAAATTGTCTTAGAATCAGGAACTATGTCAACAGTAAATTCAACTTCCCGATCATGAATAATACCAGGAAACTCATCAGGAAAAACATCAAGATACTCATTTACCACCGGCACATCATTAATCTGAACAGTTCCCTTATTTTCAACAATATGTGCAAGGTAACATTCATTTCCATCTTTTACTAGTTTCTCAACTTCCTGATATGTTATCAAAATCAAGGGTTCATTCTTGTACACAAACTGAAAATCTTTCTGAAAAGAAACCATTTTAGCTCTGTAGTCAATCTTAGCATGATAAACAGAAAGCCAATCCATGCCCAAAATAACATCAAAATCTACTAGAGGCAAAAAAATAAGGTTTGCTGGTAGATTCTTTCCACACACAAGGATAGGAAGGTTCTTATAATTCATTTTTGTATCAACGTTCCCTCCGGGTGTTTTTACCATAAGTTCAGGATTCATATCTTGAGATGGAATTTCTAATTTACTATAAAACTTATCAGAAATGAAAGAGTGTGTAGACCCTGAATCAAACAACACATTGGCATAATCTGAACAAACAAACAGTGTACCTGATACTACTTCATTTGATGGCCCAACATCTATTGAAGTTGTTGGAAAGGATTTTACCACCCCATTCTGCTTGTAGTCTGGCTGCTTTCCCCCAGTCGAGTTCTTCGTTAGACACTCATTTGCATAATGACCCATTTCATTACAGTTAAAACATCTTACCACTGGCTTTTCATTGCCTGCTTGATCATCTTACTTACAGTTACGAGCAATATGACCAGACTTACCACACCAAAAGAACTTACTAGACTTGGATAAACATTCTCCAGGATGCATTTTACCACACTTCTCACATGATGGATATTTGGTTTTCTTACCTCCTTGATTCTTTGGTGAATTCTTTCCCTTTGCCTGCCAACTGGACCTCTTATTCTGTTGTTTTTCATAGAACACCTGATCATCAGCAAACTCCATTTCCACCTTCTCCGCACATCGAACAAGTTTTTTATAACTTTTTATCTCACAAGAAGCTAAAGCCCTTCGATACTTTGGCTTTAACCCTGAGTAAAAACGGTTTATTTTACTATCAAGATCTCGTATGAAGATTGGAGCATACCTTGCCAATCGGGTGAACTTTTCTTCATAGGCAGCCACTGAGTCTTCCTCTTGCCTCAATTCAAAGAATTTCTTTTCCATCCTAAGTCGAACAGCCTTAGGAAAATACTTCTCAAGAAACATACCTTTGAATTCGTCCCAGTGAAGATCCTCAATCTCATCACTATCCCTGATATTTTTTACCATCGACCACCACTGATCAGCTTCACCTTCAAAACGGTAAACAACAAGACTAACCTTTTGATGTTCTGAACACCCCATGACATCAAAAATCTTCTCCTGTGCTTTAATCCACCCTTTAGCTTGCACTGGGTCAGATGATCCTCTGAATGATGGGGGATGTTGCCTCATGAAATGTTCTACCACTGACATGTTCCTCTGTAGTTGATCTGGATGATCTCGTGCATGGATACCACCACCATTTATAGCCTGAGTCAATTGTTCCATCATTGCAACAAACTGTTCAGTTCCGATTCCGACCATCTCAGGTTGCTTATTTGGAAGGTTGTCTTCCTCCTGATGTCGTCCCAACATAGCTTCTTTGTTTCCTCTGCGGAAAACCATTCTGAACATAGAAATATCTTAGTCGAAGCAACATGGTAATCCGTAAATGCAATATCATTTCAATCATATTATAATTTAACACTTTTCTAACTCATAAAGTTGTCTAAACCGACCTCTGATACCAACTATAAGGCCCCGGCCTTAAACCTTACTTAATATTGAATTAAATGAATAATTCACATTGAGGATCTTTTCAGGTTTAGAGTTTTAGATAATTAGAACATAACTACTAAATCTCAAAAGATTACAAAGTAGACACTTCTACTATGTTTCCATATAATAAAAAAACTCTTAAAAAGAAACATGTCTAGTTCCATGTTTTATATAGCATGACTTTCCATTGATCCCATACTTGACCCTATTCCACATTAAGTACTGTGAAAAACATTTCAAAAAACTTGGGGTGAGTATAAAAAGCTCTGTAAGGGATACACAAAGAATGAAAACTGTTAGTTTATCAAAACAACAAGAAACCCATGTATAACTTTATCCAAGTAATACCTTCACCTTCATGAAGTAGTAAAAAACTTTTCACTGAATAAAATATCATTACTTACCTTTTTGTAACCAAAGGATTACCATAAAACCCATATAAAGAACACATAACATATAAAGGTAACTTGGGACATAAACATACTTAAGTGGAATAACCATACGGTCGACTTCCACACATATCACTTAATGGAATAGCCATTCGCCCAACTTCCATACATACTTAATGGAATAGCCATACGGCCGACTTCCATACCCAATGCATTGGAGGTTATAACGTAACCACCCGTCATGGTATTAACGGCACCACCCGTCATATGGTTCATCACGTAACCACCCGTCAAATGTCCAAGTACCATTATAAAATCATAAGACATAAAACAAATATAATGGAAAGAAAACATTTACACACTTTGATCACAATATATCACATAAATATATTGACATAATAAATCCATTATATAAACCATTTTCAATACCAAAATACATAAAAGAGTATATGGTATTTATTTCATTTTAAAAACATTACAGCTTGTTGAGGAAGCCAATGACCAAATAATACCCACGGCGGTGGAAAAGGTCGTTGTCACCGCGTACGTTAAAAGAAACATTCCTTTTTGTCGTTTAGTAAAACGATTCATAGAAAAAGATTCCATTTTTATAAAAGTAAAATTCAAATGGGTTTATACACCGTATAAAACAAAGTTGTGTATAAAATGAAATATGCCTCAATGAAAGGAGATTGAGACGAAGTCCCTTACCCCGGGTCCGACTTGACTCGATCGTTCTTTAACGTCCTGAATAATAAACTTGAGTTAATTTATAATTGCTTAAGAACCTTTTTCAAGTTCATTATTCCTTTTATATCACTTATTTCCATGTTATAAACATTATGTAATCATTTAAGTTAATAATGTTTGTTTTGTCGATATTTGGTTCTTAAGTTGAAAGTGGACTTCTTACAATTACATGTTGTTCGTGTGGTCAAAGGTTCTTTATATCCAGAATGAAATTACTGATATGGATATCATATATATCATATATATCCAGTATATACATGTATTTATAATATTACATAATCATTTAGATGTAAGAAATGAAATGCACCGTTCATGGAAATGGTAATCCGTACGTACGCATGAACGCTACTTTCATTTCTTTGTCATATTAATGGAATTAAAACTAAATGAGAGGTATGTATATTTTAATTCCAGAATTATATTCATCATTTAGATGTATCATTCATCATATATATCGATTATATATATGTACTTATAATAGTACATTACATTTGGGGATAAGAAATGAAATGCACCGTTCATGGAGATGGTAAGCCGTACGTACGCATGAACGCTACTTTCATTTCTATCTCATACATTAATGGAGATAAATAATAATGATATAGTGTTATATTATAATTCATGTATAACATCATATATAATAACTTTAAATCCATCCTTTATACATCCCACATATGCCATTAACGAATCAAATCACTTTGAGGGGGCGGTAGTCCGCACTTCCTTAAATGAAGATATCGCATTTACCCATAATGGAAACCATAAAGGTATGACCAAAATGAAAAATACAGAAGATTAAGAAAATCATAAACATATTATATATCATATATAAATATAGTGACATCATAATGGCCACCTTTGAAGGTGTTAGAAGAATATCAAACAATCATCGTTTCGTGAGGCAGAAATTTTCCATCCACGGAAACAGTATATTCTTTAACCATTAGACATAGGTGTGTGTAAGTGTAGATCTAATAACTCTTATAAAAACATCCTAGTATATGTAATATACTGTAGTTGTTACAAAAGAAATTAATAAAAAGAGTTTAGGGGGTTGGAGAAGCAAAATAAAACAAAAGGACTCAAGTGAAGACATTACCTTATAATCGGGTAACTCCCTTTGGTTTGAGCTCAAAGGATTCCTTGGGAAGACTTATGCCCAAATTTAGGCTTCAAGGAGTAAGAGAGGGAAGTGGAGAGACAAATTTGGCAGAGTTTGGCCGAGCTAAAGGCTTTGGGAGTGTGGGTAAGGTGGTAGAGGTGGGGGCCTTTTATAAGAGGAGAGGAGGGGCACTCTTGTAAAGTTACAAAATGTTACTTTATTTTCAAAAGAGTTTCGGATTTTAAAGGTCCCACATTGAAGTATTTCTAGTATAAGATGATGAGGGTTCTAAATCCACTCATCCAATAGGTTTTTGACATGTTTAGGTCTTAGATTTTCCTTTATCTTTCCATTTTATTTAAATCGTTAAATAATGAGGTCATCACTGTATCATCATGATGTCATAAATAATTTAATTTCTTTAATGTCTAAAAATTATAAAAAAAATATCATGATGTATGAAATCTTTTTATATTTCTAATTAATATTTATAGTCAAAAATCTGACTAGTATAACCTCATTTAAAAATTGTTTTAGTAAAACATCTCATGTTTGTGTTATTTTTACTTTAACATTAAATAAAAACATATTAATGTCATTTTCCAACCAAAGTGGCTTCATGGGGTCCCCAAGTTGACCCATGGATTGTCTTGGTCGGCCATGACACATCCAATGAGGGTAGGACATGTGTCAAGCTCATCTCATTTTATTAAAACATTATTTCTACCTTAAACTACACTAATTACCTCTAATCGCGATTAAAAACTTAATAAGTTACTATTCACCAAAAAAATTATTTTAATCCCATTGAACCACATTTTACTTCTTAATGACAACCATTTATGTCAGATTTTTGAAATTCAAAACACAGAGGTGGTAAAATTTAATTTAAACGAAAAATCAGTTTTTTAAGTACCACTTAGTGGTTTCACTATTCATCAAAAATTGAAGTTTTTCAGAAAAATACCAAAACTTCCCCCTAAGATATATTTGATATTCCGAATTCAAAAATGAATTCCATTTAACAAAATTCAAAACATATAAGTTGCATTACTTAATTTAATAATTAATTCCCGTTGTCAAAACAAATAGCGTGTTTTTATGAAACAAAAAGTATCAAAAGATTAACACCAGTTTAAGTCCAATTTCAAAGTGAAATTTATTCCAAAGATCACCATTGGATTAAATGGTAAAAATATATTCTAATTTAACTTTAAAACAAATTAAAAATATAATCTAACCATCTTAATAAATTATATTAAAAAGAGGTTTTGAATTAAAATACAACATTTTACACTATTCATTAAAAAATGAACTTTATCGGAAAAATACCAAAAAATTACACAAAGTAATATTTAATGTCCCGATTCTAAATAAGAGTTTTATTTGGTCCAATATAATGTATAAGAGTGAAAAAAACTATATTTAATGACAGTTCTCCATCAAATGTTGATAAGTGGACCTTTCATGAAAATTAGAGTATATAAGCCTAAAATTGAATTCTTTTTGTATTTTAAGCCTTTATCCTTCATTAGATAAATGTAAAAACATTTAACAAACATATATAATCATATTTTAGTTATTTCTAACCATTCCCACCAGTACAATGTCTACGTGTTAACTAACATTTAAAATAATATTATTTTATTACTAGTGTGCAACGTACGATTTCAAAGAAACTCTTTGTTGCGTATCGAGTACGCTATCGAACATAGCAACCCCTTTAAAGTAAAATTAATATTTAATTCTCAAATATTAATTAATATTAATATTTAGTATTCTTTATTTACCTGGGATGTTACAGTCACTGCGCAAGGAGAAAGTCTGGCGGGTCTCGGGGTGGTGGTTCGGAGCGGTATAAAAAGGAGGTATGAGGCTGTTAGGTTTTCACCACAAAGGGGAGACCTCCTATGCGCCACCTGAAATAGAGGTCCCCCTGGGTCTTCTATTTTTTTGTCCTTAAACAAAATTCCACCACTTTCCTTTTTTTTAATAAAAGGAAGAAGACCCCATTTTGGGGTCTTAGTCTCCCCTCCTTTTTTTAAATAAAAAGAAGAAGACCCTAAAATGGGGTCTTGGTCTCTTTTTAAAAACAGATTCTGAACAATGTTTTCCACACCCCTTAGATTAGTGGAAAATATCTTATAGTAAAATATTATATTTAATTTTATCTCTATAATGATTGGGATTAACATATAATGAAAGAAAAACTACGACTTCAATCTGATTAAATTTTTAAATGATCATAGCTTGATCATTTGAAAACTAAACGACACACGGTCGGATCCGAATGAACTGTTTTAACACCCCACACATAAATTTAATGCATCTTAATATTGTTGACTCAGAAAAATATTTCGATCCCTTTGATACCACTGTTAGGTATCGGGATGGTGCTGCGGAAGCCGGTGGGTCGGGTATTTAAAATTTTCTGCATCCCTAGAGTGACATAACTCTATAAACTCCATTGTTCTTGTCCCGGTTTGATCCGAGGATCTTGCAAGGTTTAAGCATAGCACAAAAAAACTGAACTTGTACCTATTTTGGATTTGAGGTGTTCAAGTATGCCGCAAGATTCCAGTGATTTTTTCTCAAAGAATCCAACGTCGAAGCCCTCTAGAATGTCCACACACACCTATAAAATCTTCTTGTGTGTCGTTCATCGAGATCTGGTTGCTAGCGTGGATCTTCAACGCTCACTTCGGTGCAGCGATGATCACCGTAATGGAAAAAGCTTCAATCAAAGATGTATTAACATGAAGATCTTTCTTCGCTTGAGAGTATCTCTCTCTATATTACAGGATGAGAGATAAGCTCTCAATCCCAACACATGAATAGTTACCAAGGGGAGAACCTCTCTCTCACTTATATAGAGAATTTTTAAAACACGCGGCATGGGTTCCCGGCCCCGAGGTAATAAACATATTCTATATAAGTGTTATAAATAATTATTAATGACAAATAAAATTATTCCATAAATAATATTTATAATTTATCACTTACTCATAATATATAAATAACTTACCACATAATCTTGAGTCTTTAACTCGACTCACACCTCCCACTAATATTAAACGAACCTAGGATATTAAAATCTATTCGAATAATATTAATACTTGTATTTACTATATATATCTTGTAAATACATGTTATAAAAAATTTCAATGAATTATTCTAAACTTGAATAAATAATGAATTTATTTATTCTTTGGTGATCCACAAAACATGGATTGTGCTCAGACCCTTTGGTGGGGCCCACCCAATTCTACATTCCTATTCCCAGAATAGGGAATATTTTCAACGAGTTATTGTGTGTGACCCTCTTCTCCCTTACCTCAATAACAATGAATATTATCCACCGACCTAGAGAAGGGTCTAGCAACCCATCGAGGCCCTATAGAGATAAGACAAAGTCAAAGCAACAACTTCTTTCCTACAAACATGGTCTGTGTAATATAATCTCTTCATCCTCGATATCTCAATAAAACAGAATGCACACTAGTGTCATCATTATTTATCTTTCTTTATTATATTTGTGTATTTGTACAGACAGTCTTTCCTTCCACTACCATGGAAATGGATTTAATGAAGGATCAACCATCCTAATCAACCAGGCACAAGATATATCTTCCTGATCTCATATGTGAAAAATCCTTTCTCAATCATCCAATCAATGCCATTCCATTAATGATGTAACCGATAAAAACTACCTCGCCACGACTTTGATGCCATGGTTTTCACCTTACATCAAATGTACATAATTAAATGACATCCATTGACAATGATCTCAAGTATAAAGACCATTACACATGTCTGTAGATGGGAATGACTAATGACACCTAAAACATGTGGTGTTACTATTATCCGGGTCTTTCCTCATGATCTCAACCATAAGATATCTTCATGTTCGAAATTCATGAGAAGAAATCTCAATGATTATGATCCCCCAGTAGCTGATGGTCACACATCATCTGTTTCCTTTCAGAATGATGTAACTGGACCATAGGACGTTACTTTAAGATTACATTCATGGCATCCCAGGGTTCTCATTATAGCTTGTGATCTACTATAACCCCTTGATGTGATAGGTAATCTAAGGAAATTTCCATAGACAATGTGGATGCAGAAGTATCTACACTACTATGGAAAGATAAACACATGTATTATAACCAACTGAATACATGTAGCTATAATCAAAGTACAAAACAAGTTGGGTCCGGGGTACCCAATTTCAAGAGGTATGCTGAGTAGGGATCCCATGAGATAGAATGGTTGAAAGACAAGGGACTTGTTCCATATGGTGACTCGGGAGGTGACATTTTGTGTGTGTTGTTTATGAATGATGTATGTCCATGTGTTTGGATACTTGTTTGGAATTGTAGAATCACCCCCACTGTAGTTAGTACATGGGAACATAGAATAGCTAACAGATCATTGGTTAACAATTTCTAGACAGGGATAGTATTTTTCTCAATGTAGTGGCCCTTAACATGGACATTTCATCGCTTTTGGATAGTTTCACTCAGTCAGACTTGGTAGGGTGAGATCGATCATGTTGGTGAGTTTATTTCATAAGTTGTGGTATGACTTCAAGATGATTCATATGTACTTATGTTCTAGATTATCAATTGAGCTACTAGTATCTCCAATGTTCATCGGTACTAAGTGTAATAACCCAAACTATTGTAAATATAATCCCGCAAACATTTATATTAAATGTATTATTATATAATATATTTATGGAGAACACATGCACTTGTTTGTCTTATTATTTAAATTGTAATTAAAACACAGTAATGCATCATTACCACTGATAATATAGTCATTGAAAATTTATCACATGAGTAGTATTAGTATTGTGTTTTAACAAATCCAATTGTCATAGACAAAGGAATTGATGGCCTCAACCTATAAGATTATACCATATGAATCCAATTTCTCAAATCCTATTAGGGAGAAGAAAATTCTAGGATTTTCCCTTGAAAAATCCCATGCAGATATCTAACAACTTGTGCATGAGAAAAATAGTTTAAGGGTGAAGTCCAATATCATCCAGATCACACTCCAAACCATATTTTCTGAACACCCCCACGAATCTCACCATCATGAATCTCACCCTTAGGTCATATTCTGGTGCATTAAAGGGATATTTATCAATACACTAGAAATAGGAATATAGTCACTATTTTGAATAAAATAATTAATATATTTTAATCCTATTATTGTTACGTTGTAATTGATTTTCAATGCACAAATTGTATTTTTAGTTAATATTAAAATTCAATTAATGAATTAATGGGTTTTTAAAATAAATAAAATTTTCATAAAATATTATTATCAAATAATTTTTATCAAAGATAAATTATCATATAATTCTTAGGAATTAAAATATAAATTTTATAAGGGTTTTAAAAAATGTTATTGTAAAAAAAATAATTTTTAATAAATGTAATTTTTTATTTTAAAAGAAACAATTCCCATATTTAGACAATAATATTTATAAAATTAAAATTATTTTTGGAATCATGATGTCAAAATTATCCAATGGTGAATTTTTCATAATTTTCTAAGACATTCGAAATATTGGGTATAAATTAAATACCATATAAATATACTTTCTGTTTTATGACATCAAAGTGGCCCAAAAGTGATGTAATAAGTAATATAAATAGGGTACATTACCAAATATATGTTTTTACTTCAGAATAATGTAATTTTATGAATAAATTATTTATTTTTGAAATAAAGTATGAATCCTCCATGAGTTATAACATGTTTTATGATTTTAATTTTTTTTAAGAGTGTGAATAAACTCCACTTCACCAATGGTAATATTTTAATATTTTCAGTCCTTGTCCTTATAAAATAATGTAATCTACTCCCATTTTTTCGAAACCATGGTATAAAACCATGGAATTGTTTGTTGTTTCAAATATTTTATTATGCAGAGTCCAAATCCTAAATAATAATGAATCCCCATCTTTTCCTATATGAAACCACACAATACCCCATTTATCTTCACTAAAACTCCTTGGATCATATTCAAACTATGTTATCCAATCCCTATAGTCCTCCCAATTTTCCCCCAAGCTTTTAATAATCCCCTCCAGAGCCTTTGGAGTCCCACATTCATGTAAGAGTTATTACATTTCCCCTCTTTCTTCATGTTTCCTTATTATGTTACACAATTGGTTTCCAATTCATTATGTTGGGAAATTTATTTCCATGTCCATATTACTCCCCATTTCATATATAAATGAAAACAGATAACTTTTTCTCTCATCAACCCATTTATGAATTTTTGTGTGGCGTTGTTATGTTGTGGAAATTTCCCCATGATTTTCCATTAAACAACAATTGTGCAGTGAATAACATTCCCAGTTTCTATGATTGGTATTCACCTTTATACACATATAGTAAGATTATTAGGTAATTACATGTATTTATTATACAATACTTTATCATGGAGTAAATTAGTATGATGAAGGAATCCCTATTGATAGATATATGTGGCACACTTAAGAATGGAAATGAAATTAAACTGAGGGGTGTGCCCAGAATTATATAGTGCTCCAATGCATTGGGTAATTTTTACTATCATGATACTTCATTTTAGGATAGATTTTTTACATGATTTCATTATGGGAATTTTTCCTTCTTGGGGTCTTGGTAGATTTTTCCTTAACCAACATTTATGATTCAGTTTTTTTGATGTTCCCACATTTCCCATGTTATGACTATCATTATATATCAAGCCTTATTATTCATGTTCATTTAATGATATAAAGATATTCTTATTATCTGACATAGATCACTTATTCCATGTTTATTCCCTTACTGGGATTTATAGATCACCCCTTTCTTATTTATGTCCACAGGTTGTCCGATTAAGTATTATGTTCGAAGGAGTGTTTTGAGAACAATAAAGAAGTTTTCCACAAAGCATGTTAAAGATTATTTTAATAATGTTTTTGTATCACATGTTAAAGATGTTATGGTATATAAAATATTACCTAGGAAACTAGACTTATCTATCTTTTTGGTTGTATTAAGTCTAATATTATGTAATAAATCGAGTAGTAATGTTTAATAAATAGTAGGGTTTTTATAGTCGGTATTAGAGGAAACGTTCCATTAATTTTATATTGGGATTTTGGAAATATAGAGAATGCCTTATAAAAACAAAAAATTATAGTGAAACACAACTCAATTTTGGTATGAATAGTGTATGTGGATTGTCAAAGAAAATACAACCTTGTCTGGATACTACAAGTGGTGTGGTTCTATCTCAGATGTACCTAGGAGTAACTACTTTGACAAGACATATGGGTCTGACTTGGGGTAACTTGGTACATTTCAATTGTCCTTACTATGCACCTAGATTGAAAAGGATGTGGGATATTCTTTGGAATATTCATGAGATGATTATAAATCATTTTAAGGGATAAAAAATTTCCCTTAAGTTTCAATGTTATAAAATAGATCATGGATAACATAGATTGAAGCCTAGAAATTCATATGTTAAGGAAATATATTTAATTTATAGGTACTCCCTTTAATGTATTTTTATTACTTATAATTAGTTTAATAGTTTAAAAAAGCACAAAACTAATTCTATATTTGATAAAGTAGAACTAGAATAAAAAATTTAATGTTAGTTTTATCATCCATAGTTCTACGAATTCCTTCATTTTTTTGTAGAACTATCCAAACACATCCACAATGCATGGAAGTAGATATGTTGTTGAAAATAGAAAATGGAGAAATTATTGTATCCCATGTATATAACTCCACCCCTATCAACGTTTGTGGGATGAAATTCCTAGAGAACCTTGTCATACTCCCTTTGGTGGAATTTGATGCAATTATGGGCATGGATTTCCTTTCTCTATATAGAGCCAACATAAATTTTCCACGAGAAGTAAATCAATCTCCATATCAAGAATTGATCCCCAATTCTATTCAAATTCAATTATGAGGATGCATCTTCTTTAGCACTATCATCTCAAGAAATCATATTATGTCCCTATGAGACAGAATACCTTGCTCAAATGACTGAGTATAAGGAAAGAACCATCCTATATGACATTCCTATTACGAGGGAATATACTGATGTGTTTCTTGATGAATTTTGTTGTCTTCCTCCTAGAAGAGAGGTTAAATTTTTCATTGAGCTTATACTTGGGTAATTTTCAATATCGAAGACTCCTTATAAAAGGGATATTATATAACTTCAAGAGCTGAAAATAAAACTAAAAGAGAATATGATTAAAGGTTTCATACACCCAAGTGCATCACCATGGGGTGCATCAGTTCTCTTCATTATGAAAAAGGATCGGTCAATGCACCTTTGCATTGATTATTATGATCTCAAAAAGATCACGCTAAAGGAAAAGATTTCTTTATTTCTTATTGGTGACTTGTTTAATCAGCTACATGGAGAACAATAATTCTCCATGGTGGATACTCGGCTGGGATATTACAAAGTAAGTTTGAGTAATGAATATATCCCCAATACTACTTTTCATACAAGGTGCATTCACTATGCATTCATAGTGATGCCATTTACACTCACTAATGCTCTATAAATCTCCATGTACTTGAAGAATAGAGTCTATAGATATTACCTCAATAAATTTATGCTAGTATTTATAGATTATATTATAATATACTCCAAAACCAAGGATGGTCATGATGAATATCTGAGCATTGTGCTAAAGACCTTATGAAAGGATACGCTCTATGAAATGTACAACATTTGTGAGTTCTAGTTAAAGGAAGTCTCATTCATGGGGAATATCATCACAGGAAATGAAATATTTTTGGATCCTTAAATGAAAAAAGAAATCAAATTATGGATGATTCCATAATCTGTGACAGATATCCATAGTTTCCTTCGATTCACTGGGTATTTTTACAGAAATTTGAGAAATGTCCATATATTTATAAACTCTCTTACTAGGATAATTTAGAGGAAATTCAATTTTTTAAGTAATGGAGAATGTGAAGAAAGATTCTTGGAGATGAAAATGAGGCTTATAGCTACCCCTATGTTCACACTACCCACAAGTGGGAAAATTTTCTAATTTTTAGCAATGCATTGAAGAAGGGATTGAGTTGTGTGTTGACGAAAAATATAAATATCTTTGCCTATAGTATAAGGAATATGAGAATTCATGAGAAAAAAAATCCCACACATGATCTTGAGTATTCAGTTGTGATCTTTGTGTTGAAAATATAAAGGACTTATCACTATGGGGAGAAGTGTGAGATATCCAAAAAGCATAAGAGCATCGAATATATATATTTACACCATAGGTGCTTTATTTTCACTTTCAAAGATGGTTAGGGATCAGTAGGGATTATGACTATTCAATCCACTGCCATCTTACTAAAACAAATATGGTGGTGGATGATCTATATAGAAAGGACCCAACAAATGTATCACTGATGATATTTGAAAAGTATCCAATCATAATGGATTTGAAGTGAATGGACATGGGAATCATAAATAATGGAAGATCATCAATCCATTTGAAAATTATTTCTCAACCTACTCTTTTGGAAAGGTAAAAGGAAGCACGAGGAAATTATGTGGTAATTTGTTAGAGATTGGAAACTATATGGAATGGTAAATTCCATGATTTCAATGTCAATGAATAAGGAATTGTGATATTTGGATCAATAATATGTGTTCCATAAAATTTTGAGATAAAGAGGAATCTATTGGATGATGCACATAGTTCAAATTTCATTATTCACCATTCAAACACAAATATATATCGAGATCTCTAAGAGCACTATTGGTGGGATGACATGATGAAATATATCACTGAATCTAAATCTACGTGCTAGGTGTGTCACCAATTAAAGGTTGAAGGAAGGAAGTATAAGGGGATTGTGTAAACATTAACCACAAATACATAAAAATTATAAAACATCATCACATACATTTTCACCTGACATCTAAAGAAATACATACGAAACAATGATATCTATGTTGGTTCAGATCATCTTACAAAGATCACTCACAACATTGTGATTTGAGATGATTTCTCACTGGATCGACTAATAAATATATACATCAAATAAGTGGTAAAGTCTCATGGATTACCAATACTGATTGTATCCAATAGAGATTCAAGATTCACCACCATGTTCTGGAAATGTCTCCAACATTCTCTAATCACTGAATTGAATTTTTGTATGGCCTATAATTATACAACTGATGGCCAATCTATGTATACTATTCAAACATAGAAAAACATGTCACGATCATGTTATATACACTTCATATATGGATGTGACCAATATCTAACATTGGTTGAGTTATATTACAGTAATTAATTCCACATGATCATCCAAATGACTCCCTATGAAGATGATTATGGGGAGAGGTGCAGAACACCAACATGTTGTAATGATGTTAGGGAATGAATACTTATTGGTCCATAAGTGGTTGAGGAAATTTTGGATAATTTTATGATCGTTCATTAACACATCAATGCTACTCAGAGTCGTTAGAATAATTATAATGAAAATATTCTAAGAGACCTAGTGATTGATGTTGGGGACATGGTATTACTCTTAATATCTACATGGAAGAGATTGACGAGTTTCTGTATGAAGGTAACTCTTAGTCCAAAGGGCATTGATCCTTTTGAGATCACTGACCATATCAGATAAGTGCCCTATCGACTAACACTCCCACCAAACTAATATCATGTACATGATGTGTTACATGGATCCCTCTTGAGAATGTTCACACCAAACCCCTCAAATGTACTCAGTCTAAGGGTGGTACCCTTGGAGAATGGTCATTCCTATGAAAATACATTCATAAAGATCAGATATTGTAAGGAAACAGTATTATTAAAAAATAAAATGTACCTTGTCAAAGTTTTGTGGATAAACCAATTTTTTTAGAAGAAATGTGGGAACAATTGGAGGTGAGGAATTAGAGCTACCCACATTTTTTGTGTAGGAAAAACATTCAAGGGTAAAATATCTTAAGGGGTGATTATAATGACCCAAAAAATTATAAATAAAAAACCCCTATCATTTTTTTTAAAATTTATAATATATAATAAGATTATAGAAAACACTTGAAATTATTATTTATTTTTATTTCCATTGTATTTGAAATACTATTATGTATCATTAATATTGATAATATAGAAATTGAACATGGATCATAGGTTTAGTATAAGTATTGGGTTTTAAAAAATCAAATTGTAATTGAATATGGAAGTGTTGCTTTTAACCAGAAGGACCATACACTATTAATCCCATTTATCATAGATTTCATGGAAGATATAATTTCTTGTATTTTCTCTTTACCAAGCCCAAGACGAGATCCACCAACTTATGTATGAGAGAAACCATTTATGTGAGAAGTTCAAGAACATCAATGGCATGGTCCAAATAATGTTCACATAACTACCACATGAAGAACCCACAATCGCAAACCTCGCTCTTAGGGAATATGATGGTGTATTAAAGGGAGATGTATTATAATCGTAGAAATAGGAATATATAAATTATGTATTATAAAATAGTAATTATATTTTAATATTATTATTAATAAATTGTCAATTATTTTTAAATCAAAAATTGTATTTTTGGCTAATATTCAAATACAATTAATGAATTTATGAATAAATAGATTTTTTGAAATAAATTTTTTTTAATAAAATATTATTATTAAATAATTTTTATCAAATATTTTATATCAGATAATTTTTACAAATTCAAATATAAATTTTTATAAGGGTTCAAAAAAAGGTTTATTATCAAAAACCCTTTATTATCAATAAATGTCGGTTTTTATTTTAAAAGTGAAAAATCATATATTTACAAATTTATTAAGAGAAATTAATATGATTTGTGGAATTATGGTGTTTAAATTGTATAATGGTGAGTTTTTAATAATTTTCTCTAATAGTCCAATTTTTGGGTAAAAATTAAATACAGTATAAATATAATTTTTTTATGACATCACAACGACCCAAAAGTGTAGTAATAAGTAATAAAAATATGATCCATGACATTATATATGTTTTAAATTTATGATAATGTGATTTTATGTTTATTAGATTTATTTTTTAAAGCCATTATAAATCCTTCAAGAGTTATAATATATTTCATTATTTTAAAATCATTTATTTAAGAGTGTGACTCTCCTCCACATCACCAATGATAATATTTAAATAAATTATTTCATTAGAATTATAAAATATTGTAATCCACTCCCATATGGTAGAAACAATGCGATAAAACACTAACAGCTGAAGCATGGCATACATGGAAATTACATTTGTTTTATAGAATAATTAATACATTACTCCAATTTATTCCCTAAGACCGTATTAGTTTAGAGTCTTTAGAAACATGGAATGTAATCTTCTAAATTTGTAAAATATCAAAAAAAATATCCCATAAATATCATCCACTTTTGTTATCCTACCTAAAACCTTTATTTTTATCTTGGAAAAAAGAGAACATAAAAAGGGTGAGGTCAAATTCTCTGCACAGGTAAACATGGATAAAAAAACTATATGTAAACATAAGAATATAAAAACATGAACATAATGTTTAAATATCAAAATCATGACTCATGAAAAAAATCCTGGTAGTAAATAAGGCATAGATCATAGAGGAAAATTAACCATGATAATATTACATTTTATGAAAACATTTTTATAAAACATAGACATGGATGATATAGATACCCCCAGTAAATACTTATGTATAAACAATCTTATATAAAAATGAGATTGGAAAATTATCACTTACCTTAGGTATGATTTCATATGTATGTGTCCAAAACTATTTTATAGTGGGTTTGAACATATTATAAACTAATAATAGAACCATGATAATTTTTATGATATAATATATGATTCATATACGACATTGTGTTACCTTTTTATTTATTAATTCCATGTTATAGTAATGTTTAGGGTAATAATCTTTTTTTTTATCGTACGTGTTTTCCTTGTTATTGTTGATCTTATTACATATATCATGATTTACTTACTTATATAATGTAAAACATGATTTATATATCTGAATTATTTAGAATATAAATATATATAATAGGTAGATAAATGAAATGGAATACACCGTTCATGGAGACAGTATGTCGTATGTACGCATGAAAGTTGGTTTTTTTTATTTATTGATTTGAATGGATGAAAGTAAATGATGTATATATATATATTATAATTATTAATCCATAAATTTAATGATTATTTATTATATATACTTTATAATCATTCTTGAATGGTTCACATGGAGAATTAATCTCATCACGACATGGAGTCGGTAGAGCGTACGTAAGAACGGGCGATGATATCATTCATTTATGCTTAAATAATCGGTAATTGGATAGTATATTAACTTTAAATAATAATTACCATTTTATATTCATTATTTACATCCATTATACTCATCATTATACCAATCCAAATTAATTATTATTGAATAACAAATTACACCACGATGTGGAGACAGTAAGTCGTACGTACACACTCATAGTGATATTGTTATTCATATGATATATAAAATGAGATATATGGTTATCCCATAATTATAAAAACATCTCAAAATGTATAATACACATGATTTATTAATTTATTTTGGGAACAATATATGAAGAGGAAGTATAAGAATAAAATAATTATGAAAGAGGTTATAGCACAATTACCTCCTTTTCGAGTATCTCCATTTGATTTGTAAAAAAAGTATATTTAGTATGAATTTATTCACAATTTGTAGCCTTTAGGATAATTTGATGGACATTGTGATAGAAAATGTTTTGGGGTTGGTCATGAAAAATAGAATTATAATTATTAATTTATTATAAATATTAACTAGGAAATGTTTAACTAATATATGTAGAAGTTCCCTTTTATTGGAGAGGTGAGGGGAACTTTAGGAAAGTCATTAAATATTAATTTAGTATAAAATTATTTTCGGTTTATAATGGTATAAAACTCATTTATTTAAAACCTAACACAATTATGGATTTAAATCCTCTCAATAAATAGGTTTTAGATAATTTTATTTCACAAAATCGACCATATCATTTAGCATTAACCCTTAGTTAAAAACACTAACTCTTATCATGTCTTCATACATATTTATAAAATATTGTTAATATTGTTACAATAAAATTCCAAGAGATACTAAAGTGGATCATTAATGAAATTTGTAACATTATCCAAGTAGTCTGTCCGAATCATAGATTTTTAGGACTATTATATCGTTTAATAAAATAGTGTATGTTTAAACTCATTTATGTTAATTTTGACACTATTTTGTAATTGATTTTTGCTAAATTAATAAAAATTTAATTTCATAGAACCAAAGGCACTAAATCATCCCTAGAATTTCAATGGAATCTACGAAATTTGTGGATGAAATCAAAATGTTAAATTATATTTATTTGAATATTTATAATATAATTTATTTGAATAATTCATTAATAAGGTAATCACTTCTTCATCATTGTGTCAAAAAAATTTATTTTTTTAACATCAAAAAATTATAAATAAAATACCATGGTATAGAAAATATTTTTAAATTTATAATGACAATTTATCATCTAAGATATCATTTATATAAAATTAAATACAATTATTTCTGTTAAAAGCTACATGTTTATGTTATACTTCCCTTTACTTTAAATTAATTATTATAACATGTCATTTTCACACCCAAGTGGTTATAAAATTCAAAAATTTAAGCATAATGATTTCCAATATGATTAGGACCCATGTTATTATAGTTTTATAATATTATATTTTTAATTTTTTACCCTTATTTACATGATTTAGCCTTTAACCATGGTAAATAAAAATAATTACTCAAGATTCTATTCATAATGTCAAATAATTAAAGGTACATATTTTAAAAAAATTGGTCCATATGATTAAAAAAATGGACTACATTTTTTAAAATTCTAAACATATAATTGGATGAAATTAATTTAAAATTAATTCCTGTTGTCAAAACAAGACCGCGGGTATTTAACAAGTAAAAACTATCAAAATAATGACATGTGTTTAAGTCCAATTAAAATGTGAAATTACGTCCAATGACCATAATTTTATGAAATGATAATAAAATATTCCAATTACTCTTTAAGACCAATTAAAAATACAATAGTACTATATAAATAAATTAGATGAATAGTAAATTTTGAATTAAAATGCAATATTTTTTACTATTCATTAAAATATGAATTTTATCATAAAAATACCAAAAATTCAACCAAAGTAAATTTTCATGTCAAGATTCCAAAGAAATATTTATTTTTTCAAATATAATATATAAATGTGTTAAAACTATATTTAAAATGGTATTCCATAATAAGGTGGAAAAACAACATTTTTTTAAAATACTTCTTTTATCAGAAAAATTGAATTTGTTCTTATATAATATCTAGAAAAAACATAAGATGAATGATAATTTTATATAAAATTCAAAATGTGGTTAAATGTTTTTATAATGTCTAATTTATATCCCATTAAATAATAATATTTTAATAACATATCATTGTTTTGTGAAACTCAGTATTGCATACAATGCAATCTATCGATGAAGGTCACACTAGTGTGTAGTGAAAGCCAGGTCAGTGTTACATGTACTGAAATATTCATTTATAGTTGAGTGTAAAATAATCCAATCATAGTTTTTTTACACATTGAACAAAATCTTTACTCATTGTTGCGTGTATAGTATGCCAACTTGGTGTTCCGTGTAACATACAAAATGTTGGTTTAGTGTGAAAGGAATGTTTGACTTAGTGAGTGGAAGGATATAAATGTTAATTTTAATTTATTCCAAAAATGGTCCATAAAAACTCGAGGTGTTACATTATACCCCCGTTATTATGAATTTCTCCCTCAAAATTAATCGGGGTTATACAGGTTTACCACTTGAATGTTTCATTCAAGGAATCCCACATTGTAAAAAGGAATACTAAAACTTTATTTTATAAAGGAATTTTAATAACATAATGGTTACCAAAAGATACTCATCACTCGGTTTCTACATAAGAGAACATAGGTGGGAATTGAAAACATGGATGTGGATGAAAAATTTAACCATCATGTTTTGATGGATAATGATAGAAAACAATGTTTAGATAAAGTTAACAACCACAAATCCATAAATATATTATGATATAAGGGACCATCTATTTTATTGGATTAGAAGGTAGTAAGAAAACATTTTTGTTTTTCAGGATCCTTTCCCTAAATTTGAGGAATTTTTCATGAGAATAAAAACATTCTTGATTTTGGTAAAATCTAACTAATGTTCGTTCCTTGAAAATTTTCAACTTCATCTCTTATTTAAAGAAATTAAGTTGAATTATTCATTATTTAAGTGTTAGTAGATCATGTGATAGAATGATAGATCAATCCATTTGTCTTAAAAAATAAGTTAGAATAGGTTATCAAATATGCATAAGTCCACCTATTGTGAGATAATATATTAATCTAACAATGATCAACAGGAATATAACTTATAAAATCTATAAATGGGTAACCTGACAATCAATAAAAAAAACTAAAAATAAAAAACATTAGAAAGAGGTGAACTAAAAAAACATAACAGTTGTATCCCATATCTTATTAATAATTTCTTGGTTGTCACATTCCAAACATGTCAGTACCTTAATCATATAGTCTTTTGAATCCCTATAATAACATGAATTACCATAGAACCTTAGTGAAAACATGTATTCTGTCAAATTTAACACTTTCCACACACCAAAAATACCAAAAATTCTATATTCTCAAACCAGGATATCACTTTTTCCTTTTATCAGTAATGATGTCATTAATACTATATAACGTATCATTATTTCTTTATCCCTTTATTATGTTAATATCATGTGTTTTCCAAAAATATTTCAATCACTTTTCATGGTTATCAATAGAATATACTTATTGAAATTGACTAGGGACCAATACATAGATATTCTAATATTTCATAATTCTATAAAAGATATTCTGCAACACTATTTTTGGAGTCCCATTACATAAACACTTAATCGTTCAACCACATTATTGTTATACTCAAAATCTACAATAGTGATCACAAGTGATTTTCCTATTTCATTGGCCTTAAAATATTGTTTATGTTGATAATAATCCACTACCCTTGGATTAGGGTATTGAAAATTCCCCATTCTCTTGCACATGTATCGTTGAAGTGTGGGTGGTGCATTCTATGTAGTATTTTCTCTATTCACATCATTGGAAACCATTTTACCAAAACTTTTTCACTCAACTACTCAATGACCTTCTTCTCAAAACATAAAAAATTTTCTAGTACCATTAAGATAATCTCAACCATGCTTCTTTCCACACTTTGATCATAAAGAAACATTCATCTTTTTCATAATAACATTGAGACTTTCCCTTGGACACCATATTTTGTTATTTTTCAAAACCATGAGATTGATATGTAACACCAAATTCTATTTCTACCTGGATAACACAACACGTAATTTTGTCATAGATACAAAATTCTCTAATAGGTAATTCCATTTGAGGAATTTGTTTTATGCCACTAAATAATCGATCAACATTACTTTTTGGTTGGGTGATAAATCCAGAAGCATTCCTTTCATGTCTTGCAGAAGTATACTTGTATGTACTATCATATTCATCATCCTTTTTCATAAGCTCAAGGAACTCATTTTCTACCTTTGTTTAAAGAATATGAGGAAATTACTAATTAAAAAATATGTTCTTAAACTCATCCCTTTCAATGGATTCAATTTCACCTTACTTCCTTGTATTCTTGATTAGAGTCCACCACTTTTCTGCATCGCCTTATAAATTATGAACAACCAAAAAAATTTCTTTTTTCTGAATAGTGAAGATAGAAAATTTCTTTTCAATGGTGATGATCCCTTATTTAGAAAAATTTTGATCAGAAGACCCACTGAAAGAAGGTGGATGTTCCCTCATGAATTACTCGACAAAATTTTGTTCCCTTATCTACTCATTTGGAAGTCTAGAATGATTTATATCTTCTATAAGAATATCAATAATATTTTTCATTCCATCTCTAATAACATTTGGTTGTTCAGGAGTGAAATAATTTCATTAACAAGTGCATTGATCATTAACATGGTTCCTTTAAGTGTCATCCATTTTATAAAACCCAAAAAAGAAATATGTGAGAGGAAAAATTCATTTTAGGAAAACTAAATAATCAAGTGGGATTACATTCAATATCTAACATATTAGGTTTAAACCTAGGTTATTCATGATTGTTGCCATAATTATAGGACTATAACCTATAGTTATAATTACTATTATAAAAATCCATAGACATAACATTTAAATATCTCTAGGATCCCACTATTATTTTCGCATCCTATATTCCAAAGGTTAACTAACCCTTTGCTCTGATACCAACTCTAATGAACCAAGACTGACATACATGGAAATTACATTTATATTACAGAATACATAACATATTACACAAATATACTCACAAATAATACATTACTTTAGAGTCTTTGGGAACAAGCAACAAAATCTTCTAACATGGTGAAATATCTTCAACATATCCCATAAAGTACTTCTCCTTTTATTTCCTACCAAAATCCTTACTTTATATCATGGGTAAAAGAAAATATAAAATGTGTGAGATCAAATTCATAGTAAGTGTAAACATGGATATCAAAAAACAAACCATAATCATAACAATGTAAAAACATAAAAATAATGTTTTAATATCAAAATCATGAGTCGTGAAATAAATCTTGGTATTATGTAAGGCATTGATCATAAACAACATTAACCATGATAAAATAGCATTGGTCGAAAACATGTAATTATGGAAACAAAATAAGAACATAACATGATATCAATAGTGGCCAACGCATTTCTACCATTACCATCATAGTGGGAAAAGTCCATTACTGAACCGAGTTTAATTGTCATTCCAACCATGTATTACTGAACTAGATTTACTTTCCTTTCCAACCCTGTATTACTGAACCAGATTTACATGACATTCTGATCACATATTTCTCATGAGAAAAAATTATTTACCCAATTCATTGGAGATATATATAGGTCCCACCCATCTCATAATTAAATAATTCTTACATGTTCCATAAATACATAAATAATTCATCATAGCATAACCCAATATATAAAATGGGTTTCATAAACATCATTCCATCATAACATAATCCATATAAAATATCATTACATCATTAAAAAAAATCCTAGTAGTAATAGGTATTAAAACATAAAACCATTTAAATAGTGTCATCTTAGATTTAAAATAATTTGGATAAAACATTTGAACTTAATTTATAGGAAAAGAAACCATTTTCTTCAAAAAATATTTTATATTCTCAAAATAACATGAAATTTTAAAATAAAATAAATTAGTTGAAAATAAACATGAAATCATGTAGAGCATGCTTCATGGAAATAATGCATTAAGAATATGTAAAAATCCATTCATTCCATATAAATTAAAAAACATTCTTTACATACTATTCCCATAATAGTCAAAAAATACCTCTAATGAAAAATAAATAAAGATTCCATCCATACCATACAGTAAAAGTCAAAAAATGGTTAGAAATGACTTTAAACACACATAGAAGAATAGTAAACATTTTATGAAATCATTTTTAGAAAACATAGATGTGGATGTTAAATATCACACCAGTAAATACTTATATATAAACAATCTCAAAAAAAATATTGAAAAAGTATCCATTACCTTAGGTCTGATTTATTATGTATGTGTTCAAACTTCTGTATAGTTGGTTTAAACATATTATTAACTTTTAACCAAACCATAATAATATTTATGATATCATATATGACTCACTTCTGACTTTATATTACCCGTTTATTTGACAATTCCTTGTTAAAGTAACGTTTTGGGTAATAATTGATTTATTTATAATATGTGTTTTTACTTATTATTCTTGGTCTTATTACATAGATCATGATTTAATTACTTCTAGAATGTAAAACAAGATTTATATATCATAAATACTCAGCATTGAAATATATATAATGGATAGATAAATGAAATTAAATAAACTATTCATGAAGACAATAGGGTGTGCATATAATGAACGTTGTTTCCATTTCATTATTGAATTGAATGGAATCATGTAAATGATATATATATATACAAATCCAGTGTAATTATGGTGTAATATATTTTTTTCTTATTTATTATATATAATTTATAATATTTCTTGAATGATTAATGTGAAGAATGAATCTCATCACGTCATGGAGACGGTTGGTCGTACGTATGCACTAGCCCAATCTTGAAATTATGAAGATACATTGGTTATAGGCCAAGCCCAAAAAAATTAAGGTTAATAGGTTGTATCCCAAGCCTGAAAAATAATTAGGTACATAAGTTTTATCCCATGAATAAAAATAAGTAGGTACATGGGTTTTAGCCAAATCCTAAAAGTAATAGGTTACAGATGCTATATCCCAATCCTATAGATAATATGGTACACAGGTAGTAGCCCAATGTCAAATAGAAGAGTGTACATGAGTTGTTATCCCATCCCCATTGTTGGTCCATGGGTGATTAGCCTAATCACAACATGTTATGAAGTAATTTCTTTGTATCCTTCACATAATATTTTCTACACATATGTGTATGCTACAAATTCCATGTCTTAAAACTATATTATGATTTCATGGATTATGGTCTTGATTTCCTTTTGATTTATGCCTTATAAACTACTAATTATTATTCCATGATTCATGTTAATGTTATTAAAGGTATGATCTTGTAATATTATGATCACATTCTCATAACCTTGTGATCATGTTTATGCTTATATATGGCCTTTTTTTACCCTTACCGTGCTTCTGAGATCACCACCTTTTATGTTTCCTCCCCCTTGTATGAATATAAGTTTTATGTATGTAATGTCTAAGAGGGGTTATGGTCTTATAGAACCCAGTGGGAGATAATATATCTCACTCATCTACAATTTTTTATATTTCAATGTTTCAAAAAGTATAGTCTATTATTTTTATCAAGATTCTATTTGTGTAATTCATTATGTATTCTAAAAAAATAATGTAATTTCTACGTATATTAAGACCGTGTTGTTATAGTTTGTATCAAAGGAAAGGTTCAGTCATCATTTGGAAACAATTATGAGGAAACTTATTTGCATATATAGTTATATTTAAATATATATGTTTAGGGATCTCTCTAAGGATATGTATAAGGATAAGTTAATTTTTAGGAAAATGTTATGGAATTTGGGTAAATCATAGAGTGTATAGTTTCCTACAAATAAATCCTTATCTAGATACTACAAGTGGATTTGGTTCTAGAACCTATGTACATAGGAGTAAACACTCTGAAATAGTTTGAAGAGCATGACTCAAGCATAACCTTTAAAAATACAATGGGATTACTGAACTACCGGATTGATAGTCCCATGGGATATTCTTAGTGAATTCACAAAATCATTACGAAACTTCCTGATGAATTTAAATAAATTATGAGTATAAATATCCTAAGGTAAAACTAAGGTTTCATAGATTAAATGAATATTCTTCATGATTCAGACATCCTATAAGTGATTTTTCATGATTATGAAGCATTCTACTATGATAAATGTTTCTCACACTGTGATTTATTGTGGATTTAAATGGAAGGAACCAAAAGGAATTCAGTTTATGTTGATTGTGACATACTATTTTTCATGAGTAATAAAATGGGAGGTTCATTAGAGTGATGGATTTTTTTGTCACTCCAAATCAATTTTCACATAACATGATTAAGAACAATCACCTTACCTAGCTCTAGGACTCAACAGTTAATATAAACAAGGTGTTTACTGAGAATTCGGTTAATAGAGACTGTTGAGGAAAAATATTCATTTTACGTTATGTAAATAATGTCTAAAGAATCACCTAAGGTAATGGATTAGAGGAACAAGAGGATATTTTGACTATGGAAAAGAATAACACAAAGGTGGTTACTACAAAATGAAAATGATGGGTTAAATTTACATAATGGATGGGAATATTGGCCAACCTAAGATATCATAGATGATTAATTATTTTATGTGTGTAATGAGTAGTCAATATGAAAATATATCTCATGAGTGGAAATCTCTTTAATATAATCAAAAACGTGGTTTGAGTAATAGTAATATTTCTGACGACAATGAGATTAAAGATGAATTTCGAATGGAATGAGGTATTAAGTAATTATAATAGGTAGCCTTCTTATAGATAAATGATGAATTGAAATAATAAATGTTTCTATGTATTCAGATTGAATATTTATGTCATATTAATAGTCAAATATATAAGGCTTCTCGAATTTATTTTTTTTTCAAAGGATTTAAAATAATATTTCCAATGGTTCTGATGGAGTAAAAATTTGATTCTATATAAAGGTGATGTCCATGGAAACCACATTATTAAGGGATTTAAAACACTTAATATGTTCATTATTTTATGATAATGTTGTTTTGATAAATACACGTTGGATATGAATTGTTAAATTGGATGATAATTTTTACCTCAGAACTATTAATGGAATTTTTTAAAAATTATTTGTGATATCATGTATTGAATTTAAAATAATTTGGGATTTAATGAGTATATCAAATTAATAGTGGAATAAATAAGAACTCATGTTTTCCTAAAAGGATTTATGGTTATTTAGGTAAATACAATATTCCCAAAAAAATACATGATGACAGTATTCATATATTTGTTATGTGATAAATAAGGGATACGTAATGATATATTGGGGATCACTGTAAAGATATTTTTGTGACCTTTTTTTATGTTATGGATTTTCATATTTTATGAGGGTTATATGGTTAACCATTAATGGAAAAAAAATTAGTTTGTGTGAATTTTGTTATATTAACGTATAATCTCATCACATGAATATTTTTTCATATTAGATAACTTGATCTAAAAATATTTTTTGATGGAAACCAATGATAGATATTATATATTATCATGGATCTCATGATCTTTTTTTATAGTGTGAATGAAAAATTCACCATCCATTATGGAGAAAGTGGAGAGGAAGAAATTTTTCATGACAGAACAAAGCGTTAGAATGTACTTAATAAAGTAAGTATATACTCTCTTAAAAACTAATCAGCTTTAGGAAAAAAGATCCTGAAACAAAAAATGTTACCCTAGTTCCTTAATTTCAAACTAATCAAATGGCCCCTTAGATCACTATAGGATTATTACATTGTGATTATCAACATACTCCTAAACATGTGCTCTATTACTCCAACCAATGGCCCAAAGGCTTTCAAATTTGTTTTATTTAAAGCAAGACCCCCCTTTTAAGGGAAGAAGGGGAGAAAACCCAAACTGACATCATCGACTTAGGACAAATCACAACTCAAAGGTTTAGCGAGACAGACCAAACTGAAAATATGGAGCTACCCCTCCCCAGAAATTCATCGTGAAAAATATCTCCACCAATAAAGAGATGAACATCAAGTAAGTGTCATGTGTCAAAGCATAGGACTGATCCGATGACAAATGTCATACCCTCTTGATATCCAAATCCATAAAGCTTTGCAATGAAGAATAGATAGCTCTGAAACCTCCTCTTGGGCCTGATCCACGTGGTCGAGTCTGGATGCAACACCCTACCAACAGACCTCATAAACCCATTCACCATTCTGAGAAAACAAAACTAGAAAACCCACCAAAAATCAATCATCCTATACCAACCTAGTCGACCTCCACCCCACCATCGTAGCAAAAAATCCTAGAAGACAATCCAAAGAACACGAGATCAATCCATCATCACCTAGAACTGGATGGCCAAATCCTACGCCAAGGAACCGCCACCAATGAGGGAAACTGGGTCTTCCGAAAATAGAAACGTCTCTAAGGGCATGGATCTTCTCCGATCAGAACCTCGGATGCACCATCATTAGGTTCTAGCATAAGCCTCATGATGACAAATGAGAAAGACCAGTGACATCGAACCAGAACAACCAAAACCATAAACAGAGAATAAATTAAAAACTAACACCAAATTAAATGCTTGTAAAAACCCACAGCATCTGAGACCGAGGGTCTCCCCCCTCCGAAGAACTGAGATCATGTAGAACCATAACAACCAAAACAATAACAAGAGAACAAATCAAAACTAAAACCAAATTAAATACTGGTAAAAACTCACAGCATATGAGACCGAAGGCCTCCCCCTCCGAAGCACTGAGATCATGCCCTGAGTTGCATCTGAAGATGGAAGCAAGCGCGGATCCAGTTGAGAAACCATCCCACTCCATCGCCTAGCATGCCGGACAAGCCAATAAACCCTAACCAAGAACGCTGCCACCCCAAGCCTCGTCACCGTCGAAAGAGGAAAACTAGGCCGACATCCAGAACTTATATGAGAAGTGAAGAAACGACGTCGATGGAAATCGTTCTATGCTAAGCCGATTTCCGGACTTCCACCGGGAAGCGACGCCACCGTAGAAGCAATAACCCCAACGTCGTTCTGTGCTGAGCCGACTGTCAAACATCCACCGGGATGCAACGCCATTGCACAAGATATTATGCCAATGTCATTCTGTACTGAGCCGACCATCGGACCTCCACCAAGAAGTGATGGCGAGACGAACCCTCAGCCTCCTCGAGTAGATCCCAGCCCGAAGGGGGAAGGAGGAAAAAAATCGAAAAACCCAAGCGTACGCGAGGGAGATGTAAAATTCCACTCTGAGGCCTTTGTATGATTATATTAATCTCAATCAGAACAAGATAGCCAGATTTCTATTCCATGTCCTTTTTTCACTTCCCTACTATGTTTTCTTATCTAGGAACCTAGTTATGAGTTAATTTAGATAACCATTATGGTTCTATGTTTCCATTTTTAATGTATGTTTTATTATTCGTATTTATGATGTCAGTTTATATAAATGTAACTTACAACTATTATACCTTTGATAACCTAGATAAATTTGGATATATAAATTAATTTTAAATTGGTAGTATGTCACAATATAATATTTTGTTAATAATTTTTTTGTAATTTATTTTACCTTTTTGATATTCTTCATTACACATAACACTGAAAATAGTTTTTTTTATATTAAAGAATTATGATGGGATTTTATTATACTCATAACATAGTTAATAGTTCACTTAATGGAACATAAATTTTAGAATTATTTATAGAGAAAACTGAGGTTAGTTTATGTTACCTTCAAGAATTACATTCCTTTATGTCTTGTGAAACACCCAATACCATGTTTTATCAAATAATAATATATATTTATTTACTATAATAATATATAACCTAGATATTATGATTGCAGTTATGAATAGTATTAACTAACATATAAAAATAAATTCTTTTATTAATTGGATACAAAAAAAAATAAATGAATATATAAAAAATTAATTCTAAAGGGAATATTTTTATAAAAACTACTTTTATGCTCACATATTATGTTTATACTAATAATATAAAATAATTACTATTAATGAAAGATATTAATTAAATATATATTTTATATATTCAATAACATATCTTTGACATTCATCAATTATATTTGATAAGAAAAAATAATTACAAACTTAATAGTACACATAAAAACCTATATTTTTCTACAAGGTAATTTTACTCCCTTATAATGGAGAACCCATTTTAAATTTGAATTTTGAATCATTTATAATTTTTATTTGACAAAATATACATTATTTTCAAAATTATAATATAAAATTCTAATTAATGGTTAATATTTGGTATTTTTCTATAATGTTACACTTTTTTTGTCAAAAGTGAATAATAATGAATATTAATTCTGAACTTCTTTTTCATATAATTTATTTATATTTCCAGATTTTATTTTATATTGGATTCTAAGTTCAAAAGATAAATTATTAAAAAATTCTAATTTAGGTTATCGGGGTAAATTTAAATTTTAAATTAGATATAAAGACTTAAGAAACTTTTGAATGTTTTTACATTAAAACACATCATTGGCATCCCATTTATAAAATTAAATTTAAATTATTTTCATAAATATATGGGATTGGAATTTGTAAAAAATAATTCCATATTTGAATCTATAAAATTTATAATTTCTAATGAGGTCAAAATAATAATATAAGGAAATTTATTGTATTTATTTAAAATTAATTGTAGCGATTATGGTAAAAATACGCTCTCAAATGGACAAAACCTTAAACAGAATGGCCAAAATGTCATAGACACATGTCCAAAACAAATTTTATAACCATAGTTTACCCTATCCTTGCTAGGATCATGTTGGTTCCATTATTGGATCCATATGACATGTGGAAACATGGGTGCAATTCCCTTTTAAAAAAATTATATACAACTAGAAAATATGGCTAAAGACAAGGTCCTCCAGCCACAGTTTTCCAAATCCCTGGCTATATGTATTTATACAAGGGGTATAGAAATGTTTTTATATAAAATAATTTCTATAGGATGTATTTTTGAAGGTTATAGAAATGAATTTTTGAAATTGTGGCTATAATGTTTTTTGTTCGACAACTATATCCATGGTTCTATAAAATCATTCCTATAGAGTGTTTTTGCAAGGTCTATAGCCACAGTTTGTGTTAAATTGTCAGTATATAGTGTTTTTCCTAGAACTATATCCATGGATTCAATACAATTGTGTGTATATAGTTTTACCATGGTCAAAATCATCATTTTGATTATAAATGTGTCTATGGTGTTTTTTTAAAGGGATATAGAAACAGTTTGTCTAAAACCATGGATAAAGAGTTTCTTTTTGTGATCTATATCCAGGGTTTTCCTAAACCATGGAAAAAGAGTTTTTTTATTTTTTATAGCCACAGTTCCTCAAAAATATGGATATAGGTCTCACTACCTTGCATGGGGAAAAATATTAACCCACAATAGAATGGAGTGAGGTTCAATATCCATAGTTTACATGTTATAACCTTAGTTCTTAATAATATATATAACAAAATATATAAATATATACCCAAAGGCTTTTGTTTTATAGAGGTAAGGTGGAGGTGCACATAGAGAAGGTACATGGATTGAATCCATCTTGGTGCACATTATTTTTTGGTTTATATCCAGGGTTTACATGGGAAATAACTTCGTTTTAAAACAATGGATAAAGCCCATTTCCCACGGTGGTAATCTGTGGATATAGCCCATGTGCCATGATGGAAAACTATCGAGACTATATGCAGGGTCTCTAAAACTATGGAAATAGCTCTATTTCTATGGTGTAAAACCATGGATATAGCCCAGGATATCCATTTCTAGAGATTATTTCCACTTTTTTACCCCTATAGACACATTTTTTAACAGTGACTATTACCAAAATTTATACTTATTACAAGAACACTACTCTATATCCACAATAAAAGGCACTCATTTATCCCACATATTCACAGATCTCAAGACATTTAGATCATACAATATTAACTAAAATAAGACCCCAAAACCCATCTATTAATCTTTGAATCTCCCCATTTTGAATAGATCCATCCAACAAATCCATTTGATGCAAACCAAAATAATTTAAGCAAAGAGGAGTTAACATCCATGTTCAATCTCTTTTATTATATTCTCATTCTCCTACCCCCCTAAAATAATCATATTAAATTCTCATATAATAACACTAATATCCTAAATAAAATGATATTTTATTATTCTAAGGTTCCAATTATATCTTACACACACTTTCATATAAGGGATAAAGAACATACAATTTTTATGTACATCGAAATACCGCCACAAAAAATGATGTAGTTCGTTTTACCTTTTCAACCTCTCATGGATGAGAATTATGTTAGAAACTATAGTTTAATATGATATATATATATATATATTATATTTCTGATGTATTTATGATTTTGGAAATATTATACCACACATAACTCCATGATTTTTATTTGGTCTCAATATGGTAACATTGAATGGGAAAGTATGGGCTACCACCTACTCAAAGTAATGTGATTCATTAAAACTATATATGAAATGTATTGAGGGTGGGTTTAGAAAAGAAATATGATATATATGACATATGTATCCTAATTTAATGATATTATATATATATAAATTTATGAAATTTAAGTTTCTGTTTTCAACATGATAATAAAACAAAAACATCATTTATGTGTACGTACCACATACCATCTCCATAAACAATAAATTCATTTTCAAATTAGAATATTTTATAGAATATTATAAATAATTATGTACTGAATATAATGATATATACAAAAATACTTATATTTGGTAATTAAGTAAATTATTATCAAATTAATGGTATTAATAATAATAAGCCAAGACATATAAAAAACAGTGTTGATATTAAAAGAAACATAATATTATCATGGGGTAGTTAATAAACAAGAAATATAAAGTCATAAAAAAATCATAAATATTATGAGAAATAAAAATATTGTTCTTGCATAGAATTTTATGAAACTTATATTTATTATACATGAGGATTGAATGTGTACTAATAATTTTGTGTCTTAAGGTATGGGAATTTCATCTCACATTTTATTTCTGTGGGATAAATTTATTATTCACCACTCATTTCATTAATTTGGTGTGTGTACTAAAAATTGGTGAATTATATGATTATTATATTTAAATTTCAAGGTTTATAAATTTCTATTGTATAATATTTATTTAATGGTGTTTATGTTTCAAAATATACCAAAGAGGTAAAGTAATTTGTTCACAATTAGCCTTTTTGAGGCACATGACATGTTATGAACTTATATTTTTCCATGACATATATATACTACCTTTAAAATTTTATAACATTAATCTCATTACTTGCAATATATTTTAATCTTCATATTATTTTATTCTTACCATTGTATTATGATTCAATATTACCAAAGGGGTAATAGTTTATAGCTACAATATCATCATTTATCGATAATTTTTAAGATTATCCTTCCATTAATGAAATATTATAGTAAATATCTCAATAAAACTCATTAATTGTTGTTAACCTATAGTTATTCATGTTATATCTGTGTAATTGAAGAATTTTTACTCTTTCGTACTTTAGATAACTAAGAATATGTTTTTATGAAAATAAGACTTTATTTGTAATTTAGGTCAGAAATTAGTGTTCTTTTAAAACCATGTTTTCTAAAAATGTTTTAGAACTATCCTATGATTTTTAATGGAGATTTATACCCACAGTTAATCATTTTATAAATGGATATAAAAGTAACATTCTTGTCATTTTCTGATCAAGTAGATTTTCTAAACTTTTAATGTGAAAAAGGAATGTTCTCCATGTATGAATTTACTCACCATCATAACCATAATTTCAATGAAACATACTTTATATGTTTACAATTTTATTTTCAGAGGAAAATGTTTTCCTAATATTTTAGAAAATTTATTGATTTTTTTTCAGATAATTGTTTTCATAAATGTTTTTTTAGCTAGCAAGGAATATTTTTTTCCTAATGTTTTCTTGATTTTTTAATAAATTTTCAAATAAAATGGTTTTCATAATATTTTAATGATATTTTAGAGTTTTTCTATGTATTTTTGATGATAATGAGTTTCAAATAATATTTTTAGAAAAAAATTATCTTTCAAAGAGGAAAATATAGTCTCTATAAGAAATATGTAAAATGGAATTATATAAAATTATTTATATAAAAAGAAGTTTTAAATGGTTTTATGAAAATAATTTTTGAAGAAAGACTGTTTTAGATAATAAATTTTCCTTGTGATATTTGAAAATGCTTTATCATTTAAGACAATATAATTTATTATATTTTATTCTTCACTAGAGATTCGATCCAAGAATGCCATTCATATTTTTCTTGAATGGTTGATGTTTAGATTGAATGATTGTTATGAATATTGAGTCTCTTTTGTGGGTTATATTTTTTAGAAACACACTTATTTTTACAAATTATATAAGATTAAATAATTAATAGATCTATATATTTTCTATAGTTATTGATTTTATGAAATGATTATGATTCTCATTCATTTTTCGGGTTAGGATATGATGATTATAAAACCCATCCCTTTTATAGGCTATGATATGATGTGTAACATCCAAGGTATGTAATGAATTTGAAATTTTCATATTTATTAAAATTTTTAATAAAATATTAATTTTATGGTAATGGGGATGTTATGTCTGATAGCATACTAAACATGCAACAACGAGTTTCTCTGAAATCTTACGTTGCACACAATGTTGAGTTATACCAAAAATTAATATAATAATATTTTTATTTTAAATGGTAGTTAATGCATAGCCATTGTATTGGCATGAATGAACTGAACTAAATAAAATAGGGCTTTAAATTTGTTTTAAATGACTTTAAATTTATCCAATAAATTTTAGAGGCTTTAAATAAGAATGAATCTGATTTTAATGATGAAATACTTAAACATTCATTAAAAGGTCGTTTTATTGCCATTTCATGGAGAACCCTATTTAAATATAGTATTTGTAAATTTTATATGTTATATTTGAAAAAAAATTATTCTTTAGAATTGGGACATTAAAAATTATTTTACATGAAGTTTTTGTATTTTTCTGATAAAGATCATTTTTAATAAATAGTGAAAAATATGTCATTTTAATTCAAAAATAAAATTTAATCTAATTTATTTATATAGTTAGATTTTACTTTTAATTTGTTTTAAAGTGTAATTTCATTATATTTTTACCATTTAGTCCAATATTGGTCATTTTATGTGATTTCACTTTTAAATTGGACAAAAATACTTATCAATATTTTGGTTGTTTTATTTCTTAAAAGCATGATTTTTGGTTTTTATAATGGGAATTAATTTCAAATTAATTTTAGAAACATTTTTATTTTGAATTTAGAAAAATGGATTCCATATTTGAAATTAGTAGGTCCAAATTAACGAAATAGGCACCTTTTCTTTTTAGAAATTATGAATAGTAAATTCAGTAATTTTTTATTTACCATGGATAAAGGGTAAATCTACTAAATAAGTGTAAAAATAATATTATAATAATATTAAACTACCATAACACATGTAGAAATACTATTTTATTATATTTTTCTGACCATGGTAATCCTTGGGTGGATTTTGGGACCCCATGGAGCCATTGTGTTGTCAAAATGACATTTTATGCTAATTTATTTAAAGTAAAGAAACATGTAACATAAACATGTTTTTTTACAAAAACAATTTTTTTATAAACAGTTATATAAGGGATCTCTTCAACTATAAATATTAATTATAAATATAAAATTATTTCATACATCATTTTATTTTATTTATAATTTTTAGACTTCAAATAAATAAATATATTTATGACACAATGATGATGTTGTGATTACCTTATTATGGAACTATTTAAAAAATTGAGATTATAAATATTAAAATAAATTTATTTTAATTTATTCCATACAATAGTTTTTTGGATGATTATGACTAGTTATCTTTGAATTAATGATGTTTTTTATAAATAATAAAGTTTTTATTTATTTTAAAAATGTCATGATATGAATTGTATAAAAAATGACATAAATAAGTTTTTAAAATAGTGACTATTTTATTAAATGATATAATAGTCCTAAAAATTTATGATTTATCCAAATGATTTATATAATGTTGATCATGTCATTAATTAACCACTTGAGGTTCTATTGTCATTTTATAGTATCTATGTTTACCATATAGTATGAATATACAAGAAGACATGGTAAGAGTTTAATTAGTTAACTATGTGTTAAAGATAAAAGAAACATTAATATTGTGACCTACACATGTATAAAACCTATTTTTTAGAGTTTTTTGATCAAAAATAATCTTATATTTGAAATAAATTAATTTGTTACATTTTGAAACCGAAACTCAGTTTATAATAAAATAAATCTTCAAAACATTCCTAAAGGTCACCTCCTCCCTCTTATAAAATGTAATCCACTATAACCCTTACTCACACCTCTCAATCCCCTTTTTTCTTCCAAACACAACCCAAATAAGCTCTCAGAATCCCTCACATACACCTATAATCCTTACCTTAGGAAGAAAACAATTAAAAAAAGCCTTTTATCTTTAATCAAAAGGAGTTACCAAATTTTAGGTAATGTCTTCTCTCAAGATTATTTCACTTATTTTCCCTTCTATGACCACCTAATCTCACATTATAATATTATTTTATAAAAAAATTATCTACAATATACTGGGACTCTTTTATTCTATGTTTTCTACCTACACTCACACAAACCTCCATCTAATGGATTGAGAACATATTGTTTCTGTGGATGGTGAACTAGTACCTCACAAAATAATTATTTTTCAACTATCTCATACTGCCTCTCATAGAAGACATTATGATGAAAATATATTTATATATGATATATAATATATATTTATTTTCCCTATGGTTATTTTTTTAATTCATATCTTTATGCTTTTCATTATGTGTAAATATGCTAATTTCATTTTAGGAAGTGTGGAAAACCTCCCCCTCAAAGTGATATAACTCATTCATGTCGTACATGGAATGTAAAATGTATGGAATTAATGAACATATGAAACATAAATATAATATGATATTCTACTTTAATTATAATATACCTATGTATATCTTAGTTTTCATTACTATAAATATGAAAAAGAAATGAATGTATCGTTCCTGCGTACGTACAGTTTACCGTCTCTATGAACGGTGCATTTCATTTATTATCTCCTATTGTTATAGAATATTATAAATACATATATAAGGGATATATATGATAGAAATGATATATAAATAATGAATATCAATCCGGATATAATTGACTTTTTACCTCATGGACAATTTGTAATTATAACAAGTTCAGTTTCGACTCAAGTACCCAATATCGAAAAAACAACCAATATTAACATAAATATTTTTGAAATTTGTAAAAAAATTAATAAGTATTCTAAAAATAATAATAAAATTGAAAATTTATCTGAATCAAGTAAAAATTAATTGATGTTTATTATTTAGGAAGAATAAGAAACATACGTGACGAGTCGGATGCATAGTAAGGGACTTCATCTCAATCTCCTTTCATTGAGGAATATCTGGATAATATAAACCTCATTATTTTATAAGGTGTATAATAATCCTCTTTTATTTTTAATTTCATTGAAAGGGTATAATATTTTCAAGGAATAATTTTACTAAATGACCCCAAAAAAATTAAAGAGTGTGGTGACAATAACCTCTTCGCCACCATAATCGTTATTTGGAATCTTCTATAAGCCTTAATGTTTTTAAAAGGAAGAGAGATAACTTACTCCATTTTTGGGTGTTTTGGTATTGAAAATTGTTTTTTAAATGGATTCAGTATCTCAATATCTTAAAATGATTTCTTTTTTATTGGAAGTGAAATGTTATTGGTGAAATGTTGATAGTTGAAATATTTTCTATGTTATGATTATATAATGGTACATGGAATTTTAATGGGTGGTTACGTGATAACAAATGATCGGTGGTTACATGATAAACCAAATGATGGGTGGTTCTATGATAAACCAAGGAAGGGTGGTTACGTTATAACCTCCAATGCATTGGGTATAGAAGTCAGCCGTATAGATATTCCATTTAGTGATATTTGTGGAAGTCGAAAGTATGGATATTCCATTTAAGTATGTTTTTGTCCAAAGTTACCATCATATACTTTATTTTTCTTATTATAGGATTTATAGTGATCTTCTAGTTAAAAATACTATGTAATGAGATATTATTCAGTGAAGTATATTTTCTACTTCTTAAATGAGAAAATAATAACTTTATGATAATATATTCTTCTTTTTCGTATTATCCCAAGACTAAAATTTTTATTTCTTTTTGTATCCATTACTAAAATTTTTATGATCATCCCAATTTTTTAGTATTTTTTCCTAGGGAATAATGAATAGTAGAGTTAAGGATGGTAGTAGGGAAAATTTATTCTATCAAAACATGAAATGATGTCATGTTTTCTTAAAGAGTTTTTGTTTTTTTTAAATGTGTAGAGAGTTGAAGTGTCTACTTGTAATATTCAAAATGTTAAGTTTATGTTGTGACCTATTTTCTAAATCTATAAACATGAAAAGATCCTCAATGTAAATTAATGTCAAATTATATAATTCTGTCAAGATTATGTAAACTTTATGGATGAGTCCTTATAATTGGTATCAGATTTTGGTTTAGACAACTTGATGCTTTTGGATATAATTAAATTAATATCCATTAATTAATTTATGGTATAATTTAAGTTGTATATAATTTTAAGATTACCATGTTTCTTTAACTAAGATATTTCTATGTTCAAAATCGTTTTCTGTATATGAAATCAAGAAACTATGATAATAATAAATCAAGAGGAAAACAACCTTCCTAATGGGGAACTTGAGATGGTCGAAATAGGAACTAAATAGTTTGTTATAGTGATGGAAAAGTTGACTCATGCTATAAATGGTGGTTTTGTCCATCCACAAGATCAACAAGACCAACCGTAGAGGCATATTTCGATCGTAGAGAATTTAATGAGGCATCATACTCCATCATTTTGAGGATCATCTAACCTTGGGAAAACTGAAGGTTCTATTAAATCATTGCAAAATATTTTTGATGTAATTTGTTGTTCAGACAACTAAAAGGCTGGTCTTGTTGTTTATCATTTTTATAGATAAAGATTGTAAGTGGTAGTCAAGGATTAAAAATATCAAAGGAAGTGAAGAGATCAATGCCATGGAATGGGATGAAATTAAGAAAATCATCATGGATACATATTTTATTGAGACTATTCATCTAAGGATGGAAAAGAAATTATTAGAATTAAGACAAAAGGAGGATGATTCTATGGAGTCATATGAAAAAGAATTCACTAGTTTTTCATGAAACGTCCCAAATTTTATATGGTATATTGATAGTAAGATAAATCAGTTTTACTCGGGATTAAAGCCGAAATATCAAAGAGCATTATATTATTGTGAGTTCAAAAGCAATGAAAACATGTCTAATGTTCTAAGAAGGTAGAACCAGATATTTCTAATGAACATGTATCCCACGAGACCTAACAAAAGAATTTATCAAGTTGGAAGGTAATGGGAAATAATTCATCAAAGAAGCCTAGAGGTAAGAAAACCAAATTTTAGTACATCTTTTCATCCTCAATCAGATGGGAAAACAGAACGAGTAATTCATACCTATGAGTATATGCCACATGATTGTTCACAATATTTAAGGAGAATTTGGGACCAACATCTTTTTGGTTGAGTTTTATTATAAAATAAGTTTTCATTCCTGTATAAAGATGGAAACATTTGAAGCATTACATGGAAAGCAGCGTCGAACTCCAACTTTATGTGATGAAGTGGGATAAAGGAAGTTGATGTGAACAGAATTAGTAGAAGAGATGGCAGAAAAAGTTTAGTTGTTTCAAAAGCACATGAGAACAGCTCAGAGTAGGCACAAAAGTTATGCAGATAACAAGAGGAACAATTTCTCTTTCAAGGTAGGAAATCATGTATTTATCAATGTTTATTTATGGAAAAATGTGATGCATTTTGGTAAGAAGGGAAAGTTGATTCTGAGGTTCATTAGACACTATGAAATTCTGGAGAAATTTGGATCTATTGCATATAAAATGGCTTTACATCCGTTTTTTTCATGGTACAAAATTATTTCCATGTTTTAATGTTGAGAAAGTATTTTCCAGATCCATCTCATATTTTGAGTCCATAGATTGTTCAGTTGGAGGAGAATCTGTGTTTTTTGGAACAATCAGTCTAGATTATTGACCAAAGATGGAAAGTGTTATGGAATAAGGTAATTCATTCTGTAAATGTTTTGTGAAATAACCATATGGTTGAAGAGTCAACATGGGTATCTGAAAATGCTATAAGGGATAAATACCCCCACTTATTTGATAAGTTAATAGAATTGTGGTGATGCAATTCCCAAATGGGGAGAATGATGTGAAATCCCATGTAAATAAAAAATATTTCATTATCATATTTATTAAATTTATTTAATTAAATACTAATTTTAAAATAATGTGGATGTTATTTCTGATAGAGTAATCAAAACGTAACAACAGGTTTTTCAGAAATCTTACGTTTCACACAACATTGAGGTATACTGAAAAAAAATATAATAGTATTATTATTTTAAATCATAGTAAACACATGGCCATTATATTGACAGGAATAAATATAAATAAATTATACGTGTTTACTGAATGACTTTACATTTATCCAATAAATTATATAGGCTTAAAATAATAATGAATCTAATTTTTATAATGAAATACTCTAACATTCGGTTAATGTTTTTTTACCACCTTTTCATGGAAAACCCTTTTTAAATCTTGTTTTTTCCACTTTTATATGTTCTTTATGACAAAATAAAATTCTTACAAAGAATAGGGACATCAAAATTTACTTTCTATGATATTTTGGTAGTTTTCTAATAAAGTTCATTTCATAACGAATAGTGAAAAGACTACATTTTAATTCAAAACTCCCTTTTAATATAATATATTTATATAGTAATATTTTACTTTTAATTGGTTTTAAAGTGTAATTGGATTATATTTTGGCCATTGAATCCAATTTTGGTCATTTTATGTAATTTCACTTTTAAATTGGACATAAATACAAGTCAATCTTTTATTAGTTTTTACTTCTTAAAAACAAGCGTTTTCATCTTGAAAATAAGAATTAATTTTAAATTAATTTATTAAATTTTTGGGTTTTTAATTTGGAAAAATATATTACATAATTGGAATGAATAGGTAAAAATTGTGTAAATAGTTACCTTTTATTTTTAGACATTATGAATAGTAACTTTAGTAATTATTATATTTAGCATGGTTAAAGGGTAAATATGGTAAATAATGGTAGAAAATAATATAATAATTAAATTAAACTACATTAAAATGTGTTCTAATCCTATTAGATGAGATATGTTCAACCAGGGGCAACCTTGGGTCGATTTTTGGGACCCCATGGAGGCACTTTGATGTGAAAATAACATTTTATAAGAATTAATTTAATGTAAATAAAAGTATAACATAAACATGTTTTTTTACTAAAACATTTTTATATGGGGTTATATATGTTATATACTCAACTATAAATAGTCATTTGAAAGATAAAAATATTTTTTACATCATGTTAATTTATTTATAATTTTCATACATCAAATAAAGAAATATATTTATGATATAATGATGATGTAGTGATTAACTTATTAATGAAATATTTAAATAAATGAGATTATAAATTTTAAAATAAATATTTTTTAAGAATTTTTTCCATCCACAAATTTTATGGATGCTTATGACTTGTGGTATTTTAATTAATGGTGTTTTTTTGAATGACTAAATTTGTTATTTTAAAAATTAATGATATGAATAGTATAAAAATTATCATAAAAGAGTTTTTAAAAAAAATACTATTTATTAATTGATATAATATTCCAAAAAATCTAATATTAGGCCAAATGTCTTAGATAATTTTGAAAATTTCATTAATGAACTACTTGTGGTTCGATTGGCTTTTTATAGTTAATATATTAACTATATTGTATGAATATAGAAGATGACATGCTATGATTTAAATTAGTTAAATAAGGGTTAAAGCTGAAAGATAAGGTTAAATTTTTGACCAAGACTTGTCTAAACCCTATTGGATTGGCATTTTTCAACCTAGAATCATCTTATATTTGAAATAAATAAATTTCTGACCTTTTGAAATGGAAAGTCATTTTATATTAAAATAATACTTGAAAAAATTCCAAAAGTTCCCCTCCTTCCTCTTATAAATGGGAATCACCTCTAACCCTTAATCATACCTCTCAAGCCCATTTCCTCATCCAAAATCTTCCCAAGTAAGATCCTAACATCCTACCTTACAACTAGAATCCTCTGTGGATGGCGAAGTACTTTCTCATGAAATGATGATTGTTCAATTATCTCCTACCGCCTCACATAGTAGTAATTATAATTGAAAATTAATTTTATATGGTATATATTCTATTTATATTGTCTCTATGATTCTTTTTTTATTTAAATAATAATATTATTCCTTTCATGATGTGTAAACATCATGATTTCATTTAAGTAAGTGAGGACTTCCACCCCCTCAAAGTTATATGACTCGTTCATGCCACACATGAAACATAATAAATATGGTGTTAATTAACATAAGTAACATATATAATATATGATATTATACTTGAATTATAATATACCTATATATTATATATGTTTTATTCCATTAAATATGAAAAAGAAATGAAAGTAGTGTTCATGTGTACGTACAGGTTACCGTCTCCATGAACGCTGCATTTCATTTATTATCTCCAAATGTTATGGAATATTATGAATAAATATATACCATATATATATGATATCTAAATCATGAATATCATTATAGAGATAATATACATTTTATCACATAGAAAATTTGTAATTATAACAAGTTCATTTTCAAATCTAGTACCCAATATTGAAAAAAAAACTCTGATATTATCTTAAATGATTATAAAATTTCTATAATGTGGTAATAAGTGATATAAAAGGAATTATAATTTTGGAAAAGGTTTTGAAGAAAGTATAAATTAACATAAGCTTATTATTTAGAAATAATAAGGAACATAGGTGACGAGTTGGATGCATGGTGAGGGACTTCGTCTCAATATCCTTTCATTGAGGCATATCTTGATAATATACAACTCCTTCTTGTATAAATTTTTTAATAAACACATTTTACTTTTAATTTCATTTAAAGGGAATATTTTTTTCTAAAAAACATTTTACTAAATGAAAAAAGTAATTTTTTTAACGTATGTTGCGATAAAGACCCATGAACCACCATAATAGTTATTTGGATTCCTCTATAAGCCTTAATGTTTTTAAAAGGATGAAAATCCATCATTCCCTTTTTGGGTGTTTTGGTTTTGAAAATTATTTTTGAAATGGATTGAGTATTTAAATTTCTTGAAATGATTTATTGTGATTGCTAATGAAATGTTATTAGCGAAATATTGATATTTTTAATATTTTACGTGTTATGATTATATAATGGTTCTTAGAAATTTGAAAGGTGGTTACGTGATAAACCAATGAAGGGAGGTTACGTGGTAAACCAAATTATGTGTGGTTCCATGATAAACAAAGGACATGTGGTTATGTTATAACCTCCATTGCATTGGGTATGTAAGTTGGTTTCATGATTCTTCCATTTAGTGATATGTGAAGAAGTTGACCATAAGGTTATTCCATTTAAGTATGTTTATGTCCCAACTAACCTTTATATTATTTATGTATATTTTTATAGGATTTATGGTAATCCTATGGGTAAAAAAGGGTATATAATTAGCTTATATTCATAGAATTATATTTACTACTTCTTAAAGGTGAAAAGTATTATTTTATGATAAATTATTCATTGTTTTCATGATATCCCATGAATAACAGTTTTCATTCAGTATGTATCCCATAATGACCATTTATGATCATACCATATTTTCAAATGTTTTTAAGTGGACATAATGAATAATATAGTCATGTATGGGATCAGGGAAAAGATATAATATTAAATAATGAAATGATGTCATGTTTCTTTTTGAATATTTTATGTTTTATAAAAAAATGGGAAGTGATTAGTAGTGTATATTTGTAATATTCAAGATGTTATTTATATTTTATGACCTAATTATCTAATTCTATACACCTAAAAATATCCTTGATGTTAATTATAGTCAAATTATTGACTTATCTAAAGATTAATTAATTTTTATGGTTGAGGCCTTATATGATACATATTTTATTATCCCATTGAACAAATACGTTTGAATTAATTATGAAGTTGGTGGGACTAATATATCCCTCAAATTCATGGGGTAATTATTAATGTTATATGAGCTCAAAGTGTACATATTTTTTCTCTTATGGCCGAAACCAAGAAGGTACATGAGATGTAGAAAATTCCTCAAAGTATGAATGTACATGGGTTGTAGCCCAAGACATAAAACAAGAAGGTACACTGGTTGTAGTCGAAGCCTAAAAATATTCCAACACACAATTTTTAGCCCAAACAAAAAAATAATCAGGTACCTAGGATGTAGCCCAGACCTAAAAGTATGAGCGTGTACAAGTTATATCCCTATCCTAAAGATAGGAGGGTACAAAGGTTGTTGACCAAGAATGAAAATAAGAATGTACACCGGTTATTATCCCAAGCATAAAGTAGGACCATGGATGATTATCCAAATCATAACATTCTATGATGTTCTTGGTAGGTATCCTTGAGATATTATATTTCAATGATTATGTGTATAACACATATTCCATGTCTTTCTCCTATGAAATTCATTCAAGGATTATGCTCTTGATTTACATATGATTAATTCCATATAAAATACGAATCTTTATGACATGATTCATGATTATGATGTTTTGGGTATGTATTGGAGGGGTTCAAGTCTTGGATAAACTATTTGGATATAATGTAGCTCACTCAGATACTAGTTTTTACATTTCCATGTTTCCAAAGGAACTAAAATTAATCAATATTTGGGTGTCTGTTTATGTAATGTGATAAGTATTATGTAAAAATGATTCAATTTCTACATACGTTAAGATGGGTTTGTTATAATTGGTATCATAGGAAAGGATTAGATATCCTTTAAAATCTAAGACTTGAGATCTTTAGTGAGATATATAATTATATTTCTAAGAATATGTTTAGGCATGTCTTTAAGAATAATTATAAGGATGAGTTAATGTTTAGGTATATTTCATGGGATTTTTTTGAAAGATAGAGTTAGTAGTACTATATAAATACATCCATGTATGGATACTATAAGTGGATGTGATTCTGGAAGAGATGTACTAAGTAGTAACAACATTGACAAGGTGCGTCGAGCCTGACTTGAGCATAACCTGGTATACAAAAATGGCCCTATTGAATACCTGGTTCGACACACTTAGTGGATATTATATGTTAATTAAAATACTATTTAAGAACCATAATGATGGGTTTAAATAAATATATTACTATGAATAAACTTTGATAAACCTATTTTAACATAGATTAATGGAATAAGTTTCACGATTATGTCATCTTATATGTTTTTTTTCATTATTATGCGGTTTTACTCTGTAATAAATGTTTCTAGAACTATGATATATCATTGTATTAAATTATGGGAACCAAAAGGTATTTGGTAAACATTAAATGTGATATAAAATTTAGTGATGAGTAGTAAAATTGGAGAATCATTAGAGCAAAGGATGTTGTGATAATGCCTAATTAGTTTTCATGGAACATGATTAACAATGTGTACCATAACCAACTTTGGGACTCATTGGGGAAGGTTAGTATGGATTTCTCTAAGAGTTTGGGTAAAAAAGACCATGGAGATATGATGATTCAGTTTCCTTCGTGTCAATAATAAGGAATCAATCTCTAAGTGAATGTTTTAAAAGAATAAGAGGAGGTTTTGATTGTGGAAAAGAAGGACACAAATAAACTAACTGAATAAGTAAGACAAAAGGGTCAGGTAACACAATCGATGGTAATATCAACCTCCCTAATAAATCATCTAAAATTAAATGATTTTTGTGTGTAATTAATGGTCATTGTGAAAATCGATGTCCTTAATGGGATGCTCCCAATGATTGTTGAAAAGGTGGTATGAGTAATGGTTATATTGACGATGAAGATAAGACTATAAATGAAATGTTAAAGGAAAGAGGTATTAATAAATAGGATGAGGTATCATTCTTATGGATTGAGGATAATGTGGAAATATTGATATTTTCATATATTTGGATTCAAAATTTATGTTATATGAAAAGTGAAATATATAAGGATTGTTCATTTTATTTATTCCCCTAATGATTTAAAAGAAGTAATTTAATTGTTTTGATAGAAAAAAAATTGACTTAATGGAATGATTATGTCCATGGAAATCACATGATTAAGATAAAGGAAACTATTAATATGTTTCTTATGTAATAATAACATTGTTTGGGTAATGATGTGATGGATATGAATATGTAAATTGGATGATACTTTTTACGTCATAACTAATAATAGATTTGATGAAAATGTAGTTTTTTTCTTTCATAGAATGAGTTTAAAACATTTTTGGATATATGGAATATAACCAATAAATATTAGAAAAAGGAATCATGCATGTTTTCCAAATGAATTTATGGTAATTAATTTTATTACGGTGTTTTAAAATTATAAATGAAAAAGGTAATCATATGTCTGTTATGTGATGAATAAGAGATAATTTATGATACATGGGGGATCAATGCTAATGTGACTTTCTGACCATCTTTATATATTTTTGGTTTTTTATCTTTTAAAATAATTATAAGGTTAACAATTAAAGGAATATTTATATTAAACATCACGTGAAGATTGTGAGATTAAATAATTATCTTAACACATGAGGATCTATGAATATTGGATCACCTATCAATATAAATTTGTGTTGATAGTAACTAGTGAAAGATGATATGTCTTATCATGGATACCATGATCTGTTAGTGTTATGGGAATGAAATATTAGCACACCATTTTAGAGAAATTGGTGTGGTGGAAATCTATCATGGCAGCACAATGGGTGATATTGTATTGAATAAATTTAATATATATTCATATTAAAATTATTCATATTTAGGAAAAATGATATTGAAAGAAATAAAGTTATCCTTGTACCTTCATTTTTGATGAATCAAATGTCGCCTTAGATTGTCACAAATTTAAGATGTTTTGATTTACAACCTTCTCCTAAAATAGTGTTCTGGTACTCTCTATCATAAATTTATAGTTATATTTCTCTTTAATGTCATTGTCTTCAGTACCCAACTATTTTCTCCTATGTGGGAAACTAGTTATGAGTTACTTTAGCTTACCGTTGTGGCACTGACATTCCATTTTTAATGGAAGTCATAATATTAATTTTTAGGATGTGGCTTTCTATGAAAGGAACATACTATTAGTAAACCATTGATAACATAAGTGAATTCAGAGAAATAAATTAAATTTAAGGGGGGTAGAATGTAACATCCCGCGATTTTGGGAATTATTTTTTTTCAAATTTATTTAATATTTTTAATATTTAGAATTTCAAAGAACACTGAAAATAGTTTTTTATATTAAAGAACTAAATTTTGATTTCATTATACCCAAAACAAAGTTAATATTCTACTGTACACAACATAAATTTTATCTTTATCTTCACATAACACCGAGGTTATCTTACATTATTTGCAAGACTGACTTTCCTGAATGGAATGTGTAACATGCAAGAATGAGTTTTACCAAACGTTAATATATATATTTTTATATAATAATATATAAACTATCCCGTAAGATTTATGTTATGAATAAGATTAAGTAATATATGAAAATACCTTGTTTACTACATCAGTTACAAATAAAAAACAAATGAATATAAAAAAATTAAATATAAAGGGAATGTTTTTATAAAAACTACTGTTATGCTCATATATAGATTTTAGCAAAATAAATTAAATTAATTACTATTGTGAATGTTACTAATTTAATATATATTTTATATATTCATTAAATTTCTTTTACATTCATTGATTATATCCGATAGGCATAAAAAAGGAACAAACCAAATATTACACATAAAACCCTATATTTTTATGAAAAATGATTTTATTTCCTTTTATTGGAGAACCCGTTTTAAATATGATTTTTGAAACTTTTATGATTTTTATTTGACAAAATAAAAAACTTTTTTTATATATTAAAATGAAAATATTAATAGGGTCAATTTCTGGTATTTTTCTATGAAGTTTCATTTTGTGAAGGATAGTAAAACATGATAAATTTTAATTCAAAACCGCTTTTTTGTATTTTAATTATAATTTTAAATTATATTTTATATTAGTTTTAAATTTTAATTATATCAATTATCTATAAATTAATTCAATTAATGTAATTGGGATCAATTTAACTTTGAAATTAGATATAAAAACATAACAAACATTTGAACGTTTTTACATTAAAACACTACATTGGTGTCCCATTTGTAGCATTAAATTTAAATAAGATCCCAATTTCCCAACCTTCATCCTAGAATCCACCATTTAGAATAAATCAATCCAATTAAGCATTTCATTCAATCCAAAAGGAGTTACCCAAAGAAGAGGTAACATACTTATTCAGGGTTTTTTATTTTATTTTCATTCTCCCCCATTCAAATATTTTTATTATATTCTCATAGGAAAACAATAGTATCCTAAATAAAATTATATTTTGTTATTATAAGGGTTCTACCATATGATACACACACATCCATCCAATGAGTAATGAACTTACTATTGTTATTTACGGTGAACTAGTTCTTTAAAAAAATAATGTTGCATATTTTACCTTTTCCACCTTTTATAGGTTGGAATTATGATGGGAACTCTGGTTCTATATGATATATCTGTGTGTGTGTGTGTGTGTGATATTTTTTTTATGATTCGGGAAATTTTTCCCAACACATACCAGCATGTTTTCCATTTGGTGTTAATATTATAATTTTGTTTTGGGAAATGTGGACTACATCCTCCTCAAAGTGTTGTGATTCATTCACAATATATTGTAATAAATTAAGGTTGAGTTTAGTAAAATTATATGATATATATGAAATAATTATTCAAATTTAATGATATTATATATATATATATACATATCATTTATTATCTATCATTCAATATGACAATAAAATTGAAACATCGTTCATGTGTACGTACAACATAACGTCTCCATGAATGATGTAATCCTTTTCATATTTCTATATTTTTTAGATTATTATAAATTCACATATACTAAATAAATATTATATTTATATAAATTTTTACATTATGGGAATAATTAATTGATTATAAATGTATGAGAACCAATAATAACAAGCCAAACTATGTACAAAAAACAATGTAGATATTACCTGAAACATTACCATTGAGTAGTTAATAAATTGGTAATATAAAGTCATAAAAAATCATATATGGTATAATATACAATAATATGGTTCTATGGTATGTTTTGGTTAAAATTATACATATAATAAAGGTGTTTTAAATGTGTTTGTAGAAATCGATGACTTAAGGTATGGGAATTAAATCTCACTTTTTATTTCATTGAGATACATGTCTTATTCACCACTCATTTCATGTATGTGTTGTGTTTAATGAAAATTATTAAATTATATGAAAATAATTATTAAACATAGAGATATTTACATATCTATTTTATTAAATTTATTTAATGGGTTATGTGATTCAAAAGTAACCAATTCGGTAAATCAATTTTTTCTCAATTTTCCATCATTGAGACACATTCCATGTTTGGAACCTATATATTCTTCTAAGGCATATATACATCCATTGAAAACTTATAACCTGAATCTACACATTTTCATGATATATCAAGCATCATGTAATTTAATTCATTCCATTGTTTTATTATTCAATGCTACCAAAGTGGTAACAATTTAATACTACAATTTCACTATTTATCAAGATTATTTATAATTATTCTTTCATTGATGTAATATTATAGTCCATAACCCATGAAATATCATGAATGTTTGTCACCACATAGTTATTCATGTAATAAACAACTTATGGTACCATTCTCCCACTCTATGGTAATTCTTATAATTAATAATATATTTTTATAAAAATCAGATTTTATTTCTCCTTTTATTCATAAATATGTGTTCTTTCATAAATATGTTTTCTAAAGATGTGTTCAAAAATTTATTAACATTATCATATTATATTTAATGTAATTATTTTCAACATTTTATAACTTTTAAATTTTTTTATGTAATCTTCGTGTCATTTCTTGATCATTTCACTTTTATAATATCTTAATGTGAACAAGAATGTTCAGAATTTACGGACTTACTCGTTGTCATAACCTTCATTTTGATGAAGCTTAATTTGTTTGATTATAAGGATATTTTTAAAAGATAATTTTTTTTGAAATATTTCATAAAATTTATTGAACTTAATTTTATTCTCAAATATCATTTGGTTCAGAAATGTTTCATGATTTATGATTTCAAGGAAAAAAGATTTTAAAATATTTTCACGATTTTTAATACGTATTCAAAGAAAATAATTTTTAAAATGTTTTACATATATTATATAGATTCTAAAAGTTTTATGAATAAAAATGTTTTAAAATTATTTTTTAATAGTGGAAAATATAATTTCCTTAAAAAATATTTACAATATAATTATATACCTTTCCGTATAAGAAAATGAATTTTTAAATGGTTTTATGAAAATGATTTTCAACGAAAGGATGTTTTCTTTAAGGAATTTTAATTTTTATATTTAAATATCCTTCTCCATTTATGATTACATACGTCATTATATCTTATGGTTCACTATGTATATGATCCATGAATACCATTAATATTCTACATGGATGTTTGACATTTTGACATAATGATGTTTATGATACCCATTTCTATTCTCTGATTTATTTTCTATCTAAAAATTATTCCTTTTACCAGTTATGATGGATTAAATGATTATGTGACCTATATCATTTCCATAGGTAGTGATATGATAAAATTTTCATGATGCCCATTTAATTTCATGGGTTATTATTTGATGTTTTTGAAAACTGTCTCTTTTTATAGTCCATGATATGATGCATGTTTCATTTTTTTTGTGACATGTGTATGTATGATTTCATTATGAAATATGTGGTACCTATACATCCCTCAAATTTATTGAGTAATTATAAATTGTATATGATCTAAAATAATTAAATAGTTGTATCCCAATATGGAAAACAAGATGGTATACTGGATGTGTACCATGCCTGAAAATATGTAGGTACAGGGGTTGTATCCCAATACCTAAAACAGTATTTTTAACATGTTGTAGCAAAATAATAAAAATAACAATGTACATAGGTTGTTTCCCATGCCTGAAAATAAATAGGTACCTAGGTTTTAGTCCAAAAATGAATGTAATAGGGTATAGAGTATGTAGCGCAAGCCCTAAAATAGGATGGTATATATGTTGTAGCCCAAACCCCAAAATAAGAGAATTCACGGGTTATTATCCAATAATTTAAATAGGTCCATGTATAATTATCGCAATCATAATATGTTATAATGTTGTTGGTATATATCCTTGATATTATATTTTTATGCTTATGTGTATGCTACATATTCCATCTCTAAATCCTATATTAAGTGTTCACGGCATATTCTCTTGGCTTCCTTATGATATTTTCCTTATGAAATAGTAACATTTATTCCATGATTCATGTTTATGTTATGATACCTATGATATAGTAATGTTATGATCATGTTCTCATACCCTTATTCTCATTTTTTGCTTATGTATCTCCCTTGTTTACTCTTATGTGGTATCTAAGTTTATCACTTTTTATGTTTCTTCCCTGAGTGAATGAAGATATATTTTATGATTGGTATTTCTAAGATGGGTGATGGTCTTGGAGAAACCAATTTGCGATAATTTAGATCACTCATGTACCAATGTTTACATTTCTATGTTTCTGAAGGTAGTAAACTAAAATAGTATTTGGTTGTATATTTTTGATATGTTTTAAGTATTCTAAAAAATTTATTTAATGTATATGTATGTTAAGACTGGGTTTTTATTGTTGGAATCAATATAATCTATTAGTCATCTTGTATGTAGGAGTTAATGTTTAGAACATTTTCATGAATTCTTTTAAAGGGTAGAGTGAGTAGCTTACAAGAAATACATCCATGTATGGATACTATAGGGGGAAGTGTCTCTTGTACATATCTACCAATGAGTAAAAACTCTAAAAAGATACATTGGGCCTGACTCGAGTGTAACCTTGTACATGCCAAAATTCCCACTACACACATGGTTTAACACTCCTGGGGGATATTATATGGGAATTTAGAAACTACCTATGAACCATCATGAATGATTTAAACAAAATATTACTATGAGTATACTATGATAAAAATAATGTGAAATAGATTAATGAAATATGTTTAATGATTTAGACATCCTATAAGTGAATTTTCATGATTATGATGTTTTCCACTATGATAAATGTTTCTCAGACTATGATTTTTTATTGTATTTCATAGTGGGAACCAAAAGGACTTTGGATAAAATTGAATATGATAGAAAATATACTAATGAGTAGTAAAATTGGTGGACATTGGAGAGAAGGATGTTGTGATCAGCCTTATTATTTTAAATGGAAAATGATGAACAATGTGTAACTTAACCAACTCTAAGACTCACTAGGGATGATAGTGAAGGAGTTCCCTAAGAGTTTTGGTAATGGAGACCATAGAGGAAGGATGTTTCAATTTCCTTTATGTCAAGAATGTCAAACGAATCACCAAAGTGAATGTATTAGAGGAATAATAATATTTTTATTATTATGGTATTTAAGGATTTAAATCAAATAACTAAAAAGTAAATATAACGGGGCTTAGTTAACTCAATGGATGAAAATATTGGCCTCTGTAAGACATCATTGAAGTATAAATATTTTATTTGTGTAATGAATGTAAATTATGAAATTATATGTCCTAAGTGGAAATCCCTTGAATAGAATATGAATGGAGGTGTGAGTAATGGTTATATAACTGATGATGATGGGGCTACAGATGAAATTTTAACGAAAATATGTATTAAGAAATAGGATGAGTAATCCTTATTATAGATTAGGGATGAAGTAGAATGATCTTTTTTTATGAATTTCGATTCAAAATTTATATTATACGAATATTGAAATGTTTATATATTGTTCATTTTATTTTTTTTCAAATGATTTACAAGAATATGTTTAATGGTTATGATGGACTATAAAAGTGATTTATGGTCAAGGTTATGTCCATGGAAATCACATGATTATGGGAATGATAACCCCTTATATGTTACTTATATTAATATAATGTTGTTTGTGTAAAGATTTTTTGTATATGAATATGTAAATTGAATGTAACTATTAACCTAAAAAATGAGAGAGGTTTTATTGAAAAAATAGTTGTGATATCATGGATGGTGTTTAAAACATTTTCAAATTTATGGAATATATCAAATAAACATTGGAATAAAGAAGAATTCCTATATTCCAAATGGATTTATGGTAATTAAGATTATTACAATGTTTCAAAAGAAGGCATGATGAAGGTATACACATTTTTTGTATGTGACAAATAAGAGATACATTATGATATATGGGGGATCAATGTTAAGATGATTTTCTGACCTTCTTTTTGACGTATTGGATTTCATCTTTCGGAAGGGTTATAATATTAACAATTTATGGAATGTTTATGTTCAACATTGGATAAAGTTTGTGAGACTAAATTATTATTTCACCAGATGAAGACTTTTTCGTATTTGTTAACCAATTAAAACAAATTTGTGTAGATGATATCTAATTATAGATGTGATTTCTTACAATAGATCTCGTGATAAGTTAGTGTTTCATTAATGAAATATTCACATTCCTTTTTTACAAAAATAGGGGAGGTGGAAATTGATTATGACAAAATAAAGTGTGATACTGTACTGAATAATGTAAGTATATATTCTCATTAAAACTATTAAACTATAGGAAAATTGATATTGAAACCGAAAATATTATCTTATTACCGTCATTTTCAATGAATCAAATAGAACCTTAGATCATCACGGATTTATGGCTTTGTGATTGTTAACATTTTATTATACATGTTCTCTATTAAATTATATCGAAATTTAACGGTTATTATTCTCTTAAAAATTTATTTCATCACTTCCTAAATATTTTCTCCATTGTGGGAAACTAGTTATGAGTTACTTTAGGTGACTGCTATGGTTTTGTATTTCCCTTTTTAGTGATGTTTTAGTGTCCATTTTTATGATTTGAGTTTTTATAAAAAAAGAACACCCAAGTATTAAACCATAGATATCCCTGGTGAATTTTGAATGATAAAATCATTTCATGGTTGGTATAATTTAACATCCAAAGTTTTTATAAATTATTTTTTATACATAATTAAATGTTATTTATATTTAACATTTCACATAAAACTAAAAACAATTTTTATATATTAAAGAATTCTGTTTTTGCTGTATTAAAACCAACACCAAGTTAATCATGCACTAAAAACAACATAAATTTTATATTTCTCTAATAGAACATTGAGGTTAGATTACATTACATGCATGACTGACTTTCCTTGATGGCTTTCATAACTCATAAGACCATGTTTTAAATAACAATAATGTAGTTTTATTTAATATAATAAGATATAACCTATACATTGAGTTTCATTTATGTATAAGATTAACCAACTAATTAAAATACATGGCTGAATTCATTGGTTACAAATTAATCTGAAATTTAAATAAAATTAAATTGAATATAAATGAAATGCATTTATAAAAAACACTATTACCATCACAAAAGAATTTTATCCTAAAAAATAAAATAAAATTATATTGGTGAATGATATTAATAAAATATATATCTTATATATTCAATTAAATATATTTTCATTTATTGAACATATTTTATTGTCATATGATAGGAACTAACCCAACATAACACACTAAATCATACATTTTTCTAAAATGTAATTTGACCACCATTTTATGAAGAACACATTATAAATCAGATTTTTTAAAATTTTAAAATTTTTATTTAAAAATATAAACTTAAATATTGAAATAGTGATAAAAATATTTGATATGGGTTATTTTTGGTTTTTTCCTTTGAAGTTTCTTTTTTTGATGAATAGTTAATAATACAGAATTTTAAACTTAAACATAATTTTCATCTAATTTTTTTATAAGGTTAAATTAATATCTTAGTAGTATTAAAGTTAAACTTTATAAACAAGACATAAATAATTATAATTTATGTAATTAGGATCAATTTAATTTTTAAATTATATATTAAAACATTACAAACATTTGAACATTTTTACACTAAAATCCCCCATTGGTGTCCCGTCCGTGATGTTAAATCTAAACTAATTTCAACAAGTTCTATGATTAAAATTTAGAAATATATATTCCATATTTGGAATAATAATAATTAATATTTTCTAATTTTTCCATGATATTTTTGACCAAAATATTAGTCAATGTAATTAAAATTAAGTATAGCGATGAAGGTAAATCTAAGCTTTACAAGGGACTAAATATTAATCTCAATAAACAAAATACCAATAAACTTGTCCAATATCAATTCTATGGACATATGTTGACAATATTATCCCTTGGATAATCTTTGATCCCTTATCAGAGCCACATGACATGGTAATTATGTGGTCGGAATTCCCTTTCCAAAAATATACAAGAATGCCACTCCTCATATTCAATAAAAAGGCACTCACGCCTCCAACTTATTTAAAAATATTAAGACATTTGGAACACCCATAATAATTTAAAATAATTACAAGAAATACATTCATTCCTCATGGAATAGTCCCATTTGGTTCAAATATAGCTAAGGACATCCTTTGGTGAAAACCAAAAGTAGTTACCTAAATAATAGGTAACATCTTTCTTCAAGATCCTTTATTTTATTTTCTTTCTCCCCCTAAAATATTATTATTAAATTATCATAAAATAAAACTAGTATAATAAATATAGTTATATGTATTTATTTTATGGTTTCTATTTTTTCATACACACAATTTCATCTAATGGCTGAAAATCATACCATTCTTCTATATGACAAACCACCACCACACAGAAAGATGTAGTCGATTTTACATATACCACCTATAATGGTTGTGAATTATGATGGAAATGATGTTTTTATATGATATATATATATATATAAATTTTATTTCTGATTTATATATGAATCTATAATTATCACATTAAATATACATCCATTAATTCTATTTTGTGTAAATATGATAATTTCATTTAGGGAAGCGTGTACTACCACCTCCTCAATGCGATGTGATTCATTCACACTAAAAATTGAATGTATTATGGATGGTTTTAGTAATCATATAAAATATATATGTAATAATTAATATACTATATTTATATTATATATATATCGTTTAAATTCATTCGATCGACACGATAACAAAATAGAAAACAATATTCTTGCGTACGTTTGGGCTACCATCTCCTTGAATATTGTACTCAAGTTCATATTTATATATTCTATATATTTATATAAATTAATATATATTGAATATATATAATATTTATATCATTCATTACACACTGGAAATAAATAAATCACTAAAAAATTTATATGATCAAGAATGAAATGCCAAAACATATAAGAAAAACACTGGACATATTACCCGAAACATATTATTATCATGGACTTGTTAATAAACTGGTAATATAAATTCATAAACAAATCATATATGGTGTGAGATATAATAATACGTTCTTTGGTATAATTATTATAATTTTACAATAATTATATTGGATGTTTTAACAAGTATGAAGAATTTTAGGACATAAGTAATGGGAATTTCATATCTTTTTTTATTTATGTGAGATACATGTCGTATTCACCACTAATTACTTTTTTGGGTTGTGTATACTGCTGATTGAAGTATTAAAAGATAAATATACTAAATTTTATTTGAATTTACATATCTATTTTATTAAAATTATTTCATGGGGTTTATGTTTACTACTATACGATATTGGTAAAGTAATTTTGTCTCAATTTTCATTCTTATACACCTATATTGTTTTATAAGGTGCATATAATACCATTCATATTTTTAAAACTTGAATCTCTATATTTAAATTATATTTATTGATTCATTTAATGTTATAATTTCTGTAATAGTATGATTTAACATTTCCAAAGTTGTAACAATATATAGTTACAATCTCATCATTTGTCAAGATTGATCATGATTGTGCTTCCATTGTTGAAATATTATGATCCATCTATAAATAACTCCCATGAAGTTTTTTACCCATATTTTATTCCTGAAATATCAATGTAATGTTATAATTTTTAAACTCATTGTTACGTAATACAATTCATAAAATATTTTTATGAAAATTTGACATTATTGATCCTTTTAGTTAGAAATATTTGTTATTTCAACATTATGTTTTCTAAAAATGTTTTCACAAGTTTTTTACTATTATCTTAGTAATTTTAAAAGAATTTTTCACCCATGATTAAACAGTATAAAAAAATTAAAAATTAATATTCTTTTCATTTTTTGATCATGTAACTTTTTTAAACATTTAAGGTTAAAAGGGAATATTCGGCATGTACAGACTTACCCGCAATCATGACCTTCATTTCTACAATGTTTTTTTATGATTACAATTTTATTTCTAGAAGGAAATTTTTTAAAAATATATTTGATAATTTATTTAATTTAAAGTGGGTTTTAAGAAAAATATTTTTCAAAATGTTTTACATTTTAAGAACTCAAAGAAAATGGTTTTCAAAATGTCATCAAGATTATTTTATAAGTTTTCACGGAAAATTGTTTTCAAATTATTTTTTTGATTTATAATAAGATTTACATTTTTTGAAGAGAATTTTTTTCAAAATAAATTATATGTTAATTTTATTTTTCAATTTGGATATTATATTTTCCTCAATAAATTTTTAACATGAAATTATATAGATTCCTTTAAAGGAAATGTATTTTTTAAATGTTTTTATCAAAAAGATTTTCAAATAATAAAATTTTTTTTAGGAAATGTTTCTTATGATATTTTGAAATATATAAACATTTAATAGGACATGATTTTTTATATTTTATTCCTCAATGCGGATATGATCCAATAATACATTCATATTATTCTTTATTGGTTGATATTTTGATTGAATATCATTTACAAGAACTGTTTATCTTCTTCGGGTTATATTATTTTGAAATCCACTTATTTTCATGAGTTATAATTGATGAAATTATTATCATTCCTATAGCATATCCATAAGTAACCATATAATGAAATTTTTATGAATACCATTTCATTTCATGTGTTATGATATGATTTTTATGAAACTCAACACTTTTTTGGGCCTTGATGTTATTCAAGTGTTATTATCTTATGGAACATGTATGTATGATTTCATTATCACATAGGCGGGACCTACATATCCCTCAAATGCCTTATGTAATGATAAATGGTATATGTCCTCCAAGGTTACACAAGTTGTATCCCAAACCTGAAGAAAAGAATGTATATGGTTTGAAGACCATGAATGAAAATAAGAAGGCACGTGGGTTGTAACCCAATACTGTAAGCAAAATGGTACACTGGTTCTATCCCAATTAGGAAAATAAATAGGTATATGGGTTATATCACATGCTTGACAATAACAGGTACCCGAGTTGTAGCCTAAAACTGAATGTAAGAGGGAACACTGGTTAGATCCCAAGCTTAAAGATAATAGGTTACATGGGATGTATCATATGACCCAAAATAAAAGGGAGCATTAGTTATTATCCCAAGACTGAATCAGTTCCATAGTTGATTAGGTGAAGCCTAACATTTTATGAAGTAATTTGAATTTTGACTTCACATAAGATTTTATATGCTTATGTCTATTACAAAAATTCAATGTTATACAAATATTTTATGATTTCATGGATTACTGTGTGGACATCCTTATGATTCAGGCCTTATGAACTACTAACCTTTACTCCATGATTATGTAGATATTATGCATGAAACAATCTTCAAGTGTTATAATCATGTTCTCATACACTTATTCTCATGTTTATGATTACATGTATCCCTTTTTTCCATTATTAAGTATATTATGTAACCCCATTTTATGTTTCCTTCCCCTAGGTATGAGGATTTATTTTTTTATGGTATATCGAAGAGGGGTGTTGATATTTGAGAAACTAGTGACGGATAATTTAGCTAACTCATGTACTAATGTTTACATTTCCATGTTTATAATGTCACTAAAATAATATGGTGTTTTGGAATATGTATGTGTAATGTTTTAGGTATTCTAAAATAAATCATTTAATGTATATTTATGTTAAGACTGTGTTGTACTAACTTGAGTGGCAGAAACAGATTCAAATTCATCCATACAAAGAGTAATAGTTTTCAGATTTTTAGTATGTCAACTCACAAAACATTCCCCTTGAAATAATACTAATATATATATATATCATCTATCATATAAACTACATAATTAAAATATATTTGTATTAAAAAATAAATAAATTTTCTCTAAGATGTCATATTTTATAAAAAAATATACTGCTTCCATGATATATCTGAGTTTTTTTTGGATTCCAAGAGTAGATATTATTTTGATGCTCTTTGGAATGTTTCACATATTGTAACAACATATAAAATATATATTTTTGAGGAATTATTATATAACAAACATCATATCCCATATCTAAATTCATTTTAATAAAAATACTTTCCTTGTCCAAATTTATAAAACTTGGTTTCTATTGAAATTATTGTGGAAAAATGTTTTTTATTTTCCATGAATTTTATAAGAAGTTTATTAAAATACATAATTTGAGGTATAAAAAATATATTTCATCTTCTAGGAAATTTTTAAGCCAAGAATAGTTTTCATTTTTTAAACCATGGACATTAAAAAACCCTTTTTCATCTTATCAATAATATTTTTCATGTTCTTTGATCATTCCTATAAAATATAATAGCATCAACACAAAAAACTACAACAAGAGGGAATTATCAGTTCTCTTTGCTGTAAATATTTTTATCAATACTCCATTTAGTAATGACTAACATTAATAAATATGAAACCATATTGAAATACCAAGATCTTGGAGATTCCATTGTCCAATAAAAAGAATTATTCAACTTTCACCCATAACATTACTTTTTCTGAATTAAAAAGCCGCATGGTTTTTCAATATACACTTATTCAACAAGTTTTCTATTTAGGAAAGATGATTTCACATCCATATGAAAAAAAATTATAACCACATAGTGGAGTGATAAAAAGAAATATTCTAGTCTTCTAACCTTATTTCTGGATATAATGTCTCATTAAAATCAGTTCCTTCCATTTGTGAGTAACCTTTGAAAACGAATCATGATTTGTTTCTTATTACTTCCCCATAAATATTTTATGTGTTATAGAACACCCACATTTTACTAATAACATTTTTATTATTTCTTTTGGGTAAAATATCCAATGTATCATTCTTATCAATCTAGTCTAGATCTTCATTAATGTCATGATTCTGATCATAAAGAGTTAATGCTTCATTAATATTTATTGGATCAAATTTGGAATAAAAATAAATTCATATAGAAATTATTGTTCTTCATTTTTTATCCTCTTTTGTAAATAACCAATGATGTTTTTTTACTTCCACCTATTTCCCCATCATAGGATGAGGCATATGACATTATTCTTCACCACTAGAAATTAATGATTTTGAATATTCTATTTTTGTGGAATCTCAATCATTGGAATTCATTTAATATTCCATAATTATATCATCTCACGCATCTTCTTCATCTAAATGAGTGTATAACACATCCTCTTCACCTTTTTCAAGAATATTTAATTCATAAAAATAAAATAAATTCTGTGTTTACTTTTTGAAACATACATATCCTCTATCATTCAGATCATATCCAAGAAAAATACCATCTTTTCCACATTTATTAAACATTACCATATTTCATTTTTTTATATGATTCAGGGATTCCAAAAAATGATTATAGGTTTCAAACATGGAATTTCATTGTACAAAAATTTATATGGATTTATATAAGAATATGGTCTATTGAAACACTAATTCGGAATATAAATTATTGTACTCATTGCTATTCTCGAGATGTTGTGAGAAATACATTATTAAATCATCATTGTATTCCCCATCACAACCAAACATATATTCATTCTTTCATCAACAAAAATTTGTTATATTTTGTAAGGTGAAATAATACCACAAAGAATATAATATTTTTCAATATAAATTATTAATTCGCTTTATTTTATTCATTTCAATTATTATTTCCCAACTTCATAACAGAATATCCACATTCCCTCTCTTCTATTCTCTTGCAAATCATAAACAATTTTATATATTCATATTTATTATTAAAATATATGATACTTGTAAGGAGAATAAAATCATCAATGAAGGAAATAATATACATATCTCTTAAGGATCATTATTTCCTCATTAGACCCCAAATATCAGAATGAATTATTTCAATGGGACATGTTATTAAATTTCTTCTTTCTTATGCACTGATTTTTTAATTTTCCATTTTTGGAAAATGGTACAACACTAGTCTCTTCTTTATTTCATATCATGAATATCCCAAAACATTGTCTTACTTTTTTAACATTCTGATATTCCTCTAACACATTTTCCCAATACATTTATTCCAAAATTAATTTTCATCTATCATCTATAGATAACAATAATTTTGTACTGAAAAAACCAGAAAAAAGTTTCCATTTATACTTTTTCCTCCTTTAAAAACTCTTCCAACATCATATATTTTCATGAATAAACCAACCTTTTTTTAAAGTAACTTTATTTCCATCATCAAAATGTTTTCAATCACTTAATATGATTTCTTTCAACCCACTAATATCCACAAACTTTTAAGGTTTAATTTTTTCTTCCACAATAATATTATGTAAAACACCTTTGATTGTGGGAGATTCATAATTTTCAAATGTTATTTTTGTTTCTATAATAATATTCATATTCTTAAATTCCTTCAATTCCCATTTAATAAATGAAGTTAACCCAATCTCTAAAATCTATGTTCATTCTACTCTTGATTCGTTGAGAGTAGTTTCTCCAACAAGTGATTTTTTATCATAATTAACATCCATTTTTTCATAATTTTAATAATGATATTATTCTACTAGTAAGAGAAGAAAACATTTAGAAATATTTCTAGGTTTTTCACATCTTTCACAAATACTTTACAAAGGTTAGAATATATTTTTAGTCGTTATGCAAATGTTTTCAAGTTACTTTATTTGATTGGGTTGACTCTGACACAAAAATTGTATACATTTATTCATGGGATAATTGTAGTGTTTTTTATTGAATGAAAATTTGTTTATATATGGCTAAATGCACCAAACTAATTATAGTATCCCAGGAGATAATAAAATCATATGTATAATCCACAGTACATGGAGTTGCAAAAAAAATTTATAACATTCATACTTTCTTCATTAAGACTTTTCCGAGCCTTTGAAGTTAAAATGTCTAATGAAATATTTTTATTCAATTTGGATTTCTTCCCATCCTCAATAAAATCACATGATTCTCAAATATTTGATTCAAACAATCAAATTTTTGTTAATTGGAATTTTCCACATTTTTTTTACCACAAACTTTTACTTCTCAAATTTATTCTTCTTATGAAAATATTTAAATATATTTTATACGATTGAAGATAACTTTTATTGACCTTTCTAATTCCCAAACATCATAGAAATCTCACATTTTAAAAAAATCATTTTTGAAACATTTAACGCCTTTCACCCGTTAAGAATTTTTTTTTGAAAAACTTTTAATTAATCACCCTTAAATGTTATATTTAATTCAAGATTTTCATTTTGATTCTTTTCATTTTTATGAAATTTCATTAAATGACGAACCTCTTCTAATAAATTATATTTTTATTTAATAAATTATTCTTTACTATTTTTTTAGAACCATTTATTTTTAAGATTGTAATTTTATTCTAAGTTACTACAATATTTTGAAGGCATTATTTAAACTCTTATTTTAGATAATATTGTAACCAAGTATCATCTTCATAACTAATATATTTATAACAATAAAAATTCTCATAATTTAAATTTTAAATAATTGTTTTTTCTAAATGAAATTTAATTAATTTTTTAGCTTCAACTTCACTATCATCATCACAAGATAGAATAAATATCCTTTTGTACATGGATGAATTTTTTCCATTTCTATTTGAATATGATTTCAATTTTTATCTTGTTCCTTATGGGATCTTATTTACAATTTTTCATCTTCATAACTTTCTTCTTCATCCTTTTTTCAGGGGAAATTTGTAGCAAAATTCCTAATAGCTCCACCTCAATTCATGCCATAGGTAACTTCACATTGTAATTTTATATTATTATTTTATAATATTTATAAAATAAAGTTATTTTTTATCATTTATATTACTAAAATCACCTTTATTGTTAGAATCTCTAACTTTTTCATGTTTAATAATCTTCTTATATTTTCCATTCCTGGAAGCACTGAAAAAAAATTCTCAATCAAAATTTTCAACTATTTTTATAACAATCCCTCTTTTAATTTCATATGAATTGAGAAGACTGTATTAGTTAAACAAGGATAGAGTTTCAAGATATCTATATTGAAAATATAGGTCTTTAGAATTAAACAAGTTTGGATAAATTAATAAGATCTTTTTATAAACAATGGAATCATCCAGCTTCTCACTAATACATCATATGGTTCCAAAAATATCATTCACCCTTAAAAGTAAGTCACCAATAGATTTATGATAACTCATTTTGATGTCATCATACATCAGCCTATAGATTTTTATCTTTTCTTTATTCACCTTATTATTTCCTTCATAGATTTTTTTTCAACTTTTCCCAAATTCCCTTGAAAGTTCTAAGTACCTTTCTTTTATGAAATTCACTTTCACGATGTGACAGAAGTAATGAATTTAAATTCCTTAGATAATTCACTATATTTTTTTATGAACAACTTTAGGGAATGAATTCATAATAATAGTAGTAAATGACATTGTATTAGCCTCTTAATCATCGTAACTAGGTGACATAAGATATGAAATTATTCTATCATTTATGATATGATAGTTCATTACATAAATAATATAAGTCCCATTACTCTTCAAAAAATTTATATTATCTATAAAAACATTTATTTTGACTTTAGAAAATAGTAACAAATGGGACCTGCCCATTGATAGCAATTGAAATGTACAATTCATGATCTATGTGATCATTATTAAGGTGTAACATCATAAGTTTTTTATAGAAAAAATTGAGCTAGATAATGTAAAAATGAAAAAAAAAACATTTATATTTTGTTACAGAAAGATATGTTTATATTATATTATAAAAAATTACATTTTTAATCATAATTTACATGAAACAGTTATTTTAGCTTACATTGTATGTCCTCTTATATTTAAATAAAACACATTATTATCTTTTTTTATGATGATAGTTAATATATTGCCTTTAGAATGGAGGGTATAAATATAATTATCTGAATTATGAAAATATGGTTTAAATGTGTACTTATAATTTTTATTTTTTAACTAATTAATTGAAAAGGAAAATATAATCCTTTTAAATGTTAAAAAATATTTTTCTGAAAAACTATTTTAGTGGAAAAATTTTGTTTTATACAAATTAAATAAACAAATAACTATTTTTATTATATTATTGAAAAATATATGTTATAAAAAAGTTTTACATTCATCAATTTATATTTATATTCCTAGTATAAGAACAATCCCAATTTTATGCATAAAAATATGTTTTTTTCTATAAGGTTATTTCCACTTTTTAATAGAAGACTCGTTTCAGAACTAAAGTTTGAAACATTTATAAATTAGTTTTTTAAAAAATAAAATTATATTTTTAATGTTATTGTAAAATTTATCTTAGGTTTAACTTTGGATATTTCTCCAAATATTCAACAATTGATGAATAATAAAAAATAATGAGTTTTAATTTAATGTAATATTTTCATAAAAATAATTTATAATATTAAATTGAATTAGAAATTGGTATTAAATTTAAATTAGATAAATTATGTATCTATTAATAAAACTTATTTTCTTGTGATAAATTTAATTTTTAATGTGGAAATAAAAACATTGTAAAATATTGAACTTTTTTACTTTAAAACATTTCTATCATACCCTGTGCGTGGGATTAATTTTAAATTAATTTTTCCCAGATATATGTTTTTAATTATTAAAAAATAATTCCATATTTATAATACTAATAAATTATATTCTCATATAATTTTAAATTATTTTTTTACCAAAATAACTATTTAATTAAAATAAAATTAATTATATATAAAAATGTAAAAATGAGTTTACATATTGGTTAATATTAAATGATAATGTGTGGAATTGACCCAAAATATATCAAAATCCTATTATGTGGACATATTTAGATCATATTTCCTCTTTTATAAAATTTTATTAATTATTTTAGGAACATGTGGTATGGGAGAACCCCCCGATAGTGTTTACATCTTGGTATTTAAATGAATGCCACTCCTCCCCCACTATAAAATAAAATTCTCTCTCTCCACATATTCACACCTCCCATGCAATTTTCCTTGAAAAAAACATACAAAATTAATTCCCAAAATCCCTAATAATATCTTATAGTACTATATCTTTTTATAAATCTAACCAATTCATATTCTATATACCCAAAGTAGCTAGTGAAAAATGATTTTGCATTCATAAACATGCCTTTTTATTTTTCTTCCTTCTCCACCCCCTCAATTATTCTTATATAAGAATTATATTATAACCTCAGTATCATAAATATATTAAATGTTGTTATATAGAGGGTTTACACTAATAACATTCCACATCCATTGAATGGGTTACAAAATCATCATTCGTGTGTAGAGGAAACTACCACCTCACGAAATGATGTCATCCTTTTCTTCATTACCACATCTCACGGTTGAGAATAATTATGGAAAATCAATTTATATTGTTTATTTATGATATATATGATATTTAATGTACAAAACTACCTCTTTATTAATTTTATCAGGTAATACCTTTCACATTTCCTAGAGAAAGGGATACGATAAAATCGTTCGTGTGTACTAATGACTACCACCTCATAGGGTGATGTGAATCATTTTTCACAAACATGTTAACTAGAAGTAATATGGGTCAAAATAACTAAATTATATTATATAAATGAAATAATTATGATATTAAATAAATAATATTATATATATAGTTATCATATATCATTTTTATTTCTATTTTACACACTAAAATGTTATAACGTCATTTATAGAATTGAGGATTACCATCTCCTCGAAGCGATGTGATTCTTATAACATCACATGAATGATATATAAAATTATATATCATTTTATATCTTTTAATTATAGATATAATGATCATATTAAAGTGATAAAATATTACTTAAATTCTTTCCATAATAATCATTCAATAATGGAAGCATTACTCATGTGTACGTATGGAATAGTGTCTCCGTGATTGTAACATTAGTTCAAGTTTCATAACAATCTTTCATGATTGGTTTTAAAATTATAATTTATTTTTAAATACTATTAATATTTAATTATTATTTTTATTATATATTTATATAAACTGTTAACTGTTTGACTATAGTAAACTTACCAATGTTTGTTTCGACACATAAATCAAATATGGTCCAAACACCAAACAAAAACATAATTGATTAAGTAATTGTATATAAATTGGTAATAAGTGAAATAAAAGTAATAATTAAATTTAAAAAGTTTATCAAGAAAGTAAATAACTTACATGGGTTTATTATTTAGGAAGATAAAGACATGTTTGATGAATCACAGTCCATGTAAGGGACTTTTTCTCAATATCCTTCCAGTGAGGCACATATTGATGTTATGGTCCATTATTATTTTATAATGTGTATATACAAACACATTGAGATATTATATCATTAATTTTTTCTATTAAAATGGTTGTTAATTTATTTTTTTTATGTTACCCTTCAACAGGTTTTAGGATTCATTTTTTTCTCAAATGATAATGGACCTGTCCTTTAAAGAAAATATCTTTTGATATTTCCTATAAAACACTATTTCTATTACATTTATTTGTTTTTAAATGATTTTATATAGACATAAATAATTTATAAGGTAAATATTTTAATTTATTTTAATTTTTTTAGAAAGGAGTATTTTTTAGATGTTCTTTACAGAGTGTTTTGACTAGGGAAAAATTGAATGTTCTATTATTAATGTACATGAAAATGATTAATTTTATGCCACCATGAATTTTTTTTGAATTATATAATAGTTTGAAAGATTATATATTTTATTAAATGATAATCCATATCTATTATTTTGGTTATTTTATGTTTACATTTTTTAACAAAAATGTTGATTTGATAATTAAAATTTTATTTTTGAACGAGAATGGTATTTTTTCAATAGTGTTTATCATATACATTAAAAAGAGATTTTCAAAGGGTTCTATGATGAATGTTTTTTATTCCTGATATGAAACATGAGAATTATATAAATCATGTGATCATGATAGAACTTATATGAAGGGTTTATCCCTATTATAGTTTAGAGGTGATCCCTATTTATCATTAATAAAGGGTCGGGCCCCATTATAGCTCGTAGAAAAGGTGATTGTGATAGAGTTTATATGAATGGTATAACACAATATATATAACGTGTTATATTGATATAGATTATACTAAGGGTTAACCACATTATATATCTCCAATTAATTCTGAAATGATAATGATATATTTCGACTATATGTTTATTAAAATTAAAACAGTTTTGAAAGGGTTCTATATATATGATTCTCTATGTCACTATAAGTGTGTTTTAATTACTTGCTTTGAGATTTAATGATTTTTTTAGAGAAAATTTTGTGTATTATTTTCATGTGGAATGTTTTTTTCATATTCTCAAAGGAAAATGAAAATATTGGTAAACATTAAAGTATTTTTCATGTTTTCATGGGATTAAGGGATTCTTATTTTTCTATCACTTATTGAGATTTTTTGCTCACACCATGTTTTTTATTTAACTTTTCGGGACATAATGATGGGTAATTTAATGTATTTTTTAAAATTTATTTCATAGATATTTTCCATGAATATAAATAATGACTTATTTAAAATGTTTTAAATTATGTTAAAATGGAGACTAATTAGAAGTGTCCACTTTAGATGTTTTGGTTTTGTTATGTATGAGTTATGGAATGATTTTCCCAAACTATAATCCTTGAAATATGCTCAATGATATTATATTTAATTCATTACATAAAAATCGAGATTATATAATCATTAAAGATGAGTCCTTAAAGTCGGTATCAAATGATTTATTGGAAATTATTAGGGGTTAAGATAGTACTAATTACATTCCCTTAAAATATTTTATATTATGGTTTTGTATAAATGATGTCACATTTTATGATTTCTATGTTACTCCATATAAGTTATCTCAATTAAAAATCATCTTATATAGGGAAATAGGGAATATTTACTGTGAAAGAATGAGAGGAAGATGTATTTCAAAATAATCTTCCCATGATGGTAGGAATAAGAATTGAATAAATTGTTTAAGGTATGTCTCTGTTTACACAAGATGTAAAGTTTTAGTGGAATAATGTTAGATAGGAACATGATATAATATGTGGGAACTTTTATTTTTTGGATCATTTCATAATGAATAATACAACATAAATCAATTGATAATATGACCTTGTGGTTTCTAAAGGATGGATCAATATTGTAGAGAATATATATTATGTCATGGGATGCTCAAGAAACCAAAAGGTAACTCTAGTCATTTATCATTATGAGGATGAATTTTATCTATGGTGTCCTTAAGTTAAAAATAATAGAGGAAATGTTATCTTTATTCCATGGAATATGAAACATTTATGGATATTTACTTGGTAAATATTTCCCAATGATTGTTTTTTTATGATGGTGAAAACATTTCAAGAATAAATGAAAAAAGATGAATATTTAGTGAATTCATATGAAGATAAACTCAAAAGGTTACCCTATAACATGCTAGGAATTGCTAGAGAGATACATGGTAGTATTATTAGATTTTACTCTTCATTGAAACCAATCTTTAAAATAGAATTTTACCCATGAAATTTTTAAATGTATGAGAAAGTTTTTCATTGGGATGAGAATTTTTAAATGGATTTTCCTGAAAAAAAAATATTCCATGATATGAAAAGAGTGAGAAATGGCCTCGGTGGAAGGAAATAGTTATGAACCCAACTATTAAAAATAGAGGTAGGTGAAAAACTTTTTCCAATTGTGCTATAATACATTTTGGGGAATATATGTAAATATCTTGACAGTATTACTGTTGTGGAAAGTTTGGTCATAAGTTTCATGAGTACAAAATTAAATTCAGTCTTGAACAATCCAAGAAAGAGATAATATATATCCAATAAATAGAAAATTTATTTAGTAACTTTGAGTTGGGTCATTACGATAACATGTGTTCAAAGTAACTTACTCTTGGTTGAAATCTTGATAATCATTTGCAAATATGTTATGAAAAAATAATTTGTTACATATAAAGTTGATGTTGGGCCATCATGTGATGTGGTGACAACTACGGAAAGCACCATATTTTTTGAGGATTAACCATATGTTCAAGGTTTTAGACACTCCTTCTATATGAATAATGTATTATATCATAAATCTATTAAGGTATTTTTGGGAGATGTTTTTTGGGATTATGTTTACGTAACAATGTATTTAACTGAGATGTATGACTGTACATTTGGATATAATGTTTAAGGTATTGATAACCATTAGGTTTGATATGATCATTAATGATTAAGTTTATTTCTAGGGATTTAATAACATTTATGCAATGTTATGATATTAAAATCCTTCTCATGAAATATAAATTTATCATGTAAGTATATTTACTTATATTCATATATTATAAAAAAATCATAAAATATATAAAATTAATCATGAAATATAAATGATGTCCATGTAATTTAAATTATGTTGAATATTTGTCAATTTCGATCATCATAGGTTTCTAGTTTTGATTCCCTCAACATTCCATTTATCATTCATATTCTTGTGATCAATGACCTCAAACACACTCTATAATTATTTATGTTTTTCCCAATTCCCACATATTTCCTTCTATTTGGGAACATAGTTATGTTTTATTCTAGATGACATATATACACTGTTTTCTCTCTTATTATGAGTAATGTTTAACCCTTTTTATGATGTTGTAGTATAACAAAACTATTTTTATTTTCCAAAATTGTATTACTGAGATAATGTTCAATTTAGGAGGATCAAATTTATTTAACGGGGGAGGATTCAGCATCTCATTTTTTTTATAAAGAATAATATTTATTTTGATAGAGTAAATTATACAAAACAATGAGTTTACTTTATGTTATATGAAACAATATTTTCATATTTCATTACAGAAAAAACACAGTTCATCTTTAATTACACCAGAAAAGTTATTTTAGTGTGTGTTAAAATACATCACTATGTTTTAATATAAAACATTATTACTATTTTTATTATTGTGATTTATATCACCTTGTTGTTTTAATGATTAGTATAAATAAAATTAACTGAATTATAAAATTATGGTTTACAAATTTACTTATTATTAATTCTTTGGTGATGACTTAAATAGAAATGAAAATAAAACCCTTTGGAAAATCAAAAGAAAATATTTTTCCTAAAAAATAATTTAATTTTCACTAAAATATTTTATAACAACAAATTAAAAAATTAAATATTGTCGGATTATATTAATAAAATTCATATTTTAATTTTTTTACATTAAAGAAAAGTATTTTACAGGAATAAGATAAGAATATGTATAATTTTACACCCAAAATTTTGAATTTTTATAAAAGGTAGTTTTGATAGCATTTAATGTCATACTTGTATAAAAACTAGATTTTATAACCTTTACAAATTATATTTGAAAAAATATATTTTTTTTAATTTTAATGTAAAAGTTAGCTTATTGTGACTTTTTTATGAAATATTTCATGTTTTTTTAGTGAATAATACTGAATATCAATTGAAAATAATCATATTGACTATATAATATATATTGTTGCGATATTTTTTATATCAGTTTAAAAGTATCTTTAGATAAATTATATTTCAGTTACTATAATTTATTTCCTTATTATTAATTCCATGATTATATTAGATATCAAAACATTGTAATATTCTCAACTTTTTCACTTTAAAACAATGCTTTCTCATTCTATCTGTGGGATCAATTTTAAATTATTTTTACCCAATTATGATTTTTTTAATTTTAAAAAATATTGTTTAAATATTTGGAATCAAGAAAATTTATAATTTTTATTATGGTTTTCTTAGTTTTTTACCTAAAAATAGTGAAATAAATTAAAATTAATTATAGTGATAAAGTGAAAATGAGTTTACTTGGCGGTTAATATTAAATGATAAGGTGTGAAATTGAGAGAAAACTTTTAAAAACAATATTTTATTACTACATGACAAAAATATACATTATTTTTTTGAATTTTTTTTATTATTGGAAGAAAATAGATTAGAGGAGACCTTAAAATATTGTTTTTTCTTTTGGGTATTTATATAAATGTTACTCCTCCTCCACTATAAAAGTTAATTCTCTATCCATACTTCTTCATGCCTAAAAAGACATTTGGATACAAAAAAACATAATTAATCACATAAAAATCCCATAATTTCATCTAATAAGCCTCACTTTATGTAAAAATATATACAATTAATTCCATTGGTGAAAACCAAAAAGAGTAACCTAAAAAATGTAACATTCATCAATATGCATTTTTTTGTATCCTTCTCCACCCGCATAAATTTTTCTTATAAAATTCCTATATAATAGCCTATTTATCCTAAATATAATAAGATTATTTTACATTATGATTATGACCTAATAAAATAAAAAATTCCATCAGACATGTTAAAAAATAATCATTTGTGTGTACGATGGACTGCCACATCGCAAAATGATGTCATTCATTTTTTCAATACCACCTCTCATTGTTGGGAATAATGAAATAAATTATAAATATATATTATATTTATTATATTTATTATATTTATAAAATTATAAGACCTTCTATGTCAATATATCTTATAATCTCATTTTAAATTTCATATTGTAGGGGGTAGGACAACATTTCTCGTGTGTACGATGGACTACCACCTCACAGAGTGATGTGAAGCATTTTTACTAATGTGTTGAATGGAAAGTAATACATGAAACTATAAAAAATATGTATTAAATTAAGGAAAAAATTATTATATAAATGATGTAATTATATTTCTATAAATATAATATATCATTTTATTTATTACATTTTGGCACACATAAAAAGTGATAACATAATTCAAGGGCTTGTGGAATACCACCTCCTCGAAGCGATGTGATTCAGTTTACATCACAAGAATGAAATATAAAAGAATATATATTTAAATATTATAATAATTATGTTTTAATTATCATTTTGTAATGATAAAATATTACTTACATTCATTTCATAATTATCATTGGAAAATTTGAAACGCTACTCATTAGTATATATGAATTTTTTATTCCATGATCATGAATTTAGTTCATTTTTATAACCATAATTTATAAGTTATTTTAAAAGAATAATTTTTGTTTAAATATTATAATTATTTTTTTATTAATATTATTGATATATTTATATATTGAACCTTCTAAATATATTAAACATACAAAAGTAGTTTATGACACATAAACCGAATATGGTAAAAACACCCAAGTTCAAATTAATTGATTAGGTGATTGTATATAAAAAGTTAATAATGGAAATAAAAGAAATAAGAAACTTGGAAAAGGACATCAAGAATGTAAAAAATAGGCATTATTTTACAATTCAGGTTGATAAATACAAGCTTGATGTGTCATACTCATGGTAAGGGACTTTGTCTCAATCTCCATTCATTATGGCATATCTCGATGTTATCAACCATTATTGTTTTATAATGTGTACATACAACCTTTTTGATATGTTATATCATTAATTTATCAATTATAATGGTATTTATTATTTTCATAAATTTTATTCTTCAATGGGTTTTATGATTGATGTGTTTCCTAAGTGATAGGGGATTTTTCATTTAATGAAATATTCTTTTCATTTTATTCCCTAAAATTATATTTATTTTAAATTTTTTTGTTATTAACTAATGTAATAAGAAAATAAAATATTTATAATGTTTATTTTATACATTATTTAATATTTTTCCTAAATTAATTTTTTCATGTTTATACAAAATGGATTAACTAACGACAAAATAAATGTATATTCTTAAAGTACATGACAATGATGATTTTTCTAACTCTAATACAGTTATTTTATTTCTAAGATCATTTTAATGCTTAAATATTTTATTAAATGAAAAAAAATCATTCTATTATTTATATTCATATTGAAAATGTTTTTTCAAAGAATATTGTGTATTGATATTGAAAATGGTATCTTTTTTTCAGAAATGGGTTTCCATATAGATTTAAAAAAAGTTGTTCAAAGGGTTATATGATGAAATTCATTTATTTATGATATGGTGGTTGAGAATAATATATAATAGGTGATCCAAATATTGTTTATATGAAGGTTTTTTCACCATTATTGGTAATGGGTGAGTCATATAAAACTTATACGAAGGGATTATCCCCATTATAGTTCATGGAAAATGGGTGATCATGATATAGATTATATAATGTGTTGAGCCCCCTTATAACTCCTGAATGATACTGATATATCTAATAAAATGGATTATATCCATTATATATCTCCAATTCATCGGGTAATGATAATTTTCTATGTCTATTGTATTGTTATTCCAACTAAAATGGAAGTTTACAAGTGTTATTTATAAGATCCTATGATTCCCCAAAAGTAGTTTTAATTACATTATATGTGTTTTAATGATTTTATTTGTTAAAATTTGTTTGTTTTGTATGAGTTACTCATTTTTAGTACTATTTATGAACATTGAAGGTAAAGGTAAATTTTTTATGAGTTTTCATGTTTCACTAAACTAAAGGTTTTCCTTTTGTTTCTACCCACAACTGAGATTTGTTTTATCCCACATTTTAATTTTATTTTATTAGGACTTATGGATGGGTAAGAGAAAAAAATTTCACATTGAATATAAATATTTTTTCATGAAAATAAACCATGATCTATTATTAATTTATTATATTATGGGAAACTAGATACAAATCGGATATGTCCAAATTGTATATTTCGGTTTTGTTATATATGATTTATGGACTAATTCTCTAAAAAATAGTAAAATATCCTCAAATGGAATAGATTGAATTCTTTACATAAAACATGATATTGTGAATTTTTTAATGATGTCTCCATATAGAGGTATAGTGGGTGAAACAATGATATATTTTTATATTTAAATTTACTTAATTACATCATTTGGCGATAATAGAGAGAAACAAATTTGATAGAAAAATATCAAAAACATCCATAGGGACATATTTATTTTTAACGATAAATTAGAAAATAAAAGTAACTAGTCCTTATAATGGTTTTTAAATAATAAAATAACACAAAATCTATTAGAAAATAATCCTTTTTGTGTGGATACAATAATTTGTGAACACCCTTATAGAGGAAAATCATGGTGATAAATACAATAGTTTTTTTGTTTCTTCTAAAAATAATAATATAAATAATATATTGTAACATGATTCGAAACCATCACCTACTATTTCTGAACATTTTTACTATGATACTTAAAAAAAATTATCTTTTTAATTAAGTAAATAAAAATATTCACCTTTTTTCCAACAACAGGTAAGAAATTCATTGATGGACTTTATAAAAATCAGTCTAATCCCATTTCCTGATTCCTCAGTCCAATTTTATGGTCCAAAAATGAGTCAATCTAAACTCTCCATAGTAATCGAGAACAGTACTCTTCCTATTTTTTCTTCAATCAGAATATGTCAGACTGATTTTTCAGTCTAATCTGATGAATCATGTCAACTTTTTTTGTTGTTCATTTCTTATTCATATATAGAGATTATTTTCTCTAAAATATCTCCATGATAAATATAATGAAACCATATCACTAACTCTCTACCTTCTTACAAAATAATATTCACTAAGTATGTTGTACTTTGACACATTCATATAGGTTATCTCAAAATAGCAAAGGTGTGAACCTGAAATATTTTTAACTCTCAACGAAATTCCAGTCCTCTGAAATTTATTTTCATTTGAATTCCTTTTTGAATACATATCAATTATTATCCACTCTTCTAAAGTCTTCCAAAATGGTAATGATTTCTCTTAAACTTCACACAACTCAAATTCACATGAAAATGAACTTCACAATAGTTCTATCTGGAAAAATATTGTCTTGAATATATCATTCTAAAAAATTATGTATCATTTCAGTTTTTTTGACTTAATTAAAAATATTGAAACCAAATTTATTTGCAATAATATTCTACAAACAAACTAAAATAGTATAACAATATTGTTGAAAGAGATAAATATTTTAGACCCTTTTATTAATATTCTTGTATAATCTTCTATATTTTAAACCATAGAATCCACTTTCTAAAATTTCTTAACAACGCATCAAACAAATGACAGTTCATATATTGAAACTCATCTTATAATTTATTATCAGTGTTAAAAAGATCATATTCTAAATTGATATCATCCAAATTGTCTGATGAGTCAGTGTAAACATCTCCTCTGATGGTTTGGTATCAAAAAAAATTATCTGATTGATCATTCACTAATTCTCATACGATGGATCAATCTCTGATTCACATCCGATGGTTTAGCCTCTCATGATCATTCGACGGATTGGTTTCAAAAAATTTCTCAAATAGATCAATGCCAATGAGCCCATTCACAACCAATTAATTTGGTCTGTTATATTCAATTTGGATAGTCATATTTTATACATTCAATTTATCTCTATATATAATTCCATATCAGTTCCAAACATTTGTTTTATTGCATAGAGTCTATAAAAATCTTGGAGAACTGGTTCTTCTAGTGGATTGGTTGATAAAAACTACTTTAAAGAAACATCATAAATATTGAGTTTAATTTTCTTCAAAAAATATAACTTGTTCCATGAATTATTTATTATTTAGTAACATTAAATTATCAGTGAAGAATCATCAGATGTGATAGATTATTTTTAAGAAAACACCCTAATTCTGAATCAACTTCAACATACATTTAACAACACCAAATATCCTAAGGTTTCCCATGATTTTTAAATAAATTAAATCATTATATCCTGGTTTGATTTTTATATTGGACTACTTTTTTAACATTCTTAATATACTATTTATTCTCAGATACATTCCAAAAAATTATATCCCAAAAATTTATATCTAATTACAGGTTCACATAGAAAAGAAATTCTAAACAGAGAAATTAAATTAATGTACTTTCGTTAAGAAATCATCTTCTAATCACCAGAGTTTTATTCCCTTAATAGTATTGGTATATTTTTCAATTTTTGGTAATTTTTCATAAATATACAAAAAGAAAAAACCTCTGAAAAACTTATTTCAAAAAAAATATCCATCCAATTGGGTCCCAGTAGCTTAGGAGTCGAGATTTCATCTTTCAGATGGGAAATATATTAATCACAGAAAATGGAATCAGGACATTCATAGTCTGGAATCATTTAATAATCCATGTCATACCATTTATGTTAATTTTATAATGGAAATAGTGGTTCCTTTTACAATTATACAAGATTGATCAGTTATGTTCCCTTTATCGTTACGAATCCAAGCCCAATGTGGTACCTCTTATGTTTCTTCATCTAGGTTCATTATGAATTTGAGTCTAAAATCACACAATGAGTCTAATTCCAAGTATTTTAATGACATATATAAGGAACTACTATTTAAGAGTGATCAAAATTGGTTTTGTGAGGGGCTTATTCTTGGGAAGCCTTTTTGTCGATATATGGTTTAGGTTAGAAAATGTGTGGGGTTTTATAATGTTGGAGTCCTATAAAATTAATATATTATTTATTAGTGAAAAAATAAGAAATAAGGATGACTATATAGAATGGTGGGGAAATCCACCAGAAAATTTTTTGGGAATAAATAAGGTTGAAACCCCATTGTATTTATTTCGATAATTTATTTTTCAAAAGAAAACTTATTGAATACTTGGGAGGTATTTGGAATAGTTTGAATAATCTTTGATGAATTTCATTATCAGGATAATGTATCACTAGTTTCAAAAGATAAGAATCCTTATTTTCAATGGAATGCATCTTTGTGTGTATTATATAGATCTTTCCAATTTGTGAGGACAACTAGGTGATAAAATATATGTAATTTTAATTTTTTATTATAAATGGAATACAATATTGACTGGATTAAATTATTATGGGTAGTGATCCAATCCTATAAATAATTTAGTCTTAGAGAATACCCTAATGAAATACTATTTTTGATATTTTTTCTAGGCGAAGGGAATCTATCTAGGCCTCTTTTCCCATTAGGTAGTCTCAAATACCCATATGATAAATAATTCTGAAGAAGGTTACCTAGGACAATTTTTATAGAGATATGATACATCTAAAACAAAAAAAACATGTATGTCAAGAACCACTAATTTCTAAAAATATATTTGATTTTTATGCGAAAAACAGAGGTCAAAAATGGTTATGGGGATTTATGTTTTACCATCATATAGATTTTATATGTCATTAATCCCACCAAAAAATAATTTTTTAGGATCCTTCAAAAAGGGTTTCATACAGACAAATCTTTTACGTGATGGTAACCATCCATCTTAGAACTTAGATTCAGTGTCTTCATAAGACAATTATCCCTAAGACACTAATTAGAGAAAGAATGTAATTAAAATAATGTAATTTTTCATTAAATCAATGATACATAATTTTCCTTGTCATAAATTTTTTTTCTGGGATTAAATTATTGACATAATCAATATGAATAATTTACATAGCCCTATATGGATGTCTATCTATGAAGAGTAAATGAGACCATGAACTAATGAAATCTATTATACTATAAGGGATATCTATTTTTGTGTTGAAAAATATGACCTTGAAATTTAAATTATTTATATATTTAATTTAAACATGCTATCTGATTAAAAACAATACAAAATGATGTAATTATTATAAGAGTACATAATTTTTGCATTTTAGAGAACCATTAATTATAAAATATTTAAATAGAACATAATATGGCTATAAATATTTATTTATAAGTTTATTCTTGATCCTGATGTTACCACATTGAATAATAAAAACAAAATTATTCTCTTTTCTATTACCAATACCCATATATAATATTTTAATGTCCAGTAAATGCCAAGAAACTCTCTAAAAATTGGATTCAAGGATTTTAAAAACCTTCCTTCAAAATGGATAGAATCTCTAGACTTCACTCAATATAATTTTATCATCAACCATAACATGATTGAAACTTTTATAGATGAATTTGTTTCCCATAGTGCATTAGAAATCATACTAAATATTGAAATCCAATTTTTGTCTTCTTCATGGAGTGAGGTATTCTATTTGTTTAATTTTGATCATGTTATAATCAAGTTACTGATAGAAATGTTCCCACACAAAATTATGGTCCCAAACACATTTCCTAACTAAAAATTCCAAGAAATACTATTGATAAATACACATCCAACATCATTATTCATGATTAATAATAATAATACATTTTATTTTTATTTACATCACTAAAATAGAAATTAATCTATAAACAATGATAAATTCTATACTAAAAAAATACTATATTTAATGATCTTTTGAATTTATTTTTTGTGTGACCCTATAGTTATCTCCCTTTGTATGTGGAAGTGTGTTAAACACATGAAACAAGAGTGGTTTTGAGAAATTGATAATGGACCCAATAGAGATAGAGAAAAATTATAGGAAAAAGAAAATTCACATGAATGATAATTATGATATATAATCACTTTTCTAACCAATATTTCATCATGAAATATGCACATATATTTCACCATGTATTTTTTTCAATCATTATTTGACATTACATGATGAACATTCTATTGATCAGAAACAATAAGGTGGAAATAAGTGAATCACATGCATCTTATTCAAAACTTATATGATATTTTTTTCCATAACCTGGTACTATTTAATTAATTCTTAATAATTTTATTAAAAACAAACAACATATAATGAACTTAGTGAAGTATAATTTTCCCAAAAAATATATGTCAGGATTTTCATAATAAATCTTGGTAAACGATTCATGATATACATTAACAGGGATATCATGTATGTGGACTATTAAATTTTATTTATATATTTTATTAATGAAATTTTTTATTTTGTATTATTTCTATTGGATTTTTCTACATGATTTTTTACTACTAAAGATCCATGATTATTAACATCAAGTGGAGAATTATCAACTATTTGGGATATTTGTACCTAATCATTAGACATCATCTCTATTAAATTAGATAGATATATCTAGAAAATAAGATATACTTTATGAATACCACTATTCAATTCCCATGTTTTTATTATAGTGAAAATTGCTATAACCTATCAGTGTAACAAATATTCTAAGGAAAATACCATGTAAGAAAAAAAATTAAAAAGTGATATGTAATAATAATAAAAAATTAATATATTATATGTAAAACATGTGGTTTAGTATTTAATTTTACATAAATAAAATTGGTTATCAGGAACAAACTATAAAGAATAATTTTACCTCATTTATACTTGTAACTAATAATTTATAAAATATTAAAATATTGATTATTAAAATTGGATTTATAAAAAAAATTATTATTCATTGTTATTATTATAATACATGAATTATTTTTTAGTAAAATGTATTAGTTTTCTATAATTGAAAGAAGTTAATTGTAATATTACCTATAATTTAGCATTGAAACTATTAAGGTATCTTGTCTTAAAATTCACTATTTAATCAACAATACTTATATTACTTCATTAATAGATATATATTATTATTATATTCTTACAATAAATGTTCATGTGTTGTTATAAATTTTGAGGCTTCAATATTTTTTCTCATCTCACAAGCCACAATAATGTTTTGATAATCTAGAAGTGGAACCATTTAGAGATCACCATTTTAATTGTTCGAAATATTGTATTGAAATATTTTGGAGAAATTTTTAAAAATAAATTAATACAATTTACATTATAAATTTCATAAAAATGGAGTTCTTAATATCATGTTTATTTTAATGGTTTTTTAATGTATTTATTTGATTATGTGGATCTTCAAAACACTCTGATCTAGCCTAGCCGAACAACAACTGATCCTATGACTATATGAGATATAAAGAATACATATCAATATACAAGTGGTATTCAACTAGTGGGATCATCCTAAAAAAGTCATGAAGATTCTATAATATAATAAAAAATGAATAATGTTCATAAATTAATCTATCAAAAATTAATCATTGCCTCCTCATGTAGTGGAAAAATCCAAGAATGTAATTAGAAAAGGGGAATCAAAGAGTACCCATGTTGTCTAGAATATGAACGTAATAAATTGTAAATATCATTTCTTAAAAAATGATATATATATATATATATATAATATGACATTTTATATAATAAATCAACATGTTGGCACCCGATATAACACAAATTAATTACAAATATAGCAAAATAATATACAGTTATTATCCCCACTCTCATGGTTAAATCATTTTGTATACTTAGCCTTTATTTCCATTATAATCATAATCTATGTGTCTATGTCCATGAGGATACATGTGGAATATATAAAACCTGAGGATATATCATTATGCATTGAAATCCATATCATGTATATGGGTATGGTTGATTATAAATAATTAATTATATATCATTAGACTATTAAACACATTGGGTACTACTATGATCAATTATATGTTCATGGAAATATTAGAGGTGTGAAATTTATTTATTTATGTAAATCACCCACATAGAAATTTAAATAAATATTAAACATGAAAAAATACATATTCTTGCATAACTAGAAGACACACACCACCTAATGATTCACACATATAATACCCACTAAGGATAACACCCACCATCTAGTAGTCAGTGACACACATTCCATCTTGATCCAATAAGGTATAGCACTTCTCTATCACGATTCCATATGAAATTAAAAGATATATCACAAGAATCTATAAAAAAATCATCTCAATCATACCTAACATATAAATCATTTTAATAACAATAAATAAATCATTAAACTATATTATCATTAGAAATAATGATAAAAATATAATTTCACAAAAAAATTATCCATGAAGATCCAACCATTAATAACACGTAAAATAATGAATAAATCTATAAATAAGATGTTAAATATGGATCATATAATAATATAACACTAAATATTAATCTATTGATAAAATAAATTTCCAAAAAAGAAAATTTCCCATAACACATTGAATAACATACCCAAGATCAAATTCCCATAAAAACTCTTCTTATTATGCCAAATAAAATAATCAGTGAGACTAATCCAAGATTATTACTGGATTAAACACATGAATCATGTTTTATTATTGGGTTTAGATACCACTACATTACGGTAAAACACTCTAACTTCAGCCTAACCACTAATATCATACAACCAAACCATCATTAACCTAAAAACGTTTGTGCCATATCCATGTTAATACATCATGTGGATCCTAATCATGATTTGGTCAACACTATCTCATTTTTCATATCATAAACTCCCATTATTGATAAAATATCCTTCAGAGTGACTCAATTTTAATAACTCCACGACTACACACTCTTGTGTAACAACACATCAATATTAAGTCAAATCCCCCTGAGGAAAAGCAATATTATATTTTACCTCAAAAAAATAAAACACATGATCCAAGAGAAAAATTTTAGTAGTAAAGGAAAGCATATATGTTAACCCCAAATAAGTATCGAGACTCCATCATGAGGTTCATCATATAAGTTGCACTACCACTTAGGCTATGTTTCCATTAAATCGTTATCACAATGAATATAGAAACATCAATTGGGAATGAAACTCAACATGATAATCTCATCCACACAGAATATTTGTCTCACATATCCAACCTCATTTATATATACATACCATGGATTATCACATCACTATATCCTCCACACATGAACCTGGTATAATCCATCAATAAAATATCATTGGGTTTAACTCCAACATTAACTATTGAGGCTATCATGTGTCTCTACATCAATGAATAAAATGGGATAAACCATCATCATTAATTCCAATAACATTTCAATTGAAAATGGAGTTAAAATCCCCCATCACCCAGTAAATATTAGTTAGAATTCACAGACCATTGTATTTTGAGGATTATAAATACGTGAACTAAATTGGACCTATGATGCATCAGAAAAATATAACCAAACTGTCACTGAAGGGAATGTTTCGGTTATTATTATTACTATATCATAAACTATCACACAACTAAACATAACATACCAAAAAACTATAATAAAAATGAACAAACATAATCATATAAACAACGAAAATAAGTCTTCCCCCATATAAGGTCAAATTATCAAAAAGATGTCTCAAAATTAGATTATTTGGCTTCCTTTAATATCTACATCAAAAAAATATCTTTTTAATCATTTTAAAAATAACTATTGTAATGTCTGGTGTTTTTGAACTAGGTTAAAATATAATGGTTTTTTTAATTTTTTTCAGTTTATCAATGGGTATTTTTGTAAACCGAACTCTGGAATTTTATTCTGAAAAACATTGTTTACATAAAATGATGATTAAAGATAAATTGATTGTTAGTGTTAATGTCACATCATGCCAGTTGTGGTTTTGATTTTCATATGTCCTCTTGTTAGTGCTGATATATGATATGTCAATTGATGACACATTTGATGTTATCAAATGATGTCGCCCACGTGAGATAAATTAGGACTTTATTGTGTGTTGGTTTTAAGCATGCATTACTAATTTTTTTAATGTGATATTATTAAATAGTTAAATGATTTTAATTGGGTAGGATGGGTAATAGTGTAATTAATTGTGGAATTATTTATCAAGTCAAGTGTTGGAAAAATTGTGGCATTTTCTAAATATTTAGAATATTTAATATTTTGATATGTTTGGAATATAAATTAGAAACTATTAATAATTAACAGATGGATTAATTATTAGATGATAAATGGTAAATGGATAATTAATGGATGAACTGGTCAAAGAGATATGGTTTAATTAATTATTTGTTGAATTAATTAATTCCAATGCATTAATTTAATATTGTGAATTGATTTTTTATTACGACTATTGTACAGGGGTATGTTTTCATGCATGTTTGATTTCCTTGCCATAAGTTGTTTTGGATTGAGTTTTTTAAAAATATGATATGCTTTGTGAGGTGGTTGCTAAATATCTGGGCCTTGTTCAACATATTTGAGATGATATGTTTATGACGTGCATGTAAATTGTTAAAGTCGAGGATGAATCACTGTTTTAATTGACAGGTAAATAATTCTTAAAGAATTTGGATAATTAAATGTTGACTAAATTATTTTTTTGGATTACAAAGAATAATTAATTATTATTTAATTATTATATTTTGATATGTTGAATGGATAATTAATTGTTTACTTATTTGAAGGGTGATTTATATTGTTAATTAGTTGTTAAATTAATTAACAGATTGGATTAATTAATTTATGAATTAATTAATGGATGGTTTAGGGTGATAGACATGGTGTTCTACACCAATGATTAAAATATATGTATGATTGAAAATGAGCTGTGAGACATGGACTGATGCTCCAAATACTCATGAAGTACTATACATGGAATTATACACCCACATTTCTTATAAAAAAAATTTATGGGACAGGGACCGATGCTCCAAATACCCATGGGTTTTCATATAGGGGATGATGCTCCAAATACTCATGAGGTTACTAGAAATGATGTTCTATACCCATTAATCGACATTGGACAATGGGTCCAATTGGTCTTAAATGAAATGAATTAATTGGTTAATTAAAACTGTAGTGACATAGTGATTTGTGAGTTGAATATGAGAAATGGTTTAGACTTATCAATGAATAGGGTGAATCACTATTAGTGGATGGATCTAGGAGTGAATAACTATTTCTAGTGGATGGGCTCAAACTTTGTATATGGAAGATTAAATAGAATGGCTTATTACGCGTTATCCAATCCAAAGAACAAGCTTAGATTCAGTCTTTTCTTTATATAAGTATATGGTTGTTAGAGACAGTTATGGTGAGTGACTTATACGGGGGATGTCAGACTTTGGGCGGATCCCCAGAATTATGTAATTTATCAAGGTTTTAATAAATCATAAATGAAAATTAATTTGTTATGACTATTTGGTATACCTGAAAAATTTATAATGCGGGTTCAGACACCACCTGAGAGATGAAGTAGGTACTTGGGTATATATTTACATTGTACTACATTAATTATGCATGATTTCACTCCCATTAAATTATTTATTGAATGTCTGGATTTGGAGTAGACATTGGTGGTCCCGGACGACTGATATTTATATCTCACACCATGCTCTAGCCGTCGTTACACTGGGGTACCTGAGTAGATTTTATTTGGTTGCAGGACTGTGTTGTTACCAAATTCTAGGGAGATTAGAGCAGGGGACCAAGAGGAGCTCGAGATGCTCGATTTAGAAGCTTGTAGGGATTTGTTGTCTTTTATTTTTATTATAAATGATGTTTAAAGCATGTTGCATTATTTATTCCTCTCAATTATGTATCCAAAATATGTCATGAATTCATCAGCTCTATAATTGGCATTGACCACTTTTATAAAATGAGTACTATTTTTCATCCACTGTTTTGTCAATTATGTATTGCAGGTTCTGCTATTTTTTGTTATTTACTCTGATATACCTATGTGTAACTCTGATAAGAGGGTATAGTCTCCCCATTAAGTATCTTTAGACCCTCGCTACTATTTGGCAACCTCTGGCATACATGGAGACTCACTTCAGGTCATGTGGCTACCAGTCCAGCCACCATTCTAGGGGTGAGATAGGTCGAGATGTTACAATGTGTTATTATAGGGTTTCTTTTCCTTTTGTCTTTCTGTTTTGGGTTGGTAGATATGAGACTAAGAAAGTTTTTGTGCATGGGTTAATAATTGTTCTTAGTACTGATCATCCCATGTATAGGAACAAACCAAGTGTCCAGGGATGGGAATTAATGTTTGTAGTATATGAGGTTACAGTTGATATGATTTCACCTTTAGTGACTAGTGTGTATTTCGATGCTTATTGATTTTGAGAATTTTGAAAAAATAATTTTATTGGCCTAATATGGCAAGAAATATTCATACATGCATCATCTTAGGCACATAAAGATTAAATGTCATGCATATAACATGTCATGTAGTTGCATTAGTAGGATGTCTACTAATATGGATTGTGTTCCTTCAATATATGCCATGTTTTTTACTTATGATTCATGCCTTTTAGATAGTATTTTCTGACGATATAATTAACATGTTTGAGTAATAATATGCAATGATTATGTTCCATGCTTCGGTGTTATGGAATGTTTCAGTGATTTGAGCATGTTGGTCTATGTTAGCTAATTGTAGTGACATGATAGCTTACAGATAAATGATTGGTTTCTCTAGATAAATTTATTTGGTTGCAATTAAAATGGAACAGGTTTTCAATCGTAAGGTGTGTGGGTGCCTTATAATTGAAAAAAGAGTAACCTATGTTATCAAACAATTAAAAATGGATACTAAAGTTAAAATAATGAATGAAAAAAATATATATTAAATGGGATCCAAATTCTAGCGGTAAGGTGTATGGGTTCCTTATCAACTGGTAGATAGACATCCATGTGACTAAACCATATAAGAATATTATGTTTTAAAATGGTTATAAATGTAAAACTTTTGAGTTCTAAGGGAAATGAACTGTTGTGTGTTTTCTTTTTAAAGAATTTGGATTGAATAAATGGTACCCTTTGAGGAATATTTTTTGGTAAAAAGGATTTTAGATTCTAAATTGACTTCTTTATTTTAATAACACTATAAGAGAAATGTTTAAAGAGGATGTCTGTTATAGTATGTTTATTTTGGTTGTTGGTCATTATTTTCAAAACTACGTGACTTTTTGTGGAAAAAGTACTTATGTGTTTGTGGATTTTTTTAATGTTAAAAAGGTTGAAATGTGTTAATTAAGATATTTAAAATGGGGTATTTTGAACATCATGATTATTATTTTGCGTGAACAATTGAGAGGGTTGATCTTTATGTTGTAAGGGGATAACCCGTGGTAGGTAATACCCTTAGAATGTTTTAGGCCATTAAATTAAGTTCATCCCACTGATTAAGAGGAATTCTTGGTACTCGGGTGTTATGGCATGCCGAAAGGTGCTCGTGGGTGGTTGATATTATATTTCTATGTTATGGACAATCATAAATGGGGTAGTGTCGAATCAATTTTGGTAAATGTGTTCAAAGGTAACGCTGAGCTTTTTGAATGAAGTTGGATGGTAGTAGTTCAAATGATCTTTATAATGGCATTGGTTTTCTCTTAGTGTGATCCTCTAAATACGATGAGCATGTCCCCTATATTGACCCCATCATGAAGAAACTAAGATAGAGTTGGTCATACGTCGCACTATAGTTTAAATGTTGTTTGGTTTGATGAGTAGTTGTTAACTGGGTAGTACATGGGATGCATGGTTTCTTTGGGATACTCCTTTATTCATGTTGGGTGCACAATTATTTTTTTAAATAGCCTTGTGATTTCTTGATGTGGAAATTTCACCCGAGTTAGAGTAAGGACTTCGTTATACATTTGGATTGTTTCAGAATAGTTTTAAAGAAACATCATCAAATTAATGGAAAATGTGGGTTTGGGGTGTGCGATGTCTTTTGAGGATAGCATGTGCAACCTGTTATATTGGTTGATCGGGAATCAACCATTTTCATTGACGAGGTACCTATAATGGCCTCATATATAAGCTCTTTTTTGATGTTTAAGCTATAATGTGATATTTGGATCTGGTTTTTAAAGGCTTAGTCGTTAGGCTTGTGAAGAGTTAAAGGTGAATTTGGGGTTGGGAATGCAACATGTCAGTTCTAACGAGATTAATTTACCATGTTAGGTTGGTTGTTTTAGTAGTGGTTCCCAATGGATTCTCGGAATGAGAAGTTTTTAAGGTGGGTAGATTGTAAAGTCCCGTGTTTTCTAACCTGGTTAAAATACGATGGTTTTAGAAAAAAAATTTGTTTATCAACGGGTCATTTTTATAATCCAAGCTTTAGAATACTATTCTGAGTGTTGGAACACTTAAAGGTGTTAATTTTGGACATTTTTATTTATCCGATATTTTTAGAGGGTGTCCCGGTGAGTCTCAGGAGCATTGGATCCGGAAAATATCACTTTAATGGTTCTACACAACAGAGCACAGTTGTGGTCCAAACCATGCAGTTTACACCACTTAATAAATTATTTAATTTAATTAAATAAGATTTTTTGAGAGAGTGTGATTAATTAAAATAAAGTTTTCATAAACATAATAATGAAGTTATTATTATTATTTTTTTGGTTTTTTAATTAAAAGAATGGTAAATAATTAATTAAGTAACGATTGAAAAATTAATGTGGCTTTTGGGATTATTGAATAGTTTTTTTAATTAAATAAAGAGATTTATAATTATTAAAGAACCATTTATTATTAAATGGAGGTTATGGGTTTGAGTTTTTATCATTAATATCATATTAGTGACATTTTAATAAATTTGGTGTTTTTGGTTTTAATTAAATGAGAGTAGAAATAACAATAATAATGATGTTGTTATTATTATTATTATGTTTATTTAATTAAATAAACGGTAAATGAATTTAATTTTTCATTTGATCTTCTCCAATAAATGTTTTATTAAATGAGGGGTTTCAGATTTAATGATTTATTGTTATTAAATAGAGGTGTTTGGTTTATCAATGGTTTGAAAACTAATAATTATGAGATGATTATTTTTTTAGTTTTTATAAAGGTAATAATTATTATTATACTTTTAATTAAATATGGGTTTTCATATTTAATGAAGTATTTTTATTAAATAAAAGTGTTGGGTTTATCTACTGTTTGAAAAATAATAATTATGAGACTATTATTATTTATGTTTTATGAAGCTAATAAATAATATTATTATAGAAATAAAATTAGGGGTTCTTGGTAGGTGTTTTAATCTTATTAATGATATTGTAATAAATTGGAGGTTTCTGTTTTAAATAAATGAAAGTTGGAATAATAATAATAATAATGTGGTTATTTAGTTAAATAAATATTAAAATAATTTAATTAGATGATCAATAGGGAGTTACATAATTTATTATGAAATGATATTTAATAGAATAGTATATAAAGAAGCATTTTCAATTAAATTGGGAGTTTTTCACTTATTAGATTAGTTTTTAAGGTGTATAATAATAATAATAAAATGACTATTATTATTTTAATTATTACATCCAATTAATTAGATTAATTTTAGGGGAAAATGAAAATAAGAAGGGGAGGCGCGACCTGAAGGTGAGGTGCACGACCCCCCCTATTTTCTTCCTCCTTAGGGGAAGCACCAGATGCGCAGTGCCCTCACACTCCAGCTGCTCCAGCTCCATCCCTGTGGTGCAACCTCTAGCAGTGCATGTCCACATCTCCTTAACATGAAGACATTGACCGAACCCCCTCATAGTATCACATAACACTCCCAGGTAGAACCTATATCACACCACCCAATCTCTTGAAATCCTCTTTGTGCATGAAGAGTCCTCTTAGACTCTTCACAAATATTTTCTGCCTTGTCAAGGTGAGTCTATCTTCGTTTAACTTGTGATTTGCATCGTCCATTTTCCTCCTCTCTCTCACCTTGTTTGCTCAGAAGAAATACTAAGGTTCTATTTTATCCAGTTGTTTTGTTATTCTAATTTTTTGGATATGTGAATGTTGTTTAGGGACACGTAGGCCCATGTTCCGACATAATTCTCAAAGAGCGAGGAGGACAGGCTTGATTTTCCATCGATCAGTTGCTTTGGGTAGGCTTTTAAACCCACTGTTTGGTTTTTCACCAATAAAATTAAATCTTGTTAATTTTCTATGAGTACCTGGAAACATGTTAGATGTGAATTGTTCATTACTACTTTAATTTTGGGTACATATTTAATATATTGAATTTTGGTTTATCAATGCAGACAACATGAACATGTAAATATATATATATATATATATGAAGGTGTGTGCGCTGGAGACTACAGAACAGTTGTGGACTAGTTGCCGCCATGTAAATTAATGCATTTCAGAATAAAAATGGTGCCACCCTGAGGTAGGGTCCCAAATATTTATCAGTTTATTTAATAATTATAGCTTCTTTAAATAATTTGAAAATTTCAGAGTATTTGATTATGTAACAGCTAATTTTTCTAGAAATTCTGATTAATGATAAATTGATGGTTAGTGGTAATGTTATATCATGTTTGCTGTGATTTGGATTTTCATATGTCTTTTTTCTGGTGCTGATATATGATATGTCGATGCATGACATTTTTGATGTTATTAAAAGATGTCTCCCACGTGAGATAAATGAGGAATTGATCGTGTGTTGGTTATAAGCGTGCATTTGTAGTTTGGTTAATGTGATATGATTAAATAGTTAAATTATTTGAATAGGGAAGGATGGGTAATAGGGTAACTCATTGAGGAATTAATTATCAAGTCGCGTGTTGGAAAAATTGTGGCATTTTATAAATATTGAAAATATTGAATATCTTAACATGTTCGAAATATAAATTGGAAACTAGTAATAATTAATGGATGTATTATTTATTACATTAAAAATGTTAAAAGGATAATTAATTGATTAACTGGTTTAAGGGATATGATTTAATTAATTATTTGTTGAATTAATTAATTTACATGCAATAATTTAATACTATGAATTGATTATTTGTTACAACTGTTGGCCAGGGGTACCTTTGGATGCATGTTTGCTTTCCATGCCTAAAGTTATTTTGCATTGAGTTGTATAAAACTATGAAATGCATTGTGAAATGGTTGCTAAATATAAAATATTGGTTCAGCGTGTTTGACCTAAGATGTTTTTGATGTCCATGTAAATTGTTAAATTCTTGGACGAATCACTATTTTAGTGCATAGGATCAGATTTATTAATGATTTTGGATAATTAAATGTTGAGTTTATTATTTTGTTGGATTGCATAGAATAATTAATTGTTATTTAATTATTAACTATTGTGATGTTTAATGGTTAATTAATTGTTGACTTATTTAAAGTGTTATTTATATTTTTAATTAGTTGTTAAATTAATTAACAGATTGTGTTAATTAATTTTTGAATTAATTAATGGATGGTTTCGGGGTATTAGACATGGTGTTCTACATAAATGATTAATATATATGTATGATTGACGAACAGGTTGTGAGATAGGGACTAATGCTCCAAATACTCACTGGGTACTAGATATGGCGTTCTACACCCACCTTGCATGAAAACACTCTTTTATGGGACTTGGAATGATGATCCATATACCCATGGGTTGTGAGACAAGGACTGGTGGTCCAACTAATCAAGAGGGTGCTAGAAATGATGCTCTACACCAATTAATTGACAATGGAATATGGGTCCAATTGGTTATATATGAATTGAATTAATTTTTTAATGAAAACTATTGTGACATAATGATTTCTGAATTGAATATGAGAAATAATTATGACTTATCAACGAATTGGGTAAATCATTATTGGTGTATGGACCCAAGAGTGAATCACTATTTCTAGTGGGAAGGCTTAGACTTTGTATATGAATGATTAAATATAATTTCTTATGATTCATTGTCCAAGCCAAAGCACAATCTTGGATTTAGTATTTTTTTTACGTAGATGGTCTTTAGAGAAATCTGTGGTGAGTGAAATAAACAATGGATGTTGGACTTTGACCGGATCCAGAGAAAAATGTAATTTATCGAGGTTTTAATAAATTATAAAAGAAAATGAATGTGTTATGATGGTTGGGTATACATGAAAAATGTATAATGCAGGTTCAGACACCAGCTAAGACCTAAAGTAGGTACTTTGATATATATATACGTTGTACTGATTACTTAAATTATGCATGCTTTCACACTGTTTAAATTATTTATTGATTGTATGGATCTGGGTTAAACACCGGTCATCCTAGACTAGTAATATTTGTACCTCACACCCTACTTGGGCCACCATTTCTATGGGCTACTTGAGTAGATTCTATTTGGTTATAGGATTGTGTTGATAGAAAATTCTTGGGAGATTAGTGCAGAGGACCGAGCAGGATATCGGGAAGCTCGAGTTCAAATCTCATAGGGATTGGTGGTCCTTTATATGTATTTTACATGATATACAAAGTATGTTGTATTGTTTATTACTTTAAATTATGTATCCATAACATGTTAGTTATTCATCTGCTGTATAATTGGTAATGGCCACTTTTATAAATAGAGTACTATTTTTCTTCTACTATTTTTACAATTATGTATTACTGCTTCTGCTATTGTTTGTTATTTCATCTGATACGCTACTGTACAACTTTGATAACAAGCTATAGTTTCCCAACTAAGTATAATTACACCCTCACTGCTAGTCGCTAGCCTCTAACATATGGGGATATGCGCTTGAGGTCACGTGGCGACCAGTCTGGTAACCGATTCAGGGGTGAGACGGGTCGGGATGTTACAATGTGGTATGAGAGGGTTTCTTTTCCTTTGGTCTTTCTATTTTGGATGGGTTGACAGGAGTCTAGGAAAGTGTCGGTGCATGGGTTAATAACTGAGCTTGGGACTGATCACCCCATGTATGGAAAAGGGCCAAGTGGCCAGGGATAGGAATTGATGTTTTCATTATATGAGGTTATGTTTGATATGATTTCACCTTGAGTGATTAGTGTATTTTCTGCTACTTATTGATTTTGAAAATTTGGAAAAAAATAATTTTTTTGGCCTAATATTGAAAGAAAGCTGCATACATGCATCATCTTAGGCACTTAGAGATTCACATGTCATGCATATAACATGTCATGTAGTTGCATTAGTAGGATTTTTGTTAATATGGATTGTGTGCCATGAATATATTCAATGTTTTGTATTTATTTAGAATTCCTTTTTAGATAGCATGTTTCAGTGATATAATTAACATTCTTGAGTAATAATATTTAATGATTATGTCCCATGATTCTGTGTTATAGCTTGTTTTAGAGATTTCATCATGTTGATTTGTGTTAGCTACATGTATTGACATGTTAGAATTCTGATAAATGATTGGTTTTTAGATAAATTTTTTTGGTTGCAATTACAACAGAAGTGGTTTACAGTCGTCAGGTTTATGGGTGCCTCATAACTGTAAAAAAGGGAAACCCGTGTTTTCAAATAATTAAAAATGGATTCTAAAGTTGAAATTTTAAATGAAAAAATATCATAAATGGGATCCAAATGTCAGTTATAAGGTTAATGGGTGCCTTTTTGACAGGAAGATGGACATCCATGTGACAGAAACATATAACCATGGTATGTATTAAAATGTTTATGAAGGTAAAACTGATGAGTTTTGATTGTAATGAACTGTTGAGTGGTTGATTTGTTAAGAACTTGTATTGAATAAATGGGACCCTTGGAGGTCTCCTTTTTGGTAAAAAGGAATTTCTATGCTAAATTGCCTATTAAAATTTAATAAAACTATATGTAAAATGTTTAAAGAGGATTTTTTTATAGCTTGTCCATTTTTCAGGTACTATGTTCTTTTTAAAACCTAGTGACTTGTTAAAAAAATCACTTATGTGTTTATTTTTTTTAAATATAAAAAAGTTTGAATTGAATTAATTAAGATGTCTAAAATGGGGGAATTGGAAACTCGTGATTCTGGTTTCGTGTGACCATGTGAGAGGGTCGATGTTTATGTTGTAAGGGGATAAACCATTGTTGGAAGTACCCTTATAATGTTTTAGGCTATTAAAGAATGTTCGTCCCACTGCTTGGGAGGACATCTTGGTACTTGGGTGTTATGGAAAGCCGATAGGAGTTGGTGTGTGGCCGATCATTTTTTTAAATTTCATGGACAATCCTAAGGTGGGTAATCTTGAATTGGTTTCAGTGAATGTGTCAGCATGTGACGCTAATCTTTTTGAACATAGTTGTCGAGTAGTAGTTCATTTGATCTTCTTAATGACACTGGTTTTACCATAGTGCACTCAATTGAATATGATGATCATGTGCCCTATCTAGACCTCATCATAGAGACACTAATATAGATTTGGTCTTACGCAACACTACAATTTAGATGTTGTTGGGTTTGATGAGTAGTTGTTGTCTATGTAGTATGCAGGATGCATGGTTTCATTGGTTTACTCTATTATTCGTGTTGGGGCACAGTTGTTTTTAAAAAAAAATTGCCTTGAGATGGCTTGACTAGAAAATTTGATCAGAGGTCGTATAAGGACATCCTTATACATGCGGATGGTTTTGGAAAAGTTTTAAATGCACGTCGTTAGATAAATGGCCAATGTGGATTTTGGGTCCATGACATATTTCGAGGAGAGCATGCACAACCAGTTCTGTTGGTTGATCGAGATTCAATCGTTTCTTTAACGAGGTCCCTGTAATGGCCTCAAATATATGCTCATTTTCAATGATTAAGCTATAAATTGGTCTTTGGATATGGTTTTAAAGGCTTATTAGTTAGGGTTGTGAAGGGTTAAAGGTTCATTTGGCATTGGGAATGCAACACGTTAGTTATAACGAGATTAAATGACCATGGCAGGTCGGTTGTTTTAGTAGTGGTTCCTGATGGATTCTTGGGGACGAGTTGTTTTATGGAGGGTAGATTGTAAAGACCTGTGTTTTTGAACCAGGTTAAAATATGTAGGTTTTCTAATTTTTTTGGTTTATCAACAGGTATTTTTGTTAACCAAGATCCATAATTTTATGCCAAGTGTTGGAACACCTCAAGGTGTCATTTTTTGACTTCCTTATTATCCGATAATTTTAGTGGGTTTCCCAATGAGTCTTGGGAGCACCGGATCCAGAAAAGTTCACTTTAATGGATCTGCATGGAAGCACACGATTGCGGTCCAATCCATGCAGTTTATACTTCTTAATAAATTATTTAATTTTATTAAATACAATTATATGAGAGTGTGATTAATTAAAATAATATTTTAATAATAATAATAATGTTATTATTATTGTTATTATAGTGGTTTTTTAATTAAATGAATAATAATTAATTAATTAAATGACAGGTGAATAAATTAATGTGACTTTTGGGCTAATCAAATGAACCATTTTTATTAAATTAAGATTTTAAAAATTATTACAGGAACGTTTTATTATTAAATAGAGGTTATGGGTTGGAGTTTTTATCATTAATATCATATTAATGACATTGTAATAAATTGGGTGTTTTTGGTTTGAATTAAATGACATTTGTATTAATAATAATGATGATGTTATTTTTACTATTATTATGTTTATTTAATTAAATAAATTTTAAAAAAAATTAATGTGACTTTTGAGATTTTCAATGAAATGTTTAATTACATTAGGGTTTTCATATTTAATGATGTATTGTTATTAAATAGAGCTGTTGGGTTTATCAAAGGTTTGAAAATTTATAATTATAAGGCTGTTAACATTTTTAGTTTTATGAAGATAATAATTATTATTATAATTTTAATTAAATGAGGGGATTCATATTTCATGATATATTGTTATTAAATAGAGGTGTTGTGTTTATCAATGGTTTGAAAAATAATAATAATGAGCCTATTTTAATTAGATACATCTGTGGTGAGTGACTTATACAAAGGATGTCAAACTTAGGCCGGATCACAAGAATTGTGTTATTTATTGAGGTTTGAATAATTGATAAAAGAATATAAATGTGTGATGACTATTATGTATACATGAAAAATGTATATTGCAGGTTCATACACTAACTGAGAGCTGAAGTAATTACTTGGGTATATAGTTACATTGTATTGGTTAGTTTAATTATGCATGCTTTCACACTATTTAAATTATTTATTGAATGTCTGGATTTAGGGTAGACACTGGTGGTCCCGGCCTTTTGAGATTTATATCTCATACCCTACTTGGGCCGCCAATTCACTAGGGTACCCGAGTATATTATATTTGGTTTCAGGATTGTACTGATAGCAAATTCTTGGGATATTGAAGTAGAGGAATGAGCAGGATCTCGGGATGCTCGAGTTGAAAGCCCATATGGGTTAGTTGTCTTTTATTTGTATTATACATGATGTTTAAATCATGTTGCATTGTTTATTGCATTCAATTATGTATCCATAACATGTTATCCATTCATCTTCTATATAATTAGCGTTGGCCACTTTTATAAAATGAGTACTATTTGTATTCTGCTATTTTGTCAATTATGTATTACTGCATCTGCTATTGTTTGTTATTTACTCTAATATACCATTGTGTAAGACTGATAAAAGGGTATAGTCTCTCTACTAAGTATCCTTAGACCATCACTGCTAATCACCAGCCTCTGGCATATGGGGAGACGCACTTGAGGTCGTGTGGCCACCGTTCCAGCCACCGGTTCAACGGTGAGATGGTTCGGGACATTAAAACTATATTATGAGTTTATTCCTCTTATCCATGAGAAAAAAAGAACATTAAATTACTCAGGATGAACTGTTCCTTATTTTGAAATATCATTGAATAACCCTTTACTTAAGTGAACATTTCCTCTTGAATTTCATTTGTAATGAAATTTTTTTTAATCCCATTTCAATATAAATACTCATATACATTTTGAAATCCAGTTCACATAACTAAAAAAACATAAAATGAGCCACCAATATTCATTCGATTGATATGTCTCTAATGAAACTTCAATAAGTTAATATAGTATTTATTTTAAATTATGTTTTGATGGAACCATCCCAATTTTTGGGCTTATATCACAACTATCTTGAAATATTCCATCAATAGTAATATTAATTGAAGAAATTTTAATTCACTAAATGATCAAGAGACTTAATAACTTAAAAGACATAGACCTTGATATATAATTAATAATAATAATCTAAGCAAATAATTGCCACCCCCAATCCCACAATCAATTATAATGATCAAAAACTCCTTCAAATTAGTCCCTAAAAGTATAAATTTAAACCCAAAAATGGAATAAGTGATGTTAAACTCACTAGGAAACCCTAGGATATTGAATTCGTGAGCCATGGGGTGTAGTCCACTACTAAGGCATAACTAATCATTGGCTTTGCAAAAGACTGAAACAATTAACATAATTCCACTATCAATTTTATCCACTAACATTAAAAACATTCTATAAAATCATATTTTATTCTAACATAATCTAAATGAATATAAATATCATAAATACCCCTTATAGAGACTCTAATACAAATAAAAAATAAGTGATTTTTCATTTCTTAGTTATTCCCAAATGTTATAGTAGAATCAATTATAAAAAAACTACATTAGTCAAGTTAATCACAATTGAATAGAGATAAAGAAATATATATATGAAAAAAGATTTTTCGATAGTCAAAACCCTTCTGGATCACATAACATCAAGTGGGAAAATTAAGGGAAATGGAAGAGAAAAATGGAAACCTCCACATCTGTTGTTGACTATAAGAAAATAAGTCTAAGGGTGTTTCCAAAAAAATCCTAGAAATTTTCCAAAAATAATACTACGTTATCTTATGTTTTTAAAAATATTTTTTATAAATATATTTACATTTTAATATATTTTTTGAAAACAAAAAAATCCTAAAAAGATATATTTAATCAAGATTTTTTGAAAAAATATAATTAATTTTCTCATGGGATCCTCTTACATACTCTAATAATATATTTTATATTATAAAATTGAAATGAAACGAAAAAATAATTAAAAATTAAAAATTTGAAAAACAATTTTTTATATGTAAAAATGTTTCCCCAAATAAATCTAGTTCAATATAATACTATTTTGTTATATATTATCATACATTTAAGTTTTGTGAAACATTATAGTAACTCATTCAAATTCATAAAAGTTAATTTCAAATGATTTAAAAGTGATTTTGACCACCACATTTTTTAAATTAATTATATTTCATATATTAAAAAATATATAAATTTTACATCGATTATCAAACAATAACCATTACATTAAAATATACAAAAATTTTATATTTTTTATTGCGTATCTCATCTTAAAGTATTTCAAAAACATGTTACAAAATTATCATTAAAAATAAACATCATTTTACTTATCTTTATAATATATTTATCTAGTCTCTCATTCATGTAGAATATTCTCACATAAAATTTGTATCCTTACAACATTAACTCAATATTTTTATCCTTTTAATATTCTCTAATTTTTTAAAATATTTTCCATTATTTTATGTCTTTCTTTATCCAAATCTATCTGTTTCTCTACTATATTTTCTATAATTCCTAAATAATCATCTCTGACCTATTTTTTCTAAACCATATTTTCTCTCATTCATTATCAATGAGGCATTGTATTAAATTTTATTTGTGTAAAAACGCATTCTTTTTCATAAGATTCTAAAAAAATTAAATTTGTTTCTCTTTAAGATAATTTTTAAATATTAATGTAAATAATAGGGTGGGATTTTATCTATTATCCAATAAATATTCTCTAAAATTGGTTTTTATGGAGATAATTTAAATAGGTGAAATGGGACTTCAAGTGTAACTCCTTGACATATTATTATATATATTTCCTTTAAAATAAGTTCAATCTATTTGATAACATAGAATACACACAACCTCAAGTCTAAAGGAGTCGTAAAACTGTATATAATTATAACCCATCCATTAAAATGTATTGTATTAATAGGACATACAAAATTATGAAATTATATGTTCTAAATATGTATAAATAAATTTATTTATCTTCAATTATGTATAAATGAAAATAAAAATTTGTTTAAATAGGAATGAAATTTTATTTCAGAAAAAATGTATTTTTCTAAAATGGCAATTTCATCACGTTTTCCACACATAATTTAAAACAAATTTACTAAATTTGTTAAATATATTTGAAAATATGTACTTAATACTTAAAATCAACATGGATGTATTATTTTTGAATTCTTTTACGAATTTTATAAAATGATAAAATTTTCATTGAATAGTAAAAAAAATTCATATTTTTTTAGGAAATGGCCTTTTTGATTAAATCATTTACAAATATAAATTGTGATTAAAATTATTTTTAATTTTTTACATTAAACTATCTAAATATTAATCTAATTTATACAATTTTATAATAATATATGTTAACTTTTAATATAAAAACATTTTACACTTTTTAAAACATTTCCTGTGGAATTTTTTATCACATATATAGGATTAACAATAAATTAAATTCTTCCAATACTGTGAATTGAATTTGGAAAAATTAATTCTATATTCTGAATCATAATAATTAACATTGTATACTTTTTTAAAATTAATTTTTGGTCCTAATTAAAAATACAAATACTAAAAATTATTTCTTGCGTGTATGGTTAAAATATGTTTATAATGGGTAAATCTAAGAAGATAAGGGTCAAAAATAAGATAGAAAATTTATTAATTTCTATTGGTTGGACATATTTCAACCTTATCACTTATATGGTTAAATAATGATTCATTTAATTGCCTTGTGGAATGTGAAAATGTAGATACAATTTGTTCATTTAAGAAATTCACTTGTATCCTTCCACACCCCCCCCCCCCCCCCCCCGTATTAAAGGGAATCACCCTTCATATACCATCCACACTTGAAAATCCATTTTTTCATAATGTACCATCCCAAATTACATTCTTATATCACTAAAAGATACATAGATTCATTTTTTTATCATAAAATAAATTAAAAAGTCTATGGGTATAATCCAAAATACGTTTTCTAAAGAACAGGTAATGTACTTAACATTGAATTTTCATTTTATTTCTTACATTAAATCCTTGTAATATCATTGAAATATGATAAAATTATAACAAAAATATCATCCATATAATGAGTTATTATTATGTAAATGTATTTACTTGTATTCATATCATCTTTCATCAAATGTGAAACGAACCCATCGATCATTTGTATGGAGGACTACGACTATAGGAACCGATGCAATTCATTTTCCATCACCACCTCTCACGATAAGAAGTAATAAAGGATTTAATACATATAAACATACACACACACACACATATATATATATATTATGAATTAATTAATCTCATAAATATTTAGTATCATATATAATTTCTTACCTTACAATCTTTTGGATAATGATAACATCGCCCATGTGTTGGTGTAGACAACATCCTTCATGAATCGATGAAAAAAAATTATTTTATTTTATCATGGTTTGTAATAATGATATATTTAATTAATATATATTATATATATTATATAATAATTATTATGTAATGATGAAATCTTATTTCTTCTCATTTCATTTCATCGATCAGAAAAAAAATCAACGTTCATGTATGCGTGAAACCTACCATGTCTATATAATGATTAAATCATTTTTAAATAAATAATATTTATGGACTATTATAAATTATTATATAATAAATATATATGATATTTATATCATGGTTAAAATCATCTAGATGATTTAATACTAATAAATAAACAATGATCGAAACTACTGTACCAAAACACACATGAAAAAAGAAACTGTTATCACCTGAAATTGTGTTTTTGATAATGATTTTATAATAAATGAATGATAAAATATATAATAAATAATATATGGTTATATAATGATATGTTTATTTAATATATGTATAATAAGTCTAATTTTTTTCCTAGGATGTTCAAACATGTACAAATGTAATCAGACATGATTTATGGGTTTCTCATCTCATTTTTTTATAGATATATGCCATTTTCTCCATTTATTTCATTTGTATGATGTATATAATAACCCCATATAATTGTTACATTGGGAATATATTTATTTTCATAGAATAAAAATTATGATTTTGAATTATTTATTTCATTCTTATTACGATACCAATGTTACAAAAGTGGAAATGGTTTTTTCAAAATCTCAATATCATTCATGATTTTTTATGTTTAAGCCTCTCATGGGAGAATTGTTTGTTTTTTTATTTAAAACCAATATATTCTATTCTCATGTTATTATACTTGAACATGTAAAGTAATATTTCAATTTAATCTTCTTTGGTACTTAAAATTATTCATTATTTTTTAAGAAAATCATTAATTATTTCTCTCCCCAGTCGGATATCATTTTTCTTCCATATCCCTGCTTTCTATAAAATTATTTTAAAAAACGTTTCTAAAAAACAACAAAAATATTTATTAAATTCATTTTTCTCATATTTTAAATTTTAAATTTTATTTTTAAAGGAATCTTCTTTTTTATTTTCAAAATGACGTGTAATCTATCATTTATAACACAACATTAAAAGAACGTTTTATAACTTATATAGAATCTATAGAATTACCTATCATCCTTGTTTAAAATATTCAATTAAATATTTATAGGGTTCTTTTCATAGAAAATATTTCTATAATATTCAGGAAATTTTTAGTTATTAAAAGTTACCTCTAAAGTGAAAATTATATTTTCTTTAATAATGTTATGATATTTCCATTCATAAAATATTTAAACTCTCATTTTACTCATGATTCATTTATAATATGTTGTATTGATATATTTATTATTATTTATCTATATGGTTTTTTATCATTTTAACGAAGACATATAATTTTGATATCGGTCTTCATAGTAATCAAGATGGTATTTCATTATGTTTATTTATTATGGAAGGTATTAACATTCATATGATAGGTTTCAAATATATATATTTAAGTTGGATACATTTATTTATTAGGGATATTATTAGATCTTTAAATACTAGTTATTCAATATGAATGTTTAAAATGATTGTGTATCTCCCCTTTTATATATGGAATTAAATGAAAATAATTAAGGATTGTGTGGTCCCACTCTATCCCATCTATGCATTTGTATGTCTCATGAGACAAAAGAGAATGGTTTTTTTCTAAGGCCTTACCAATTTATATAAAATGTATTATCATAAGCCAATGATGGTGTGGCTATGATGTCCAACATTTTTCATTACCTCATTATGTAATTTTATATTAATGTACATCTAATTATTTGACTACATATAATATCCTTTTATAAGTTTCATGTAATTCATAAAATTCATATGTTTTAGAAATTTTTAATTCCATATTGTATATGACTTATTTAATATTGACATCTCTAGTTGTATTAATATCCTTATGGAATATTGGATCTCACCCCATTCTTATGTTTCCCTTCCACTAGATTCTATGAAGTGTGCAATTATTGATATGCCTAGATATACTAATGGTAATGATATTTTTCTACATGAGAATTATATATTTTAGTTTATGTTTTCAATTTCAAATTGAGATTAAAGAATTTAACTAGTTTACAAATACCAGTACCATATTCATTCTTCCAGGATGTCATTACTAATATCCAATGATAATGTAATAAAGTAACCACCATATATGGCCTATGAGGTTTGAGGTGTTTATAGTTGGTATTAGAGGAAGTTTAGTCTAATCAATTGAAACTATATTAAGGGAAACATAAATTAGTTCATATATCATTATGGATTTCATTGAGCATTTTTCTACATAAATGATATCATTCTATAGTTTGGGTATGGTATGGATAATTTGTATATTATACCAATACAATCATTTTGGGATAATAATTGTGGATTTGGATCTAGAATAGTTATACTTAGGGATAATAGCTTAGGAAATATGCATTGGGCTTCTGACTCGATCATCACCTACTATATGACAGTGTGCCTTTCTTAATAGATAGTTTAAAACTTCTAGGGGATATGATTGGGATAACTCATGTTTTATTTAGAACCCATTATGAAGTATTAGAAAATATTTTTATGAATTTAAAAAATTTACAATAAAACCCATTTTCGGATTATTATAATTTCTATATGAATAAATTTTCTAATTTATGTTAAGTGTGTTATTAGTTTTGAAATTTTACAATATGATTCAAAATTTTATGAGTTAATATATTATATGAAATTATATAGAAATGCGGACTATTTGATGAAATTTATACATTATCAATAAATATAGTTCATTTATGTATTTACCTCATGGGAATGAAAATAAGGCTCGGTCTAAAGAATTTGTTGTAACCGATTAATTTATAACAATATTTGGGAAGATGATTCAGACAATGTCAAAAAACCGTTCATATATGGAGAATCCTAATGATCACAAATGTGGTATAACCATGTTAGTCCACTTCATTCATTAACAATATTCATCGGGTATATGGAGACATATGATTTTCATACATGGATATTACCTATTTTTAGATGAATATTAATGACATTATAAAATTAAATTCTCAAGGAACCAAATAGTTTAATGCGATGGGAATATTTTAATAATACATTTATAACATGGTGAAATATCTTCATCATCAACCTTAAAGGTAATCCCCTTTAGTAACCTTCGAAATAACACCATACTTAAAACTTTTCATTATAATGTATGTAAGGGAAATATAAGAAAGGGTGAGATTAAATTCTCAGTAAGGGTAAAGAAAGAAGATACATAATAATGACATAATAATTATTGTATGAGAATATGATCATAATATTAGATAATACAACACTACATAACAAATATCATAACCATGAATGATGAAATAAATATTGGTAGTAAAAAAACACGAATCAAAAAGAAAACAAAGAACATTAGTCATGAGAGCATCAAATTGGAATAATTAATATAATGTTTGTCATACACATAAGAATAAAAAATAATTCCCTATAATTCAAAGACAATTTACAAAACATATCAGTGCACGTCATAGGGGATACACCTATTCGGTGGGACACACCATTGTCCCCAGTCTCAACGATTTCTATATAGTGGAATATTTCTACTCCCAACACCGATATGATGGAAAAGCCCCTTTAATTTTATGAGTTCACTCATCATACAATCCTTATCTTAGTTTACCATGTTTACCCCCGTTCTTGCTGTTTATATATCTTGAGATATATAAATCATTACATAATTAATTATGGGGAGTTATAGGTGTCACCTATCAAATAATGAAATCATACTTATGTGTGGAACAATACCCTAAATATTCATGACATCATTACCCATGAAACGAAATGGGTATCATTAACATTTCATCACATCATAACCTATAGAAAATATATTGGTTTCATAATAATTTCATCATAGCCTAACTCATGAAAAAGCGGGTTTCTTAAACTTTTTAACAATGTATAACCCATGGAAGAGAAATAAATTTCATAAACAACTTTTCATATTTAAAATAAACAATTCAAAGAAAAAATAAAAATTGTTTCCATGTATCGTATCCCCAATATATCAGAGAAGTTATCAAATTAGGCTATCTTATACCAATATGGATTTTGAATGAGTAATTGGACCATTTTCATATAGAATGACCATTCATTGAAAATAACATTCATATAAAATTTAATAAGTCAATTTCAATGAAAATATCTTTGTAAATGTATAAATAATTATTTATAAATTTATATAAAAATGTGTGTAAGAGAAAATATTTTCTTCATTTAAAATTTATTTTTAAAATGTAAATCATTTTTAAAATATTTTTTTTCAAAAATAACCTTGAAAAGATATAATGGTATATTTCAAAGTCATTTAAAGTATTTTAAAAATCATTTTCTATGGAAACATCATTGAAAACAAATAATGTGATAATTAAAAATAAAATAAAAATTTACTTGATTAGAATACACTTTCTAGTTTGAAAAAATATTTTACGAACATCATACATTTTGAAAACCTTTTTCATTTAAAATAACCTTGAATACATATTAAGGAAGATTTGAAAACTATTTATAAAACTTTTTAACAACATAGAAATTTTTAAATTATTTTCTATGAATATGGGATTAAAATTACATTGAAACTTTCGTTTGAAAAGTTTTTCAGAAAACATTGTTTTTGAATAAAATATATTTCCAAATAAAGAGATAAATAAAGTCTAATTCTATTAAAAAATACATTATTAAATACCATTGGTACCAATGATTTAAATAATTGAACCATTACATGAGAATATCATGAATAACTAGTGGATATTAATATTCAGGATAATTCTTAAGAGATATATCATGAGATATTAATATCGGATACTTAGTCCCAAATAATATCGATAAACATTGAGATTAAAACAAAATAATCTTACCTCTTTGGTAACATTAAATTGTAACCACCTGAAATAATATAATTAAAGGAAAAATATAATATCATTAATATAACAATATTTATGACATTAAATTTCTTTCACTTGGTATATACTATTCATAAATAAAGATAGGCTTAGAACATAACATATATCTCAAAAAGGAAAATTAAGATAAAATTACCTTTCCATTTTGTTAAATTAAAAACACTAAACCCCATTAAAGGTAGTTAATAAATTATTAATTTAAATATAATATAATAATAATAAATTAATGGGCCACATATATGAAACATATATGGAAGTGGTGGTGAATATAACATGTCTTTCACAAATGTAAAATGTGAGATGGAGATTCTTTACTGTTTGAGTAATAGACAATCATGTTCCCCATAAAAGAATAAAATCCATTCAATAGGTATGTACATACACCACAAAAAATAATTTGGTGATAAATATGGCATAAGTCTCACAGTCGTAAAAGTGAGACTAGAAATCCCATTACCATAAGTCTATACAGCCTTTATACACGTTCAAACCTTCTGTATGATAAATATATGTTTATTAAACCTATACCATTGAAATATATTGATATATATCAAACCAAATATTATTTTATTATTTCATTATATTAATATTATATTTACTATTCCATGATAAAGTTATTTTTTTAGTAATAACAACTTTTTTCATATATGTTTTAACTAGTTATTAATGGTTTTCGTACATAGATTAAGATTTCATCATTTCCATAATTCAAACCAATATATAAATATAATATTTATTTATTATATATGAATTTTTAGTAACACAAAAATTTTATTGATAGAAAATTAATTACATCATTCATGGAGATGATAGGTCATACAAACACATCAACCCTATTTCCATTTTTTTATCATATTGAATAAATAAAAGTAAATGATATATATATATATATATATATATATTAACATTAAACTATATATCTTATGTCATATATATCACATAATTTTTTAAACCAATCCTAAATAAATTCCTTGTAAATAATGAATGAGTCACATCGCTTCGCGAGGTATCAGTCTATCATATAGACGAAGGTCGTTATAGTATTCCCACAAAATTGGAAGAATAAAAGTATGTGTTATATAATATAATTATATAAAAATAAATATATCATAAATATAATATATATAATATATATCATATATAAATATAATTTCCATAACTATTCATAACCATAAGATATTATAATGGAAAAGACCAATGAGGTCAGTTCGTGAGGTGGTAGTCATCGGTACTCACGATTGATTATTTTATAGCCCATATAAGAAAAAGTTTGGTGGTTATAGGCCATATAAATAATAAAAAAAAATATATTTATATTTATATATTAATTTTTTTATATAATAATGAGATAAAAGTAATTATAGAAGTTTGATAATGAAATAAAACAAAAAAAATGATTAATGTTACTTTTTCTTTGGTTGTCTCTTTGTTGTTATCACCAATGGAATGATATGGTGAGATTTATTTTTCAAAATGGGGCTTCTAGGGTGAGAGGAAGGTACTATATAATTTAGTAGGGTATTTAATTCCATAACCATTTATTTGATGGTGTAAAGATGTTGGGAGAGGGGGTGGCCTTTTATATGTTGGAAAGAGGACTCACATGCATTTTTAAAAAGAAGTTAAGTTTAACCATGATTATACCTAATAAAAGGATTCAATAATAACCATTTATTGATAGATGGTTTTCTATGAAAAAAAATATGTCCCAAGAATGGGTGTTCGATGATTTTCTTGGTCATTTTCCCGTATGTTTAATGTTTATTCCCTTAGTAAACTCTTTTTTCACTTAATCAAAGTGGTTAATATATAAACATTTCAGTAAATGTTTTGTTCAAAAATTATGTTGGACGTATAAAACATAAAAAATTACTATGATTTTAAATAAGGAATCCATTTATGAAAATTATATTCATATAAGTTCTATAAATCAATTAAAATAAATGGGATGAGACAACATGTTTTTAAAATTAAAATGTTCAAAAGTTTGAAGTTGTTTTATATCAAATTTCACTTTGATATTGATTTAAATGAAAAAATTGGATCTATTAATTAATAACTCAAGTTATTATAATTTAAATAAAATTTTAAATATATTTTTTTAATACCTATAAAATTATCTAAAATGTGAATTTTCATTTAAATTTCTGTATTTTTCACTATTTATCAAAAATTAAACTTTTCAGAAATATTCTCTAAAATTATCAACAAGTTAACTTTGAAATTTTAATCCATAAAATTTAAATTTTTTTAAATAAAATTTTAATAGTTCTATAACTTATATTTTAAACAGGTGCGCAACTAAAAGGCTAGAAAACTGCCTTTTATGTAATTAAATCTTTTTTTTACATAAAATTGGATTTATTTGTATATCCTATATTGAAAAAAATAGTATGAATTTAAAGTATTTGATTGATTATATAATATAAAATTTTATAAAAATAATTCATCATAATTGGTTTTTTATGTTTATTGTGAGATAATGTGTCTGCAGATAGAAAAATAGTTTTTTTTTTTCAGAAAATGAATATCTATATTTTTAAATGTTTCTTACATTAATTTATAATTTACTTGTTACCAAATAATTAATTTTATAAACATGAATACACCACATTTTAATTGTTTTTAAATCTTTTTTGTACCCACAATTCCATGGGCTAGGTGAAAAATATAGTAATCTATTAAAAATGACACATTTTGTTTATGATATGTGTTGTGTATAACAAAATATAGGATCATAATTTCATGTAACACAACACAAATTCTATGATGAATTTACCACAAGATAAAATCAGTTGTTTATGTATGAAAATAATAATAAAAATCATATAAATAATTATGATCTTTGTTTAGAATATAAATAATTCTTAACAAGGTGTATCTTTCGATGAAATATTTCAATGAATTTTAATTTATGCTAAAAATAATTGTTCTAAATAACTTGAGTTGTAACATTCTAACCCCATTAAAATTAATCTCCCCCTAAAATGTTTTTGGTTTTATAATTTTTTAAAACATGAAACTTCTATTTACATAAACCCACATTGTAAAAATGAATACTAAAGCTTCCTTTTAAAAGGGAATGTTTGGAAATATAATGGTTACCCATTATAACTCATAACTAGGTTTCCTTGTAGGATAACGTTGTATGGAATTTATTATTTGTACATATAATAATTTTAGTAATGTTATAGAGAGTGATAAATATCATTGATCCTAATAAAGTGGGGGATATAGAGAAAGTTATTAATCACAAAACCAAAACCTGAAGAGGCATGAAATGGGTCATTGATATAATAAAAAATTATGATGTTAGGACCAGATTTTATTTCAAAATCATTTTAATAATGTTGATTAATTTTTTCAAAAATGTAATATACTTACTTGATTTCATTCCATTTCATATGCACAATCTCACCATTTGGTTATGCCTTGATCAATTTTCACTTCATCACTTACTCCGTGATAAAATAGTAAATTTTTTATTCCTAAAGAACTAATAGATCATGAGATTCATAAGAAGAATGATAATTCATTCCAAATATTTTATTTATCATCACACAAATATCGTTAGTATAGGTTTACCAAAATTCATAAATCCTCATATATCGAGATAAGAATATAATATCTAAAAAATCTTCAATAATTTAACTTATACCATTCCCTAAATGGTTAAAATTTTAACCCTACTTAATGATGAAAATAAAAAACATTTTAAATAAGGTCACATAAATCAACATAACATGAATCCACTATATATCCTTGTAGTGACCCATAATCCCACTAGCTCGAATCTGGTGCCTACTAACCTTACATTGGAATATATACATGAAAATAGTGCCCCTATGGACCAAATAATTTTGCAGTTCATGATAACAAGATACATACATGATTCATGTATTAAAAATGTATACAAAAATTATAATACAATTTAATTTCTGGAAAAAAAATTATTCCATTTAGTATAACCTTGTATATGAGTCGTAGTAAACATCATGGAATGCTGGGGAAATGAAAGAAAAAAAATGTATACTCAAATTAATAGTATGGGTTATGTAATGTGGAATAAATAATTGATAAATTGGAATAATCAATATTTATTGTTAAATAAATTAAAATAATTTCCCTATAATCAATAAACTAAGAAGAAATTGTGTAAACAATACAATAAGGTAAATAGCTAAAAACATGCATCGTCTAAATTAATGGACTATCATGATAGAATAATGATGAACTAATATGGAAAGGTAAATAAATGAAGCCCAATTCTTGTTAATCATTAAAATTATAATAGAAATGGATCTGTATATTTTTTTCATAGTGAAAATCTATTAGATTATAATAACTGAATCTGAAAAATGGGAAAACATTATTATTGGACACCATGTTTCCTATGTACATGATACCATTACAATCATGACCTTTCACAGTATATAATTTTAAGCATATTAGGTGAATTAACCACTAATACTAGCCAACAAACATGCCTCGTGAAACTGCCAATGCATGAAGAGGATATCATTAACTAGGCCCCACCTATGTCATACCTTCCAATTCATTCCACATATATCAAATAATCAATTTAATCCAGGAACAATGTTTTTTATCATGAAGTATCCATATTGAGAAATTGATACAGATTTTACAATATTTCCACAAATATCATATAATGTTAAATGTAAACACTATATGTACATTTGATATAATTTTTAGGAAGTAATATTTTCAATAATATATGATATGGAAATTTATGAGAAATTTAATGTTTAATTATCATGGTAAAATGAATAACTCAATGGGAATTAAATGAGGAAAAAAATTATTAACATAATTGAGTCTCCATACTATACTTATTCAAAATTATCATAGTCCATACAAATGATGAATAAGGATTATATCAATACAATTTATACCAATTAGATTTAGTAAATGGGTTGTTTGTGTTGATGAAGTAAAAACATATTTAGTATAATATTTAAGGAAAATATCCTTTTAATAATGAAAAACATTTCCAAAATAGTTCTCTTTGAAAATAAATTTTGAAATTATTTTTTTTTTAATTATCTTTAGAAAATTGAAATGGAATCCTTAAAGAAATGGTAGTGAGTAATTCCACATTAGGTAAAAAGAAAATTCTTTTTGAACTATAAATGTTTATAAATTTTCTTTTTCAAATTGTTAGAAGAATACTTTGTAAATCCCTGAACCTGCACTTATGGATTTGGGGATAAAATATGCTATGTATTTTTTATATAAAATGTTACAGAAACATAAACAGTACATTATACAAATGAGGAATTTTTTTGGTCAATGTTGTGGATATGGTGACCAAAACATACAAATATTGAATTTGAGTTTTCAAAAATAATTACAATATAACTAATGGATTCATATGTAGTAGAAACTTAACTGTCTTTTGAGCTTCTAAATAATCCTATGAAGAAACTTTTTAAAAACATGCCATGAGAACAAAGAGCTCAGTAAAGGATATAATGAAAGAAAAACCATTAGTCTAGTGAACGCTTGAATACACTTTTATAAATATTTTCATAAATACTCTTATGTAATCATAGGAATATCATGTAGTTTCCTTGGGAAATATGTACCATATCACTCTTACAATCACCCTTTCACATGGACTAACCATTCTTACAACTTTCATATCTGAAGAAACCAATGCATTGTAGAGTTATAATGGGGCTCACCCATCATATCATGAGCTATATTGCCTTCAACCCATCCTATATTAAGCTCTGATAAGGCTTAACCTTTATATCATGAGCTATAATGGGATCAACCCAACATAAATATTTTCCATGGGATATGTCATTAATAAAACACTTCATAACTAATTTACACCCTTGAGCATAACACATTCACCTTTCAAAATACCCTTTTTTGTAAGAATCACTCTTAGAACATAAACACTGCAAAAAAGATAATGGAATATTATTATTCAAAAAAATATAATGGATATAGTAGGTTGTAGAAAATAATGAATTTATAAGAGTACACTCATGTCATAAAAAATAATCTCTTTAGATTTCATAAAGGAGACATTTAAAATAATTTTAAGAGGAAATACCTTTAAACTTTTAATTAAATTTAATATAAAATTTATTAAATGAAGGTAATGTGTATATATACTATAAATACATATAGTTCAACTATTTCTGATGCTTTCTCCGGGGTACGTGCGTCCGTCTTGTTGGAGGACGACAACGCTGTTTGATGCCCCGCATTCCCGCTTTCCATAGGTGGGAAGCATCAGTCGCTTTTTCAGGGAAGTTTGCTCCTTGAATAAAACAGGATGATGGGATGTTGGTTCTTCTATCTTGGGATTCATCCTTAGAACTCTTCACCTAGTCCGGGTCTCCCTTATATACTTAAGATTTTGTTTGTCAAACTCTTCCTATTACCATATCTTTATGGACACCAGTTAATTACACTACATCTGTCGGGACATTCCAAAGGGTCCGGTCAGGGTAGAAACCTTCGGTCATGGGAGTAGTCACATTGGACATCACTGGTATGTATCGATGTTGGGACAGTAGCGTGTCTGGGTTTCATCTTCTTATTATAGGGCTAATTAAGGGTGCGGAAGCCCGAGGAATCCCACATTATGCGTGGGGAATTTTATGCCATGGGCATGTATCTGAGATTTTCCCTAGCTTCCCAAGTTTAACACAGGGTATGTCACATGTTTACATTTGAATGGGGTTGAGAATAGCTTACTGCTGAATGTTGTCACAATTGCTTACCTCTGAATGGGTTGGAACCGACATGAAGGGGGTCAGAACAACTGGGTGTTGGTGGGATTGAACATCAGGGAGGCTTCTTACGTACCTTTCGTTGGAAAAGATCAAAGTCCATGTCATTCGGAATGAGGTAGGAACCGAGGTGAAGACGGCCGAGACCAATGGATGATGGGCTTGAACCTCAAGGAGGCTTCCTACATACCTTTCCTTGGTAAGGATCTAAGACCTCATAGTTCAGGTTGGTTTGCGCGAACAGACGCGAAGATGGTCAGTACCAATGGGTGGTGGGCTCGAACCTCATGGAGACTTCCTACGTACCTTACCATCGCAAGGATTAAAGACATCTTAGATCAGGTGTTGTATGTGGGGCTTACACTATAGGCTTCCCAGAGAGGATTTCATGGTCAACGCTTTCTCTATGCCCATGTGGGTCATGCTCGGTGTGAGAAACAAGAGACAACAAAGACCTGATGATCACATCACAGAAGGTGCATCTGTGGGAAGTGGAATAGGGGCTTATGCGCGGTTAGCGACCTAGAGAGGAAATAAGTGCATACACCTGTTTATGAGCCCAAGGTGATGAAGATTTGTACATACTCCAGGGTGGAGGACCAAGTGGTGAAAAATCTTAGCGGGAGAGGGATATGGCACCTAGGAAGAGAGGAGGAGAAGGGGTACCGTCTCCTGTATGAAAAGCTAGGGGATTACACTAGGGTGGTTTCCCTTTCCCCACAAACAGACACTGCTCTGATAAAGAGGATCTCATTCCATGTGGTGAATGATCTCACTCTCATGGAGACCAGGGGTCATGCAGAATGTCCAACGTGGGGGAACCCCATGTCCGACACACAGGGTAGGGTCATAGTTTAACATCATGTGGTGAGGATGATGGTGCTTGTCAGTTTAACATCATTCATTCGAATGAAGTGGGTTGGCTCTGCACCCCCATGACTTACATAACTGATACTCATCCACCCCTATGTGAAGGAAGGCATTGGGAATGTCATGGTGAGGAGGTGTTATGCAGTGAACCATTGGGGGGTCCATGTTATCGTGGCTATGCAAAGAAGCAATAACTGTTATTGTTCCTATGCGTAAAAGCACAAGGAGAAGCAACGCAATGGGTGACATTGTATATGGGACATTTAAGTTACTTCATGAAAACCTAAAGGGCCTCATGGGAAAAGGAGTTACAGATAAAGGGGTCCATAGGAAGCCTTGTGAAGCTCTGGTTCTCCACGAAGTGGAGAGGCTTTGTGAAGGGATATGCTTCACGAAGTAAATTTTAATAGGCTAGGCAAAGGGAATAGGTAAATATGGGATGAGCTTCACGAAGTGAAAAGACATTCACAAAGCAATGCCTCACAAAGCTTGGGTTCCTCGTGATGCAAGGTGTCATGAAGAAATGTGCTTCTCAAAGCACAGTGACCCTGCCTTAGCATGTTGGTCATGTGTGTGTGGAGGGTGTTTTGTGAATAATAAACGCTTCTTGATGACCCGAGTCCCAAGGGGGATCTCCTTCCTTTTCTAAGGCCTGTGGTCTTCTTGAAAGGCTTCCCTCTCAAGAAGAGGGGTTCAATTAAAGCAAAGGGGGAGGCACATCACAAAGCAAAAGTACCTTGAGAATCTCATGGTTCCTAGAGAATGAATTGCTTCATGATTTGAGAACTCAGAAGGTGAAATTTCAGATGATATGTCTTTTGGGATTGAGGGGAGCCCTGTATTTATAAGAAAGAGGTGCCGAAAAGTAGAGCTTTCTCGGTGCGATGGTGGTGGTTGCTCCATGGTGGGATCACGAAGGTCATATCCGTTCATGGAGAATCCTGACTCCTTGCTCCATGGTGATCTCGCGAATGTCAGATCTGTTCGGGGGGGCATCCCCCCTCCTTGCTCCGTGGAGGGCTCACAAATGTCAGATCTGTTCATCGGGCATCTCGCATGCTTGCTCCGCGGAGGGGTCGCGAACGTCACAAGGGTTTGTGGGGAATCCCACCTCCTTTCTTCGTGGTAGGCCCGAAAACGTCACAAGGGTTCATGAGGCAACCAGCCTCCTATCTCCAAGATGGGCATGGGGCCATGGGACTCCGTGAAAGGGCTTCACGAGGCAGCCCCGAAGACTTTCCTCTTGTTCTTAATAATCTAAAGTTGTAGCATCAACAAATTCCTCCCCTAAGACTTGGAGCCGATGAGAAATCAAGGGTCAAAGTCTAAGGGTCAATCTCCAAAATCCCTTGGCCATCCGCGAATCTGTTTCATGAAGAGGGCTCGTGAGGCAGATAGGCGACGTGCAGGCTGAGTGTGCCACGAATCTCGACACAGCATAGACTTGATGCAATGCTCAAAAGGTCGTCACCTATAAATAGGGGAGCTGGCATCTCTTTTTCTGTTCTTTACTTCGTGACTCTGGATTTTAGCGCTCTTGGTTCGCGAAGCTCGACGTACTTCATGCTTGCTCTCCGCGAATCGCGGTTTTTGCAATGCAGCGCACGTCGAGTCTTCGACTCAACAACATCTCTTAGCAACTTTCTTTTGGAAGGTCAGGGCAGGGCTCTGTGGTCATTCTTTGCGAACGAGATCCATGACATTGCACCAGGAATGGGCTTCGCGAACCAAACATAGGAAACACCCAAACATAAAACTGAATGGCTCATCAAGAGGATGACAGGGGGGTCCTCACGGACACTGCCTGAAGGGAGGATATGGAGAACTACTTGGTCCTAGGGGAGTTAATACAGAGCCATTCTGACAACGGTACATTGGTGGAGCTGCTATTAGAGATCCAGAGGATCTATCCACTATGAAAGAGGCTACCTTTGTACATATTCAGGCTGAGGGATGATGTATTCATTCTTAAAGAAAGCAGAGATGAGCCATCTTACTAGTATAGGAGTACGTCGTGTCATCACCAATGGTTCAGGGCAGCTAACAGCCATTCCCAAGAAGAATCCATGCTCGTGAATGCAGACTGCCTGTATAACCACCTGAAAAATGTGGATGGGAAGGCATTGCAGCTAGAGACGTCCCCCCCTCTATACCAGCCAATCTTGAAGATAGCCTTGAGGAACCTAGGTAAGGGATGGTCTGAGGAGTGGGACCTGTTCTAGGTCAGAAACATCACAGATGACTGGGGTTGGGATTACTGAGTAGGTGCCTTGTGTGAGGAGTTTGAGGCGGAGCTGAAAATAGTTGGTCAGTATGAGGTGGATTGGGCCTCCCAATTCTACATCTATCAGCTAAAGTAGCTGAGGTCGGTGTTACTGAGTAGGTGGTCATCGTGGACCAATACCTTCCTCCTACACCACGGGTAGGTTGGTATCATCTTGTGGAATGTGCACCAGATCTCAGGGGTCCCGATATTGGGGGTGATGTATGATGAATTCCTATCTGTCATGGGAATGTGGGTGGATCCAGGGGAAATGTCACAGCTAGGGATGGCGTTGATTGTGCTAGTGCTGGGAGAGGAAAAAGAAGTCATAAGGGATATCCATTTCAGGCAGTGGTTCATGTAGTTTTTGAACTTCTCGGGAGACAGGCAGTTTTGGTTGAGGCCTCAGACTTTCCTGAAGAGGGCTCAATGAGGGAAGGATCACTCGTACTTAAGACTCTTGGAGGACAGCCAGTGGAAAACCTAAGGATTTAGCATTAGCATTGAGCAGCATCTGATAGTTAGGCTGGCGGCATTCATCGCGGCTCTCATTTGCCTTTGGATCCTTCCAGAGAGGGAAACAAACATGGTCCTGCGACCTAGCACATTTATCAGGGCGTCCGTGTTGGCGACAATAAGGCAAGTCAACCTTGGGATCCCGATGCTCGCTAAGCTATACCAAATGTTGTGGCACATCAGCGATTGGAACAGTCCATAGAGAATATGAGGGCTATTCCACCTCTTGTATGGGTGGATAACAGAACATGTTAGGGGGGTTTATGAGTACCTGAACCCCATCTCACCTCCGAGGTCGAACATCTTCCCTTCCACTCTGAATATTGTGGGAAGATTTTCGGCCAAGATGACCACACCGTTGGTACTGAACTGGGTGTGGAAGGTGGAGGAATTGAACTTTAAAACATTTCTGTTGCCAATGGGTGATTTTACTGACGACAGACAAGGAACTGAAGAGAACTAGTCCTATCTACTGGCATTTCAAGGTGGCGTCCTGGTGGAAAGCGTGGACCGTGAGCCCCTCTGCGATTCGTACACCCCAGATAGATTTTCCTGACAATTTTGGTGTATGAAATGACTGACCCCACAGGTCTATCTAGGGTTGTTCCACAGGGAACACCAGTGTGTGATGAGGTAGATGTGGCTCATGTTCACACAGGGAAGATGGGAAGATGCATAACGAGCTGCCTTTACCTAATGCTAACTTCGGGTTAGTAAAGCAGTATGCCCTATGTTGGGAGGCGTTATACCTAGGGGAGATGTTGAAGCATACAACCATTAGAGTCGGTGATAGTGAGCCTCCTCAATCTCGAGGCTGGGGCCATAGGCGAAAAGGGATTCTCACTGTGGTGGGGTTGCAATGGCGTTGATACCCACACCAGTTGAGGAAGAGGATGTAGGGATAGATCCAACAGTGGTAGTAGACCGAACCGTTATAGAATAACATATTCATCTAGAGGGGAGTCCACCAAGAGGATTATGTAGGATACCCACATAGTATTTAGGTAAGGGGTTGCGCCATATAGACATGCTAGAGAATGTTGTCTTCTCGGAGGCCTGGGATATCTGGGAAGTCAACTGGAAACTACTCAACCAGCCAGAGATGTGGAAACACTTGAACCATCTCAAGATGGATTTTTTGGGGGTAGGCCCTATCAGGTCCAGCTTTGCGGTGTCCCAAGCGGAGGTGGAGCAATACCTGGTAGAGCTGCAGGACTTTGTGCATTCTCGGGGTGCCATGTGTCCAATTAAAGACTGTTTCACGGTGCTACTGGATCGTACGGTCCCTCTTCAATTGTTGTCCACTGAACTGAGAGAGTGTTTCCCTCTTCATGAAGAATCATACAATTCATCCTAGGGGGATGTGGCTGGTAGAGGGAGCCTGTTGGAGGAGGGTGATGTCGGCGATCAAGAATCGGATCATGAATATTTCGCAGAGGCCCTCGAGGTAAAATCTCAAACCCCTTTCTTAGGGTATGTTTCCCAATGAATGAAGACATAATCCCATACCACACCATATAGTCTTGTAAGATTTATACCCCAAAAGGAAGAATATAAGAGATAAATTAATAGAACTCGTGCTGGACCCAAAGACAAGATGTCTAGGCGTTCCTATGTATCCCATGGGAATGGGAATAAAGCTGTATATAGTTCTAAAAAAAGATATTATTTTATGGTCTTAGAGCTTGGACCATAGAGGAGTGGAATCCTTCCAAGTAAGTGCAGACCTCAACCTGATCCCTAAGCCCACATGAGTCAAACACGGTGTGGGAAAAAAGGGATGAAGAGGTTTTTTGAAATACCTGGAATGCACGCCAAAGGGAAATTGTTACAGAGCCCCAAATGATGCCTTTACCACAGATTTTGTCCTCCTAACGTTCAAATTCACACTAAGAGATAGTGCCAGGAGTGTCGAAATTCCACTTGGACATGATGAGGTGGAATATGATGTGAATCGTATGACTGATATTCAAGGATTAAAGGGGTTGGGGTGACGGTGGAGGATAATTTTTGACCGTGTTCGAAACACAACATCCATACCGCGTTAGCCTAAAATGGGGAGAAAAAAATGAGCATCGACCACTTACCATATTTTCAATGCGAAACTTGTATTGATTTTCCATCTGAAACCCTCGAGTACATTAGCTCGTAATGGTAAGAGAGCCCTTAGGCCTAGAATCCACGACATTTGGGGGTCCCTTTGGGTGTGAAAGATTATGGAAGCCCAAATGAAGGGGAACATGAAGCCTGAAAAATGGGAAAAAGCATGTCCACGTAGAATCTGACACTTAGGGCGTTAAACCTGAGTACTCCTTGGCACATTGGTTAACCACTATAGAGGGTCGAGGGGCTCAACATGAGAGAATCCAATTTGAAAAGATGAGTATAGAACAAAGAGATAGATAACTCTTAGGAGAAATATATACATGGTGTGGATATTAAAAACCTGACGTGAATGAGGACATAATCCCATACCACACCATATATCCCTCTCATTGAATAATGTCGGCCAAGGGGCCTAGATAACATGGAGATCTCTAAAAGATGGGGCTGGGCCAACAGATGAAATTTTTGGGTGTTCCTACGTATCCCATGAGGGTGGGAATCAATCCACATGTAGTTATGGGGGATGTCGTGTAGTTTAACTTCATGTAGTAAGGACAAAGATATAGGCAAGGTATCTCAACAAGGGATGTGTACGGCACGACGAGTAACCTGACGTGAATGAGGAAATAATCCCGCACCACACCACACCCTCCTAAGTGAAACCATAGGCCAGGGATCGGAAAGGTCGAGGGGCCTCAGGCTGGGCCATGGACAGAGTGGCATGTCCAGCTTACAGTTTAACATCTTGTAGTGAGGACGGAGGAAGGGGTAAGGTACCTTATCTGGGGATGTGTATGGCACAACGACCAACCCGACATAAATGGAGACATAATCCCACACCACACCGTATAACACTAAGTGATAATTTGGGAGAGGGTCCTGAAAAGGCCAACGGGCCTGAGGCTAGACCTTGGATGGAAAGCCTCGTTCAGTTTGCAGGTTAACATCTTGCAGTGAGGAAGAAAGTGATCTCAGTTTATGGTCATACCACTCGGACCGTATATGTCTAGTTTAATGTCATATGTGTGGGATGTAGAGGGTGAGTCATCATGCCTATAAAAGAACACAAAATGGAAGCAATGATAGAGGAACACTATTGACCATGTTTGCAACATAGTATCCACCATTGTGTGACTAGAAGGGTGGAAAAAAAAATAGAGCATCGACCGTTGACCATATTCACAATATGGTACTTGTATCAATTTGTCACCAGCAATCCTCGAGTATGTTGGCCTGTAATGGTAGGACGGCCCTTGGACCAAGCATCCATGCCAGTCGGGGGGCCTTTTGGACATGAAAGATGATGGAGTCCCAAAAAATGAGCGTGAGTGACGCATAAGTATGCATGTGCATTTCAATGTCAAGTAGGATGGCGAAAGAGGTGGAAGTCTCTGGGGAGTGGAATGCTTGGAAGGGCTATGATGAACTCGATGTGAATTGAGGAAAAATATCACACCACTCCAAATGTCTTGACCCTAGGGGATATTTTGAAGTTTGGGGCTGGACTGACAGATAAAATGTCTAGGCCTTCCTACGTATCCCATGAGGATGGGAATCAATCCATACGTAGTTCTTGAAGGCTATGTAGTTTAACGTCGTGTAGTGAGGATGTGGGAGGATAGAAGAATGGGGAGGGCCACATGTTGTGAAAGCTATAATCCTGACATGAGTGGGGCTATGGAAGCCTACACTATACCATGAAAGGACCCTCTAAGAGAAATATACCCAGGGGGATAGTCAAAGAGAAGAGTCTGGGGCTGGACTTAGGGCCGAGCGTCTTAGTGTTCCTACCAATCCCATAATGATGGGAATCAAGCCTTGTGTAGTTTTAGAAGAGACATACCGTTTAACTTATTATAGGACATTGAACAGTTTAACGTCATGAAGGATGATGAACAGTTTAACGTTGTGTGGGATAGAGTATTTTAGGGTCATGAAGGACCCGACGGTTTAGGGTCATGAGGGACCAAGAAGTTTAGGGTCATGCAGGACCCTCATGTGGTTTAGGGTCATGCTAGACCCTCATGCAGTTTAGGTTCATGCGGGATCATCATGCATTTTAGGTTTGTGCAGGACCATCATGCAATTTAAGGTCGTGCAGGACCATCATGCAGTTTAGGGTCCTGCGGGATCGTCATACCATTTAAGGTCATGTAGAAGCATAGAGTTTATGGTCATGTGTGACCTTACGATTCAAGAAAAGTATTTCTTGAGGAACTTTTCATTTGTGGGAGTAGTTATAAGCTCACCATTCATTGTAACCAGTGAGTACGTGCCATTGGAGTAAACCTTGTAAATGATGTAAGGTCCTTCCCGTTTTGGGTCCAACTTGGGTGGTTTCTTGCAAGGTATCATTGGTGTCTGGAGGTCCAATAACAAGTTTCCCTGTAAAAATGAGCACAGATGAATTTTCTTGTTAAAATCTCTAGCCATCTTGTTCTGGTGTCTCTCCAGGTTGTGTAGGGAACGAAGCCAGTTTTCGTCAAGTACTTTCAGCTCATCCAGACATATTTCAGCTACCTTATCTGGCGCCTGCTGGTCATAGACCGTTGTGTGTAAAGAGAGAAACTAAATCTCGATATGCAGGATGGATTGTTTTCTATATAATAGGGAATATGAGGTCACTTGGGTAGAATTACGAGTCGTCGTCCATTAAGCCCATAGGGCATTGGGAAGCATGTACGGCCAACACTTCCCATTCTGACCAACCATTTTCTACAGAATGTTAGAGAGGGTTTTGTTGAACGCCTTGATCTGTCTATTTTCTTGTTCATGATAGTAGGAGGTGTGGTTAGAACTGATATGGTAATTAGCATAAAAATTCTTCAACTCAGCTTCATGGATGTTGGTTCCGTTATCGGTGAGGACGGAGGGAGGGACTCCAAATCAGTAGATGATATTGGAGCTCACGAGGTGAATGATGGAATGGACCTTGAACTCCATTAGTAGAACTGCCTCCGCCCACTTGGAGAAGAAATCTGTAGCCATCATGATGAATATGCACTGGTGAGATATCACTGGTGGATATGGTCCCACAACATCAAGTCCCCACACCGCAAATGTCGAAGAGTGCATGGTGGAGTGGAGAGGCCCTGGCAGTTGAGTCATTAAGATAGCATGAATTAGGCATGCATGGAATGTCTTGGAGAACTCGATGCAGTCATGGATCATGGAGGGCCAGAAGTACCCCAATCTCTGGATCTGGTGAGATAGCTTTGGCCCAGTCTGATGGGCCCCGTAGTAAATGGCATGAACCTCTTTCATGACCTTAGAAATTTTTACTCCTTGGATGAAACGGAGGAGAATATCATTAATCCCACACTTGTAGAGAATCAGATCCTGACTGGGACCGTCCTGGATGGTAAACTATAATGTGCGGTGTCTGATTCGCTCGCGCTCGGCCCGATCAGCCAGGAGGTATCCATTTTGGAGATACTCAGCAAAGGGGGATCTCTAGTTGGGAGTCACTTCAACCACTACATCTGGGGGTCCGAACATGGAGGCTCCGGTGGTAAGATGGCTCACATTCAGGTCATCGTCATCACCTGGGGATACATGAGAAATGACACTCTGATGTGCCACGTGGATAATCAGGTCATCTTGCTCGGGTTCTGCAAGTGATGCAGCTAGGCTGGCTAGAGAATCAGCTCGACAGTTCTAAGATAGAGGGACATGAGTGACTTCCCATCGAGATGGGAACTGGGCCATTAGCTGGAGAGTGCGGTCCAACAATGGTCGGCTATGAGGTTTTCAGGACCAGGGGCTGGAGCAGATACTGCTTGATTTCCTTGAACACGACCTAGAACTCATCGTCCCATTCATAAATGGTGCCTTTCTTCATGATCTGAGAAAAGGGCTTAAACTTGCTGCCCATATTTTCAATGAATCGATGTTTGTAGGATTAGTGGCCATGAAAACCTTGAAGCTCATGAATATTTCTCAGGGGTGGCATCTAGATGATGGACTAGATCTTCTTTGGGCCAATCTCGATGCCCCGATACCTGAAAACAAAGCCGAGGAACTTTTCCGAGGTGACTTCGAAGGAACATTTCAATGGGTTCATCTTCAGGTAGCGAGAACGGAGGAAGCCAAACACTTTCTCAATGTCCTTAAGATAGCCCTGGCACTGGAAATATTTGACCACCAGATCATCCACATAGCCTTAAATCAATGTCCCAAGGATTGTCTTGAATATGCGATGCATGGCCCATTGATACGTGGCACAGGAATTCTTTAAGCCGAAGGGAATTACCTGGTAACAAAACATACCTTGTGGTGCCCTGAAGGGTGTAGTTTCCTGGTCCTTATGGGCCATTCAAATCGGGTTGTACCCAGAGTAACCATACATGAAAGAGAGGGCTTGGGTTCTAGTTGTAGCGTCAATCAACAACTTCGTCACAGGAATGGGAAAATCATCCTTCATACAACGACAGTTGAGATCCCAGAAGTTGATGAAGACTCTGATCTGTATGTTCTTCTTCCTGACTCGCGCAATGTTGGCTTTCCATTCGGGGTACTAACCCTCCTTGATGAAATTGGATCTGATGAGCTTACCAACTTCCGCCTCTATCATGGCACTATAAGAAGGGTGCAACTTTCTAGGAGGCTGCTTGAACCCACGATGATTTTCAGGGAGACCGTGGTGGTGGACGGCTACCTAAGGATCTATTCTTGGCATCTCTTCATAACTCAAGGAGAATACATCCCGGTGTTGTTTCACGAGGTTTATATACCGCTTCTGCTCCTCAAGGGATATGGCGGCACTGATCAATGTGGGTCTCGGGTCTACCTTGCTACTGAGGTTCACCTGTACTAGTTCATCGACTGTTGCAGAGAGGCCCTCCTCAAAGGCAGGGAAAGCATCCTCTAAATTCAATTCATTGCTTGTGGAGGAGGGATCCCCAGTGGGAGTATCCTTCTCTAGGTTGACATCCCACTACAGAGAGGCTGGTACCTGCCTGAGCGACATTGGTCACTGCATCGGGAGATTCTGGTGCTTCCAAAACCATAACAATGAAGTCTATCGACCCGATCCCATATGTTCTTTAGCCCAAGGGGCCACACTTGATGATATCAATGCAATAGTGGTGCATCATCTTGAGATGATTAATTACAGCCCAGTGGAAAAAGTGAGTATGACGTATTTTCGTTGCCATTGGGCGGACATCCCGATACCTTATGGGAGTAGGGGGCTCTGGGATCATCGAGGCTTGATTCGTATAAGAATATGAAGTGATCTCCTGATGTCGCATGCATCTGAGAATATGATTCCCCCTTGTACCATATACAACAAAACATTTCTCCATATCAGGGGTCGTGGCCTCCAATCGATGGATCGAGAAGACGTAGGCTTCATCCAAACCTGCCTAGGGGCCGGTTGCAACTGTAGCTTGCTCAACCTCATTGGTATGAATCTACTTATCCTTGTTCTTTTAGTAATCGGCATCTTGGTAGCTGGCTTCACAAAGTTAAAAAAGAGACACGTCACCTAGAGCATTCCCATTCGACCATTGAGGGAGTATTTAAGGCACTGGTGATATGATGAGGGAACCGCTGTGTGCAGGTGGAGCCATGGTCTGCCCATCAATGAATTGTATGCAGTGTCTTGGGAGACAGCCATAAACTAGGTGCTGGATGATAGGCCACTAAACTGGGACTTCAAACGTATCTTGCTGACCAGGGTCTTCTCTGTCCTATCGTATCCCTGGATTTTTAGGTTGGAGGTAGTCAAGTCATATTCAGATAACCCCAGCTTCCGTAGTGTCCGTGTCGGGATACGGTTAATCCCAGAGCTGGTGTCAACAAGACAATAGCGAACCTCCACGCCATTAAATTGGTCGATGATGTATAGTGGACGAATTTTACCCAATATGGGAGAACCTTAATCTTCTCCAGAGAAAGAGATAATTTTCGGGCATTCCGCATTCTCAACTGCTTTAGAATGAAAGGCTTCTGCGACTGCTACTTCCATCTCAAACTGGAGAGGGATACTAAAAGCTTTAGTGAGGGCCTCATGCATATCTGACGACAGGAGAAGGGCCTCGAGGTTGTAAATCCTTGATGGGATGCTTGAAAGGTGCTTAAGAACATCATACTTATGCTCTATGCATGAACTTTTTCTTGCAGGAGGTCACTTTATGATAGGAGGCATGGTGGGCCCTACTGGCTGGACCGTGTGCTCACTGGTGTTGGGAATGTACCGCTTTTCACTATTCGAAGCATGTGGGATACCTGTCGTACTAGGACAAGCTAACGGGTACTGTTTCGAGGTCGAGCGTGGCTAATCACAGTGAGGACTAGGTGGCTCTACTTGGTCCAGTAGCAAAAACGATGGTGGAGGCGGGCCTGATGACATTGGATGAGGAGGTTGTGTGTGGTGAGATTTGCACTCGGCCTACTCTCTAGTATTAGTGCAGTGCACTTCCTGGCTGGAAGTGCCTACAAATTTTCCTCGATGACCCATATGGTCGCGACTTCATTGACGTTGGTGTAGGCTGGGGATGTTGGGGAGATCCTCTGTGCACTCCCCATCATCGGGAGTCATTTAGAGGTTTACTAGCTCCTAGGTGTTAGCTGAAGCATACCCTTGACTATCATTCAAAGAGCCATCCACTACTGGGCAGATTCTGGGAGGAATACCCATCTCTGGGGGCATGAATTCACTGATAGTAAAATACAACGATGGCATTGGTGGGGTGCATTTCTTTCCCTTGCATCGCCGATGTTTGCTCTTCTAGTAAGGGAATGCCTTAGACGACAATGTCGAAGTAGTAGCTATGTTTTTTGAAGGCTCTAGCTGATTCAGTCATGCATGGATGATACCATGGGCACATGCGACTATTTTTAAATCCATCCAATTTTCATAATTCTGGGACTCACGGTTAGAAACCTGCTGCCACTCACCTACATTGTCGTTTTTGTTATCTGGCCTTACGAAGACACAAGCGACTTGTGTCGAGGCCTGTTCCAACTTGACTATGTTTTTACTGACCTAATCTTGGATCCAGTCCTTGAAAACATAGCACAACATGATATTGTTCCCCATGATTCAGTGATAGATGTAGTAGTTGGGGTGATCAATGAGGTTCACCCTTTCTGGCCTTCAACACTTCGGAAAATGCACAATATCCATTCCAAGGAACATCAAAAATAATCGGGAACCTGATTCTCATTAAATGAGTAAGTCCAGTTTCTTCTATCTAGAAAGGGGTCCCTTGGAGCTTGTCCCTAACAAGGGGCTGGAGGAGCCTGTCGAGGAGGTGGGGCCTGATTGTCCCACCAAGGCAGTGGCGGCGCATTACGCAGAGGCACCTGCCAATTTTGAGACGGTAGCTGCTGGGATAGAGGTTATGCTTGTGGTGGAGGGCCTCTGCAAGGTTGTAGAGGTAGCTCCACTGGTAATAATTCCAGCTGTCTGGGGGCCTCTATTTGGGCCACCATAGAAGGATCAGTTATGGCAACCCTCCTTACAGGAATTACATGAGGCAACAGACGTGCCAGGCAGGCCTGTTTCAAGGAATCTTCTAGGTGTTGGGCCTTATCAGAGAAGCCTCAGAATCCTCCAGGGTAGTTCTGGGAGATCAGAGAGGGAACTAGATCTGACTTGAAATTTCCCACACACATCGTCAGTAATTGATCCTGAGTCATTGTCATGTCAAGGGAATACGTGAGTCCATTCCACCGGGCATCAAAGTCGGCGACACTCTCATCAGGCCTCTTCTAGCACTTGATGTGGTCTTCGATACTCATCTTCTACATGGTGAACTAGACTGGTAGATAAACTGTCCATAGAGGTCCTTTCAGCTGGTTATCGATCCTATGGGGAGCTGGCTGTACAAGACAAATGCAGGCCCCTTCAATGTCTACACAAAACACCAAAGCATGGCAGCCTCCTACTGCGCTGGAGTCCCTAACATGGGTCCACACCTTGAGGTTAACTGGGCCAGATGCTATGGCAGGTCCCTTATCCTATTGAATGGGAAAAATGTGGGATTCCCAAAACCCAGAGGTGCCGATATATAATCCACCCATGCTGGATAAGGCGTGTCATCAGGTGCGAGTGCCACCTATCGCGTTTCCAATGCCTCAAGGGGGCTAATGAGTGCCTCCATAGGATCATATGGGTGGGGGTCCCTGTCTAGACAGGGATACCTAAAAACGAGTGTGTTGGCAGGTTCTTCAACACAGTAAGCAGGCCCAGTGGCACGTGGAGTAGCTGGTGGCACGACCCTCAGGGCAGTTGGGGGAACCCGAGATGGGTCCCTGGGATTGTCACGCTGTTCCGGAGGGTTTGGAGATACATATCGTTCCCTCTTTCCATAAGTTCCAACTTCAACCCTGTTTGTAGGGGCAGGATGGTCAGGGTCTTTTGAAGGCAGATTGCTAAGGGGAAGATGTTCCTACCCCTGCTGTACTGGTCATGGATTCCTGTAATCTAGACGTTGTTCCACAGCGCGTTCAGCCAGGTGGTCGTTGACCAACATTTTATGTTCGTTATGTTGTTGGCACAACGCGGCCTTTTCAGGTTCCACCTACATCTTTTTCACCAAGGCGGATGGGTCGGAGTGTTTCGAGGCTCTGAGGTACTCTTTACCCTTACCATGATTCTGACTAAAAACCAATTCCTTGGTGGGCATAGGGAGCCCCAGTATATTCCTTTGCTGATGAGTAACTCTTCCCCATGGATCTAGTAGTGGTGTCACTCCCTTGAGGGGTATGTCCCCATTAAGAAGCTACATCTCATTCTCCTCATCTAATATGTCGTCCATGTTGATCGTGACCCTTCCTGGGCGAAAGTTCTCAATATCGCCTACCAAGTTGGGATTCCATCATATAGTACAAAAGAGGTTGGAAGCATGCTGCCCCAAGCCAAGGATTTGAACGTGGGGAGAATCCCCCTTGATAATATTACAGAGTACCTTGAAACATTGAATGCATTGTTGTTGGAGGGCCTTACAGTGGCTTGGTGACTCAGGGTGCTGGGCCACTGGGAGCGTAGCCAGGTCAACCCGATGTCATTGCTCACCAATGTCCTCGAAATTTGCTTGGCTCTCGGGATAAACCACTCACTGATGACAAAGGAAAAAGTGCGTCTCCCATAGGGTTTGATGGAAAAACTCAACTTCCTTTGGGGTGAGGGATTCTGGTACACAGAAATTCGGCATTGCAACCAGCTAGAACATCTCGAGGAAGTGCTCGGCTACGAGGGTATTCCATAATATCCTTGGATCGGATTCAAGTTCTGCCCTTCATTACCCCACTCGTATATTAGATGCGGCTAAGGGACTGGTAACGGTACTGAAGCAGACTCCTGGGACGGTAGGCTGTCTGGTGTAGAGTATGGCGTGTGAGTCGAAAAACCGCCACATCTCGGGTTGTTCTCTAATGAGTGTAGTGACTTAGCCACCACATCGTGGTAGAATGGGTTGATGGTCACAGTTCCTGGAATAGGTGATAGGGCTACTAGCAATAGGCAACGATGTTTCTCACCCACCATTGGTCCCAAAAATAGCTCTTTGTGATCTCTATTCAATGTATAGATGCTTATGGTGATGACGGTGGTGATTTCATGACCGTAACCTACGGGGTTTCCAAATTTTCATCCCCTGGATATACCTGTGGAGGGAGGCAGTAATCAGATAGACCTCGAACTCATGAATTATGAGGCTAATGCACCTTGTCCTACCCATCCCCTGACTCAGAAGACATAGGGGAGGGTTCCAGTACTGAGTCATACTCTGCTTCAGAATCTGACAAGCGCACTGGCTTGATCTCTTTCCAGACCTTCCTATAATTCTTCTTATGGTTGCGATGACCCGCTTTCCTACCCCGGGATGGCTCTTCTGGACAGGACAGATTTATAACACGAGGAGGTCCTTCGACCACACTTGTGCTAAAATGGAGTGGGTTTCCACCTGTGTAAGCCGAGGTGCGAGGAGAACATGGAAAGATATTAAAGGGGAGATGGGGAGGACCTATGTGGGGAGTGCTGGAGCGGGTAGGACCATCGCTCGAGCTCATATAAGCATGGGTGGTATCCCCCATTCTTGTTTCCTCTAGTGACCTCAGTGTGAGGAAGGTCCTCATACTGGTCGAGTTGAACACATGTAGAACCTCCATGCTGGGTGCTGGTGAATTGAAGTCGGCCCTCACACCACTGTTTCATGGGGCGAGGAGGACCTTTGCCACCAACAACGAGGACATGGGGAGGGTCCCCAGCTTTAAGAGTGACTGTATGTGCACCGTCCCCATGCCAATGGTCTATGGTGGGAGGAATGACTCCATATCCAATATAGTGGGCATGAGAGAGACTTATGTATTGATCATCACTACCACGGGGAGGATCCTCATTTGGATTGAAGGTGGCACAGGGTGGAACTCTATGCCAAGCCTGGAAGCAGGGAAGGCCCACGTTCGCCATGGTAGAGGTATAGAGAGGACCTCCGTACTAGGTGGAATCGCAACGGGTTAGTCTGTGGTGACCAATTCTGGTTTCGGTGACTGAGAGAGTCGACCTAGCCTTCCCATGGGGCGGTTGGGGCCTCGATCTAGGTCGGGTGTATGAATGTCCATGTTTAGTTTACACAGGGAGTTGGTGATATGCGGCAGGGGTGGCTCAGGCCATAGTAACCATTGACGTTGACGCCCCATGGTGGACGTCCTCTCTAGCTTGCGCTCGATGCTGGCATCGGGTTAGACATATCAGAGCTAGTGGTGTAGGTACATGGCTTAACTGCTCCTCGGCCACTAAGACTGGGTGACGAAGCTGACGCGACCTTGTGGGAGTCCTATTTGGGAGCCCCTGGAATGGTATCCTGGCAGAGCTAGCCCAGATATCCCCTACCTCATAGGTGTAGGTAAATGATTCTTTGATACATTCCAGGGAGAGGCTCCCAAAATGGTTATATGTTGGAGTGGGGAAAAGAGGCTCCATGGGCGGCCCTCCGGGGCGGTGTTGACAAAGATGAGTAAAGATACCTCTAAATCCAGGTGGTCCATATCCATAGTCGGGATAATACCCTCCTCCTCGTACTGGAATACGAGGTCATTGATCACCCTTAATTAGATGAAATTTGAGGGATAGATAAGGAGGAGGCACCCATTGGTCATGGAATTTGTGACCATCACAGAAGAGGTGGAACCATACAGAACTGCCGCATGGGTACAGCACCTTCCCCTAAATCAGTGGGCATGTGGTGATCGAACTCTGGGTGCAGCAGCTTGGTTCCTAAAAGTAGGGAGATTAAGTCATCAGTGTTGAAAGAAAAAGGGAATCAATGACCAGATCCCCAGCACTATTCCGTCCTCCAAGACCGATAAGAGGGATCCACACTGGAAACATCGCAGATCGGGATGCCCAACATTCTACTACCCCAACATCAGGTGAGTTTCATGCTAGGCCCACTATTTTCATGGTGAGACCCAACATTGGATAGCTGGATCTAGTGACATGCTAATCAATTGATGTCTCGAATGCTACTAATCTCCATATTGAGGAGAAGACCTTCATGTTGGGTTCACCATTTCGGTTTCCGACACTTTCACTAGGGTGTGTGCATCCGTCTTGTTGGAGGACAGTGAAACTATTTGTTGCCCCTCATTCCCACTTTCCAAAGGCAGGAAGCATTCGTCGCTTGTTTAGGGATGAGTGGTCCTTGATCAAAACGGGATGATGGGATGTCGGTTTTTCCTTCTAGGGATTCCTCCTCGAAACTCGACACCTAGTCCGGTTCTCCCTTATAAATTTAAGACATTTTTCATGAAACTCTTCTTAGTGTCATATCTTCTTGGACAACAGTTAATTACATTGATTCTGTCGGGACATTCCAAATGGTCTGGATAGGGCAGCAACCTTTGATCAGGGGTGTAGTCAAGTTGAAAATCATTGGCATGTCTGGATACTAGGACCCTAGCGTGTCTGTTTTTCTTCCTCTTATTATAGAGATTCTCAAGGGTGCGGAATCCCGAGGCATCCCACATCGAACGCGGAGAATTTTATTTCATGGGAATGTATATGAGGTTTTCCTCATCTTCCCATGTTTAAAACAGGGTATGTCGCAGGTTTAACGTCCAACGGAGATGGATTGGACTGATCAGAACACTGATTAGAGTGGATCAGATGGGTGAAACCTCTAGAGGGAACACTGATATTGGGGACAATGTGTGGTTGGATTACTAATTGTTGTTAATGGGAATGGGGAATGAGGTGGCATGATTCCACTGGGATGTGGCGGCCTAGGTAAGAATCAGGATAGGTAATGGAAGGTTTAATGCAGTGGATACAGAATGAGGTGGAGTCGTCTCGAGGACGACGATGATGTTGGGCTTCAGTCTCAAAAATACCTCCTATGTATCCTTGTGACAGAGTATCAAAATCTTCATAATTCACATGACGACAGCTTACCGTCGAATACGGTTGAAAATGGATTACCACTAAATTGGGTCACAATGGCTTACCACTGGATGTGGTTGAACTAACGTGAAGGGGGTCGGAATAACCAGGTGGTTGTGGGCTTGAACCTCAAGGAGGATTCCTATGTACCTTTCCTTGGAAAGGATTAAAGTCCATGTAGTTTGGAATGAGGTGGGAAACGACGTGAAGATGGATGAGACCAATGGATAATGGGTATGTACCTCAGGGAGTCTTCCTACGTACCTTTCCTTGGAAAGGATCAAAGAACTCGTAGTTCAGGTTGGTTTGGGTGAACCGACGCGAAGATGGTTGGTACTAATGGGTTGTGGTCTTGAACCTCAGGGAGGCTTCTGACATACCTTTCCTTGGAAATGATCAAAGACCTCATAGTTCAAGTGGTGTGTGTTGGACTTACACTCTAGTATACCTAGAGAGGATTTCATGGTCAACGCTTTATCTATGCCTACGTGCGTCATGCTCAATTTTAGAAACAAGAGATTGAAAAGACCAGACGATCACGTCACAGAAGGTGTTTTCGTGGGAATTTGAATAGGGTCTTACGCACGGTTAGTGGCCCAAAGTGGAAATAGGGGCTTACACCTGGTTAGCAGCCCAAGGTGATAGATATTGGGACTTACTCTAGGGTGGAGGTTTGGGTGGTGAAAAAACCCATTAGGAGAGGGATTTGGAACCCAGGAAGAGAGGAGGATCATGGGTTCTACCTCCTGCAGGAAAAGATAGGGGCTTACACCAGGGTGGTTTCCCTTTCCCCGCGGATAGACGCCTCTCTGATAAAGAGGATATCATTCCATGAGGGGAATGATCTCACTCCCGTGGAGCCCAGTGGGCATGCAAAATTTCCAAGTTGGGGGAACCCCGTATTCGACAGAGAGAGCATGGTCACATTTTAACACCATGTGATGAGGACGATAGTTCTTGGAAGTTTAATATCCTGCAGCTTGGATGAAGTGGGTTGGATCTGCACCCCTAGGACTTACATAACCGATACTCTCCTGTCCTTGTGGGAAGGACGACATCGGGAATTCCATGGAGAGGGGGTGTTATGGATCGAACCATTGGGGTTCAAGTTATATTGTCTATGAGAAGAAGTAATAGACATTAGCATGCCTATGCAAAGAAGAAAGAGGCGAAGCAACGCAGCATCTGACATTGTCCAAGGGACTTTGAAGTTACTTCGTGTAGACCTGAAGGGACGCAGAAGAAAAGGAGTTGCAGATAAAAATGGTTCATAGGAAGCCTTGTAAATCTCAGGTTCTCCATGAAGTAGAGAGGCTTCGTGAATGGATATTCTTTGCGATGTGAATTTTCCTAGGCTAGTCATAGGGCATAGGTGCATATGGGAGGAACTTCGTGATGTCGAAATGCATTTTCAAAGTAATTCCTCAAAAAGCAGGGTGCCATGAAGCAATGTGCTTTGAGAAGCACAATGACCCTAAATTAGCATGTGGGTCATGTGTTTGTGGAGGCTGTTTTGCGAAGAATAAATGCTTCGCGATGACCCGAGTCCCTGGGGGATCACCTTCCTTCGCAAAGTCCTGTGGGCTTTGCAAAAGGCATCCCTCTCAGAAGAGGGGTTGAATTAAAGAAAAGGGGGAGGCACTTGGAAAAGAAAAAGTACCTTGATAAGCTCATGGTTTGTAGAGAAAGAAGTGCCTCATGATTTAAGATCTCAGAAGGTGAAAGGTCAGATGATTCATCTTTTGGGGTCGAGGGGAACCCTGCATTTATAGGCAAGAGGCGCCACAAAGCAGAGCTCACTCGACACGAAGATAGAAGTTGCTATGTGGAGGGTTCGCGAACGTTAGATCCGTTTGAGGAGAATCCTGCCTCATTGCTCTATGAAATAATCATGAACGTCATATTCATTCATAGGGAATCCTGCCTCCTTGCTCCGTAGTGGGCTCACGAAGGTCAGATCTATTAGTGAGGTGTCCCACCACCTTGCCCCGCAGTGGGCTCTTGAATGTCAGATTCCTTCACGGGTCGTCCCGCCTCCTTGATCTATGGAGGTCTCATGAACGCCATAGGGGTTCGCAAGGTGTACCACCTCCATTCTCCCTAGCGGTCTCGCGAACGTCAGAGGGTCTCACAGGGCATCCCACCTCCTTTCTCTGTGATGGGTGTGGGGCCATGGGGCTCCGCGAAAGGGTTTCACGAGGCAGCCCTGGATATTTCCCTCTTATTCTTATTTATCCCAACATTTATCATCAATAATAACAAAATATAATAAAATTAAAACTCAAAATTCATCTTTTTATGATAAAAACCATTGAATAAGAAGGTTAACCCAATGAATTGAAATTGGGATTAAAATTAACTTACAAAATTTCGGCATGGTATCTGGTGTACATTGGGGGGATTAATGAGAGAGAAATAGGTCTATCATCATTAATACATTATAAGGGGAGTATTAAATGGTGAAAAAATATACCCCATATCTATTAATTAAAATAATAGATCAAACCATATAGGATATTCTTGAATAAAATTGATAAAGAGAGGATCCCTTACCTCAGGTTCGACTTCACTCAAATGTGTTTAAACAGTCTGTATGAATGTTAAAAGAGTGTTATTAATATTTTAAAAATATATATTCATGTTTATAACACCATTCATGATCATTTTATAACATCATTCTACCCCATTCATTGATAATATTTTTTTTAATTCCATTGTTTCTAGTGCGTGCATTACATGGTTTCCATGAGAGGGTTGTAATGGATTTTCATTTCAGTTGTATGAGAAGTTATAGAAGTTGAAGGAAATGGTATTTTTATGTTTCCTTAATGTTAAATTATTCAATTCTAAATTCTGATATGAGGATTATTCCTAAGTTGGAACATTAATGATGTTTGTTTATATCATTTTAGTTGTTCTTTGATAATAACGATCTTACTTAGTTTTGTAAATGAATATAATGTGTAAAAATGATTATAGAACCTTAAAAAAGATATAAAACATAATTATAATATGGTTCAACTATAAAATAGGTTTTATGACCAGTCTTTAAGGATGTAAAAAAAATTTCAATCACATCGTCCACGATTTTAAGTAAACGACACATCAAAGACAATATTTTAATTTCTAAAATAAGTGGGAGAGGAGAAGATGTATCATGGTGAATCTTCCATAAAAATTATGAGATCCATAATATGTAAGATAATAGATCATTCATGGATCTTGGATAATGCTATGTGAGAAATGAAGAATAATTTAAATGAAAAGGAAATAAATAGATAGAAAACAAAAGCGGATGTTTACCTCTTAATCTCTTCTCCTTTATATCCTTCTTAAGGATATTGGTTTTGGCCATTCGGTGAGGCCAGTAATTCATGCACGTGGGTAAGGGTATTTGGAGGAGTATTGGGCAGCACTATGAAAAGGCTCAAGGCTTAGTAGGTGTGGGAGTAATATGGAGGAAATGGGTGGTATTTATATTGGAGGATAGGAGGAGTTTTCCCTTATTTTAATCATTATCTTATAATTTTTCCAAAAGACAAGAAATTGTTATGATTACAAGAACAAAAATGTAAACAAGTTCATGTGAGTTAGATATATGTGTGCTTACATCATCAAAACATCATCCATGAATTCTTAAATCAGGTATTAAACTTAATTTTTAAATTAACATATTTCACTATTTCTAAAAAATTCATGTATTTTAGAAAATTATAAAAAAATCACCCCAACCATTTTTCAATGTGTAGATTCCAAAACAGAACTCATTTTTTTCTTAAATAATTTCCAAGTATGAGAAATTTATTTTTTAAATAAAATCATAATTTATATGAAAAATACTATTTTAAAATTAAAACTGCTTTTCTAACACTTTGAAAAATTACTTAAGGTCTCTTAAAATAATCTTATAATCATAATTCAAAGAAAAATTTATTTCTAAATAAATTTAATGAATATAAATTTTAATTTAAATTATTAAATTAATCATAAATTTTAAATTAAATATATATGACTTACAAAATGACCAACTCTTAATCAATAGTTATTAAAATATTTATTTACTTATATTTTCAAATAATTATATCATATTGACACTTATATGATGGATAAGTTTTATTTATAATTTTATTGGTGAATATACTATTCATAAGTGTACATTACAAGTCATAAGGTTCATGTTACTATTCACAAGGGTGCATTACTATTCATTATGGTCAAGCTACTATTCATAATGGTATATTACTATTTTTAAGGATCGTGTTACTATTCATAAGAGTACATTACTATTAATAAGGGCATCTTATTATTCACCAAAACATTGTATTTGTTCTATCAGACTCCAAAAAACATTATGATCACAATAGTGTTTTTTTTGTTTTTCCAAATTCAAAATATTGAAATGACAAAATTATTTTTAATGTTTAGTTTATAAATGTCTCATAGAATGTAGTTGTTCATTTAAGAATATAATGTTTCCTTCTTAAATAATGGGATGTTATATTACCCCACCTTAAATGAATTGGTCCCTCCCAATTCATTCATTTTACATTTATTTATGAATTTATCTATCAATAATTAGGAAAAACTATTTTCTTATATGTACTTAATTAACTAGAAGTTTAAAAGAAAACACTATAACTTATTTTTTTATCTAAAAAAACTAATATCAAAATTTGTCTAGATCATTCCTATGATACCAACTGTAAATCCATAAACCCACACTTCTGGATTCAGTGCTAAAATTTGTTGTGTATTTTTTATATAAAATGTAACAGAAAATTAAACAGTACATTATACAAACGAGGAAATTTTTTTATCAATTTTGTGGATTTATAGACCCCAACTTACATATATTGAATCATAGTTTTCAAAAAAGATCACAATATAACTAATGTATGTAGTATAAACTTTACTTTCCTTTGAAAATCTAGAGAATCCTATGAAAAAACTTTTTAAAAACTTGGGATGAGCTCAAAAATCTCAGTAAATGTTACAATGAAAGAAAACCCATTAGTCCGGTGAAAGCATGAAAACCCTTTAATAAATATTTTCATGAATACTATTATGTAGTAATAGAAAAATCATGTTGTTACCTTGGGAAATATGTACTATATCTCTCTTACAATCACCCTTTCACATAGACTAAGAATTCTATCAACTTTCACCTCTAAAATAACCATTGTATTGTAGGGCTATAATGGGGCTCACCCATCATATCATGATCTATTGTGGCCTCAACCCAACATATATTGAGCTATAATGGGGATTAACCTTAATATCATGATATATATTAAGCAAAAACCAACATAAATATTCTCCATGGGACATGTAGGAATAAAAAAATGCCATAACTCATTTACACCCTTGAGAAAAACACATTCCCATTTCCAAATACCCTTTTTTAAAAATCACTCTTATAACATAAAAACTGCAAATAAGATAATGGAATACTATTATTCAAAGATATTTAATGTATAGAGTAGGTTAATAGAAAATAATTAAATTATATGAGTACACTAATGTCATAAAAAACAATCTCTTTGGATTTCAAAAATGAGACATTTAAAAGCATTTTAAGAGGAAATCCCCTTACAAATACAATAAAATATAACATAGAATTTATTAAATGAAGGTAATATGTATATATACTGTAAATACATACAATAAAACACAATATAATAAAATTAGAGTTCAAAATTCATCTTTTCATGATAAAAACTATTGAAGTTAAGGTTAACCCAATGAATTGAAATTAGGTTTAGAATTCACTTACGAAATTTCGACATGGTATCTGGTGTACATTGGAGGGATTAATGAGAGTGAAATGGGTCTCTAGTCATTAATAAATCATAAGGGGCATAATGGGAGGTGAAAAAATATACCCCAACCTTATTAATTAAAATATAAGTCCAGAACAAATAGGAGTTTCTTGAATAAAGTTGATAAATAGAGGATCCCTTACCTCGGGTTTGACTTCACTCAAATGTGTCCAAACAGCCTTTATAAAGGTTAAATGAGTGTTATTAATATTTTAAAATAATATATTCATGTTTATAACACCTTTCATTATAATTTTGTAACATTATTCCACCCCATTCATTAATAATATTTTTTTAATTCCATTGTTTCATGTACGGGCACTACATGGTTTCCATGAGCAGATTGTAATGGATTTTCATTTCAGTTGTACGAGAAAATATATAAGTTAAATGAAATGGTATTTTTATGTTTAATTAATGTTAATTTATTCAATTCTTAATTCTGGTATGAGGATTATTCATTAGTTAAAACATTAATTAGGTCTCTTTAGATCATTTCAGTTGTTCTTTGATAATAATGATCTTATTTTGTTTTGTAAATTAATATAATGTGTAAAAAATGATTAAATAACCTTACATAAGATATAAAACATAATTATAATATGGTTCAACCATAAAAATGGTTTCATGACCAGTATTTAAGGAAGTAAAAGAAATTTAAATCACATCATCCACGATGTTAGTTAAACAACACATCACAGAAAGTGTTTTAATTTCTAAAATAAGTGAGAGAGGAGAAGAAGAATAGTGGTGAATCTTCTATAAAAATAATGAAATCCAGAATATTTAAGATACTAGATCATTCATGCCTCTTGTGTAATGGTATGATAGTAATGAAGAATAATATAAATGAAAATAAAATGAAAAGATTGAAAACAAAAGAGGATGTTTACCTCTTAATCTCTTCTCCTTTGAATCCTTCTTAATGACCTTGGTTTTGGCCATTTGGTGAGGCCAGTAATTAATGGGTGTGGGTAAGGGTATTTGGAGGATTATTGGGCATCACATAATAAAGGATCAAGGCTTTATTGGTGTGGGAGTAATATGGGGGAAATGGGTGGTATTTATATTGCAGGAGAGGTGTTTTCTCTTATTTTAATTATTATCTTATTATTTTTTTCAAAAGATAAGAAATTTTTATGCTTCCAAGAAAAAAAATATAAATAAGTGCATGCGAGTTTTAGATAAGTGTGGTTACATTAGTAAAACATCATCTATGACTCCATAAATCACATATTTAACTTAATTTTTAAATTATCATATTTCACTATTTCTAAAAAAATCATGTATTTTAGAAAATTACAAAAAATTCACCCCAACCATTTTTGGAAGTGAAGATTCCAAAACTAAACTATATTTTTTCTTAAATAATTTTACAAATATGAGAAATTTATTTTTTTATTTAATATCATAATTTAATTGAAAAAATCAATTTCAAAATTAAAACTACTTTTCTAACACTTCGAAAAATTACTTAAGGTCTCTTTAAACAATATTTTAATAATAATTCATAAAAATAATTATTTATAAATACATTTTATGACTATAAATTTTCATTTAAATTATTAAATTAATCCTCAATTTTTAGTAAAATATATATGACTTACAAAAATACCAACTCTTAATCAATAATTATTAAAATAATTATTTACTTATATTTTCAAATAATCGTATCATTTTGAAACTTATATGATGATAAGTTTTATTTATAATTTTACTAGTGAATATACTCTTCATAAGTGTACATTACTATTCATAAGGTTCAAGTTACTATTCACAAGGGTGCATTACTGTTCATTAGGGTCAAGTTACTATTCATAATGGTACATTACTATTTATATGGGTCTTGTTACTATTCATAAGAGTTCAATACATTTAATAATGGAATATTATTATTCACCAAGAATTATGCTTGTTCTATCAGACTCCAAAAAACATACTGATTGAAATAGTGTTCTTATGTTTTTCCAAATTCAAAACATTGAAACGAAAAAATTATGTTAAATGGTTAGTTTATAAATGTGACATAGAACTTAGTTGTTCATTTAAGCACATAGTGTTTCCTTCTAAAATCATGGGATGTTACATTATCCCACCTTAAATGAATTTCTCCCTCACAATTTATTTATTTTACTTATATTTCTGAATTTATATATCAATAATTATGAAAAACTATTTTCTTATGTGTACTTAATTAACTAGAAGTTTAAAAGTAAATACCATCACTTATTTTTTTACCTAAAAAAAACTAATCTCCAAAGTTGTCTAGACCATTCCTCTGATACCAACTATAAATCCCTAAAAATGTGATTCTGGATTCAGTGATAAAATATGTTGTGTATTTTTTTATATAAAATTTAACAGAAAAATACACAATTCATTATAGAAACGAGTACCATTTCTGGTCTAGGTTGTGGAGAATTAGAAAAAACTTACATATATTAAATCAAAGTTTACAAAAAAATTACAATATAACTAATTTTATTCATCTATAGTAGCACCTTAACTACCCTTTGAACATCTATGGATTCCTGTGAATTGTTTTTTAAAATAATTAGAGGAGAACCAAAATCATGGTAAGCGACATAAAGGAAAAAACTCGTTAGTCTAGTGAAAAAATGAAAACCCTTTAAAACAATAATTAATTAAAACTCATAAGCAGGCATAGAATCCTCTTGATGATTCCTTGGTACTGATTTACTATATCACACTTACAATCACAATACACATGGAATAACCATTCGTTCAGCTTCTATCTCTAGAGTACCTAATGCATTGGAGAGCTATAATGGGGCTCAGCTGTCATATCTTAATATATAATGAGCTAAACCCAACATATCATTATCTATAATGGGTCTCACTAATAATATAATGAGCTATAATAGGATCACCCCAACATAAATAATATCCAAGGAACATATCATGAATAAAACAGTTCATAACTCATTTACAACCTTGAGAAAAACAAATTCACATTTCTATATACCATTTTTCCATAAAAATCACTCTTAGAACCTAAAAACTACAAAAAAATATAATGAAATATTATTATTAAAAACAACATATAATGGATACACTATGGTAATAGAAAATAATAAAATTAGAAGAGTACACTCACGTCTTAAAAAACAATCTCTTTCGATTTCATAAAGGTGACATTTAATAGAATTTTAGGAGGAAGGTCCTTTACAAATACAATAATGTGGAATTTATAATTGATAAAATGGAGTAAATACAAATATATATTTTAAATACAAATTATAAAACTTAATATAATAATATTACAATTCATATGTCATCTTATCATGATAAAAAGCCTTGATGATGAATGTTCACACAATGAATGGAAATTGGGTTTAGAATTCCCTTACGAAATTTTTGTATAGTATGAGGTGTAAATGGGAGGGTTTAGTAAGTTAGAAAGGGGTATATCATAATTAATATATCATAATGGAAGTATGGGGGTGGTGAAAAAATTTACCCCATCCTTAGGAATTAAAAATGAAACAGTAGAACATAGACAAGATTCTTGAATAAAACTGAGAAATAGAGGTTCCATTACCTCGGGTTCAAATTTCAAAGGTGATTAGAACTATTGAATGAAGATTAAAAGAGAATTATTAATATTCCAATGAATCTTATTCATTTTTATAACACCTTTCATGATAATTTTATAACACAATTCCATGGATTCATTATTAATATTTTGTTAATTCTATTTGTTTCGGGTGCACACATTAAATGGTTTCCATGGGAGATTCATAATGAATTTTCATGTCTGTTGTAAGAGAAACTCTACAATTGGAATGAAAATGTATTTTCATGTTTCCCTAACCTTAAATTATAGAATTTTTAATTTAGATATTAGTATTATTCCTTAGTTAAAACATTAATGATGTTTGTTTAGATCATTTTGTTGGTCCATTGATAATAATGAACTCATATTTTTTTGTAAATTAATATCATGTGTAAAAAATAGTTAAAGAACCATAAAAAAGATATAATACATAAATTATAATCTGGTTAAACCATAAAAAAGGTTATATAACCAGTATTTAAGGATGTAAAATAAATTTAAATCACATCATCCACAATGTTGGTAAATCGACACATCACAGATGATGTTTCAATTTGTAAAATAATTGGGAGTGGAGAAGAAGTATAATGGTGAATCTTTCACAAACATTATGAAATAAATAATATGTAAGATACTAGATAATTCATTCCTCTTAGATAATGGTAATTGAGGAATGAATAAGAATAGAAAAGGTAAGGAAATTTAAGGAAATAAAATAAAAGAGGATGTTTAACTCTTGATATATTCTCTTTGAGATCCTTATTAAGGCCCTTGGTTTTGGCCTTTTGGTGATACCAGAAGGTCTTGGAAGTGAGGAAGGGTATTGGGAAGATAATTTAGTAGAACATAGGCAAGGATAAAGTCTTCAGTGGTGTGTGAGAGAGATGGGGAAATGGGTGGTATTTATATTATAGGAGAGTAGTTTTCCCTTATTTTAATCATTACTTTATTATTTTTCAAAAAGACAAGAAATAGTTTTGATTCCAATACCAAAAATATTAATAAGTGAATGTGATTTTGTGATAAGTGTCCTTAAATTATCAAAACAACATATATTACTCCACAAAGCAAGTATTTAGCTTTATTTTTAAATTATCGTATTTCATTATTCCTAAAAATTCAAGTATTTCAGAAAATTACCAAAAAATCATGTCACGAACCAACTTGGGTCAACCCTGAACCAGTAACCCGAGCCAGTCCGCCGCATGGCCCGAAGAGAATACCCAATCCCCATGGGCTAGAAACTAGTTTCAGGCATCAAAATAACCAGTTGGGAACTATTTGGCCAATGATTAAAAAAATCATAAACTGAACAAATAGATAAACAAGTGAAAATAAGCTAAACAAACAGGAAGCAGAAAAAGGAATAGATGAAAAAACGTGACATACCTCAAGTGACCTCGTGGGTCACTATGGAACATAAAATACACTCACTCTGAGAGCGATCCAAAACTAGAGGAACCTGAAAGTGAAATGTATAGTATGCGTGAGCACCGAGATGCTCAGTTAGAATGTCAAGATACAACAATGACCTATTCCCTTGCCTTTTATATTAAATCCAAAACATGCTAGTTTGAAAATAGGACATAATAAAATAATTTTTTTCATTCTTTTAAAATTCATGTAACAAGTTTTCATTTTCATGCAAATCATTTTTCTTCCACTACATTTTTAAAATATGTTCGAATCATGAATTTACGTTTCCAAATTAAATAAAAATAATTTAGATTAAAATATTATTTTCACAAATAAGACATCAAGTTTGAACCAAGTAAAATGAAAATTACATCTCAATAATCATATTGCAAATGAGAACCATGGGTAATCCTAATAGGTATCTAGAACATGTGAGACCCTAGAGATATCATACCTCGCTGAAACGTTGATTAGAAACCTCGACCCTCTGAAAATATGGCTTAGAAACCACAACCTAGAGTAACTATGGCATAGAAACCATGACCCTTATAAACCCATATGTTTAGTTAGTGTTGTGGCCTCAATCTTTCTAGACAAACTGGGATGAACCTGTGTTGTGTCATCTAGCATACTAGTCCCGGTCACCCACCTAGATACCTAGGTTTCCAATTGTGCTCTATTTCATATAGTGGTGAGTTTTCTTTATCATGAAAACATACATTTACATAACACAATATTTATCTAAAACTCATTCAACCTCTCACCACCATTTTCCCTCCTTAAGCGCATTCCCCCTCTTTCATGTCACACAATTCATAAGCATCAAATTAGGCACATTATAACACATTCAACATAAAAATATTTTTCTAAAACTAATGGGGTGGGCCTCAAAAAGGTTTTTATTTTTCACAAAACATTCTTTAGGTGCCAAAAAAGATTAATTACGAAAAGGGAACACTTTTTACAACTAACTAGCCAAAAGGCCAAACACCATTGGAAATACTCATTACCAATTCAAAACCACTTAGGAAATCAATTTTCAAGAAAAGTCACTTAAGACCAATGGTGGTAGAAATACATTTCAATTTCCAAAACAAGGCACAATCATTTCAAGAAACCGCAACCATATTTCATAGCATGTGTATATAGCGTAAATGTAAAACTTATTTTTAAAACAAGCAAGCAATTTTTAAATTCAAATTAAAAGCATAGGCATAGGGGACCAACCTCATACATGTCGCTATTTTTCAAAGACCACTCGAACCGACATTTCATGTATACACACACATGCATTTACACACATATATATATATACACCCCTAGCTTCATTATACGTATTCCCTGTTCCATAAGGGAATATGTACAATGGTGCATATATATATGTGTGTTTGTTTTACCCTATGAATGTATATGTAGGATACCTCGACCCTAGTGGCCCAAAAACATCGTAGTGAGGTCCAACACACTACACATATAATTCAATAAACATAATTAAACACTTAAACAATCCACAAAACGTTTCAAAATAACACATCAAGGGTTTTCACTACAACCATGCCCATCTTTAAGTAGAAATACCCTCTTTAAAACCAAAAGTACACCAAAGTGACATTAAAACATACTTCACATCTTTTGAGAGAATTTACAAAACATATTGACAAATGAACAACAAGTAAGACATGCCCAAAGTGGTAAATTTCCCATTAAATTACCTTTTTCAACACATACACACCTCATGTACCCACAAAAACACATAGCGCACTACTTAAACTATGGATTGAACACGTCCAATGATTTTTACAACAAGGAACAAAAACTCAAATACCCCCATTGGCATAATCAAATCCACTTTTGAAAATATACGCACACCAAAACAATATCCAAACATGTTTCACACCCTTTATAAGATTTAGTAAACCACATAAAATTTTTATGAAACAACCCCAAGCTGTATTACCAAACATTGAACACAAACATACACTCCAAAACATCTTCAAAGGCCAAATGCACAACAATAACAGGAAAAATAGCATTCACAGCCCTTGAACGATATAATAATTCAACAAAAAAAGTTTGTAAAATGCTACAGAAGTCTCAGCATGGGTTTTCACAAAATCAAAAAATTCATATCAAATAAACATGCTACTAAACACATCGAAATCATATTAAACATTAAGTAAATATATATTCACACCAAGAAAACTAATCAATGAGTATGCTAAGCTAATTAAATAATAAAATTAATTAATCAAACAATACATATATGCAGAAACACTTACCTTCGGTGTAGATACTTCGAATTTCGATGCAAAACATTGATCCTACACCAATCGCACTACAAGAAACCACAATTTGGCCTTAATTCGAGAATTTGAGCCAAAATCATCAACATCGAACCAAAATAGAGACACTTGAAATACATTAGGGTTCAGATAAGGAAAAAACTCTACACATACTCAAAGAAAGTAGCAAAATGGTGGGAGGGGAAGAAAAATAGGGGGCTCACCAGAGGAAGGTAAGTGGCTTGTCAGAGGGTCTTGCCTAGCGGTGGTCGTGCAATAGGGAGGGGCTCACCCGAGGGTGTCCTGTGCGGGTCTGAGAGAGAGGGAGAGCGGGGCACCTATGGTGGCTCACCGGAGGGAGGCTATAGGAGGGAGAGCGGACGAAGGGAGGGGGCTGGCCAACACATGAGAAGAGGGGAGGACAGCTAAATGGTCACCGTGTTGGAGGAGAGGTTGTGCGCCATGGGGGTCTTCAGCCATGGGAAGGGGGTCATGGGTCGACGGTACTGGCTGGTAGGAGGAGGGTCTGTGAAGTACCGAAGAGGGGAGGATGACCATCAGCCAACCATTGGGGAGGTGGTGTGCGCAATAAGGGGAGATAGGGGGTTTCAGTCGTGATGAAAAGGTGTAGGGGGGAAGGGGAGTTTGATGCACACGGGGGGAACCCTAACAAGAGAAAAGAAAAAATTAAATATGAAATTTAAAATGAAAAAAATAATAGTAATACTAATAATAAAAACAATAATAACAATAATAATAATAATAATATGAATATTAATAATATCGATAATAACATAATAATAATTATAATAAAAACTAAATAATAATAATATCATTATCATTATTATTAAATTGTTTTTCCATTTATTTTATTTTATATCATTTTGATTTTAATTTAATAAAACATTAAACTTTAAGAAACCAAAACACTCAAATATAAATTAAAATAACTGTGATCACAGTATACCGAGTCGAGGTTTGATAATTCTCTCCAATAAGAAAACTTTATTCCCCCAAAAACTCACCCATCAAAACTAGGAATCAAACTCGAGTTCGTAACTGAATGGGGACAACAAAATCACAAACTCGGTGTTAATTTTCATTCCATGGGTCACACCCGACCATCTCTATGGAAAACTGTAATGAAAAGAGTCATCAAAAAACAAGGAGGGTTCTCCCCACCCCAAGAACCCAACTAGCACAACCAACATGAATATTCTCTACACAGGTTAACTCTAGAACTGCTAACTTGAACCAAAGAGGAAACTGCCAACTATGAAAAAAACTCCCACACAAACCAACTCTCAAATTAGGAACAACAAGATCAATAGTGGGTCCTTCAACCAATTAAGAACCGACCAACTTAGGCCAACTAGAATATACTGATACGGTCCCAACACAAACTAACCCATGAACTCTTTGAACAAACCAGACCCCCACCAAATGGAGCCCCCGAATAAAGACCCCAAACCGAATGGCAGACGAAACCCCTATTCATTATTTCCCAAGATGAATGTTTCTCCAAAAAAGATCAAGTGCTAAAATAATAGTGGGTCACCAAAGAAAGTAGCCACACAATAGAGACAATCATCAAGAGACTCACAACCATAAAGAGAAAAAAATCAATGCTCATATTTGAGGAGGCAAAACTACTAGAATTACAAGATAACAAGATCACTACCTATTTTTACAAAAAAAAGGTGGTGTATTCAAAGAATAAAGACCACAACGATAAAAAGATACCTCTATGCCTCTAACAGCAAAACTGAACCATCAAAGACGAGGAATCTACAATAGAGTAATTCAAATAGTCCCTATTTTAGCACTAAAGAAAAAAGTTAGAACAAGGTTTCTCACACTAAAGGATTCTTGACTGCATGAAAGGATTCAAAGTGAGACATGTGGCTGGTGCTCTGATGTCTTGAAGCATCTGATACCCTGCAGTAAGGAGATAACATCCTCTAATTGATACTCCTTTTAGCGATGCCACTAGCAGAACCTCTCTAAGTGTCCCAAATGGACACACTGATGACAAGCCTTCAGAGGATGACAACAAGGTGTCTCAAAGTACACAAACCAGCCACACCCAAACCAAAAAAGAGGGTGGCCTGACTAATAGAATGTTGAATTGAAAATAATACTTGTATAAGACAATTTCCTCCAGTTCTCTCTCCTCACCGGATTGGGAACCTTCCTGAACATAAAAAAAATAATCGGTCCTAGAACCCTACACGAAGAGTCCACACAAGAGAAACTTTAACTGATTTCATGAAACTACCTCCGAAGAAAACGGAATCAACCCTTTTAAATGACCGATGTAAGCCTTCACTATCTGTTGTCCTTGCTGGACACTCATGAGATTTTCTACTTCCCTCACCTTCACTTCCTCATATATAAACCATCGGACAATATTGGTCTTAAGCACCTCTAAAGATGTCCCATCATGAAACGACGTTGGGATTTCCTCCTACACCAATCCAAAGTTTAACCCTCAAATCAACTCAAACTGGCACTATCTGTTATAGTTTTGGGAGCCCCCAATAACCTAAAAACACCAACAATTTCACCAAGCCAGTTTGCTGACTTAAATAGATCATGATCACCACAGAAGATGGAAAAAACCGAAAATAATTCAATTAAACCAATCCGCTAAGAGTCTAGGTAGAACCAAAAACTAGAAAAGACTCAGTATAAACCTCTAGAACTTTTCTAGGAAGCATACTCAAAAATAGGGGGCCCAAAGCCAAAACAAACTCATCATAAATCAAGATTTTTGCACATCAATCATAAACTAAAACTCAAACTCAAATAAATATTCCAACAATTATTAAGTATGTCGAAACCATGAACCCATGAAAAAGGATACCAAACACGAAAAGAGAACAATAAACATTTTCTCACTCACTTTTCAAAAAAATTAAATTACCCTTTTTTCAAAACCATTTTACGAAAATAAAAGAACATGAATATCCACCATTGGTATTCCATGAAGTCTCACACATAAATATACCCTTGTGTGAGCACATTCACCAATCCACACATACCACTATTTATCCATGTGCCACATGTGTACCTCTATATATGTGACCCCTCATAGGAATACCAAGGGTTCATTTAAAATAAATCTCATCTTCAAAATAGGTCATTCCTCATGAAGAATGATTTCTAAACAAATTTGAAAATGTCACTTATTATTAATGAAATAAATTTCCAAATTCCCAAACATTTTTCTATTCACATTCCAAAAAGTATTACTCATATCCCAAAAAAACATCCAAAGCACCTCCCATTTTTTCTTTTGAAACCACATTCCATTAAAAGAAAACAATATTTATTTTAAGACAAATTTTCCTCTCCAAAACAACATTCACTACTACAAATACGGCTTTTATCAGCGCTAAAAATGGCATTTATCAGCGCTAGAAAACTGCTAATAAAGCTGGCGAAGATAAAGGGGGGTCCCCTTTATCAGCGCTCCAAAAAGCGCTGATAAAGACCCCTTTAATCAGCGCTTGTTTTTAGCGCTGATAAAAATAAAAAAAATTAAAAAAATTAAAAAAAAAATTAAAAAAATTAAAAAAAATTACTGCCAATCTCGGGGGGCTTTTTACAGCGCTTGAGCCCCCCTTTATCAGCGCTTTCATGCACCACCAGCGCCCTCCCGCACCGCCTACACCATTTATCAGCACTAGCCCTTTAAATAAACCTTGTGCGCGCACCAGTGCCTCTACCTGGATTTGATCTCGAGACCTCCCCCCTACGCACCTAAAGCCTTTTCCACTACCCTATATTGATTTGTTCTCTTATTCATGATATATCTATTTATTTATATATATATTTACTTATATTTATTCTTATAGTAATATATATTTATATTAATATATATAGTTTTATTAATATATAGATATAGTTATATTAATATATATATAGTTATATTAATATATGCATATAGTTATATTAATATATGTATAGTTATATTAGTATATGTATAGTTATATTAATATATAGTAGTTATATAAAAATTAATATATTGGTATTTTAAATAAAATGGATATTAGTTATTATTTAGAAAAATCTAATATATTTTATATGTAAATATGTTTAATTGTTTATTTAAAAAATTTAATTTTTAGGTATGAATATATAAAAAATTTGTACATATAGTTATATATTTGATTATAAATAGAAGTGAATTATAAAAAAGGATGAAATTTCAAATACATAATATCAATATGAATGTAATAACTTGGAATAAATTCAGTACCCACCAAAAAAATCCAATAATACCCCCTTAAACGAGGCTGAAAATCCACAAAATGTTAAAAAATCTGGGTACCTCGAAAAAAACTCTGTTTTGGAGGCCTTCTGGGCCTCTTTTGGCCTCGAAAAACGCTTGACCGGGGTTCTTTCGGGTCACATCGACGTAGAGCTCGTCACAGGCTTCGATTTGATATGTGGTAGAGCTCAAACGAACACCCGGATCAAAAGTTATGGCCGTTTGAAGTTTGAGTTGCGTTTTCAACATATTTTGGATCTTTTTTATTTTGTTTATTTTTTATTCTTCAAATTGTTATTAAATGAATATTACTCCATAATAATAATCAAATTATTAATTAAAAATATTTTTTTAATTTTTTAAGAATCCATTTTAACTAAATATCTTATATATTAATTATATTAAGTGTAAATGTACATTTATACTTATATAAAATATATTTAAAAATTATATATTATATTTATATCAATATTACTATATACCTATATTTATATATTAATAAAAAAAATTAAATTTTTTTTTGAAGTCGACCCATTATCAACGCTTTTAAAAAAAGTGCTGATAAAGGCCCCCCCTTTATCAGTGCTACTAAACAAGCGCTGATAAAGGGGGTCCCTTTATCAGCACTAAAAAAAGCGCTGATAAAGGGGGGCCTTTATCAGCGCTACAAAAAAGCGCTGATAAAGGTGTACTTTTATCAGCGCTTGTTTTAGCGCTGATAAAGGCATCCTTTATCAGCGCTTTTTTGAGCGCTGATAAATACCCCCCCTCCCTTTATCAGCGCTTTTTCGTTAGCGCTGATAAAGGGGTGGCGCTGGCCTTGCCTAGTTTTTTGGTAGTGATTCAATTTTGAAAACCCCCTTTTTAAGAACCATTTTCATTTTTTAAATCCACTCATGTTATTAAAAAATAATCCCAAACATAACTCAAATCAAAACATCAAAAATAAGGGACTAGTGGCTGTGCCAACCCGGTAACATGGCTTTGAAAACCATGCTCTGAGCAAGCATTAAACACAGGGAGCATCTTGAATGGTGCAGTCGGGATATACATGGGTATCTAATCTATGCAAGCCTGCCATGTAATAGTGGCTCACTTCCTTTGTCATCCCTCATCTACATAGACCATTCCAAAGAAGAAAATTCAAATCCCGGACTACCCCTAGCAACTCGACTCTCGGGGTGAAAAATGGTTCACGATGTCCTTCCCACACCTACCTCCTGAGTCCCGACACACCTAATAACCAAGCTACCTAACCCCCCAAATAACAAGGGCCTCCGATGATACCATTTTTTCCCAAACCGACCCTGGTCAACCCTAAACTGGTCACCTGAGCCGGTCCGCAGCATGGCTCGAAGGGGGATCCTGATCCCCACGGGTGGGTAACTAGTGTCGGGCATCAAAATAACTAGTTGGGAATGATTTGTCCCATGAAAAAGATAAATAATTAATCATATAATATACAAAGAGATAAACCAGAAAAAATAAACTAATCAAACTGGATGTCGAAAAAGGAATAAACGACGCAACACAACATACCTCAGGTGACCTCATGGATCACCATGGAACATAAACTACACAAGATCTGAGATCAATCCAAAACTAGAGGAACCTAGAACTGAAAAAGAAAAGTATGAATGAGCACTGAGATACTCAATAATAATTTCAAGATACAACAACTCCCTATATGCATCGATTAATTCTCACTTCCATCAGGTTAGGCATGCCTTAGGAATGGTTAGTTTCTTCATAGATAGTTTGACCCTCTCTTCTCCATAGTTATGGATGATTCAGTACATATTCCTCTAAGTTAAAAGTCATATTGTTTCTGTATCACCTCAGGGTAGTATTTGTTCATGTACATGGTTCCGTCAAGTTCTTAACGTTGTGACGAACTGGTTGAGTTTAGTGTAATCATCATGTCTTGCACTATTAAATACGTTTTGGGTCATCTCTATAGTACAATTACTTCTGTGTCAAAGGAATCAAGTTCATTTAAATGATTAGGATGTCTTCTAGAGACTCGAGTGTTTTGACACACCATCCAGTTTTTTTGGAGTTCATGCCAATTGAGTAAACATTTTCATTCTTGTAATCTCCAAATCCTCTTAGTGTACTCTTCATTAAGTGATAAGCATGTCCCATATATTTCCTTCATCCTTGATGCACTAAGAGAGCATCAGTCTTACACCATGAAAAAGTTTTAAAAGTTGTTGGGCTTGTTTAGGGTGTTTTTCTTAGTGTTTCACACTGATGCATCATTCTTATCGAGGCTTTTTTAGTCTTGAGTGAAACTTGGATTTCGGTGTAGGAATTTTTGAAGAACTCTTTTACCCCATCTGTTTCATTTAACTTGACTGCCAGGATGATGTCGCTCTGGGCTCGGTCAATGTTTTTATATGGGAATCTTACCCTTGTACCAACGTCTCACTCATAAACATGGAGTATAGACTATCTTTTGTTAGTTCTTTTCAGTCTTGTCGTGCCAATCCGAGGTTACCATAGACTCGTTTTCAGACTCGGTGATGCCTAAATCAAGGAACGTCACCGGAGGTCAGGTATGAACTTCGGTGGATGTGTTCATGGAAAATGTGATATTCCTTTGAAGAATAAATCATAGTTCGGTTGTAAAACACCTATTGTCTAAGCTTATTATCTTCTAAAATGGTCGGTCGGAGTGGCTTGACTAGTTCTCTCTCTTGCTCAATGAATCGGTCATTGAAGGAGATTTTTATAACACATCATCATGTGAGACAAGTTTGGTTTGGGTCATCTAGGGATTTTTATAAAAATCTGGCTCTACTTGGGTGTTAAGGGCAGTGGGGAATCGACTGTTTAAATCGTTTCGAAAATCTAGCGAGAAACATCGCTAGAACGCTTAAGGGCGTGTCTTGTAAAAAATTCTAATGGAGGAAGGTTTCGTGACTCGGAATTTTCTTCTTTCGAACATTAAAACCTAAGGTGGGAAGTAACTTTGACCAAAAGTTAATGAGATGACGACATGGTCATGTCTATAACTGAATGTGTTTGGATAAGTACTATCTTGGTGTATTAATTAGAAAATTAGCATTGGATCATATATTAATGGCTTCTGTTCCACTTTCCTAACCAATGTTTGAACAAGATCTGAGTGTTTGAAGACCTTTTGTATGAGACTTTATGACCCTGTAGATCATGTGAGAGGTACGTTGTTCCCGAAGGATTCTCAGGGACGAGAAGCTCTATGGTGGGAAGGTTATAATGTTTTTTGTTTTGAACCGGATGAGAAAAAAACGTAGGAAATAATATTTTTTCCATTAACTAGGTAGGTCGGTTTCAAAATAGAGCGTCAGAACTTTTGGTTTCCGATAGTCAACACTACGACATTGATAGAATAAAAATATTAAGTTTATTTTATTAATACGTGTGTTGGTTTCTTTTCAAAAAAATAAAATAACTCTCAAATGGTGTGTCGTACAAGAAATATGAAACTACCGTTAGGTCCGGAACACTGAGTTTACCCTAGGTAGGATATAACCTGGATTCGCATCGGGTGTTTGTCACCCTTAAACATGATAATTTAATCTTTATTTTTAATTAATTAATTATTCTGATTTTTAAATAATAAATAATTATTTTCTCACAAACGGTGCGTCAAATGAAAAATCTGAGACCACCAATAGCTTCGGGATGTGGGTTTTACCCTAGGTAGTGTATAACCTTTGCGAGCATCAGACGTTTGGTCATATCACACCGGAATCTAATTTAATTAGGATAAATATCATATTGGATAGTTAGAAATAATAATAATTTTATTATCAATATTATTATTATTTTTTTTAAAACAATAAATGAAAAATCACATCCATAATTAATAAATCATTTTGTGGTGTAAATAATAACTACGCAATGTAATAAATGTGATATTATTAATTATTCTAATTAAATACAAATCCGCAATCAATATTATTTTAATAACTGTTATCTTTTTATTAATGGTTGTTGTTATTAAAATATTAATGGTTTCATTGATGGGTTGAATTAAATATTAATAATTATTTTCATTATTGTTATTATTTTTATATTGGGTCAAAAACATTTATGTATATATATATGAGGTATATCTATATATATGGGATTAAATATATATATATATATGTATAGTTATATATACATGTGTGGGTGTATATACATGAATATGAATATGTATATATATATATATACATAACACGCATATATACAGGGGTGGATATTTATTATTGAGATTAGATAAAATATTATTAACTATCTAAATAAATTCTTTTAACATCTCGACTTAAATCAAAGGGGATACCTTTAATTTTTTAATCCAAATCTTTAAAGCAACCCAGGGCGCGCTGCTGTGCACCCAGTTGCGGGTCCTGGATAGATATTAAAATTAATTAAATTATTTCTCATTCTTTATGAAAAATATTACATCGCACCATAGCACAATGTTCGCATTAAAAATAATTAATGATAATTAAAAATAAATTAATGGAATTTGAAGAGGGATAAAAATAAATACTAAAATAGATATGGTTGGAGAGAAATTAAAAATAATTAAAATGAGATACAACAATTTTTATTATTTAGTTCATTTATTCCACCATTTTATTATTATTATTTTATTTATTTATATCCTTTTTATTTTTTCCTTTTTATTTTCTTTCATTTCCTTTTTATTTCTTTGTTTTCCTCTCCTATCTTTTTCTCCTCCCTCTCATGTCACGCCTCCCACTCTCCCAAGGTGGCACACCACCCTCTTCCCTCTTCGGAAGACCACAACTCCTCCATCCATCGTCCTTTTTTTTCGTCGTTAGGTGCGCAGTAAACCATAGGGAAAGGCTAACCTTTCCTAATTGGGATCGTATGTTTTTGTTGAGCATCCTACATGTAGTTTGTCGCAGAATAATTTTACCCTATTTTGGGGTTTTTCTAAAATCATTGGGGGGGTTTCGTCATCTGGTAAAATCAAATCCTACTACCGATCATACGATCATCTACGACCATTAGGTAGGATTTCTACTCTATTTCCCTCAATTTAACTGTGATTTATAAAAACACAATGTTGTGTCATTAGTCGGTGCATACAATATTTTTGAAAATTCACCCAAATTAATTAATTAATTTGTTTCTCCTAGTTGTTGCAACCGTATTGATCATGAATTAATTTTTTTAATTTTTTGCAACAAGGTTAGACACCCCTTGGGGCGCGCAGATGGGGTCAATATAATTTTTGTTAGCCCAAACTTTTAATTTATTTAATTGCATGTGTTGCACAACCTATTTATATTGTGTTCACTTTTAATAATAAATTTAGATTAATTATAAATCTTGAATTGTAGAATCTTTGGTAGTTGGTTGTCCTGGTTTATTTATTATTAAAAGGTGGCTTTATATGCATGTTTTGCACAACCTATTTTGTTGTGTTTAATTAAAAATAATTAATTTAGATTAATTATGAACTTTGGAATTATTGGATCTAGTTAGTTGGTTGCTCTAATTTATTTATTTATTTAAAGATGTGTTTTCCTTCTTATGTTGATGTGGTATCTTGCCTTGTTAAGATTTTTATGCTGAAATATTTAATTTTCACTACGTGATGCACGGGTGTGCCTATTTGGTTTTAAGATGCAATTAAATATGTTGATATCATATCTACTATTGGGAAAACATTAATTAAATCCAAATCAGGGAAAGGAGGTGGGTCCCATATTAAGGGCCACGCTTAGACCCTCTGTTCCTGATAGTTACCTCTATGTGTCGTGGGCGGTGTTCTTGGCTTTTCCAGACCGAGACTTCCCCATGATTTCTAATACTTATGAGTGATACCGGTTCCGAAAGGCCCATCGGGATGGATCCATTGGCGATGTGGCTAATCCAGCCTCAAATGACACTCGACCCCTTTTGGTGAGATCGGGGTGGACTCATGGTAAAGTCATGCCACGAGCGACACATGGTCTTTTGAAAGATTTCCTTAGACGGTCTTGGTGGTATTGGATAATTGAAGGATGTTCTGTAGTGATACCTTCAAGATGTTCTCAGACTCCAACACTCAACTTGAACCTTAATAATGACGCACTGATGGTTTATATTAATGTGCTTGTTATTATCTTGAGATTTGAGATATTTAATGGTATATTGAAGCACACCTGATTGAAACATGACATAAACCCCAAGTTAAAGCACAATCTTGGAGGTATTCCACTTCATTGTATTGCCTTACTCTTCCAGGATTCATATATATGCATATGTTTATTCTAGTTACTGGTAATCCTTCAGACTTCTAGCTTTTTACGAAGCAGGTGATTAGGCATGGGTGTCGTTTGGAACTCGGGCCAACTTATTTATTCCATTGCACAAAATTAATTATAAGAAATTGTTATATAATGGCACACTAAATTTTATCATTGCATGAAATGGAAAGGTTTAGACACCTTGGGTGACGACCTACAAGGATTTTATCTCACACCCTGTATGGGCATCGTTGATTCCCGAGTAGATTATATGTTTGTAGGTATTGACATTGGGAAGCATGTTGCTTCTGATGCATGATTGTTTCTTGCGGCTTAAGATAGATATTGGGGGAAGAGGACCGATCCTTGCTCGTGATTCATTTTTCACACTTTGTGTCTTTTCATTTCAGTTGATAGCATGCTTGTATTCTTGTTTTTTATCCTTTAATTTTTATAGACATCATAAAATAAAATAATTTTGTACCTAGTTTTATTTATCATCTTCCGCACTTGATTATTATTCAGTTGGATTATTCATATTACTTTTGCTTCATTTTATTTTTTTATATGCTTCCGTTATTTATTATTAATTGTTCTTTACTTCAGCTGTGACAATACCTATTACCTATGAGGGAATAGTCTCCCCCTTGGACACAAAAAGGCCCTCACTGTTAGTCGGCATTCTCTGGCGTTCGAGGAGATGTTCTTGAGGTCATGTAACCCACCAGTCCGGCCACCGTCTTAGAGGTGAGTTGGGTCAAGATGTTACATCATCCCATATAGATCCATATATAGTTCCATTTTAATATTGGCGTGGTGTTATTTGGTATGTAAACATAACAAAATGAATATATTGAACCCATATTCCATTAAAGCCCGTCAAATAAGATCATAACATATCCACCAAATTCCTAATGTTCCTTTTTGATTGACCATAAATTTGATGTTTATAATTTATAATAATTCTAATACCTATATCCAATGCTTATTGATGATTTCCTGCAAACATTAACGTCAACCTTATTTTTGAGTTAGATAAAACTGAATGTGGTTTTCCCTGAAACCATACGACTTCCATTATGTATATATCATCATGTTGATAAAGTGAGAAATCATATTGAATGGAAATAAAGTTCACTGATGGGGTGTGTTGACCCACTATAACCAAGAAATCATTATTACCATTACAGTTCTTAGTAATACCCATAATGAAATTTATAGTGATGTTATACCCACAATATATGGTTATGGGAAGTGGTTACATTATCCCATTAGACATATATTATTATGATTATATTTTTAATAGACTAATAATTAATTTTTATACTCTATAATGTCTCTACTTTTGTGATCCCATAGATGTGGTCCTTCCAATTTCTACACATTTACATATTTCCAATGTCATTATAGAAATATGAGGTATATAAAATATCCAAATCCCTTTTTTAGTTCATCAATATATGGTATAAATATATGGTTTATAAATATTATAAATATTTTATTGAAATTATCTAACTCTAGAATATTTTCATCATTCTCCTATATCTCTATATCATCCTCTTTCAACTATGATATTCAAATACATGGATTACTGATAAATAATTTTTTCAATATAGTATTTTATCCCCTATATTATGATTTACATGTACATTCACAATATATCCATATTGATTTTTATTCCATCAATACTCATTATGGATTCATTTTCTTGATATTTTCATGTCTGGTAGATTAACATGTTCTTCAGATTCTAGTTATGGAGATGTACTAAGCAACAATAATTCATTATTACTCATTAAAATATCCATTGGAACAAGATAAATATATTTTATGATAATATATAATTTAATATTTTCTGAGAATTTATTAATCACACTTATATACATATATAATTCTTATAAAAATTTAATTCCAAAATTACCAACACTAACTCTATATAATCTGTTGTGTATTTTTATTCCTTGATCTTTAGTTGAAGAGAGGTAAAAGTTATCAACTCTTTGTTTGGGATTTTAAAATATACAAATCCATTACTTATTGAATTAATATATATCACAAACACTTATCCACTATTAAGATGATTGCATGTATTTATAGTGAGAAACCTCATATAAAACTCATCAAAATTTTCATTACATTATTCCAACCCTAGAATCATGACAATTATCCAAGTAAATATAGAGAGTGGATTTTATAATCATAAAAAAATGACACAAGAAATCATTAGTATCCATCTAATCCCTAAAAATTATTCATTGTAACGAAAATGGTTTTATTCCATCCTTTTAATAATCTATATTTCGAAATGAATTATATATGTCTCACCTACTATAATTAGAAAAAACAAGATATATTTTTTAAAAGTCATAATTCACGCTTATTAAATTTTGTATATATATTTTTCAATTATTAAGGTATTTATAACATTAAAAAAATGAACTTAATAATCATCCTTATTCTTATAATATACGACAATATCATCAATAAAGACAATAGTAAAATAAACTAGGTAATCTCTATAGATTATGTTCATCAAATACCTAATTATTGAGTGGTAATTTGTATTCTTGAATGATATCATTGATGATGAAAAGTGTATAGGCACTATTTTGAAGGGTATAAAGGAAATATCCATCATTTTCACCCTTATTTGAAGATATCTAGATTAAAAGTCAATATTAAGTGGTATCATCCCCTATAAAATGGTAAATCAAGTTATAAATATGAGTTAGTGTATATTATTTATTGATAATTTCCTTTTTTAAGCCATGATAATAAATTAAAATATTTATTTATTAATCATTGTTTTTATTATATAGTACTAGAACACCTTATGTAGATGTATATGGGTGTATCAAATTCAGAAATAAATTCCCATAAAGTTTTATCTTCAATTATTCTAATTCATTGGGGATATTCTCGAAATACTCTTTGATAAAATTATTGAACTATGAATGCGATAAATTTAAAATCAACAATACATTGTAAAGGAATTATGAGCACATATAATTTAATTTATTTAAATTATTTAAAAAATTGTCCCATTATGAACATAGATTTACTCATTAACCATATAATCTAAATATACATCATTATTTAGTATCAAATCCAATATGATGGAATTACTTTTCAAAAGGAGTTCACAATGATTGATTTATCAAAATTTTATGATTATATAATGTCAAAAATGTAATAAAATTTACAAATATTTATAATTGATGTGAGATCTATTTAGAGTTATCTAATCCATTCAAAACATCAGTTATAATTATACCATCGGAAAAAAAAGTTTGTTTAGTAGGATGTATCATTAAAAACATCAATTTCTAAATAATTATATAGTAGGGATGAAATAATTTCATAATTAGGGATTTATTCTAGTAAAAATATCATAAATATTTTATATATTAAATCAACAATCCTAATAAACATAAATTTTGTAGATAAATAAAAATAAATTGAATTTAGTAATACATTAAGTGATCTTTTTTTATAATAATTGTATATTTCAATAATTTATTAATAATAATTATATTAGTGGTAGTGATTTCATTGGATATTTCTTTCCAACTTTTGTATGGCGGTTATTATTTTAAATTTTACTCATTATCAATTTTATTGGTGTAATGATCATAAAATTCCCAAAACTCCAAATATTTAAAGCATTTTAGTGTTGGAAGTGAATTAGGTGAAACCACCATAACATTTATTGTATTGACTAGCCACTTTATCTATACAGATAAATTATGATCCTAATATCAAACTACTACAACACTAAAAACATTTCCCCCTTATTTTTATGCAATTAATCAAGTAAATATTCCATCATTTTTGGAATATAGATAGTTAAATCCTTTTACAATATATTCCTTATCATTTTAAATTATATAAAATCCTTATATCCTTTTCATATTTTCAAATCCAAGAGAATAATGAGACTACCCAATTTATATTTCTACCATCAGTTTATATAGAATAATTTATTAAATCTATAAGAATACAGAAGTTTCTAATTAATTTTTAGGACATGGATTTAAGCCTCAACTGAAATTATCAATTTTTTCCACTAGTATTGATAATAAAACTACAATATTACAATTATAGTATGATGTTGTTCATGTCATGTTACCCATTAGATTAATCATCTATTTTATATATATCTATGAATTATTTCACTATTTTATGCACTAATATTATGGAAAATATTAATTTAAAAAAACTTCCACAAACACGATTCATTACGTGTATCTAATTTATTTATTTTCCTGGTTTTCCTGATCAATGTTCATAAATGGTCATATTTACCTTGAAAATGATTGAAAAAAATACATTTTGATTCTATGTTCATTAAAGAATATGAAATATCTTTTATTTTATGGTGACCTTTAGTTAAATAATTTTTGAATTAAAAAAATTTGCTAAAGGATAGTATTCATTGACACATGAAGCACTAGATAATGATTTTCTATTACTTTTCAAGGTTTATAGTCTCAGCATATTTTAAATTAATACTATTAACTTATTATATCATATCTATAAAAGTTTTAACCCCGTATCCTACTCGATTTTTTTGTTCATTTTTACTATTAGTACATTTTTCATCACACCCAGTATTCTTTAATTTTAAAATAGTGTCAACCATTTAATAAAACCAAAAGGTTAACATGGGAAATAATAAATAAATTTTCAATGAGAATGGATATTTTTTCTTTGAATATTATATATATATATATATATATTACACTAGATAAAATTATTATTTAAACAATGTAAATTTAACTTTCAAGTTATATCTTCATTAACTCCAACTAGATTGATTTATATATGGTTTTGTTATTCTTTTTTAGAAAATATTCAAAAATTACAATAACCCACTCTAATAAGAGATGATTGACCCATGAATAACATTTGTTGATCTTATATAATGTTTATAATGGATAATTACATCATAAGAAGATAAATCATCATAAAAAATGGTTTTTTGTTTATAAATTTGTTAAAACCCATATTATTATTTAAAAATACTTTAAAATATGACACAAAATTATCAAAATACAATTTTCACCTATTAATATTAGTATATATAAAATATTATGGAATTGAGTAAGTGAGAAAATTAATGAAATGAGTAATCATAAATTTTAATTCAATGGAAAAATATTTTCAAAGATTCTATAAAAACATAAAATTAAATCATAATGAAATGATAATCATTATCATAGGATAAATACATGATTATAAGAATACAATAAAAAATCATCAAGTTTGATAATAAGGGATGAAATAATATTATCAAATCATATAATTTTATTATTTAACATTTAATTGATCATTATGAACACGTAACACATACCATGGTATAAGAATGAGTAAACATAAAACAATAATCATGTTCCATGTCACCATTAATCAATAATATTTCACTAGCATAATAATTATAAATGATAATATTGTAAACACAACTAACAGCACCATGTCCACTAGAAATTATATGAATACAACTATCCATATTGAATCCATTGATCATTTTAAAAAATATCTAACTATATTATGTCTATTAGAAAAATAATTAACATGTTAAATCACATCATTTACATGTATAAAATGATTATCACATGACATATAAATATTTAAAAAATTCATTGGAGTCGTATTTATCTCATGTCACATCCATCTTATATTTCTATACCAACACAATGCATACTATATTAAATTAATCACATTTCAAATATTTATTGACCATGTAACTAAAATGATATTTATAAAATTTTCGTGGGGTATTATATATGGTGAAACTTGAAATTTAATCAAATGAGACATGAAATATTAGAACCAAAATGAAAAATTATATAATATAATTTAGAGGGTGCTATGTGAAACTAAATTTAATTTAATAATGATTATTTGGAGATATAGAAAAAAAATAAAATTAAATCATTAACTATGTTTTCATAACGGTTTTTAAATGTTTTTCAAAATACATTGTTATCCCTCAATTAAATTTTTTTTTTAAAATTTTCATCAGAATAATAATAAAAAAAATCAAAATAGGTCCCAATAGTGGATCCTTGAAAGGAACTAATGGTCAAGTTTTTAAAACATTTAGTTAATCATATAAAATTATATAGAAGTGAAAAGAGAAACATTAAAATCATTTATAACCATTTAATTTAACCCAAATCGATGAAAGAGATATAAAATTTACTTTTGGGTAGAATTAAAGTGAAAGTCGATAGTTATAAAATAAAATAAATATATTTTATTCAAAATTTTCAAAAAATATTATTTAAATATATATATAGTTAGATTAAAAATACACAATAAAGTGAGTGGATGTTTTGTTTTACTACAATGTGTTTTTATTATGTAGAAGTAAATCAAGAAGAACATTTTGATAAGGAAATTTAATCATATAATAATTATATTATAATGTAGAATAATATAACAAATATAGAATATAATAGTCATTTGTGGACATTGATTACTCCGTGAAAATAAAATTATGTAAAGATAACGGTTACCTATCATTCTAACTTAGTCTATTGTGCTCTAACTTCATTGAGGAAATATATCTTCCTCATCATGAATTCCATCATAATAAATGAGTTAAGACTCCTTCAAATCAAAAAATTCATCCTCATAATAGAATGGAATTTGATGAGTAATTTTTATGGGGATTAAAGAGAAAGAAAAGGGATAGATTTGGTTTGGTGTGTGGGTAGGTGAGGGCCTATTATTGGTCAAAATGAGTGGTATTTCATTAGGAATATTTTATTTGGTGAAGGGTAAACATATAATCACGAGGGTGTTGTGTGCAATTGGTAGGAAAATGTTTGTCTCGACTATAGTTTTTATTCCCACACTTAATAATGTACTTTTATAATTTTTAAATACCAAATTAGTTATCCAAAATTCATACCTTGGTATATTATTTAATTATTTATCATTGTAATTAAATTTTAAGAAATATAAAATAAGATCCCTCTTACGTAATTCAGTTATAATAATTTTAAAAGTATATTACATTTTATGAAGTTGAATTTCTAAAATTTATGTATAAAATTTAAAATAAAATTGTTCATGACATATAATTTTTATAGAATATAATTATTTTTTATCAATAATATAATTTATTATTTATATTTATTAATAATAATTAATTAATTTTTATTTTTTTTATATTAATAATAACATTGACTGTAGACAATATTAAAACATGATAGATTTACTATATACAAATAAATTATTAATTTTTTTATCATTAAAATATTTTATTCCTATGTTCATTAAATTAAATATTTATTTATAACCTTTTTTAAAAAAAATTATTAATCAATTTTCGTTATGGTAATTCATTGAACTTCAGAAAATAATTTTGAAATAAATTAATTTGATAACAATTAATAATGTACAGAAATGTATGTGATGCAGAAAAAAATAAACAAAAATATCATTTATTATATAAATATTTACATGTTTACATCTACTTAACATTTACATAAAACCCACCTTAATAATTAAATATAATACTTATGGGGTGATGGAGCTTGTGTTTTTAGCTAGAATGGATCTCATAGAAATTTCTATGTGATTGAACTCCTCTCACAAATAATTTACCTGAATTTCGGCTTATTATAGCTTCATATTTCCTTACTCAAAGGAAAACCCTGGTGATGTTACCTCATTTAGATGAAATGAAAAATAAGACACATAAGAAATAATTATAATAGTTTAGAGAATTGATTTCCCATTTCTATATAAATTTTATTATGTGGTGAATTTTTTTTAGGCTCCCTAATTCAAGGATTTATTATAACTATCATATTTTAATAAAGTATAATATATATTTTTCCAATGATTAAATAATTTATATCATTGGTGCCTATTATATCCCTTGATAGTATATTCCCAATGAATATATAATACAAATAACTATACATTCCTAATGGAAATATATTCCAAATATTCATTTAAAAGTAATATTTACTTTCTACAATTCTATTTGTTTCTTTTTGTAATTATCTAATGTAATTCATCATATTCACTAATTTATTCTTATGATGTTAATCATAATGTTTTTTATCCTTTTTGAATCCATCATTGGCAATATGATCTTTATTAAATATCACGATGATGAAGTTTTAAATAGTTTATTTTACTAATTATATTTCAAAGAATGATTATCCCTCAGCAATGTAGTCATATTAGAAGAAAAAGAAGGTATGACTTTCACCATTGTGATTTGGAACCATGCAGTTTCATATTGGGAATTACTAGATGATCATCCTTACAGGTCTAGTTATTTGGAGCATCATTTTAATTATCTAGGTAAGGATATTCAATATTTTTCTCTGGGCCTTCAAGGTTACCTATCATGCCTATGTGCCTCTAGAAATTTAGGCCATGTAATGTTACCCCTCAACCATGTTAAATGGGTGAAAATAAATAAAAAAATATGATTGGGTCAAATATTCTTCCTTATTTTAATAAGGAATGGTTTATTATAGATTAGTGTTTCATGATAAAATAAATATAAAAAACATTATTATTATTGAAGGGATTAAACATTAAAAATTCTAGGTCTTATAATCATCAAACTGCTTATGTCCTAAACTATAATGAGTCTACTTCTTAACTCAAATAATATATATTAGAAATTACTTCAATATAATTATTTCACACTAATCAAAAGGATAATGAATTTTTTAGACAAATTTTTACATTAATGTGATGTGATAAAAATCAATAATTATGTGTCTCTCCCAATTTGATATAATCATGTTTCCATGTTCAACAATAAATTTAGGATAAAAATTTTCTTCTATATATATCACAACCATCAATGATAACATGATTATTATGAGAAAAAATTACTCGTATTACCTTTTATATTACCATTGGACTATTAAAACTATCTTATATTCATCAAAAGTGATATGCATGTGTGTGAAAACCATTTTCTAAATTTGTTTTAGATATAATGAAATGAGAAAATCTGGTGGTCTAACTTATGATACAACATGGTGATAGTAAATTTGTGTAACCAATTATTACGTGTCAGGATACAATAGTAGACAGAATGTGGGGAAGTAATAAATTTTCCCTTGAACTATCTGATTGAAGGAGTGTAATGATAAATGTGACATACATAAGATTATTCTTAGAAGGATATGTATTTTTAATGAATTATTGTTTTATATAAAAAGGTAAATATAATATAATTATGTTGTAATACATATAATTATTTTATTTGTGTTTAAAAAATTGAGAATTGAGTAAAAGAATGTGTATTTATGTTATTGAGAGTCCTCAACTATGAGTATGGATGATTACAGAGATCAAATATAGGTGGAATTCACCCTATTAAAATCAAAAGGTTGTGTAAATAAGTTTGACTGAATAAACTCTACTATTTGTTTGGCGACATCACATGAAGTGATGGTTAACACCCACTGATAATAATTAGCATCCAATTCATTAATAAATTAATCTAAGTTGTTTTAATATCAATTAGAAATTATTTACAAACCATATAAAATGATATTTTATTTGTTTGTTTGAATCCTTTTCAATAATTTTCTTTGATATGATCTTGTATTCTCGTTTAATGTTTTGTGTTATAGTGTAGTGACCTTGGTATGGATTGTCCACTAATTTCCAGTACATCATTGCCTTGGGTTCTTTCTGGTAATTTTTTTTACTTATATGCTACAGAGGAATAACATTAGATTTTTCACCAAGCATTTTTATCAAATCCAATAGGTGGTAATAGTTCCTTAGTTGTATAGATTCGGAAAATGAAACCCTATAAAAGGAAATCCATAGATCAATATAGAGGAAATAGTCATCCCTTTAACATATAACATAACTCAATTATATTATTAACAATCCCTCTAATATTTTTTATAATTTAATGGGTGTTCACTATATAAACAAGTAAACTTGTTTGATGTGATTAAGGATAGTTTTTTGAATTCTTATTAGAAAAATTTAATATTTGATAATATATAGGTAGAGGATAGTCGAGATTATAATTCACTTGATATTTCATTGATGGGTACAAATTAAAAATTAATTATGAACGAATATTGTGAAAGGGTGGAAAATATAGTATTTTTATATTTTTTTATGTAACTAACCTGAAATATGGATTATAAAATAAATAAATTAAAACTAAATTGGATCATCGGAATGTTTTTTCCAATATTTTATGAGAGTTTAATAGATATAAATAATTTGTTCTTATTATAGAGGAAATTAAATATGTTTTTTAGAAGGAATGACCAGTACTGATAACATCGATGCTTTTAATATGTCCATAACTTAGTTCAAATTAGACAAGGAAATAATTATGTATTTTAAATGAGATCTATTATTACACTTTTCCATCTCAGAATATAATGATTCAATGGTTAGTTTTGTGAGTAACTCAAATGATATTTATAAACATGTATTTGATATGTTATAGACAACATTATGAATAAAGAACTTCATTTAATAGATATCCCTAAATTTAATAAATTTATATAGATCTAAATGCCGGGGGTACTCTATAACATGGAAATAAAAATATGTTAATAAGGAGAATGAGTTGGAGTTTGAGTAGCTTCGTAGAAGATGGCCTCATGTGATGACAATTAGTAATGAAATTTCATATAAAAAAATATTGAAATGAATGGATATTCAAACTTGAAAGATACAATTCTAAAAGGGGATCCATGAATCCTACATAATAAGATATAAAATCATTAGGATCTATTGTACCTATTTATTATAAGTCTTGGGTTATATAATATGGTAATTCATTTTAATCAACATCTGAGAGACATAGATTATCCTAAATTATACATCATAGATTTTCAACAGGGGACATTATATGGATGATAAAGAAGATGATATTATAGGAATGGAATTTTCAATAAATAGAAATATATTTAATATTTACTGGAATTGAATGTAGTGTGTCACATACTAGGGTCAATGAAAAAAATAATCTTTACAATATAAGTTTACAAAGTAGGTTTATATAAAATATTCATGGATGTAGTCTATAGGATTTCCCATAGTTTAATGGTTGTGTCCAAGATAGTGATGGATGAAAACATTTACCAAAATATAGTATCATTAGGCTCTATTCATGCTAGATGGATATCTTATGTAATGTTATACAATGAAAATTTGGGCCACTTAAGTGATAAAGGGATGAAAATCTATGTTTCTAAAGGTGAACTAAAAAATTTAAGCATAGGGAATGAAACATGAAATGATTGTGACTTTGGAAAGTACTAGAAGTTTTCATTCTAAATGAGAGGTAAATAATCCAAGAACCATAGGTTATAGTTAAATTATTTGTATGTATATGTATAAGATCTGGTTTTGTATCATTGAGGTTCTCAATACTATATTAACTACATCGATGTTGTGAAATAGAATATATGGTTATTTTATATATACTACATGTCTGAGGTATTTGGAACCTTTTTCAGGTAGATATCAATGCTATAAAAATTTTTCAAATTAAAATTGATGTTGTTTAGGTATCATAATTTTGTGGTGTATATAAAGATGGGTTTTTAGAGTTTATATAGGTGGAAGGGTATACAGGTTCAGAAGACATTAAAAGATTCTCGGAAACATAATGGAGTCAATAAGAGGATGAATCATACATTAGTCAAGATTGTTAGAAGAATGATGATTCACAAAAGATTCCCTATGTTTTTAAATAAATGTGAATATTTTTCTTAGAATAATTATTAACAATATTCCCATTGAGGTTACATGAACCATCATCGTACCATCTAGGTTGGAGGATAGTTGAGAGTGTCACCCTTTGGAAACCTCCAATATGTTAGGGGTTAATGACTCTAACCATGAATGAAAATTTTACAACATGGAAGGCCTTATCCTATAAATAATTAAAATGGATACATATTTATAGTTAATATAAATGGAAATCCAAATAAAAAGGATGAATATTTACATATATAAACAATAGAATAATAAAAAAATCATGCATGTTTATTTGAAAACAAATACATCCTACAAGGTATGTTTTGGAGAAAATGAATCTAAAAATAGATAGAAACATATGGAATAGGAAAGTTAATATACGCTAAATGTACTCAAGGATCACATAGAAACCACAGAGGTCCCCATTACAATACTGATCACCATGCTCCATGACACATCAACCAGATTCAGTGGTCTTTTTCCTCCCACAGGACACACTATCTCAATTAATATCTCTATAATCTATGAACTTGTGCATCATTTTCACTAAGACAACACATGTGGGAAAAATGTTTTTGTATGGGTTCAGTATAATCATACATAGTACAATGACCCAAAATCACATAGGGAAAATAAATCAATATAGTTATTTCAACACTCAATGGGAGAGGTTTTAATAAGGAAGGTGAAGAGGATAAAATAAAGAACAAAATCCCATTAATTATATCTGTACTAGATAGTAGGTAAAATCATTTAAAGGTAATATAATCTAGATATTCACATCAAATAGAATTTAAATGATGTAATGAAGGTCCCATTTATCTCAGATCCAACCTTCAATTACTATATACCACAATGAAATAAAAACAATTGGATCATTTAAGAGTATATTAATTCTAATTTTGAAAAAAAAATCTATATTTTAAATATCAATGGAAACCCAAGGGTATCAATGGGTTCAAAAAGACCAGATAAAGTTTTTACCACTCATCCATTACAACCACTACACCATCTACAGAACCTGAATGTGGGAACAAGTCACCACTAATGTAGGAACCCAAATATTGGAAATATTTCTCCCCTAGGAATATCTATATCATGAAATAAATCATTTATCTATCATCTGGTGCCACACAACCCAAATAATCCAACTAGATTAGTGGCGGATTGTTCCATTCATGTGGGTATGAATCTTTATATGGCAGAACTAACCTTAAGTGGAGGACTGGACACTGGCTAAGCTAAGAGATGAATGAGTACAAACTTTTATGATAGATGATTACATCCCAAGTCTTTATGTGGTTTTCCAAACATTATAATTAAAAAGAAAATTTGTTATCATGAATCAAAATACCAACAGAAATCAAGGTACTTCTATCCACAATAACACACAAAAGACATAACTTAAACCACCTCAGAAAACAATCATTGAAAAGAGAAAATGTCCTACATCACCTAACCGTATTGCTCTAATATAGAAATATTGGGTGGCGCCATGTACAATGATTAAATTCACTTTGAATAGACTGATCACATATCTGAATCATTTTCTGAGAAAGAACACACATTTTGTGGGTGAAATTTGGAATAAATATATGACATGAAAGATAGTATAGATACTATGTAGGATATATAGAATTAATAAACATGAACCTAAACATAGTATATTTTTAAAATTAGGTACCTATAATGTTCCTCAATTATACATAATGTATAGTTAAAATGGCCACTCATTTAATTATTATATATAAACTAATGTTATGTTCCACACCGGGTACATGACATATGGTTCTATCACTTAATTGTACAGCCAAATGATCATATAGGAGTGTAATATATGCACATTTCACGTAGTCATCGTGTGGTAGGTACATTATGTGTACTCTATTGTTATATACTGAGTAACATTTAACCCACTATAAACCCTAAATTTTAAAAACATGATATCTTTTAAATTATTATTTTTTTAATAAATTAATTTTCTTCAATAGATTATGTTACATAAAATAACAGGATGAGTATGCATTGCATGCGACACTGAGTTTTATAAAATCACTATATAATATTAATATAATTTTTTAAGAATTCCAGTTATGAAATACCAATTTAACATAGTAATATGTATAGTAATAAATAAATTTTCATTTTTAAGTATAATGTTTTTTTATAATGAAAACCTATTTATGAAATGTATTTTTCATTTAAAAAATTATTTAAATATTTTGAAAAAACTTTTTTCTCGAAAAATCTATTTATTTCAATTTGGGAATACATAAAAAATAAATTTTTATGAATTCTAGAAAATGTATTTGAAAAAATAAACCTATTTTTGAAATCATCATGTCGTAATTATAATGGAGTCAATTATTGTGAATTTTTTGATATGTTAAAATTTTTAGTGAATAGTTAAAAATAACTGTTTTTATTAAGACTTTTATTTCATTTACATATTTTAAAAACATCCATATTTTTTTACCAAAGATATAAAAGTAAAAATTGTTCAATTATATAATTAGTAATAAAATTTAGTTAATTTTAATAAATTACATCTCATATTGGGATATTAAAACATTCTATACTTATAATAATTTTCATCATAGAAAACCACTTTCTTTTAACTTATATGGGTTTAATTTTAAATTAAATTCCACCAAATTTTAGATTTGAATTTGGGAAAATTGATCTAAAATTATAATTCATAATATTATATTCTATAATAATATTGAATTAATTTTTTCCCATTATGAATAGTAATATAAGTAAAATTTAATTAATGTGTTTAAGGTGAGAATGTGTTTACCAAGAGAGGGGCTTAAACCAAATTATAAAGGGTAAAATGACCTACAAACTTTTTCATCCCCAATTTTTGAACATATTTAAGAATATATCTATTATAAGCTATTGTATGATCAATTTCAGAGCTATGTGACCTAAGAAAAATGGTGGTACACAATTTTGTTCTAAAAAATTATATGCGTTCCCTCACCCACACATTAAAAGGCCACCCCTCTCACCTCATATTCACACATTAAGAACATTTGTTTCATCAAATAAAATAAAAAATCAACTGCATAATTACATATACCCATCCTATATGTATTAAAGATTTCTTAAATTCATCCCTGGAAGGATATTGGTGAAATCCAATGGTAGTTACCCGAAGAATTGGTAATGTTATTCAACAACCATTTTTATTTAATTTCTCCCTCAACCTCCTTCAAATAATATAAAACCACTAATATATAATAATGTATGTATTTTAAATTAACTAAAATTTTATTATTTTATAAGAAATCCATATATCAATATCCCCTTCCATTAAATGGGTATCACTAATTTTTCTTGGGTGTTTAGAAAACTACCGCCTTTCAAAATAATGTGACACATTTTCCATCGAATCCCCTCTCAGTTGGGTATGATACTAGATAATATATATATATATATGATTTTATATATATATATATATATATATATATATATTTGTAAATATATTATCACAAATACATTTTTTGTTTCAATTATTTGTGGGATACGGTAAAGTCGATCGTGTGTACGATGTATAATCTCCCTACAAAGTGATGTGATTCCTTTTTCACATACAGTTTACATGGACGGTAATAAGGGATAAATATAATTAATATATGTTATATATTCTAGATAATAATTATTATGAATAAATAATTATGATATACATTCTTTTTTCCGTCCATCGATAAACTGGAAACAACGTGCAAGTCTTCTTATATCCTACTGTCTCCATGAAAGTTGTAATTCATTATATATATATAACTTTATTGGATTAATATATATATATATATATAATAAATATATATTATATTTATATCATGGTTCAAAATAAAAAAAATATAACATTGATCAATTTAAAATTTTAGGGAATACTAAACCAAAACTTAAGTGGAAAACGAAGCAGTTATTACCCAAAATGTAATTTTAATAAGAAATTGTTAAAAACGGGTAATAAAAGGGAATAATTACATAACATATGATAAGATATATATTATTATGTTATTTAAATATATGTATAATAAATATATATTTATTATAAATGATGATCTTTTACATTCTATATAATATGTACTCAAGTTATTGGATTTTTGTCTCAGTTTTCCTTCTATGATATATATGTTATGTAATCTACCTATCTTATTGTATAAGGTATATATAAAATACATTTGACATGTAATATCATTAATAATTTTATTCTCGTGATATTTCTTTAAAAAATTATTTTTAGTCTTTTATGGTGTATATAAATCTATGCTACCAAAGTGGTATGGATTTTATGATATGATATCATTGTTTTTTATGATTGTTTATTTTTATGCTTATCATGATGAAATTATATGAAACACCTCACAATAAACACATGTATTTTCCTATCCTTTTTTATGTTATGATATTACATATCTTCCATTAATTTTTTGATATTTATTTACTCAAAATATCCAACTAATAAGTTAAAAAAAATCAACTTCATTTATCTCTTTGGTTGAAAATGATTTTTTAACATTTCCATGAATTCTAAAAATGTGTTTATAAATTTTTTAAAATTCTAAAAATAGTTTATTAAATTTATTCTTAATCATTTTTTAATTTTTTTAAATCTATTTTAAAAGGAATATTCATGTCATTTTATAAACAAGTATCATTTTAGTTTTACTGAAAAAGTGAAGTGACTCATTGTTTTAAAGTTTATAGAATGAAAAAAATTCTCACCATAATGACCAGTAAATGTATTGAATCTTATTCATAAGTGTAAAACATTATTTTCAAGCAAAAATATTTGAAAAATATGTTATGAATTTTTAGTTTTAATTTTTTTTCAAAGTAGAAAGGATATTTTACTCACGAAATATTATAAATGAATTTTAATGATCCCATTATATGATTCCAAAGTAATATTCATTGAAATGGTTTTTTAAATTTTTATATTTTTTAAAAAGTGTATTCCAATGAAGATAGGCCATATTTATTAATAAATTATCCAATTTATCTTTCAAAATAATTTTTCATATAATATAATATACTTTGATGTTACATATTATTTAATATGGATGATATTGAATGATACCATTCTTATTATTTCTCTAGATGGTCAATGTTTCTATATATTAAACGTATGTTGAAACCTTTTTCATTTACATGGGTTATTATGTGATAATATGATGAATGTTTTATAATACTATTTCCCATATAAGTATGATTTTCATTATGAGATGGGAGAGACCTATAAATCCCTCTAATTAATTGGGTAACACATTATATCACATATATTAACAATTGAGAACAAGTATATGTTCTTGATCCACTACTAGAAATATGTTAGTCATTATCCATTATGGGAAAATTGTGTGTCCCGATCTATATTAGAAAAAATGAATGATTCAAGAACCACTATTTAGTTGGTCTAGGTAGTTAACCTTGACATATAAAATGGTTTTCTAAATTTATGATGGTGTAACAATTTTATGTAATGATCTTATGGTTCATCGATAATTTATAATGAATGATCACTCTTATGGGTCTTTTTTTCTAAAATGATAATGTTTTATTCCATTTCTCATGATTATCATTTAGGAAACTTTGAGTATAAACATCATAAGTTATGTACATAATCAGATACCATTATAATTATATTATGTTCTCATATAATCATATTTTCATGTATTGTATGATTACCCTTATTAAGAATCTGATGTCACCTGGTATATTTTTTTCTTCCACAGGTTATGGGGAACCGTTTACATAAGGTATTCCTAAGAGGAGTACTATGTGAAAATATCATAATGGTATATGTTGAAGATAATTCATGAAGTAAGAAGATTATTTTCCTACTCTACAAAGACACTAAACTATTATGATACTTGGGCATGCGATTATATAATTTATTAAATATCCATCTAAAAGTATGTGATAATGATGTATGAAATGTATAGTCCCCTATAGTTGGTATCAGAGGAATGATTTAGTCATTATAGGGATATTACTAATATAAAAATATTAGGTAAAACTATAGGGATAAGTGTATGTATATGATAATATCCTGTTGCTTTGTTAAGAAAGAGATTATGTGTTTTTACCAATAATACATGCCTATATGGATATAAAATGTTGAAGTTTTTATAACAAAGAAGTGCATATGGGAAGTATACCTAAAAAATTCGTGTAAGGTTTCACATTTGTATTACCTGATATTGGATAACATGCCTTACTGCACACCTATTTTGACACTCTCTAGGTTTTTTCATTGATTATTCCACATTTTCTTTATAAAACATTATTTAGTATTTAGATAGATGTTAATCATTTATGAACTATATTAAAAATATGTTGTAATATAGTGGAAGTAATGTTTCATTATTTAGACATTCTACAAATTATTTTTTATGCATTTTTAGATTTCCACTATTATTAGTGTTTCTTACAGTATACTTTTTTGGTTTAGTTAATTGATGGAACCCAAAAGAAACTATACTAATGTATAATATGATGGAAAATTCAATTATTTAAATCCAACAAAATGAAATTTTGTAGGATATTTGGTAAATAAACTTATTTCTAAACTCACGTAACTTTCACAAGATAATCAATATGATAAGTTTCCAAATGAATCTATGTGGGAACAAAATTCTATTTAATACTTCATAATATATAATCCACCTGTTTTATTGGGTCTTCTAATATATTAGTAGATGATCGATGTGTTAGAACCATTGAGATTTTATTTTATATTCTCTAGTTCTCAAAGCATTAAAAGGTTGTCTTAGTAGTTTATTTTTTGAAAGGTTAATAAAATCCATGGTGAATCCTTACTAATAAAATGGTTCAGGAAGATAAATTTGACTCCATGGAATGGGATGAGATTTAAAGGATTTTTTTTGTAAGAACAAATATCATATTATATATATTATGATTTATAAAGACTTTCATGATCTTTAGAAGAGGGAAAATGAATCTATTGGTACATATGATGAAAGTTTTACAATGTTTTCTAGGTATGTGCCCGGTTTAAAAATAATCCTCAAAATAAAAATCGACCAATTATTTAGTGGCTTAAAATGGTATCTCCCAAAATAATTTTTTATAAGAGAAATTAGTAGAAATTATGAATTAATTATTTTAACCATAAGGTAGAAATAGTAGTTGGATATTCCAATAATTCTCATGGATTCATTTTGTGTTAAAATATAAATTTTGAAGAAAACTTGAATAAATCACATGGTGGAATGAAATTCCATCCATCTTCATGCTAAAAATATGAGAAGAATAATCAAGGGAATTTCATGAATCTATTTGGTTGGTGATTTAAATATGTAAATGTGGTCATAAAGCTAATAAATGTTAATTTGTGATTAATTTTCTGGTTAATACAATATAGGATAAAATATAACAACTATTTCACCACCCACACTCCAATTATTAAAATTAAAGGAATAAGGTAATTATTATAACTATTTCATGAATTAGATGGTATTAAAATATTATCATGAAAAAACTTTTAATCCCATATAAAAAGGGAAATATCACATAACCATGCCAAACAATGTTGGTTATGATAATGACATGGTGAATGGTACACTTAGCTTCCACTCTTGAATAAATACTGTCAATTTTGATTCTTGATATACCCACTCTATTACATCTAAGGTACTTGAAAAGGGATGTAAATTACCATCTCAACAATTTGATATTGATTTAGTTGTTAATTCTCATAATTTTATGATAGTTTCATAAAATGTATATAGTTCCTCTCTCATTAAATGTTGTGGGAATGTTCTTCCTAAAAATATTGTCATTATCCATTTATTAGAATTTAATTCGATTCCAGGAATGAATTTGATTTATTTATATTGATCCCATATTAATTGATGAGGATGATAAGTCATATTTCATAATCATAATGAACCCAACCCCATTTATTATGGAAAGGTAGTGTAATGACTTCCAATGAAAGATAAATAATTTTTGTGTGATTTAATTTCTATCCATAATGTATATTTTTCGTAGATGGTTTGAGTGAAACTCAACAACGAAGAGACTCATATTATTTGGGAATTTTCTTTATGTTACTCTAGATAAATATCAATTTCTTTTTCTAAGTAATGTATTTGAGTTCACAATAGAACTCATACATGGTGGTTCACCAATATGGAAGACTCTATATAGATTGGAACTGATTGAGTTAGAATAATAGAATAATAAACTCTACGATAATATTGATAAGATATTTATACACCATAGTGTATCACCATGGATTGAAAATATTATATTGGATAAAAAGAAAGAGGGTAAAATTCATCTTTTAATTTATTTTTTAGAACTTAGCAATTTCACTATCAGGAATAAGAATCCCCTACCCAATATCGATGATTTATTTGATCAATTACAAGGATATAAATATTTTTCTTATATTTTTCTTCAATATTGGTACTATAAATCTGGTTTAAAAAGTGAATACATACCCAAGACAACCTTATGAATGATGAATGGACATGATGAATTTATAGTGATTCCATTTAGTCTTATAAATTCTCCTTTTATCTTCTTGGATTTAATGAATAATGTCATTAGAGATTAAATTGATATGTTTTTGGATTTATTTATATATGATATTATTATATAATTATTAACAAAGTAAGAGCATGAATATCATTTGGGGATTATTCTATGGACCCCCTGTAAAGGAAATATTGTATAAAAAATATACCAGTGTGAATTTTGACATCAAAATAATTCAATAATAGGACATATGATCTCTGGTGAATGTATTCTAGTGGATAAATTAATGATGGATGTTATTGAAAGTCAACCTAAACCAAAACTAGTGCCTGAGATCTTTAACTTTCTTGGTTTTCTGGAAATCATTAGTTGTTTTTAGAGAATATTTCAGGACATTATAATCCACTAACCATGTTAACATAGAAAGGATTCATGTTTCTTTGTTTAGAATAATATTATGATAATTTCAAGTAGATAAAGAGAAGGATTTTAATTAGATCATTCCTCACACTATATTATACTAGAGAAGGGATTGTAGTCTATAATAAATTATCAAAAATGGATTAAGATGAATTCTCATGAAGAATGATATTGTGATATGTCACACACTGACCATGCATTATTTTAAATTAATTATTTTTGGTCGTTCTTTTGAGTTGTGGTTTGAATCGGTTCTAGTTTAAAAGGTGTTTGGGATCTTATACGGGTGTGTTATCGTACGCGCGACCATGTGTAGCGCCCAATCGTAATTACATGATGTATTATTTTTAAATGTGTTATTATTTAGGTCTGCGACCGTGCACATGACCCTGTGCACGTTGCCAGACCCAACTTCAGTTTTTGGGTTTTGATGATAAATGAGTGTTTTGGCTTGGTAGTGTCCGGTACATGGTCAAGGAACGGGCGGAGTGGCATGGCTTCGTCAGATGTTCTTGTGACCTACTCGGTGCGTGAGTAATCAATTAATTAATGAGTTGAATAATACTTTAAACACAAAATAAAATATGAAAAATGATTAACTAATTTAAGAGTTGTTTTATTATTATTATTATTATTATTGGGGATTATTCTTCTTCTTATTATTATTCCAGTTAATATTTTAATTAGTTAGATAATACCAAATTATTATAAAGGTTATAAAATTTTCTGCATGTCACTTTTATCATTGTTACTATTATTATTAATTCTGTTAATAATTTATTGAGGTAATAATTATTTTTAAGTTATTGTTATAATTTTATTTTACATCATGTTTTTTACATTAATATTACCATTATTATTATCAATAACTATATTCTAAATTAGTTTTGAGTTCTTGTTTTAGGTTTTAACTTGTCTTTATTTTTATTTCAGTTTTTATTTTATTATGTTTCCTCCCTCCCTTTTTCCTCCTCTCTTCTGTCATGTTTTCTTTCCTCCCCTCCCCTTCGGTCTGTCACGCTGCATAGGTCTCCTCTGAACCCTAGCCATTGCACCCCCTTTCCCCTTTCTCCCTCCAGACCAACACCCCTCCTCTCTACCCGCTGCCTCGCACCACCTGGACACGCACCGCCCTCTCATATCCCCTTCCGGCTACACCGAACCAGCATGTCCTTCCCCTCCTATTCCCATCCAGAAACACCCTATCTCCCTTCTTCTCCTGTACAAAATAACCCCGCCGGCCTCCTTTGGTGCACCCACCCCCCGAACCATCCTCGCACCGAAGACCCTCACACTTCTCTCCCTTGATCAGCAGAAATACACCTCGGCAGTCTGCCCCTCCTTTATCCAGCTGTGTGTACACCTTCCCCGGCACCTCCCCATTTAACAAGGATATCCTCCCACACCTTCTCCATAGGTGCGTTTCAGTTTAGTTATTAGTTTCATCCTTTAGGTAGAATTGTGGGGTTAGGTTTTCAGGTTACTTTTGTTCCAATAGTGATACATTTGGTTCAATTCTGGAATTAGGATATAATTGAGGTTTCTCATGGTGCAATTGGCATGTGGTGTTGGTTTCACACCAAAATTTTGATGTTTTCCACGCTGAGGTGGGTGGTTCCGCTTATAATTATTCTGTGATGAATTAATTTGTGTGTTTAATTAGTTTAGTGTATTGTTTAATTTCATTTATTTGTGAGAAATTATTTTTCTTATTGAGATCTCATATGCTTTGATTTATTAGTAATGTTTTTACGCGATATGAGTGTGATTTTATGTGGAAACTCGTGTTGAGATGATTATTAGTGTTTTATAAACTGTTCACCTGGCTTATTAAATCTTACAATGGATGTATATTATATTTTAGTATGGAATTAGTGTACGTTGATTATAAAAAGAGGTTTGGGTTATTTTTTTTGTGCAAATCAATATTCTGCTTTTCGAAAAACAAATTATTAAAATCCTAAACGTTTTGTTAATTAGTTATTAAGGATGGAAAATTATTTTAATTGAGTTATGTAAAGATTTTTGGCATGTATATAATAATAATAATTATTTTTATTTCTATTATTATTATTATTATTATTAGAGAATGTGTGGGTGGGATCAATTGGTGTTTTGGTGTAGCGTCTGTATGTGTTCTATCTTAAATGAGTATTCGGGTTGATTTTTGGTGTTTAAAGATGTGCGATGTATGTTGAAATTGTTTAATAAATTCTTTAAATGGTTTTTTTACCATGAAAGTGCATTCTTTGACCACGTATTGGTTTTAATTGGTTATGTAAGAATTGCATATTGAGTTTTGAAATATTTTAGTGCGTGTATTACATTCAAATGGCTTTTGTGTGTGAAAATAGTGGTTTTGGTGTGTGTAGTGTCTTGTTTGGTTTGAGTATATGAATACGACATATGAAGTGAACTATGAACCACTTAAGCACAAAGCATGAAGCCCGGGTTAGCTAAGAGGGTGGACCAGACTAGTGGGCTAGTGTTCCGGAGGTGACTCGACCTGGTTTCACTGTTAGGTCTGAAGATTGCAACACTAACTAAATGTATGCCTTTCTGAGGGTTGTGGCCTTCTAATCCACGTTTTCTAAGGGTCGTGGCCTTCTAATCCACGTTTTCTGATGGTCGTGGCCTTCTAAACAACATTTCACCAAGGCACGAAGATCTAGGGGACCAAGTTAGCTAACACCCAGGCGGGCTCTCCCATATTAGTGCTCATTGGTTACTTTACGCTCATCAGCGTGACACATTGGTTACTTTGAAAAGTGGATGTGTGTGTTTTAATTTATGTTTTTCCATTTGAAACTATTTTCTTTAATTTTGTTTTCTTCTAAACTGTTCAATAATTTGTTTCTTTTCATTACTTAATATTGCAAATTTATTTGTCATTTAATAATTATGCATAGAATCTTTTCTCTGGGGCATCCTACTGGGATTTTATCTCACACCCTACATACACCTTTGAGTGTATGTAGATTATGTTTCATTTTCTTTCTAGGTTGAGGCATCGTGCATAGCATTGGTGGTTCGGGTTGTCGGTGGCATCCTCATGTTGGTTGGTGGCAGTGGCTTGGAGATGTGACTCCTCATGTCACATGGAGGTTTGAGTTGGAGTTTTGGTTTTCCTTTGATGTAGTTTTTTTGGGTGTTTAGTTCAAGTTGTAAACTTTAAATTTGAACTTGGTATAAGGGTTTGTTTGGTTGTCTATTTTTAGTATCAATTTATTCACCTTGTTGTATTTTTATATTTATTTATTCAGGTAAATCATTCCCATGTTTTATTTTTGATACTCAGGCACTTGTGCCAGCCTGTGGGGATCAGAAACACTGTTCAGGCCTTGTCACGGACCAGGATGGGTGTCGGGTCGGATGGAGACCCAGATTGGTTTGTCACAAAATGGTAACAAATGAGATTTTTTATCTTTTTATTTGGTATTTCAGGTAGATTGGAGATAGGAATGTTGGGACTCGAGGGATAGGTGCGAGAAGAGCGTCACGAACTCTTACTCGTTCTGACCCTCAAGTAACTAGGGGGAGTTCGGGATTTAAGTTTTGGATTTGCACTGTGAGTATGGGGGTTGACAATAGGAGTAAACTGGTACTATGGGTGGTCTCACATGGAGTAGCAACCCATGTGATTCCCAAGAGTATGGTTCAACACTCCTTTTAGTTGATGCTTTCCTAGGGCATGGTCTGCTAAACCATGTGGCCGGAGTAGACACGACCACTAGTCCTCCGTCTAGGTGCTTTAATGTTTTCGGTGACTTGCCTCATTTTTTGGATTGGGGCGGATGTTTTTTCCTTTTAAAAGGGAAGCGTACTTTGGTGTTTCTCTTATTTTATTTTGGTGTGTGACAAGAATGATATTTGGGATGCTTTTCTCTTAGACCTTGTTTTTGGAATTTGGGGTTGATTTTTCAAAGTTGCATTTCTAAAAGGATGTATTGGGATATTTGAAATTTGAGTGAGTTTTTTTATAAATTGAAATCTTTTTTGAAATTTGTCTTGAGTTTTGAAATAGTTTTGAAAAAATGTATTTTCGAATATTGGGAATTTTTTGCTTTGAAAGCGGAGTGGCCTTGTTTTTTTCCAGTGGTATTCCTATGGGTGCTCGCATACGCATGTGGACTTGATTAATGGATAGTTGGTGGATTGTGTGGATGGGTGACTGGGTGGCACAAAAATGACAATCTGCGAGGCATCCAAGAATATCAGTGGTGAGTGATTGATTTTAAAAGATGCATCTTGTTTCCTGAAAATTGGGGTTTTCTATCATACGGGTTTTTGTGCTTAAATGGTTTTAGAATTGGAAAATGGTTTTGATTCCGGATTAAAAGCGATGGGTTCAAAATAGTTGTTGGGTTTTATTGTGTTGTTCTTGGTTTTTCAAGCGATTGTTTTTATTTAAGGATGAATTGATGTTTTAAATTGAAATTGTTTGATTTGTGTCTGATATATGGATGTTTGATTTGTGATGTGTTTGGATTTGTGGAAGGATGTTTTGTGTTTATTTATTGGGATATGTGACCTAGAAATGTCCTATGGGTTTCCAGCAAGTCTCTTAGTTCTTGGCTCAGCCCAGACTCCCAGTGGAGTGGTGGAGTTGGGTTCTGCTCGGTGGGGTCAATTGTTTGTAGACTTCGAGGTCAATTGAATATCATTGAATGATTTGGGAAAGTTGTAAGTGTCTCCAGTTTTTGAGTAACTCCAAAATTTGTGTGGGTGTAAGTTGTCTCGAGTGTGTCTGGAGGAGCGAGACTACACCAGCAAATGATAATCGTTCCGTTTTTGTTTCAAATGAAGATGTTGTGAGTGATCCTCACGACTAACCAAATTCTGCGGGTGTACCTAAGGAAGTGAAGGCGAGAGAAATTGGTGGATCTCATAGGTTCTCTACCAACCAACAGGCGAAGGAGGAGGTATGTCAACCTTTCTGATGAACTAGTTTCATGTTCCCCAGATGTTGTGTTGATTAATCAGTTCAAAGCTTCTAATAATTTTTGGTCTTGTTCATACTATGGTAAGTGCAGGTTTCTCATACAATGAGGAGTGTGAACCAAATGGATCTGTTCTTGGAGTAATCCTTTTGTCATTTTGCATCGCGCACTTGAAAGACTATTAAATTTCCTATCTCTAGTGTGGTCAGGAGGGCACTCTAAGTTGTTCGTGGCAATTATCAGTTGGTATGTTGACGGAGTTTCCCTTTGGGACATGAGTAGAAGTATGTAGGTTTATTTTTTAGTGAAGGAAGTTCAATTCAGAAGTTGTCAGCTTATGAATGCGAGGCGGTAGATGCTTCAGACATCAGGGCCCCAACCTATGTCTCGAGGTGAAGCTGGCGCACAGTCAAAACACGTCATAAATAGGATGAGCTTGGTCTGACTTATGTCTGCAGTGTCAGGATGGGAACAACTTAAATTTCTTAATTTCAGTATCTCCTCTGAAGGCTTCATTTTTTTGTGATGGGTATAAAGGCTGTGTATCCTAGTTGTAGTATTAGTTTGTGGGAGTTTCTCATGGGCCTTAAAGAGGTTTGGGGAATCAGTATTCTTGTAAAGCCGGCGGGTGTGCTCTGTGATCCTTCTTGTGGTTGGTTATGGATCAGAATTGTACATGACTAAGAGATGCTTTTGTCTTGTAGAATTAATGCGCGCCTATACATTTTATCGTTTGGTTAGGTGTTTTTGCTATCAAAACCATCTCATGTCGTCAAGTGTTGTTCATTGTGGAAATTTTTCCATGAAATCGTCCTGTGTTGGTGGGTTCATGATGAAGGGTTTAGTCGGTATCGCTAAAAGTAAACTGGGAATTCCCGCTCAGGTTCTGTGGTGTTAGGAAATTTTTTCATGGTAGAGAGACCCAATGTGGGTCTCGTCGGCATCTCCTCCATTATTGGTTCAGTTTAACTTAGGGATCTTGGAGGGTCAAGAAAGTGTTAAAGGTTTGACTGGGCTTGTGAGTCGTTTTGGTTTGGAGAACCAATATTGGAAAAAAACCCTAATATGGTGAAGAGACCACTATAAGATGAACTTGTGGAAAAACTTTGATTTCAAAGTGTGGTTGGAAGAGAAACCCCTTACTTCTGACCCTCCCAACCTCAACCATACAAATTGGTTAGCTTTAGTAGTGGGTCACTTGATGTGCGTTCTTGAAGATCTCGAGTGGCTCTGGTGATCCCTATGTTAGGGGTCAGGGTGTTCCATTTTGTAGCTATGTTTGGAGTTGAATTTTTTTTGTTGGTGGTTTTTCTTGGTGATTTTGGTTTCGAGATATTTGGAGTTTCAAGTCATGGACATTTTGAATACTGGGTTTTTGGGCGATTGAGGTTTTGTTTTAGGTGTGTTCATGGTCTCGCTTGGAACCCTTGGTTGGCCCAGTTTTTTGGGACTTTCTGGGGGCATAAAGTGTCATGGTGGGGAGAATTATCACACCCCAACCATGATTTATTTTAATTTAATTATTTATGGTCTTTCTTTTGAGTTGAGTGTTGAATTGATTCTAGTTTAAAAGGGGTTTGGGATCTTATATGGGTGTGTGCCCATACGCGCGACCGTGTGTAGCTCCCAATCGTAATTAGACAATGTTTTATTATTAAATGTTTTATTATTTAGTTGTGAAACTTTGCACATGAACTCATGCATGTTTCCATACCCGACTTGAGTTTTTGTGTTTTGATGATAAATGAGTGTTTTGGCTTGGTAGTGTCTGGCACATGGTCAAGGAACGGGCGGAGCGGCATGGCTTCATCAGATGTTCTTGTGACCTACTCGGTGCGCGAGTAATCAATTAATTGATGAGTTGAATAATACTTTAAACACAAAATAAAATATGAAAAATGATTAAATAATTTAAGAGTTGTTTTAATATTATTATTATTATTATTGGGGATTATTCTTCTTATTATTATTATTTCAGTTAATATTTTAATTAGTTAGATAATACCAAATTATTATAAAGGTTATAAAATTTTCAACATGTCACTTTTGTCATTGTTACTATTATTATTAATTCTATTAAGAATTTATTGAGGTAATAATTATTTTTAAATTATTGTTATAATTTTATTTCACATCATGTTTTTTACATTAATATTACCATTATTATTATCAATAACTATATTCTAAATTAGTTTTGAGTTCTTGTTTTAGGTTTTAACTTGTCTTTATTTTTATTTCAGTTTTTATTTTACTATGTTTCCTCCCTCCCTTTTTCCTCCTCTCTTCTATCGTGTTTTCTTTCCTCCCCTCCCCTTCAGTCTGTCACGCTGCATAGGTCTCCTCTGAACCCTAGCCACTGCACCCCCTTTCTCCTTTCTCCCTCCAGACCAACACCCCTCCTCTCTACCCATTACCTCGCACCACCCGGACACACACTGCCCTCTCCTATCCCCTTCCAGCTACACCGAACCAGCATGTACTTCCCCTCCTATTCCCATCCAGCAACACACCGTCTCCCTTCTTCTCCTGTACGACATAGCCCCACCGGCCTCCTTTGGTGCACCCACCCCCCGAACCATCCTTGCACCGAAGACCCTCACACTTCTCTCCCTAGATCAGCCGAAACACACCTCGGCAGTCCGCCCCTCCTTTATCCAGTTGTGTGCGCACATTCCCCAGAACCTCCCCATTTAACACGGCCATCCTCCCACACCTTCTCCATAGGTGCATTTCAGTTTAGTTATTAGTTTCATCCTTTAGGTAGAATTGTGGGGTTAGGGTTTCATGTTACTTTTGTTCCAATAGTGATACATTTGGTTCAATTATGGAATTAGGATATAATTGAGGTTTCTCGTGGTGCAATTGGCATGTGGTGTTGGTTTCACACCAAAATTTTGATGTTTGCCACACTGAGGTAGGTGGTTTCACTTATAATTATTCTATGATGAATTAATTTGTGTGTTTAATTAGTTTAGTGTATTATTTAATTTCATTGATTTGTGAGAAATTATTTTTCTTATTGAGATCTCATATGCTTTGATTTATTAGTAATGTGTTTACGCGATATGAGTGTGATTTTATGTGGAAACTCGTGTTGAGATGATTATTAGTGTTTTATAAACTGTTCACCTGGATTATTAAATCTTTCAATGGATGTATATTATATTTTAGTATGGAATTAGTGTACGTTTATTATAAAAAGAGGTTTGGGTTATTTTTTTTGTGCAAATCAATGTTCTGCTTTTTGAAAAACAAATTATTAAAATCTTAAACGTTTTGTTAATTAGTTATTAAGGATGGAAAATTATTTTAATTGAGTTATGTAAATATTTTTGGCATGTATATAATAATAATAATTATTTTTATTTATTATTATTATTATTATTATTAGAGAATGTGTGGGTGGGAGCAATTGGTGTTTTGGTGTAGCGTCTGTATGTGTTCTGTCTTAAAAGAGTATTCGGGTTGATTTTTGGTGTTTAAAGACGTGCGATGTATGTTGAAATTGTTTAATAAATTCTTTAAATGGTTTTTTTTACCATGAAAGTACATTCTTTGACCACGTATTGGTTTTAATTGGTTATGTAAGAAATGCATATTGAGTTTTGAAATATTTTAGTGAGTGTATTACATTCAAATGGATTTTGTGTGTGAAAATACTGGTTTTGGTGTCTGTAGTGTCTTGTTTGGTTTGAGTCTCTGAATACGACATATGACGTGAACTATGAACCACTTCAGCACAAAGCAGGAAGCCCGGGTTAGCTAAGAGGGTGGACCAGACTAGTGGGCTAGTGTTCCGGAGGTGACTCGACCTGGTTTCACTGGTAGGTCTGGCGATTGCAACACTAACTAAATGTATGCCTTTCTGAGGGTCTTGGCCTTCTAAGCCACGTTTTCTAAGGGTTGTGGCCTTCTAATCCATGTTTTCTGATGGTCGTGGACTTCTAAACAACATTTCACCGAGGCACGAAGATCTAGGGGACCAAGTTAGCTAACACCCATGCGGGCTCTCCCATATTAGTGCTCACTGGTTACTTTACGCTCATCAGTGTGACACATTGGTTACTTTGAAAAGTGGGTGTGTGTGTTTTAATTTATGTTTTTCTATTTGAAACTGTTTTCTTTAATTATGTTTTCTTCTAAACTGTTCAAGCATTTGTTTCTTTTCATTAGTTAATATTGCAAATGTATTTGTCATTTAATAATTATGCATGGAATCTTTTCTATAGGGCATCCTACTGGGATTTTATCTCACACCCTACATACACCTTTGAGTGTATGTATATTATGTTTCTTTTTCTTTCTAGGTTGAGGCATCGTTCATAGCATTGGTGGTTCGGGTTGTCGGTGGCATCCTCATGTTGGTTGGTGGAAGTGGCATGGAGATGTGACACCTCATGTCAGATGGAGGTTTGAGTTGTAGTTTTGGTTTTCCTTTAATGTAGTTTTTTTCGGTTTTTAGTTCAAGTTGTAAACTTTAAATTTGAACTTGGTATAAGGGTTTGTTTGGTTGTCTGTTTTTAGTATCAATTTATTCACCTTGTTGTATTTTTATATTTATTTATTCAGGTAAATCATTCCCATGTTTTATTTTTGATACTCAGGCACTTGTGCCAGCCTGTGGGGATCAGGAACACCGTTCAGGCCTTGTCATGGACCGGGATGGGTGTCGGGTCGGATGGCGACCCAGATTGGTTTGTGACAAAATGGTAACAGATGAGATTTTTTCTCTTGTTATTGGGTATTTCAGGTAGATTAGAGATAGGAATTTTGGTACTCGAGGGATAGGTGCGAGAAGAGTGTCACGAACTCTTACTCGTTCCGATCCTCAAGTAACTAGGGGGAGTTCAGGATTTAAGTTTTGGCTTTGCACTATGAGTATGGGGGTTGACAATAAGAGTAAACTGGTACTGTGGGTGGTCTCACATGGAGTAGCAACCCATGTGATTCCCAAGAGTACGATTCGACACTCCTTGTAGTTGATGCTTTCCTAGGGCATGGTCTGCTAAACCAGGTGGCCGGAGTAGACATAACCACTAGTCCTCTGTCTAGGTGATTTAATGTTTTTAGTGTCTTGCCTCATTTTTTGGATTGGGGCGGATGTGTTTTCCTTTAAAAAGGGAAGCGGACTTTGGTGTTGCTCTTATTTTATTTTGGTGTGTGACAGGAATGATATTTGGGTTCTTTTCTCTTGGACCTTGTTTTTGGAATTTGGCGTTGATTTGTCGAAGTTTCATTTCTAAAAGGATGTATTGGGATATTTGAAATTTGAGTGAGTTGTTTTATAAATTGAAATCGTTTTGGAAATTTGTCTTGAGTTTTGAAATAGTTTTGAAAAAATGTATTTTCGGATATTGGGAATTTTTTGCTTTGAAAGCGGAGTGGCCTTATTTTTTTCTAGTGGTATTCCTATGGGTGATCGCATATGCATGTGGACATGATTAATGGATAGTTGGTGGATTGTGTGGATGGGTGACTGGGTCGCACAAAAATGACAATCTGCAAGGCATCCAAGATTATTAGTGGTGAGTGATTGATTTTAAAAGATGCATCTTGTTTCCTGAAAATTGGGGTTTTCTCTCATACGGGTTTTTGTGCTTAAATGGTTTTATAATTGGAAAATGGTTTTGAGTCCAGATTAAAAGCGATGGGTTCAAAATAGTTTTTGGGTTTTATTGTACTGTTCTTGGTTTTTCAAGCGGTTTTTTTATTTAAGGATGAATTGATGTTTTAAATTGAAATTGTTTGATTTGTGTCTGATATATGGATGTTTGATTTGTGATGTGTTTGGATTGGTGTAAGGCTGCTTTGTGTTTATTGATTGGGATATGTGACCTAGAAATGTCTTATGGGTTTCCAGCAAGTCTCTCAGTTATTGGCTCAGGCCAGACACCCAGTGGAGTGGTGGAGTTGGGTTCTGCTCGGTGGTGTCGATTGTTTGTAGACTTCGAGGTCAATTGAATATCATTGAATGATTTGGGAAAGTTGTAAGTGTCTCCAGTTTTTGAGTAACTCCAAAAAATTTTGTGGGTGTAAGTTGTCTCGAGTGTGTCTGGAGGAGCGAGACTACACCAGCAAACGGTAATCGTTCTGTTTTTGTTTCAAATGAGGATGTTGTGAGCGATCCTCACGACAAACCACATTCTGCGGGTGTACCTAAGGAAGTGAAGACGAGAGAAATTGGTGGATCTCATAGGTTATCAACCAACCAACAGGAGAAGAAGGAGGTATTTCGACCTTTCTGATGAACTAGTTTCATGTTCCCCAGAGGTTGTGTTGAATAATCAGTTCAAAGCTCGTAATAATTTTTGTCTTGTTCATACTATGGTAACTGCAGGTTTCTCATACAATGAGGAGTGTGAACCAAAGGGATCTGTTCTTGGAGTGATCCTTTTGTCATTTTTCATCGCGCATTTCAAATACTATTAAATTTACTATCTCTAGTGTGGTCAGGAGGGCACTCTAAGCTTTTCGTGGAAATTATCAGTTGGTATGTCGATGGAGTTTCCCTTTGGGACATGAGGAGAAGTATGTAGGTTTATTTTTCAGTGAAGGAAGTTCAATTCAGAAGTTGTCAGCTTATGAATGCGAGGCGGTAGATGCTTCAGACATCAGGCCCCCAACCTAGGTCTCGAGGTGAAGCTGGCGCGCAGTCAAAACACATCAGACATAGGATGAGATTGGTCTACCTTATGTCTGTAGTCTCGGGATGGGAAGAACATAAATTTCATAATTTCAGTATCGCCTCTGAAGGCTTCATTTTGTTGTGATGGGTATAAAGGCCGTGTATTCTAGTTGTAGTATTATTTTGTGGGATTTTCTCATGGGTCTTAAAGAGGTTTGGGGAATCAGTATTCTTGTAAAGCCGGCGGGCGTGCTCCATGAACCTTCTTGTGGTTGGTTATGGATCAAAATTGTACGTGACTAAGAGATGCTTATATCATGTATAATTAATGCGTGCCTATCCATTTTTCCATTTGGTTAGGTGTGTCTTCTATCAAAACCATCTCATGTCGTGGAGTGTTGTTCATTGTGGAAATTTTTCCCTAAAATCAGCCCGTGTTGGTGGGTTCGTGATGAAGGGTTTAGTCAGTATTGCTAAAAGTAAACTGGGAATTCCCGCTCAGGTTCTGTGGTGTTGGGAAATTTTAATATGGTAGAGAGACCTAGTGTGGGTCTCGTCAGCATCTCCTCCTTTGTTGGTTTGGTTTAACTTAGGGATCTTAGAGGGTCAAGCAAGTGTTAAAGGTTTGACTGGGCTTGTGGGTCATTTTGGTTTGGAGAACCAATATTGGAAAAAAAACCCTAATACGGTAAAGAGACCACTATAAGATGAACGTGTGGAAAAACTTTGATTTCAAAGTGTGCTTGGCAGAGCAACCCCTTACTTCTGACCCGCCCGACCTCAACCATACTAATTGGTTAGCTTGAGTAGTGGGTCACTTGATGTGCGCTCTTGAAGATCTTGAGTGGCCCTGGTGATCCCTATGTTAGGGGTCCGGGTGTTTCATTTTGTAGTTGTGTTTGGAGTTGAATTTTTTTGTTGTTGGTGGTTTTTCTTGGTGATTTTGGTTTCAAGATATTTGGAGTTTCAGGTCATGGACATTTTGAATACTAGGTTTTCGGGCGATTGAGGTTTTGTTTTAGGTGTCTTCATGGTCTTGCTTGGAACCCTTGGTTGGCCTAGTTTTTTGGGACATTCTGGGGGAATAAAGTGTCATGGTGGGGAGAATTATCACACCCCGACCATGATTTATTTTAATTTAATTATTTCTGGTCTTTCTTTTGAGTTGCGGTTTGAATTGATTCTAGTTTAAAAGCGGTTTGGGATCTTATATGGATGTGCGCCCATACGTGCGACCGTGTGTAGCTCCCAATCATAATTAGACAATGTTTTATTATTAAATGTTTTATTATTTAGTTGTGAAACTTTTCACATGACCTCGTGCACGTTGCCATACCCAACTTGAGTTTTTGTGTTTTGATGATAAATGAGTGTTTTGGATTGGTAGTGTCCGGCACATGGTCAAGGAACGGGCGGAGCGGCATGGCTTCGTCAGATGTTCTTGTGACCTACCCGATGCGTGAGTAATCAATTAATTAATGAGTTGATTAATACTTTAAACACAAAATAAAATATGAAAAATGATTAACTAATTTAAGAGTTGTTTTAATATTATTTTTATTATTGGGTATTATTATTCTTCTTATTATTATTCCAGTTAATATTTTAATTATTTAGATAATAACAAATTATTATAAAGGTTATAAAATTTTCAGCATGTCACTTTTATCATTGTTACTATTATTATTAATTCTGTTAAGAATTTATTGAGGTAATAATTATTTTTAAGTTATTGTTATTATTTTATTTTACATCATGTTTTCTTACATTAATATTACAATTATTATTATCAGTTACTATATTCTAAATTAGTTTACAGTTTTTGTTTTAGGTTTTAATTTTTTTTTCATTTATTATTTTATTTTTTTTCCTCCCTCCCTTTTTCCTCTTCTCTTCTATAATGTTTTCTTTCCTCCCCTCCCCTTTGGTCTATCGCGCTATAGAGGTCTCCTCTGAACCCTAACCACCGCACCCCCTTTCCCCTTGCTCCCTCCGGACCAACACCCCTCTTCTCTACCCACTGCCTCACACCACTAGGACACGCACCGCCCTCTCATCTCTCCTTCCGACTACCCAGAACCAGCATGGCCTTCCCCTCCTATTCCTATCCAACAACACCTCATCACCCTTCTACTCCTGTCCGACACAGCCCCGCCGGCCTCCATCGGTGCACCCACCCCCCGGACCATCCTCACACTGAATACTTGCACACTTCTCTCCCTTGATCAGTCGAAATACACCCCGGAAGTTCACCCCTCCTTTATCCAGCTGTGTGTGCACCTTCCCCAGCACCTCCCCGTTTAACATGGACACCCTCTCGCACCTTCTTCATAGGTGTGATCACTTCAGTTGTTAGTTTCTTCATTTGGGTAGAATTGTGGGGTTAGGGTTTCATGTTACTTTTGGTCCAATGGTGATACATTTGGTTCAATTCTAGAATTAGAATGTAATTGAGGTTTATCGTGGTAAGATTAGCGTGTGGTGTTGGTTTCACACCGAAATTTTGATGTTCACCACACCAAGGTAGGTGGTTCCACTTATAATTATTCTTTGATGAATTAATTTGCGTGCTTAATTAGTTTAGTGTATTATTTAATTGCTTTGCTTTGTGAGAAATTGTTTTTCTTATTGAGATTTCTTATTCTTTGATTTATTAGTAATCTGTTTACGCGATATGAGTGTGATTTAATGTGGAAACTCATGTCGAGCTAGTTATTAGTGTTCTATAAATTGTTCACCTGGCTTATTAAATCATGCAATGGATGCAGATTATATTTTAGTATGGAATTAGTGAACATTGATTCTAAAAAGAGGGTTGGGTTGTTTTATGTGCAAATCAATGTTCTTATTTTCAAAATTTGTTTATTAAAATCTTAAAAGTTTTATTAAATAGTTATTAAGGATGGAAAATTGTTTTAATTGAGTTGTGTAAATATTTTTTGCATGCATATAATAATTTTTATTATTATTATTGTTATTATTATTATTATTATTATTATTATTATTATTAGAGAATGTGTGGGTGGGTGAAATTGGTGTTTTGGTGTAGCGTTTGTATGCGTTTTGTCTTAAATGAGTAATAAGGTGGATTTTTGGTGTTTAAAGACGTGCGACATATGTTGAAATTGTTTTATAAATTTTTCAAATGGTTTCTTTGACCATGAAATTTATTTCTTTGCCTGTGCATTGGTTTTAATTGGTTATGTATGAAATTCATATTGATTTTTGAAATATTTTAGTGTGTGTATTACTTTAAAATGACTTTTGTGTGTGAAAATAGTGGTTTTGGCATGTGTAGTGTCTTGTTTGGTTTGAGTATATGAATACGACATATGATGTGAACTCGGAACCACTTGAGAACAAAGAGGGAAGCCTGGGGTAGCTAGGTGGGTGGACTAGACTAGTGGGCTAGTGTTCCGGAGGTGACTCAACCTGATTTCACTGGCAGGTCTGACGATTGCAACATTAACTAAACGTATGCCTTTCTTAGGGTCGTGGCCTTCTAAGCCACGTTTTTTTAGAGTCGTGGCCTTCTAAGCCACATTTTCTGAGGGTCGGGGCCTTCAAAGCCACGTTTCACTGAGACACGAAGATCTAGGGGCCCATGTTAGCTAACACCCCATGCGGCCTCTCCCATATTAGTGCTCCTTGGTTACTTTACGCTTATCAATGTGACACATTGGTTACTTTGAAAAGTGGGTGTGTGAGTTTTAATTTATGTTTTTCCATTTGAAACTGTTTCCTTTAATTCCATTTTCTTCTAAACTGTTCAAGAATTTGTTTCTTTTCTTCAGTTAATATTGCAAATGTATTTGTCATTTAATAATTATGTGTGGAGTCTTTTCTCGTTGGTATCCTATTGGGCTTTTATCTTACACCCTATATACACCTTTTGGTGTATGTAGATTGTTTTTCTTTTTCTTTCCAGGTTGAGGCATCGAGCATAGTATTTGTTGTTCAGGTTGTCGGTGTAATCCTCATGTTGGTTGGTGGCAGTGGGTTGGAGATGTGACTTCTCATGTTGCACGGAGGTTTGAGTTGGGGTTTTGGATTTCCTTTGATGTAGTTTATTTTGGGTTTTTAGTACAGGTTGTAAACATTGAATTTGAACTTGGTATAAGGGTCTGTTTGGTTGTCTTTTTTAAGATTCAATTTTTTCACCTTGTTGTTTGTTTTGTATTTATTTATTCTCGAAAATTGTTCCCATGTTTTATTTTTGATACCCGGGCACTTGTACCAGCCTGTGGGTATCAGGATCGCCCTTCGGGCCTTGTCGCGGACCGGGATGGGCGCCAGGTTGGATAGGGACCCAGCTTGGTGCATGGCATGATATATTATGTGTCATTACATTTGAAGGTGCATGAGAAAAATTACTCATCTCATGATTTGGATTTAGCTACAAATTATTTTTATTAAATATATACATTTTTTATCTTTATAGGGGAAAATATGAGATATATAATGATCATAATAGTTTAAATTATATATTCACAAAGAAAGAGTTGAATATTACATAGAAAATATAGTTCTAGTTGATCTAATATTTTGACTACTGGATACATTATCACCTGGGGAAGGTGAATTAGGTCGTTGATTCTTGGATTCAAAAGGATCAGGCTAGCTTATCCATCACGAGGATCACTAAATATCCAAAAAATTTATTTTTATAGGGATGATATAAATATCATGAAAGAATAACAATTCAATTATTATTCTCAAATGAGTGTTCAAACATCTATCCGTGTGAGGATTAAAGACGCACATAAATATGATATAGAGCTATAGAAGAATGTGAGAAATGTAGTTGAGTTTAACCTAGATTTTGATGAAATTATAAGGTTAAAGAACTTTTTATGTATCATTACATTTATGATTTGATGATGGTTCCATTATAGAAATCTCTTAGTTTTTCATTCTTTATTTATCATGGGAATAAAAATATGTATATATATTTGAAATATTATTTATGGTTGGGTGTAATGTTGATATATATTACGGAATTTTAATCTTGGTGTTTTTTATGTAGTAATTTAAGGCTGAGAGAAAAAGGTTCATAGGAATGTTGAATCTATTACCCATATCAAAATATAAATTGAAAAAAATCAAGATGCATTCTATTTTCAGAGTCTACAAAACAACTAATGGAAATAATACTATATGGGTTTTAGTTATTCTCTTTACAAATAACACACACATAATCATTATTATGGAAGATTTATAACTCGATCAACATTCCAAAATATACATTAAGAAAGTGGTGATATTACAAGGAGTAACAGATTTTATTATATTAAATTGAGATATGATGTTTAAGTCACGTTGTTCAATTCATCCGCTGAACTCTACCCTAGCATCAAGGTCAAAGGCTCTCGTTCGAGCCGTTCTAATGTGATGCTTTCTAATGAGGCTTTGGGATGTGTTTTTCAAGAGGATGGTGGAATTCTAGGAGTTGCTCTTCCATTTGATGTTAGACCACAAGGTTCTTTTTGGATGGTGGTTCTTTTATATTGATTTTTTTTGTTTTTGATTTAATGGTGTTTTGGTTCGGTTCGGTTATCAGTGATGTGGGTAAAGTGGAAAGGTTGGTTTATCTTGGTGATTCACTTCATGTAGTGTGGTTTTTCGACAACGATGATGGTGGTCAATGTGGATATTTAGTTCTAATGGGTTTCTCACAGGAAAACTGGTATGGAGATGGTTTTTTCTATCATTGGTACATAACACATAGTGGTACATAGCCCGAGGAAGTAATGTTAAAATTCCAGATTTAAAATTGGAATGTTGAATTTTTGAATTTTTAATATGGTTTTTGTTGTGTTTTTTTGACAATGAATGGTTCTGTAAGGTTACAATTAACCAAAATATTTTATGTCAAAATAATATAAAAAAATGGATTGAGATAAAGGTTTAATTCAATTTTTTGGAGAAGTATTAAAAATGCTCTATATTTAGAGTTATGTTTTAGCAATGCATATCATCTTCAGATAGATTCATAGGCTGGAATACAAATGAAAAAAATTAGAGGATAAGATTAGATCTTTTACTATGTATATAGAAACATGTTTGGGATCTAAATGTTCCTCTAGTTTTTCTTTCATATAAAAATATATTCCACTCAAGAATTCAGATGGATCATTTTGAAGTCCTCTGTGGAAAGAAGCATAGAGCAGAAATGTACAAGAATGGTGTTTGAGAAATAAAGTGGTCGAGGCCTAATCAAGGTAAATAAATTATAGATATGGTTAGGTCCATTCCGGAACCCATAATTGTATCTTAGAATTGAATGAAATGTTATGATATTGGGAAACCGTGTGGTCTAGTATTTGAATTTGGTTACATGATATTCCTGTGAATACCTCTATGGAAGAGGATTATGATTTTGGAATTAAGGGAATGTTAAGACCTATATAAATCAGTCTATTTTATATTTTTTTATCATATTGGAATAATATCTTTTCATTTTTTGTTTCCGCCAAGTCATTCTTCATGATGTGTTCCACGTGTCCCTCCTGAAGAAGTACAAACCTGATCTATACTATGTACTAAACTCCAATGTCAGTATTATTGGGAAATATTATTCTTATAATGAATATTTAGTGAGTTTCTGGATCATATAGAGAATATTATATGAAATAATACTACTAATATTGTCACTGTTTTGAGTTAAAACCAACTATTTGAAGAAGCTACGTGGGAACCTGAGGAAATGAGGAGGAAAAAGTATCCTTATTTGTTTGTATCAGAGTGAGGAACTTATAGGGATAAATTAATTTTATTGTGGGGATAATATAACAAAATTATTTTATTTAATTTTTTCAAGTAAATTAAATTTCATGGGTATCATTCATTATACACATCAATGAGTATATCTTGTGTTATACACGACGCAGAGTTTTAACAAAGTGTGATATATTATTAGTATTATTTTTTAAACATGACTATTGTTTCCTAGAAATTTTAAATAAATTTATAAATATTAATAATTTATTTTATGTAGTGATTATATTAGATTTACATAAATAACACATTTTGAAAAAAATGCATAAATTTTGAAAAGTTTGTATACATTTTGAGAATACTATTTTCTCAAAACAATTGTTCATTATTGTATTATTTGAAAAAATAATAATTGTAATTTTAACAATTTATATAAAATTTATTTTACAAAATTAAAATTTATTTTTTGAAATATACATATCAAAATTATATTGGGGTGAAATTTTTATTATTTTTTGAAGGGGTAATTTTTTTAGTGATTATTGAAAAATACTGGGTTTTATTAAGAATTATCTTTTCATCTAAAAATTTTCAAAAAATTAATATTATTTTAGGATAGTTTTAAATATATTATAAATTAAATTATATATTGACTAATCAAACATATTTCCTTGGAATAATTTCTATATTGAATTGGGATATTAAAATTTTATATACTTCTGAGAATTTTCTGTTTAGAAACCCATTTTCTCATCACTTGTGAAGGTTTTATATTATATTAAATTCAACAAAATCAGCGAACTTTTTTAGTAATAATGTATTATATATTTTAAATTGTAATAATTTATATTTTCTAATATGGTCAACTTATTTTTTGACAATTATGAGTAGTAATAGCATAAAAAATTTATTACTACGGTTTAAGAGAAAATGGTTTTACAGGGGGGTTAAACTAAAAATATAGGTTATAAGATGACATATAAACATATCCAAACCAATTTTTATAAATTTAAAAATTTATTATATAATTTCAAATTAAAAATAAGTTATTTTATTACATTTTTTGAAAAAATAATTTTATTATAAAAACATATAGAAAGAATAGATACAAAATAATGGTGACTTGGGATATAATTCTCCATATCACTCTTATAAATAGAATAACAATAGAGTTAAATTCCATACCCAATGCATTGGAGTGGTATCATCAATACACCCATCATTGGTTTATAAGCTAACCACTCATCCATGGTTCATAATGTAACCCTCCATCCATGGTTTATCATAATACATTTAATATGTGGTATACAATGTATCCACTTATTATCATAAATAAATTCCAATAATTTTATCATAATAATAAATTGTAGAAAATTTCAATTCTCATCAAAAAACCAATATAATATTCTTTTGACCTATTAGAATTTTTTTAGATATTTAAATATCCAATCCATCTAAATACTGATTTTAAATAAAAAACTACATATAAAAAGGGAAACATAGGTTTTCATCAATAGAAACATTAATGGTTATAAAGGATTCCAAACCTAAAATATTGGTTATAGCGGTGGAAAAAGTGCTTGTTGCTGTATAAATCAAAATAGAACATTCATTTTGTATTTGTTTCAAAATATTCCATATATAACAAGTAAAAAAGATTATTTTTTAAATATTTTAAAGAATAAACAATTGTACTTTAGAGAAACTTCATGTCCATATCTTTAAATTTATAAAATAATTTTTTAAAACCTATGTACACATAGTAAAAAAAGTTTTATGTGAATAATTTAATTGGATTCTAAAAAGAATGTAACATATCAAATTAGAAACATTTGAATCAAAATCCCTATGAAATTATAAATATAAAAAAATTAATTATCATGATAATAGAGAAAAACATTAAATATCATGTCTAAGGTTCTTTATATACACATAATAAAATAATGTGGCATCATAAGATCCAAAAATGACTCAATGAAATTAAATTTAGATGAAATTACTTACCTTGAGTCCAACATATTGAATACATTGTTTATCATCCAAAATAACAAAATTATGATGATAATTTAATTTTATGTTCATTTTTATTTTTTATTATTTCTTTCATTACGTATCATACCATTCTATAAACAAATAGTTATTTATTTAAGTTAACTTTGAATGTTTTGACAACATTCATCTTATTTTTCAAAAAAGAATTAGGATGGTTGACTATGGTAAAATGATCATTTTTGAAAAATCTATCTAATAATAATCATGAAATATTTATTATATTTTTAATTAAATCAAACTTTTAAACCATTCATGGATAATGGTTATGAAAAATTATCTATGATATAATAATAGATACAGTAAGTCATACATATGCATGAGTAACATTTCCATTTTCTAAAAAAATTATAGAAAGAAATTATGTAATAATATTTATTTAAAAAAATATAATAATAAAATGAATAACATATAATTCCATTAAAAATACATATATAGATCATCCATGTGTTTTAGTGATGAGAAAAAAGAATCATATCACTTTGTAGAGGTAGTCGTCCACAAGTATGAATGAATGATGTTATCATTTATCTTTGAGTTGAAAGGTAAGAAGTGAATTGTTATATAATATTTTTATGAATTATAAATATTTTATTAATTTTTTAATTATGTCTTTTATATAACATATTTTAATTAATTTTATTTTTATTTCCTTCAATGTAATGTGTTAGTTAAAAATGAATCAGATCACTTCATGAAGTGGTAGTCTATTGTACACACATGCGATGTTATTGTATACCCCATAGTATGGAATGTAAGAAGATATAAGAGATATATTAATTATACAACTACAATTTTTTTAAAAATTTCATATATATATTTTTGGTCCATCATTATAACATCTTGTGAGAGGTAATGATGAAAAATGAATGACATCAAATCATGAGGTGGTAGTCCGCCGTGAACACAAATGGTTATTTTACTTCCCATTTAATGGAAGATGATATAAATTTAGGTTATTTCATTAACATAGTAACACGTAAAGATATGGGATATATTTATATTTTCATCAAAATTGAAATGTATTTGATGCATGTGTAAGAATAAATACGATAAAAAGCTAGGTTAAGCACGATACCTCTTCTTTGAACAAACTATATAGGTTAGCACCAACACCTCATTAAAAAGGATTTTTGATCAGAATAGGGGGTCTATGTCATGTGAATGGAATTAATGATGATATTTGCGATGGTATTGGATGATAAAAAGTGTGTTGAATATTTGACGTGGAAAAAAGAGGGGGATTCCATTTATAATTGAGGTTTGTGTCACACGTGTAATTTTTGTGAAGAAAAAGTTGTACCCACGTTTTTCACATGCCAAAAGGATAAAAAAATGGACCATTATCGAGACATAGGCATTTTAAGGTCTATATACGACCATAAAAAATATTTTAGGCAAGTCTTTTAGTTAATTTTAATCCTCATATTTTTAGCATAACCATGGGAATATCTGTTTTAAACTTAACAACGGTAAATAATTTTTTCTATTTTCACTATTAAATATGACTACAAATTAATTTTTATTTATTACACAATTTAAATATATAATTCATTGTTAAAAAGTAAATTCATATAATTTGAATATTTTAAATTAAAAGTACAACCAAATAACTGATGAAATTGCAGGTTTTCAGGAAGAATATTTTTTATGAAAAAAATGATTTTATATAAACTATATAAATAGAAAAAATATTTTTATGAATTATAATTATTATTTATTCATTTATAATTTATCAATTTAATTTAAATAGTTCCTAAATATGGGTTTTTTAAATTAATTACAATGGAGATTTATTATTCAGTTGAAAATGTTTTCTGAAAACCCGTTTCTAAAACCAAAAAATAGTCTTAAACTGAAATTTTATAAATAGAAGATTCAAAAGTAATTATTTTTTTTAAAATAAAAAAGTAATTATTATTTTAAGTAAATTCAATTTCAAAACAAATTAATAATTTAAATTAATTTATTTTTTAAAAGGAAATGAAATTTTTAGAAAAAATCTAATTTTTTCATTATTCAACAAAAAATAATTAGTTTCTAAAAAATTCAACAATTTTTTAAGTATTTATTTTTTTATATGATGATTTGGAAAATGGTATTTATATTTTAAATTTAAAATTTTATAATTTATAAATAATTATTTTTAATAAAAAAACTATATCAAAGAAGTTTAGTTTAAACTATTTCAATTTTGATGAAAAATTTAATTAATGGTTTTATAATGAATATAACAACATAATTCATAAAAATAAATATGATAATTTTATATTACATTATTAATTAGGTTATTAAATTATTCATTCTTTTTGAAATAGTTTCCTAATAATTTATTCATATATTAAAAAAGTGTGGACATATTTCCCTCATAGCATTTTCTGATTCTATTATTTCTTATTCAACTATATGGTTTTTTTATTAAAACATAACATGATGAATCATCTTATTCCACAAAAAATTGTCTATAAAATCATGAATAATAATATGATTATGCTTATAAGAAATATCCTCTTCCAATTTAACTACCTGGATCTAAAAAACATGTGATAAATCTTTCATATATTTCAATAACACTGAGAAATGAAATATATTTTATACGAGGGGAAAACTCAGAGGAAAATCCATTCAATACAAAAAAGTCCAAAATAGTTTAGTATATGACATAGTTTAATGAACCATTGACTCAACTTCTCATTTTACTAAAACATGCAACAATTTTCCATATACACAATTTAATAAAAATATGATCACCAACCTCAAAAGAACGATCTTTCCAATGGTTAATTGTGTGACTTTTTTGTATTCTCTTAGCTATCCTCGTACGTTGCTGAATCAACTGCACATTCTCAACCATTTAATCTTACAACTATATCCACATAAATATCCATCATCCTAATTCATCCCAAAGATATGTAACTCCATATCAGTTTCTATATAATGCCTCAAAAGGATCCATCTCAATACTAGAATAAAGACAACTTCTATAAGAGAACTAAAAAAATAAATATAATTATATAAACTTCCCTAGAAATCCATTGAACATGAAATAAGAATATATTCCAAGGTTTGACATTCTATTATAATTCCAAGATATATTGTGTTAAAAGTTTTAATAAAATTTAATTGAGTACCCAATGAATTTTGAATTCCATCTAAAAATTAGATTTGAATATATGGTTAATGTTTGTTTCAATAGATTTAAGAACTCTATGTAACCTAATAATCTATTTTGGATGTAGCTGAGAACTCTAATCCAAATACATTTTATCTCAGATGGAATTTAAATGCATAGATTTAGTTAAATGATCAACAATATCCCAAATCCCATTACTACATCTTGATGTCCTTTATCAATCCCACCATGAAATCCAAGGATATTATTTCCCATTTCCAGACTAACAATTGAAAAGGAAGAAACATTAACTTTTGTAATTTTTGTTATTCTATAACATAATGAATTGTTATAATTCATTTTGAATTCATAAATGTCAGAATTTATACCGTCCCATGAATAATATTCAAAAATTTCTCAGTATATATTAGTGCTATAAAGAGGGATGGAAAATGGAGAACAATGAACTTCAGTAAAAAAACTATAACTTCAACTAGAAATCACGAGGAACACATAACATTCTTCCAAATCTAATAAAAAATTATTTATCTAAATTAATATTAATAAATATAATATTATTTATGCAATATTCCTTTTCCTACGAAGCATTACCCTCTTTTAAACGTGCTTAGTTCTTTCTAATAATTTCAAATACACTATAACCTAAAAACCCTAGGATATCCCTATATCTAAATTTTAATAGACCAATTCATCAAATAATTAATCAAAGCATCATTTACCCAACATAACATGTTGAATGTATCATTATTATTTTAAATCAATGTATCAAGAAAAAAAATTCTATCTGAGGATGGTTCTAAATCATGAAATCATAACCATTGATCTATTCAAGATATGTTCTCTATCTCATGTTTAATTCTTTATATGTGAATATATAAACCTATATTTAATAATCATTTATATTTCAACTATATTCTAAATAAATAATTCATATAAAATATTTAATGGAAAAGACCAACGGCTAAATATCGATCATGTGTAAGATAATTTAACTCACAATGATTCATCTGACATGTAGCATAAGTAATTAACTGATCATTCCACATTAGTAAAAAACCATGCCCCTTTAATATAGTATTAATTTAGATAACAAATTATCCCTTTCTTGAATGAAGGAGAATAAATTGATCATTTACAAATTTTATTTTAACTTCTTGACAACAATCATCACGTTACTCTTTATAGATGAATTTAACTCTTTTTTGAGTTGACATAGTAAATATAAGAGACAAACAAGAACTTTTTCAACAAGATTCCACAAGTAACCATATAAAATAAGAAAACTATAAATATTTTTGACATTTTTAGGAATTTTATATTCTTACAAAACATTAATTTAATAAGGGTCAACATTAATTCCATCTTTAGAAATTGTTTATCCAAGGAATGAATTTTATTGAAACCAAAATTCTTAGTTACTAATTTTTCCATATAGTTATATCCATTTAAATTTTTCAAAAAACAATACAAATATGTATTTCATCTTCCTATAGATAGTGATAATATACCAAAATATTTTCAATAAACATATTCAATAACTCACAGATAACACTATTCATAAGTCCCACAACATTCGTAGGTTCATTATATAAACTATAGAGAATAAATATAAACTCAGAATATGCATATCATGTTAGGAACACTATCCCATGAATTTTATCCTCCTTCACCTTTTTCTGATTATATGTTGACCTTATATTAACATTTTGAAAAATATTGAGCCCCATGAGGATGATTAAATAAATCATCAATATTATTCAAAGGATATATTCTCTTAATAGTGATGTTATTCAATCCTCTATAAAAAATTCAAATCTTCATTAAACCGTCATTAATTTTAACAACAAAAATGGATCACACCATCATGATGTGCTAAGGTGAATGAAAACATTATCTAAAAACTCATGTAAATTTTTTTTTTTTGATTTTAAATGTCCACTTGATCCATTAGATATAAGGGTTTTGAAATAGGCTAATAATCACGAAAAAAGACTATATAAAACTAATCCCCTTGATAAAAAATAATTCCCATTAAATCATCATGGAATCCATTCATGTATTCATTTAGTATTTGATCCTTATTAGTTTGAAAATTTTCATTCTTTCCAATAATATGTGCTACATAACATTCACTTTCAGCCCTAATCAGTGTCTCCACTTCATGGAATGTTGTAAAAGAATTGAAAACATTGAATAAAACATTATTATCTCAAAAATAAAACTTTTATTGATAAATAGAAATAAATTCAGTACCCAACATGATATCAAATGATACTATTAAAAATTAAACAACATATATTAGAAATACCATTCCACTAATAATGACATGAATATTCTTATAAATCATAGATTATTTCCTTTTTCCACCTATAGTTCGAAAAGAAATTATATTCCCTTTTCAAGGGGTGATACTCCAATTTTACTTGAAAATTTCACAAAAATTAATGAAATTGATGATCCAAATTCAAAAATGGTATTATAATAATTTGAATAACAATAATCATATCTTTCACAAATTCACATTGTGGCTCATCATTAATTGTAGTTGAGAATGGATTTTACATTCCCCTTTTCGTACATTATAGTTTATTTCCACTTATAGAAACTAACTTCAGGTACACATTAGAATAAATCCCTAACTCATTGTAATTATAAAATTCTTAATATTAGCTATCCATTACTTTATTAATCATTTTAATTGTGGAAATAATCAATATAAAAACATAAAATCTTTATTGGCCTCATAATAAACCCCCTAAGGTTCATTTTACCACACATATCACAAGATGGGAACTTTATATTCTTACATATATACTTTTTAGATCCATTCATCCCATTTTCATTCCACATAGATCACTTTTCTTATTATTGTTATAGAATAACTAATCATAAAAAACTCATTTTCTTCCTTCTAATAACATTTTAATATTTCATATAGTTTTTAAATTCAGATGAATCTAATTAGCTTTGATATTATGGATTCAATTGAGAAAAAACCTGAATAATATTACTATTATAATCCCATATAAAATATGGTACATACCGGGCCAATATTGTAAAAATAATCAAATTTCCCTACTAAATAAACCACCCTTTTGATAATATTCCATGAATTGTTTTTCCATCCTAGGCTGAACATCCTTAAGACAATATATATCATGGAAAATATTATTAAATATGACCCATTCCCTGGAATTATGATCATATTTCTCATTGGTATTCAAAAAAAACCACCATTGATCATATTCACCTTCTCAATGATAAATGGTAAGGGTTATCTTTTTATTTTCCAAACACACTATGAATTAAACTTTATTCATGAGTGAATTGATCCAATAATTGATTAACATAGGGTCATTTGAACCACTAAATTAGGGGGTATGTTGTCTCATAAACTATCAACTATTGATATGATCCACTATGGTATTTCTGGATGCTTGGTAGAATAGATACCAAGACCATTTATATCTTTTTCAACTGATCCATCACTAAACAAAATGTTTCTATTCAATTTCCAACCACCTTTGGATTCTAAATTGTAAGGAAATTTTTCTCTTGGAACCTTCCCACTACATATTCCTTGTTTCCTCAATGGAAAAAAATACCTAGAATATATAGTTTTGGTAAATAAATTGGGTAATCTTCAGATGATACATAATTTAATACTATAATTAATGTAAAATATTTCTCATTCATGCTATTAATATTATCCTAAACATTAAAATTCTCTAAATAATTCTCAAATTACAACTATAATAACCAAAATTCAATCATTACATATATTGACATTAAAATATAATTAACATTGTCAAATTCTCAATGAACTTTTAATTTTCTAGTTCTAGAGAGAAATATCATCACTTAATCATTATAAAACCTTAAATTTCATTATGTAATGTTCGAATTAGTATCCATTTTTTCCATAATATAATACTATTAAAATAAAAAATTATTTATTTTCATGAAAAATATTCACTACATTTGACATGACTTGTTCTTTGTTTTTACCATTACTTAGAACCTGTGGAAAAAAAATTTAAATGTGGAATAAGGACATAAATCTTAGTATGTAATATAGTTGAAATAAAAAACCCATTAATACATTATTAAAAAAATTTCCTTTTCATGGAATTATTTATGCTCAAAGTAAAAATTAATATATTGAAGAAATAACATTTTTCCCTAATTATTTTCATTAATAAATTCCATAATAAAAAAAAGGAAAAAATAAAACACTTAAAATTTTCATTGAAAACATGAAAAAATCAAGGAATTTTATTCAAAAAGTTATATTTATCACCTAAAATAAGTAGTAAACACATTATTGTAAAATTTAATCAAATTCCTTAACTTTTTAAAGATCATAAGATTACCATAAAAACTCATGTAAATCATTGTTAAAACCTAAAACCGTCTCAGAACAACATTTTCAATATCACTCATAAAAATGGAACTATCAAATAGTTGACTTATATATATAACTCATTTGAAGGAAATGAAAGAACCACATATCCTTTCTTTATAACATAACCACCCCTTCTTGGTTCGTAACATAACCACCAGTCCTTGTTTTATCATGGAATAAACCTTCATTGGTTTACTTTGTAATCACCAACCATCACAAATAATTCCCAAGAACTATAACATAATAATAACACATAGAAGCATACAATTTTCCATATCGCACTCATTAAAAATTCTTTACTCTGATAAGAAAATATTTTCTTTATATTGAAATATACACTTCTATTAAAACCCCATTTTCAATACCAAAACACATATAAAATGGGAATGTTGGGTTTTTATTGATTAAATAATTAAATCATGTAAAGGAATAAAATAAATAATCATGTGTACGATGGAACAAAATGTCCTTGACATTGTATATGTTATAATTTAACAATCCTTTTTTCTTTTTTTCAAAAAATTCCACAAAAAACGTGTAAAAGAATTCCTTTTGAAAAAAAATTATTTAATGTCAAAATTTATCTTTTTTTAAACATTCATGTCATCATATGTACATTAATGAAGTAATTTTAAAAAATCACTTGGAAGAAAAAGTGTTTTTATGGAACTGTAAAGGGGATTATTAAAAATGAATGTTTTTACCTCTTTAAAAAAATTTCCATCATATGACCCTCAAATTAAAAATAATAATAAACAATAAATATGATGAGAATAGATAAATTCATGATTTAACATGTCAAAGGTGGTGAATATACACATCATAAATGAATACATGTTATTAATATCAAAATACTTCTCAGTGAATGAATATTGAGATGAATTCCCCTACCTTGGGTCCAACTAATCATGTATATTCATTATCATCCTAAATTATAAAATTATGATTGATATTTTCATGGTAAATTATTTTTTAAATTTTATTATTATTTTTATTTTATCTACTACTATGATATAAATAATTATTTAATAAATTATGTTTAAATTAGATGTTTTCTAAGTATTCGACTGACAAGTGAAAAAAAGACATTAGTAGGTTGAAAATATTAAAAAAAGACACTAATTAAATATCTATTGAATAATAATCATGAAATAGTCATCATATTTATAAAAAAATTAAAAATGTAAAACGTATATTGAAATATATTTCTTAAAAATTGTTTATGTTACAGTTATGCATTTGGTAGTATATATATACGCTTGAGTAATGTTTCTATTTTTCCATGATCATCAGCGAAATATGGTAGGTAATATTTTACCCTTTCATGACTATAATAATATTGTAAATGCAATATTATTTATTTTAATATAATTATATATATCATCTATGGGTTGTGGTGATGAAAAACTAATCACATCACCTTATGAAGGCGGTAGTCCGCACATATATTGAAATGACACTATCATTTGTTTTTGAGATAAAAGGTATGATATAAAATGATATATTTTATTTTAAGAAAGGTTAGTATTTCAGTAATATCATTATTAGTTCTTTTATTTTACATATATTCATTAAAATTATTTTTATTTTTATCTATGTAATGTGTAATTAGAAAATGAATCACATTATTTCATGAGGTGGTAATGCACTGTACACAAAATCAATGTTATCATACACACAAAAGAATAGAAGGTGAGAAATTATATTTAATATAATAATCCTAGAGGTATATTTATGTTGAAATTTTCATTTAAACATATATATACTTTAAATCCATCGTTATAGTATGGCGTGAGAGGCCATGAGGAAAAATTAATCCATTTGTTTGTGATGTGGTAGTCCACCGTAAGAACAAATGATGATTTTGTTTCCCATTTGATGGTAGAGAAGATTGATTTAGAAAATACCATTAATATGGTAACATTTACTAATATTTTAGATAATTTTTTATTATATAAATATTTTATGGAGGTGGAAGGAGAAATAAGATAAAAATGCTCTCTTAACCATGATACCAACTTTTTGGAAAAACTCCATGTTTAGCACCCAAATCCTCCATATGATGGATTTATGATCAACAAATCATCTCTATGTCATGTTTAGGTATTTAATAAATATTTTTCGATAGGATTTTTTTGATCCAAATATCTATGAAGGTCTTAAAGGTATTGGAGAGGAGGTAACCATTTATAAGTGGGGTGAGTGGGATAATTTCAATTTTTGAAATGAATAGGTTAAACCTATGTTTTTAAAATTAATAAAAGATCCAAAATGAACTGTTTTTTAGAATTAGACGTGATAATGTGTAAATATATCCATAAAATATATTAAATAAATTATTTTATTTCATATACCGTTTTTTTATCCCTAGTAAAAACCATATTTACCTCCACCATAGGAAAATATTTTTAATGTTTTCACTATATATTATGAAAAAATTATTTTAAACTTATTAAATAATATACATTATTCTGATTCAAAATATTAAAAACATTTTACCAAATTAATTTCCCATAAGTTCAAGAAATTATTTTAAAATTTCATGTCACAACCCATCCCCCCGGGCCCGCCTTCTATAGGCCAAGGGCTGGTGACTAGCACTAGAAAGGCGAAACCCAAAAAAGGAAGGCATTTCCATTTAAACCAGTACACACACAGGAATAGATTACTTCATACAAGTAAAACACGATAGAAAATGTAATGTATAACCACTACTAAAAACCACTACTAAGAGTAAAAGTTAGTACTAAATATAAAGGTGCCAGTATATATGACCAACTAGAAAGAAAGTACATCAAAGGGGGGAATCATGCTCCCGAGGTCATATACCAAGGATCCTACCTAAAGGGTGGGTATAGATCATCATCTATCATCAATACCTCTCTCCCCGTCTATCAATAACCTCCGAGAACCGTCTAGCCCCACCTCCCTGAGTCTTAGTCAAGTTGTATGTCGTCTGTACAAGAAACAACAAGGTGTGGGTGAAGCCTGTGTAGGGGTGGGTATAAACATACTCTGTAGGGACCCTGATATAGCCAAATTTTTCTCATAATTCCACAAAGAAAAACCAAAAATCATGATATCTATCAAAAAACACAAATTAAAAGACTATCCACACCATGTATACAACTTGAAGAGCATAAATAAAGATGATTAGTCATTATGATAGATCATATTATTTTGTTGAGATGATTTTGCTACTAAACCAAAAAAGGTCACTAGGTGTTGACCCTCAGAGGATCAGTAGATGATGACCCATAGAGGATCTCTAGGTGTTGACCCACAGAGGATCGCTATGTACTGACCAACAGAGGATTGCCATGTTCTGACCCACATAGGGTCGTTAGGTGCTAACCCATAGTGGTTCACTAACTGCTGACCCAAAAATGATTTCAAGGTGCTAACCCACATAGGATTTCTAACTACTGGTCCGTATAGGATCACTATGTGCTGAACCATAGAGGATTGCAAACTACTGACCCAAAGAGGATCGTTAGCTGCTTAATCACATCATAGCCAGCCACTGGATTCCCACACATAGCATTCTTGATTCTAGTAGGATCCTACTCCCATGATATTGGCCATACATAAACCTCTACAATTTCCCATGAATAATTAACCTAAGGAAATTCCATCCCTAAGGGTTTTGAGGCAACAGAAAACACATCAATCGGACACCCGGTCTATATGTTTGATGCATTTTAGTACCGAGGGACTGGTTTGATTCAATCTCAATCCAACCTTACCATACTAAAACTATCTCTAAAACCAATTTGAATTATTATAAAATTACCGTCTCATCTCGAGGGTTCTCCCACCACTGACGGCGCATCAAATGGACGCCCAGTATGCGAGATTCGCACATTTTAGTGAACTGTGTCCACTCGGGTCTGAGTCAGGACCGGCGTGCGAGTCTGGTCCAGCTGGATCAGCCAACCATTTTATCCAGAAGAGAGGCCTTGAGAGGTCTTCTCCTCCCTCTCTATGTGGCGTGTTGGTGATGTGTCCTTCCACCACCACAGACCGGCTGGTCGCGGCGCCTGCAGCCGCGACGCCAGTGTGCGCTACTTCTCCATGTTGTCGGCTCGGCTGGCCACCACCGCCAGTTGCCACCACCGTCAGTTGCTACCACCAACGGTTATTGCCGCCACCAGTTTCCATCTCCACCACCATACCAAATTTTGCCTCTGTGGGCCACCATAGATTCTCTTGTTGTCTGTTTTTATTCAGTTCTGCTCCTACGGACCTCATGGGTTTCCAATCTCACTGAGATGCCCTCAGGAATGCCTACCGCCATGTTTCCAAGTCACACACAAGAAAAGCTAATAAACCAAGAACTATGGGGATACATACCTTGTTTTTTTTGACACGCACCCTCGGCATTAGTGTTATAACATGGGGTGATATCAATAATCAAAAAAGGAATAATAATCCCCAATTTAAGACCCTACAACAACCACCTCCATGAACAGATGAGATGTAGATCAACCCGTTAGTCGGTGGGTCCACGATCATTGTATTTTTCATTAATTGAAAGAGAGGTAACATAAAATCATGTAAATCCTTACCTATAAATGGGGTTGTGGCCAAGGGAGAATAATCATGTTCATAGATGTTCCATGTTTGTTGGCGCTCGTCGTCCCCTGTTGATGTCTTGTTAGAATCCTCCAATGATCATTGATCAAAGCTCTGTTTTTCATTAGAGGATGTCATATCCAGCGTTTCATCTCAGGTTCCTCTTACAAGCCCCAAAACCCTTGGCAAAGGTTTTTTTAAATAAAATAAAAATAACCACCTATATTGTGTTCATTAATGAACCACAATTAATGATCCATTAATCATACAAGCATTGCAGTTACTCAATCGAACGGTCGTGTGATTAAATGTCTCTTATTCAATGTCCAATGTTACACTATGTTCCCACCCACTGCCACTCAATGGTCAGAGAAAGAATAAAATAACTCATTTAGTTATTTTATTATTTATCCGTAAAGTCGAAAAATTTACTTTTTTATCTGACCATTTCAGATCGAAGTTATGCATTGCCTAAGCAAATATTGGCGCTATGAATTCAATGATGCTCTTGGATTTTCTATTCGAGCACCAGTTTAAAAGATAGAAATCACTTCTTGCATGTTTAGTGAACTTACCTTAAAAAAAGTTCAAAAATTATTGACAGTCACCCTCGACCAGCACTGGTCGAGGTTAGGTTCCGCTCAAGAGAAACACGCCCCCACGAACTCAATGGTAGTATCAGATTTTTAATCTGATTTATCGTTTAGAAATTAAATGTTTTAACAATAAAATAATTGTTATATAATTATTTTATTTACGTAAAAAAAGCTAACTTCCACTATTGTCCCACACCGGCCGATGTTAGGATCTGCCTAAGAAAATAATACCATCATAAGCTTAGTGGTGGTCTCAGATTTTTAATTCGAGTCGTTGTTTGTTATTTAAAAGAATTTGAAAAATAAAATAAATTTTTTAAATAAATTTTTTTACAGTTATGAAATTTTTGGGTGTTCTCACCGGAGGCCTGCGCCGACTAAACTGAAGTCACACCTAGGGTAAAACCGCCATTCTGAATGCAACGGTGACCTTTGATTTCTAATCCAAGCCCCTGTTTAAGGTTTATTCTACTTTTTTCAGGAAAACTACTCACACATGCTGCTTAAATCTTAACAGTTTTTGATGGATCATTCTTGGCACTATTGATCTTAGAATCACATGTCGTAAAATTTCATGGTCTCTAAATAATTCTATATTATAAAAAAAATTATATGGAAATTCTAGTTATTTACATTATACATGAATACAAGAGGAAAATGAAGGTTTTCAAGATGTGTATTTCCCAAGAATAAAATGATTTTAAATTAACTCTCTGACTAATAATAATTATTATACGGTTTAAAATTAGTATTTAATTATATAAAATATATAATTTTATTTTTATTGATTCTTAATTATGGGTTTTTTAATTAATTAAAATAGAGAAACATTATATACATTAAAACAATTTAAAAAAACGAAAACAAATTAACCATAAAATAAAATTCAATGAAAATATGATTCCAAAATAATTAGGTTTTTTAAATATAAATAAATAATTATTATGTTATCTAAAATCATAATAAAAACATAATTGTACTTTTAAATAACATAATTTACTAAAATTAAATCACATTTTCACAAAATCCATACATTTCACTATTTACTAAAATCTATTTTTAAAATGATACCAATAGTTATCCCTACCCTAATTTTGATAAGATAATTTCAAAAAAAAATATTTTGAATTAAAATTCAATAATTTAGAAATTCGTATTTTAAATAAAAACCTTATATGAAATGATTTTAGTGAAAACTATTTCATTTTCAATTTAAAAATTACACAATATTTTTATGATGAATGTAAATATCAAATTCATATTTATGGAAATGATAACAATTTTTTTTATAATTACCTAGGTCGTTACAATTATGATTCACCTAGAAATTACATCCATGTTTGGATAATGGAATGTGCATTTAGTTATGGAACAAATGTTCCAAGGTGTAACAACTCTAAACGGGGTAGGTTGGGTATAAACTTGATCATTACTATTGGGTGATGAGAGGACCTAAGGTTTTACACATATGTATACACTCTCGTGAGATTTTTGTAGTCAAATAATATTTTCTTTATGAACCCTTATGATGAAAAAAATTCTATAATATTTAATAACTGATGATTATATATAGTGATATGAGATGACCATAATCTGTGTTGGGTTGAAAGAAGGTTTCATAATTTAGGAAATCAAAGAATCATTATCATAATCATATGTTTTTTTACACTAATTCTTTATGTTTGATAATCACACTATTTTTTTGGGGATTTAGTTAATGGATATAACCCTGAAGAATTATGTGAAAAATGAATACGATATATAATGCAATGACCATCCTCATGAGGAACCAAAAGAAATGATAGTTGGGATTTGAAATATTGTGTATCTTCTCACTCAAATCTATTGAGATATTAATAGTACTTTTATTCATTCTTAACATCCAAATATACAAAGGAAGGAACAACTCACTATTGAGCATTTTATATTGTCATGTCCACCTTCTAGTAGTGGTTCTAATGATCCATTTATTATTGATAAGTGGATAAATGATATAGAAAAGACGTTCTATATTCTTTAATTTTATGACCTTGAAAAGGTTATTTTATTTGTTATCATTTGGAATGTTAATTTGGCCAACTATTGAATTGTATCAAGAATATGAGGCTAGAGGTGGAAATTGATTCCATGATATATGATTATTTTGAGATGTTATTTTAAAAAATTTATATACCCAAAAAAATATCTTAGATATTTAAAGGTAATTTATATAACTAATGAATAGGTATGATGAATCCATTAAAATATAGGAGGAAATTTTCAAAATACGTGAATTCTGTTCTTTTGGTGTAATTATTGATCTGAAAAGCAACTTTGATTTTTTATTTAGTGAATTGATGCCAATTCTCTAATAGTAATTGAATTTCAGAGACTTCTATGACTATATTAATATAATTGAACATGATCTCAAGTTGTAAATTAAGATTATAGACACTCATTATTCTTGTTGTTTTGCATAAAAAATGGAAAAAGGGATTATTATAAAATTATAATAATAATACCTATTGAAAAAAGAAAATTAATTTTCATTACTTTCATATGAGTGAAGGACTCATTAATGAAATTTCTATATGGTGTTTTGTAAATGTTTTAATTTTGGAAAATAAGGACTTCAAGAAAAAATAATGTTGAATTGATGTAAATAGGCTAATCAATGATTTTGAAATACTCAAACCAATATTAAATCAACACTATAATTATATAAATACATTGAGTATCAAAATTACAATAATAAATGATCAAATGTGATGGTTAATGATTAAAATTACTATTAAAATCAATTAATCCATGAGATAAAGGGAACACTCAAGCAATAAAAACTATTAAAGTGGTTCCTGAAAACCAATTGGTGAATGGTACACATACCCTCGATTATAGAATTGATAATTCTATATTTGAGGGTGGTACTATCCAATATTTTATATTAGAATAATTTTTTAAGGTTATCGTGACACCACCCCATGTTTTATATGTTGATTTAGAAATAAAAACTCTTAATTTTATGATGTTAAAATATCATGTTTAAGGTTCCTCTCAAGTAGTAGTTTTGTGGGAATATTTTTCTTAAAAAATTGTGATTCTCCCTCCATTTTAATTTGATTTTATTTTATTGATCGATTTATTGTCTCTATATATATCTCATATATATTTATATGGATGTTCTTTCAAAGTTAATATTTTTAACAAATATATGATCATATTTTCATGTGATGATGAATTTGAAAATTTGAAGGAAAGCACATCAGTTGTATGAGTCTTACTACCTATCCATGATGTATATTTATCTCAAATAACTGGTGAGATAGTCCAAATTAATGATATAATTTTTTTTGATTATTCAGATGTATTTTCTAAATACATTCATTGAATTAACTTGAATCATAAATTTTATTTTTAAATGTGACTTATACCTAGTGCATCCTCAGTTTTATAGGCTTCATAAGAAGTATACAATACTGAGTAGAATGAATTGAATAAGAAACTCCATAAGAATATTCATTACAGATTCATAATCTGGAGTTCATCAACATGGGTTTAAAGTATAGTCTTTTAATGATGTATTATAGTTTAATGATTATTTTCATGGAACATCGAGAACATAAGATTTTCACTATAAAAAAACATTCATATTCCAAATATTGATGATTTTTTTCAACTACTATTGGAAGATCAATTATTTTACATTGGATTAAATTCATTCAAGATATCATTATTTGAGGTTATAGAATGGGAATATGCCCCATATAGAATTTTATATGAGGTACTGTCATTACAAATTTATAGTGATTCCATTTTTAAATTATAATTCCCTTCTTATCATCATGGATCTGATGAAAAGCGTATTTAGAGATTAAGTCAATAATTTTATGGTGGTATTTACAGATGATATTCTTATATACTTAATTATTACGAAAATCATGAATAGAATTTTAGGTCTGTGATAATGTTTGTGAAGAAGGAGAAGCTATATATATAATTCATCAAGTAAGAATTTAGGAAATCAATAGTTTCATTCTTATATAATATATTATTAAAAAAGTTTGTATCAGTATATTATATAATGATTGATGTTTTTGAAAAATATTCAAGACCAATTATGCTGGATATTTTCATTAGTTTTGTCTTATTGGTTGGATATTATGGAGTCTTTAAGAGTGATTTATCATTATAATCCAATATACTGACCATGTTGACTCTGATGCCAATTCAGTTACTTTGGAGAGATGAATGTGAGGAAAATTTCAAGGAACATAGGAGATGTTTTTTTAGTGAACTTGTGATCACACAATTCTATAGCGGAAAGGGGTTTTCGGTCTACAAGGATCCATCTAATAATGAAATGTGATTAATTGTTTGACATAATGAAATGAAGACAAAAAATTACTCACTACAATTAAAAATTCATGCGAAAAATTAGATATATAATGATTTAGATATAACATAAAATGTTTTTTCATTAAAAATATATAATAATTTTATTTGTAGTAAAATATGGGAGTTATATTCTAATTAATAAATATTGAATTATATATTCCCACGGGAAGAGATAAATATGCACAGAAGGGGATTATTGGTGTTAAGTAATCATTATTACTTCTTAATATATTAAATTACATGGATGGAAAATAGTGTGGATGATGATGTGAGTTGGAAATCCCGTTATAGTTTTTCGAAGGAATGAATTTGAAAATATCCAATACATAGGTATTTTATGAAAATGGATATTTAAATCATGACCAAATGAGAAATATCTTATATTTATTTGATGAATGTTCAACATTCTTGCCATCTGAGGAATAAAGAGGTATATAGGAATGATGTTATGGTATACCTTGATTTAAACATATAGATATTAAATCAAATGAGATGAATATTCATTTCATATCATTTTGATTCATGCAATAAACATAAATGATTAGTGAATTTTAAAATTGGGATATATAAACATTAATTCATAAACAAATCTATAATATATCCAAAATTTATTTTCAAAACTAACACCCTTATTATACATATCATAATTAGTATCATTATTTAAATCCTATGTAAAATAGAAACACTATTTGGTGTAAGATCTAATTCTCAGTAATGGTAAATATAAAAGATCTAAATCAATGGTCAAGACAATGATATAATGGTATGACAACACAATATTTTAATTATAAAATCATACCCAACAATTAAAAAAAATAAAATCTTCGGATATGTAATAAAAAATTAACATGTAATAAGATTTATAAATCCTCAAAAATAAACAATGATCCTTGATTTCACATAATATGTATAACAACATGTTATGAGAGTGTGGAACTATCATAGGAATTTAATCCTAATCATGTGTTAGTGTTTACTACTGATCCCATCATATCGTAGTGGATAAAGAATCAAAACATGTCTCCCAAACCATAAAGGATAATGAATCGCTATATATATCCCACATCACAATGGATCAAGCATTACCACATGATTCCCATATCATAGTGGATGAGGTATTACCACTTTTTTTCCATATCATGGAGGAACATGCATCACTACCTATTTTAAAAATGAGATTTAGAACATAAAATCATTTTTTAAAATTTTCCCATGAAAGGTAAGGCTTTAACTAATGCATTATAGGGCTAAAATGAACCCACCCATCGCATAATTAAAAAATTCAATATGTGTTCCACAAGGTCATAAAAATTTATTAATTCATGACATCATAACCCATGAAAAGGAAATAGATTTCATAAACATTCCATAATTTCATCATATCATAATTTTATGGAAAAAAATTGGTTTCATAAATATTCCATCATTTCATCATATCATAAGTCATTGAAAAGAAACATGTTTTATCAAGACATAATTAAAACTTGGTAGAGAACCATTTTTCATAGAATAAACCTTATACCATAATCATCATAATCAAAAGATATCCAGATAATGAAAGTGGATTGAATCAAAAATATAATTTCCCTTGTGAATTATTAAAATCCTTAAAATATTTCTATATAAAAAAAAATTTAAAGATCATTTCACCTTTTTTTGAAAACATGATAATACAACATTTTATTTTGAAAAAATTATAATAATAATTCAGTTAATATTAAGAAATGATTTTCTTTAAAAATGAAAAACTAATATATTATATTAATCATCAAATAAATTATTGTTAAGGATGGTGGGAAAACCTATTCATATAGTATACATTAAAATAAAACATTCCTTTTACACTTTTATAAAATGTCAAAATTTACATTTCTAAAAAATAATTTGAATATTTTCATTTTATAAATTTTTATATAAATTTAAAGGAAATAAAAACAAACTATTAGATCATTTAAATTTTTATAATAACATTTATAAAATAATTTTTAAGATCATGTTCAGGGAAAAAAATTTCTACCATATATGAAATAAGAATGGATTTTCATTAAATACGTTTAATCAATCGTTTTAAGTAGAAAAGATTTTAAAATGGTAATAATATATAAAAACGCTTTAAATAACCGTAGTAGATGAAAATTAATGTGTTTTAAATTATAATATCCATTAAATTTCCTTTAATGGAAATTTAGCATTGTAAATCATGAAAATAAATGAGACTCTAACTTAAACCCCATACAGTTTGGTAACTTTTTAATTGTAAACCCCATGAATGAACAAAATGAAATGGTATTTTAAATATCTCCAACATATGAAAAATCAAAATATCACTTATAAAATCAGATTCATATACACCCCCATAAAAGAATATTGTTCAGTAACTTGCATGTGTCCAAAAGAAGATAATTTGATATGATAAACCCATACGACATTGGTAGACTATGAGTAAAAATTGTAGAAAAGAGAGAACCTCATATGGATTTTAAAAATACATATAATTTCATGAAATTTATCATAAAATAAATCAATAATAATTATATACACCACATATATGCATAAAACGGTTATTATGGAATATGTCTCACAAAAATAAAAGTGATATGAGAAATCCATGCCTCCAGTCTCGTCATTATTTAAAATGTTCAAACCACATCTTAATGAAAACCTATTTATGATTTTACATTATTCATTGAAAGGATTGTATTTTGGAAATAAATAAATATATAGGATATGGATAAGAAATCATGGGATGTATTATGACAAGGATTGTCTTATCTAAAAGGCACCAACCTTGTGAATAATGGAGAATAGGTGGAACACTTTTATAAGTTAGGGATGTAGACCCTTGGATTGAATTAATGTATCAAATTAATGAAACAAAATTTCATATCAATTTTTATAAATATTCATATATTTATATGGTAGGATGATTATATGTATAAATAATTTCATACAATAATATTTAGACATGTTTTGATGATTTTTTAACCCATCTCTCTTATTTTAACCTCTGTTAACCCTTTTGATAATTATCTTGATATAAATTTTTTTCCTCTTTGATGGTTATTAAGGTTACTATAGAAGAAAAGGTTCTATATAATTGGAAAATGGTTGACATGTTCTTTTATATCCTATTCACTTGGTCAAATATAATAATTTTGTGAATTTAAATTCATTCAATAAAATATAATTTTACATAATACTCTATTAAATTTATTTTCACGACTATTAATAATGATTGAAGTTAAAGCAAGCATGATTTAATTGTAATTAAAATAAAACATATTAAAACATAGCTATTATTTTGAATTTTTCTATAAAATTATTAGAACACAATTATTCATCTGCATTAAATTCAATTTAAAATTTTTAAAAACATATGTTTTTTTATTATTTAAATAAATACATTGTCGACATTTAACAATAATTAAATATTAATATTCAATAGAAAAATATATAATACCATGATAAAAAATATTCATATTTTAAATAAACATTTATAACCTAACTTATCCTCTTTTAGCATAATGAAAAAATATTAAAGATATTAATATCAAGAGAGTGACATTTTGAATTTAACAGTTTTTTTATATAATATAAAGGCCATCGTCAAATAATATGTGAACCACTGGGATATATTAATGAAACAACAATGAAAATGGACCAAATAAACTCATATAATAGGATAAAAGAAAATTATAGGGGATTTTTCAAGTCTTATAAAAAAATGTAACACTGTTTTACACATTATCCCCTTACCGAGGTGAAATTATTTTAATACATATGAAATTCATAATGATTAAAAAGGGAAATATTTTAAAATTTTGATCCCCATGATTCAAAATAAAGAATATTTTTTAATTTTTTAATTTAGAGATGTGGTAGAATACCATTTTAAAATAAGTGTGAAAAACATAATTAAAATCATTTTTAGAAAACAAATGTGTATTTTAGGAAAAAAATGATCTTATACCAAAATATAGTATAATGTAGATTCATATCTAAATAATTTGATATTATGAAATTAAAGGATACTTGTGCAATATTAAGATAAAATTTTATATCTAATGGGACATTTAAATTACTTGATTTAATAAATTAGAATGATTTTTTTTAAACATGAGATTTTTTATTATTCACCCCGAAATAAACTATTTTAGATAAATCAATAATATTTACTCTATAGAAATATTGATAACAAAATTAAAAAAATGAAATCAATTTTTATAAATAAAATTTGGGAATGCTAATGACACTAATTTTAATAGTCATATACAAGATTAAATTCAAAAAATCATTTGAGAAAATATATTTCTAAAGCATAAAATGAAATTAATAGAAATAAAATACACATATATTATAAATTTATAATAACACATGAATTATGTAAAAAATTTATATATATGTATTTCATAATGCATTTAATTGTTTTCATACCCTACAATATAACAACTATATTATAATATATCATGATTCTTTTTATGCTCAGTGATTCATGTTATGAAATCTATCGATAAATTAAAATTTATTTAAAGTGTGAAATATTTTATAATATCAGGATGTGATATTCTACCACCATTAAATAGAATTTATCCCTATAATTATTAACATTTAATTAAGGGTTATATATTTTCAAATAAAATTGTCGAAAACCGAATTATAAAAAAGAGATAATAAAACGTCTACTAAAAATGGGAGTTAAGAAACATAATGCATACATGAAATAACACATTATCAGGTTACCACATATGAAGAACATCAGAGTGATGTTAGAAAATAGACATTGGAGAAATGTAATGTCCAATGACTAAAACGTATTTATACAGAACAATGTATTCAGAATGTTGATGGCCAAAATATCATTAGTCATAAAGGGGATTAAAGTCCATCTATTCAACATAATTCAATATAATAGGATAATATTATTATTTAAAGAACATATTCTACGAGTTGATGGATTGTATTACTATCAAGTTGGTGAACACATGGAAATTGACTTCTTGATTTAATTTAATTTCAAAATAACAATTTTATCATTTTTCCATCGATCAATTTTTACATCATATTTTATTCTAGTAAGTAACTATATAAGATTAATTATACATGTATAAAGCTCTATAATTAGCATTTAATGGATCATATGACCCATAAAAGAATAAAAATTGATTCATTCTATATCTATATCATTATCAATACCAAAAAAAAATTCAATATTTATCTAATATGGGTATATGTATAACATTAATATGTAAAACATCAACAATAATAGCCAAATTCCAACTTAATCCCTTCTAAATAGTTGATTTTTAGGGTTCTAGAAAATTTTTATTGGCATAATTAAATGTCCAAAAATAAAAAACTATTTTTCACGATTTTTTGAAGACTAAATTAAACATATATATAGAAATAACCTAAGGTATATCATAATGTCACACAAAAAACATGGAATACCATGACAATATACTATCTTAAAATATTATAATCCATTCCCAAAATAATCAAAATCCATAAAAAATAGTGTAATCCCACATGAAACCTAAAATTAACTTAATCTTTATTCCACAAACGAAATCATTGACTATAAAATACCTTACATAAATCCAAAAAATATAATAAAATTCATCATAAATATGTTTTTCATCAAATAATTAATCGTTTTCAAGGTCACAATTACTATAAAATTTACATTATCAATATCAAATTTATCTTTATACCAACTATACAATATTATTTTAAAATTTGGCACATATTGAGGGATTTTAATCACTAAATCATGCATTTTCAAAAATAATTCACTATACTGTTAAACCAAAATTCATGTTTTTTAGTACAATTCAAAACAGTCATGAAAATCCATAAAAAATAATTTTTGAAAGAATAATCCATAGATGTTTCATTATTATTATCATTAGAATATCATTGATAAATCACATCTCAAACCAAATTTTCAAATACCAATACATAAAAAATTCAGTAATTATTCTTTAATGATAGGAATAAAATTGGCCATCCTTAGACTAGGATTTAACCCTTAGATTGGGTAATTTTCACATATAATTACCAAGTTCCCCATATATAATATATAGAATGATAAATGGTACCTTATACTGAATTGAATTTCCCTCCATCAAAGACATCATTTTTATTCTTCAATTAGTTTCTCAATTACCTTATTTTCCCCACATAAAACATATTATATTTATATCGAGTCATTAAATTGAGTAATTATTCAAATATTTTAAACATATAGGAATATCAATCTTCTTTCATCCACATTCTTCATTAAGAAAACTCCAATGAAATTATATTTTTCTATTATTCGACGTGTTTGAAAACACACTCCATTTGTGGTTGTTAATAATATAAATATGTTTTTTGATTAGGAACAATCATTGGGTTCCTTATTATATATTCAATATCATTTGGTTTCATATGGGGATAATCATTCTATTATCCATCACATTTAGTGTTAACATGGTTCATCCCTTTTTCAGCAAAAGACTAAACCCAAAGAGCATAGTCTGAGCAATAATCATCACTATGAGTAATCATATAATCAGGAATAATTATTCACAGGATGTCTAAATCATGAAACTGTCAATATAATATAACAAACCTTAGGTTTATCCTTGGATATACATAGTCATTATCTATTAAAATCCTTAATAATGGTTCATAAAGAAACATTGAATTAACCCAAGTATATCCTCCAAGAGTGTCTATCTAGGTGTACAATATTAGACCCACTCATCATGTGTTAGTTTCAATTGATTCAAAATATAATTATCCAATATCAAAGTAATTACCCCTAGGTGAGTCCATATAATATTCACATACACATTCCAACATCCAAAAAATGATGTATTTTCTAGGAAAACACATAATCTCTACATTAGATAAACATTAATATATTATATTATTCATAAAGATATCATTAGTTGTTTTATTAGGTTTCTATAATAATAATATATAATGATTTACTAAACTCTTCTATAATACAAACATTAGCAACCCATTCTTCACATTATAGATATTATATATTATTAGATGAATTTTAAATACATATCATTACATTGTAAACCAGAACCATAAAGGTTTTGTGTCTTTGTAAACATAGATATATAAACAACAGGTTCGTAAAAAATCTACATCATCTCTCACATTGTTCTTCACTACTACCACTCTTTATATACATATAATACTTACTACCCTTCTTCATAACCTTTGGAAAAATAAAACATATAAAAGGGTAAATATAAATTCATAGTAAAAGTAATCATGGGAGATATCCATTAATTATCATATTTAAGATTATAAGGGTACGAAAATAGGATATTATCAATATAGTATCATAATAAACAATTCATAGATCATAATCACGAGTTTTGGGAGAAAAATAACATGTCATCAGAAAAGGTAGTCATAAAAAATAAATCTCAATCCATGAGTTCAAACCATACGTATAATGAAATTTTTTGAGTGTGTGAAACCATTATAGGCACATAAACTAAATCATATTGCAAGGTTAATTACCGAGTCTATAATATCACATGGGATCATGAATCTAATCTTGTTTATTAGAACATATTGAATCAAGCATCACCACATGTTTCACAAGCCATCGTGGATCATGCATCACCACATATTTTTTATATCAAAGAGGATTAAGAATCAACAAATGTTTCTCATATCATTTTGGATCATGAATCAACACCTATTTCCCATAGTTTATCAAGGAAATAAACTTGTTTCCATAAATAATCCCATGGTATATTAATCCTTATCTGATTAATTTTAGACATATAATTGGACCGCCCATCACATAATGAAAACTATATATATATGTTCAAAAGTTCCTAAATCATGCATCAATTCATCCCACCATCAATAGTTTAATGGATAATGATTTCATTAACATTTCATACTTTCATCACAGAGTAATCCATTGTAAAATAAACTGATTTAAAAAAAATCATAATTTTATAATATCATAACTAGTGTCAAAGAAATGTGTTTCATCATAACCTAATTAACCCTAGGTAAATATTCAAATTTCATAGAATAAACATTAAATTAACATAATATTATAACATAAATTTTTTGAGTGGTGATGTTTTAAAAATAACACAACTCTAATTAATCATAAAAATAATTAAAGGATGAAAAATTAGATGAAAAATACCTTTTAAAGAACAACTAAACCATTCTTCAAAAACATGAGAATATATCCTTTTAATTTGAATTTAATTTAAAAAGAAATTACTAAAATATTTTGAAATAAATTTCCTTCGGAAATAAATAAGGGGTATTGTAAAAAACTCATAGTAAAGAATTTAAAAGACTATAAAAATAGATTAGGTTTAAGTGTTGACATCGATATAATTTAATCAATGTAAATTTATCAAAAAAATCCCAATAATAAATGAGATTGTAAAACAAAACCCTTACATATTTTTTAATTGTTGAGTGATAATACCCATGAAAGAATAAAAACAATATAGTTTTGAATATGATGAACATCAATAAATTCATGATATAACATTTCCAACGGTACTTATATACACATCAAAAATAATATTTTTCAATACCATTCAGTATGTTCCAATAAAGATAATTTGAGATGATAAACCCATTCAATTTTTTTAATATTTGAATCAAACTATAATGGAATAGATAAAATTATATGTTTTTGTTAAATATACATAATTTTTATGAAATTAATCTACTAAATAATTCATGAGTATTACATACACCACTTAAAAGAAAATTAGTTTTTAATATTCCATATCTCTCATATAAAAAAATGTCAGATGGGAAATGCTCACCTCATGTCCCATCTTGATTCATATGTGTTCGAGTATCCTCTTTAGTGAGAATCTATTTTTGATATCATATTTTCCTTGAATGGATGGACTTTTGTATTTTCAAAAATCTCTAATATGTGGGGAAGAAATACAGTTTTGTATTATGGTAGTTCTTTGCTCAACTAGAAGGCTCAAACATTGTGAATAATAGAGGATATGAGGTTTCCATTTATATGTGAGCTGAGAGGCACCCATGGAATTTCCTGATGTATTTTTATAATATAAATGATCTTTCTAGACAAAATTTACACAAAATTATATATTTAAAATCAATGATAGGGATAAGTAATAATTCACTCCTTCAATAATATATTGGAAATTGTTGGTGATTTTTTAACTGTTTACCCTTAGTTTAATCCCCCCACTATTAACCCTTTATACAATTACCATGTTGTCAATTTTTTTCTCTTTATGGGTTAATAATATTAATATAAAAGTATAAGTTACCATTTAGTTTATAGATTTTGATAATATAGACCCTATCCCATTCATTTTTCGTATGATAAATTTTTATTTATTTAAATTTATTAAATAAAAATATCTATCATAAGATACTATTACAAACATTTTTGAGACTATACAAAAATTTTATGATTAAAAGAAACTTTAATGAAATAGAAATCAAATTTAATCTTATAAAATATTAGTAATATGTTTTATTTCACTATAAAATTCAAGGAACATAATAATTCATCTAGAATGTATAACTTTTAATACTATTTACGGATTTTATTTTATAGTTCTATTAGTTGAACCAACTATTTGTTGACAATATGTAGGTATTTAAGGAAATTATTTCATCACTAAAAATTTAAAATAAATTATCATGATTAGAATATCATTTCATATTTTAAATAAACTCTTCTAAAAAAAATTAATCTATTTTTATCCTTATGATAAACTATTATATATATTAAAATAAAGAGAGTGACATTTTCTATTTATCTTTATCCTAAAATATTAAAGAGGCCACAATCAAATAAAAATATAACCAAGTTACCACATATAAAAAATGATGAGAATTTCATACCTCTGATCATCCAATATGATAAAATAAATTTGTTATAGATGTTATAAAGCCTTATCCAATAGTTTTAAGCTTATTAAGCTCATTTTCCCCATAAGAATATGTATTTTTTTACCAAGGATACCATTAACAATGACCAAAAACATGGAAGTAATTATAAAATATGATCCTCCTAACACAAAATATTGAAAAAATTTCTATATTTAATTTAAGGAATTTATATAATCGTATTTTAAAAAAAGAATGAAATATGGAAAAAAATTGGTAGAAATAATGTGTTGTAATCTTGTATAATGATGATAATAATATAATTAATTGTAATATAAAAAATTAAGTGTGACCTATTTCAATTTTTTTTGAAATTTAAAACATAATGTGAATTTAAGTTTTTTTATTTGGAGAAAATAGATGACAAGTTTTCCAAATTTTTTATTTTTTATTATTTATCAGCAAATCAATAATTTTTGAAAAATTCACGAAAATCACTAATAGAAATCTGATATTCTAAAGAAAAAAATATTAATTTTTTCAAATAAAATTTTTAATAGAGTTATAAGTTAATAGTAATATTCTCTCATAAATTAAAATCAAATTATTTTCCATGAAAACTTATTACTAAAGCTGAAAATTACATTACTAAAAATTGAGTAATTATATATTACAATTTAATAAACAAATTATAAATATGTAAAAAATTTCTATATATATTTCATTTTATGGTTAATTTTACTCATAATCATCAATTTAATATATATGATACTATATATCTCCAGTAGTTTTTTGCTTGGTGTTTCATGTTGAGAAAGCTATAGAGAACATAAAATTAATTTAAAGAGAAATATATTAAAAAATCTCAAGGTTTTATAGATCTCATAAAAAATAAAAAGGTGTGGAAGTTTCCTAAGTTAAAATTTTATGTTTATTGAATTATAAGGTTAATGAACCATGTATTTGACCCATCAATACCATATTTGAAGAAGATGTTGTTGGATGAAGCTCATAAATCATCATTCTTTATTCATCTTGGAATAAAAAATATGTATGTAGATATGAGAGAGTATTTCTTGTAGGAAAATATGAATATGATTGTTAAAAAATGTATACTTTTATTTTTGATTGTTCAGAATGTTCATCTTGTGAGACATAATTTTAATGGGATATTACAACCATTACTCATATTTGAATGGAAGTCACAAACACTACCGGGGATTTAATCATTAGACACCAAAAACCTCAAACTGCCTCAATATTATTTTGACTTTAGTTAATATAATTACAATGTAATAAAAGTTCATAAAAATAATATAATATTTATATCTTTACCATCATTCTATAAAATATATCACGGAAGTGGCATGATTACATGGAGTACCACATTCTATTGTATCTGACCAGGTTTTGAGGTTTACCTCTATATTCTGGAGATGTATTTAGACATATATGAATACCAGTTTAAAATTTTTAACTACATAGTAATTAGAATTATCATCCCATTAGGGGACCATTAAAATCTTATATGTTCTATCCGAAAAAATTTTATATCGGTTTCAAATGTGATTTTGATCATCACCATTATATAGCCATGTTTTCTTACAACAATAACTTTTACTCCAGCATTCAGATGACTCTTTATGAATCCCTCTATTGAAAAATGTATATAAATACTATGTATAAGGATTAATTTAGAGAATAAAATCTATTAGGGCCTGAGGTAGCTATATAAATGGGATTAAAGGTTGGATCCCCTTAGATGTATATTAGGTGGGATCATAGTAGATAGAAAAGTTATGCGGAAAATCTTTATTGATATTTGCAGTTAAAAGTTGGTGAAAATGTATTCCTATGAATACGTATTTGTAATATGGTTATGATATTTTCAAATAAGTTTAGTAGGAGACACATATAAATTTACCCCTTTTAAATTATTGATCATATTTTGACACTTTATATTCTCTTGGTGCTTCAACCGAATCAATCTCAAGTTGATGATGTTCTCTATATATCTATTTGGGGAAGTAAAAATCATATACTTCAAAGAAATTGATCAAATATATTATATAATTTCATTATAATATCTCTTATGAGAAACAACTAGTGTAGTTAATATATCGTAGTGGTAAAGATAAATTAGATATGACCACCCACATAGTGAAAGTTATGTTCTAAAACCACATATTTGAGAAAGCTATGTGTGAACCCAAAGATGTGATGAGCCATAAGTATCTTCAGCAATTTATGTTACGGTGGAGTATTTTTAGTGGGAAATTCTTAAAATTTTGGTATAATGTAACACCCCTATATTTTGTTACATTTCTATATTTAAATTTTATTCATTTGTATGATGGATTATTTAGACGCCACACCATGTTTAAATGAACCACATTACTCAATTGAAATGTTATTATTATATGTTATTATTGTTTCTTGTTAATTTTATTAGAAATTAATAATAGTAATACAAAATAATGAATAATTTTATTAAATTTTTTAAAAAATAATCATTTTTTTTGAATTGGGTGAAAATTAATGTAAATCAATTAAAAATATTAGTTTTCCTGAAACACTATTTTTATGTGCACAATGTGTTTTTATACTAATAAATTAAATTATCCTCCATTAATGAATTATTTTAATTATATATATATATATAATATTCAATAAAATATTTAAAAATTAATCTTATACTTTTTAAATGGAAATAAATGAAGGTAAATTTAGCTATGTGCTTAAAAATGAATTTTTATATGTTTTTTGTTGGGTTTTGAAAACATATTGTAAAATTAATTACTATAAAATATGAAAATTAAATAATTAAAAATTTATTCCATATTAATAATAATCATAATAAATATAATTTCTTTGGTTTAAGTAAAATAATTATTATAATTAATACTAAAGGTAAAAAAATTGTGTTACCATTGTTTGTCTTAAAAGGGGTCTACAGGGGTAAACTAAAAATTTTGTAAATAATATTATTTTATGATATATTGAACATATATTGTCTTAACTTATATTTATTCACCACTTAGTATAACTTTCATATGTTATTGAATTTATTAATTAAATATTTTATGTAATTCCATGTGTATCCCTTCCCAAACCTATAAATAAAAACATATTCTCTAACATTATTCATACATTTTGAGCACACTATAGTTACAAATATATACCCCAAAAATCATTATAGTTGTAAATTATTCATTCATGACAATATTTTATTTTGGTAAGACCATATTGATAATAATTATGGTATAATATAAAGGATGTCTCTCAAAGAAGTGGTAGTCATCTTACCTGAATATTTCAACGTTTATTTATTCACAAACTCCCTATAAATATACTAAATAATCCCTAAAATAATGAATCATGTATAAAAACTTTATTGAAATATTATTAATATTATATTACAACCATTATCCACCACATTCTATCAAATTGGAAATTAATCTATCACTCGTGGATACATGTGGTCTACCACCACTATGCGATGATGTGAATCATTTTCCATAACCATAAATCATGGTTGTTCATTATAACAGATTTAATTTTTATATATAATATTTATTACATAATTAGGATTTTAAATTATAATATATTATCCACCTTATAATATTCCCTTATGTTGGAAAATGATGACGTCACTTGTATATACATGTGGACTACCATTTCAATGAAGTGATGTGATTTTCTTTTTATTTATACATTAAATTAATTTTAAAAATGAAATTTTAAGGAATAAATTATATTTATGATATAATAGTTATTATATTTTGGTGAATTATTGTTTCCATTTCTTTTCTTCATCTATTGAGAAGATAAAACATCACTCATGTGTATGTATGTATCACCTCCTCCACGAAGTGATGTAATTCATTTTTCCTAAAACCTTTGTATTCAATTTTAAAATGATGTATGTAATTAATTATATAGGATACTTATTTCATAATTATAGTTCCATAGATTACTAACCCCCAACCATGGCTTACATAGGAGAACCAAATAACAAAAACATGCATGGAAAAAATATGTTTTCACACGAATGTTCATTTTAATCAATAAATTGTAAATTAATGGTTAATTAGAAATTATACTATAATGATACATTGAATTTTATGTATCAATATGGTTCTAGAATATATTTTTAATAAATATGTATTTATTTAGTAGAGGTTTTGAACATGTATGAAGTAATATAAGATTTTTGGTAATGGTTTACAATACAATCTCATTTCATTTCTGGATTTTATATACTAAATTTATGTTCACAAAATTATATGGATATTATCCATGAAAAACATTATATTTTCATCTCCTCTATTTATTCCTATAATTTTCATATATTTCTTCCATTTTAGACTCTTTGGTTGTAGCACCCCGGTTTGAGTTATGTAACCAATGATTGGGTCTTTTTATTTTGGTAAAGTTGTTGGGAAATGTTTGGGAGACTTTGGGAAGCTTTTGGAATGGTTTTGGGGCTTTTTAAGGGCGCACGATTTGAGTACGGTTAGGTGAAACCATGTAGAACCACCAATAACTGTGCAACATGAGTTAGTGGTATTCAAACGATTTGCGCATGGTTTGTTTAATCATGCAAGAAAACCAAGTGGAGAACCCTTTTGACAGTAGTAAGATCCCAGTTATTGGATCGTTTGTCTAACCATGAAAGATAACCATACACGACATTAAAAATGATCTTTCAAAAAATGGGTCCCTCAGGATTTAACCGAAAACACCCAAAAAATCCTCCCATTAGAACCTAACTTAGTATTTATAATTATCATAAAAATTAGGCCTCTCCTACTCATTTTGGGAGTGATTTGAAGGGTGTTCAAGGTGCGGTGAAGGCCATTATTCTCTGGTGAGTCTCCTATCTTGGTTACTTCGTGGGTTTCCATAGATATAATTATCCCTCTCTTTCAGTATTGTAGATCTAATTTCATTTCATGTAGATCAAGGGTTTGTGTTTTTTAAAATATTGAGAGTTGGAATTATTTATTACAAGTAATAGATTTAAGTTGTTTTCAGTGGAGATTTCACCCGGATTTCTGTTGCAGTTGTGTATTGGTTGATTTCACCAAAACCCTATGGTAGGTGGCATCTATATTGATACCATTTTTCTAGAATTAGTAGCTTCATTTAAAATTAGTTTGTTTTTATTGAATTTCATTGTTATTATGATGTGCCGAGTTTGATGGAAATTCATTTTGTGATTATTTATAGATTTTTTGGAAAACAATGTGTTATAGGGAAATGTTCTTGATATTGGATTTCAAAGTATATATATTAAAATTAGTTTCATGTGTTGATTTATGAAAATAGTTTTTGAAAATGGTTTTCATTGAAAGGGGTTATTTTAATGGAAGAGAATTTTCTAGGGAAATTTTCCTAAGAGATTGTTTTGGTTGGAAATGTTTGTTTTCGTAATATTGTGGATTTGTTGTGCTATATGATTTTTTGTTGGATAAGTATTTATAAATGTGATTGATATGGATATTAAGTGTTTCATAATTACAATTATAAAAAAGCTGATGAGTAGTGTATGGAAGGGCCAATATCAAGGATAAGTTATCGAGAAGTACCACTAGATTGGGAAAGTAGTTAATTTGGTTGGATAGGAAGTTCCACATTTATTGTTAGACTAGGTTGATTGTGTGAAATTTTATAACTATGTTTTGGATATTTATGTGTTTAAGCATGAAGAATTTGTGTGCTAAAATGTGATGGTAAAATGGATTATGGCTTGTTTTTGGTATTTCCCTTGTATTGTATTGATTTTGGTGAAAATGTCTTGGTAAGGGTTTGTTTGTACTTCTAGAAATTAGTACACTATTTGATGTTTTATATAAACTTCTTTATATAAATGTGATAATAGTTCCATCATAGGGGTGTGTGTAGGGGATTAAATTGGGTAAAACCTGCTAAGTATTATTACTCACCCCCTGCTTTGTCGCTTGGTTGATTTTAAAGATGTGGTATTCCAGGATACAATCAAATGTAAGGAATCTCGTTTTTCTAGAAATTCATCATGATGCTTGGGTGTTATTGTGGTGCTTAGAGCATGGATATTTGTGTGGAGTTGTAGAGTGTGGCATGGATTCCTATGGGTCTTCTTGATGAGTCTTCTTCTAGTTACTCTGATTTTGATATTTTTGTGATTCATTTTTATTGGTTTTTGTAAATTTTTATGGAAGTTTTTGTTTGTTTTGTTGTATCTTGTTAATATGTTTTTATGGAGTAAATTTTTGACATTAGTCGTGTAGTTGTGGTCGGTTATGCCTTGTTTGGTTGGTTGGTTTTATTCTAAGGAAAAATTGTTCCCCAATTGTTCTTGAAGTGCTCGGATTTTATTTTCAGCCTTTGGTGCCATGTGAATGTCACATAAGGCCAGGTATCATCTCACCACCTTATCAAGACAATGAGGAAGGGTGGGATGTTACAAGTGTTAAAAATTGTGTGGTCCTTTCGAATTGGTTCTTGGTCTTGATATTTGAGTTTGCATTCATTCTCATGTCATTCCTTATGTCGGGATGGTATCAAAGGGTAGGATTGTTAGAACATGAAATTTATAGAATAAGAGGAAGTATCTAATCCTTTTATGTTGAAATTCAAGTTACCAGGGAGTTGGGTACATAATTGTTTTAGAGAGACTAATAATAATTAGAAATATTATTGTCATCGGTGTCGCCAATGAGATGGGCATGATATTCATGGTAGAAATGACTTCCCAATATCATGAAAATATCATTGGAATAATGATGTATGTTTTTGTACTGATATATAAACTTGTGAAAAATATAGAAATTTTTTTCAAATGTGTGGATTTTAAATGTGTATAGTTGTTTTATATTAAAAATGGGTTAATTTTCAAAACATGGTTGATTTTTCAAAAATGGTACAACATGGGGAATGTGAAATTTATGAAATCGTAGTTGTGATGGATGAAATGTTATTTAATTTCAAATTTTAAGACCTTTATTACAATGGGTGTGATACTTATGGTTGTTTTTGTATAGATAGAAATGTAACTAGTTTGGCATCGTAGAGATAAACCAGTAAAGCTTCTGAAAATGTGGTTTCACTTGAGCACCAAGTGAACCAAAATCTAGTGTATAGTATAGTGAAAGCTTTCCATGTTATGTAAAGTGGGAATAAATTGGATGGGACAAAGAAAGTGGTTCATATGGTTTGGTATAAAAAAAAGAATCCACCCATCTCTACAGGTGATTGAAAACAATAAAAAAAGGAGGCATGGTTGAATATAATGAGATGGATATTTGAATTCCTCAGTACCCCAATAGAGCTAAAAGTGATGTTAGCAATGTACGTGATGGAAGATCTTTCCCATTAGTGGTGGGAGTTGGTGGTCTAAGGTAAAGGGACCAAGGTATGAATTAGGAGGGTTATGATGATTTATTTAACAAATAATTCTACCCTCATTTGTTCAGAATTCATTATACAACATATTTATTTAATTTAAAGAAAGAGAACCTCTTGGTAACAAAATATGCGGCTAAGATTATGAAATAGTGTGGTTTGAACCTGAGGTGGCGCATAGTAAATAATTGAAATAACATACTTTTAATTCTAGGTTGTGGAAAAATATTCATTATAAAATATTGGTTTTATGTATAAATGATTAAAAAAAGGCAAATAGTGAAACAGTGAATGAATGGGGTATTTTGGGGGATACAGGTTGGGGAAGCATGTTGGTACCCATGTAAAATGTTGGAAACTCTAATTCAAGGATCATGTGGAAGAGGGGAAATAATTTATATGGTGGTAGTATGGATCCGAATCTGAGGGATAGATAAATGTATCTTCCTACGAAGAATTAGAGTAATCTGGGATGTTTTTAGTGCGGTTCTACAGGACACATCAAGTGAGATTATACATCACAACTTCAAGCATGTCATAATTGTAATAAGATGTGGAATCATTAGAATTATTTCCTAAATGCACTTTGGTTGGGTGTTCATTATACTCCTCAGGGGTCTCATGTTTTCTATTCCTCGAAGGTATGGGGGATACATAGTACCCATAATCTGTAGAGCAATGTTAGTCATTGTGATTCTAGGAACACCATGACTCCTTGTATGGGAAATAAATAAAAGAGTGTGGAAAGAAAGAAGCTATTTCGTGCTGAGATAGTTGTGATGGATGATCAGTCAGGACCATCCACTATGCGAGGTACAATTTTTATAAATTATTCTGTGATGCAAGTGATGTTTGATATGGGTTCTTCACATTCTTTTATTGATACTTCTGTTGTTAGGTTTGTGGGATTAAATGTGGAAATTATTTATATAGTTTTAAAACATCAAACACCTCTAATTCAAAGAGTGTTTCCAACCATACTGTGTAGAGAATGTAGTATAGTTATGGATGGGGTTAAGATGATGTGGTATTTCATAGTTCTTGGGATGGATTCTTATGATATAATCCTAGGAATGGATGGGCTGGAAATTTCTAAGTCCCACATAAAATATTTAGGGTGAATGGTGAGTTTAATTAGGGATGATGGAATCAAACATCTCTTTAGATGATATAATAATGAAAATTCTGGGGAATTAGGTTTTTTGGAACCATATGATGACACGATCACATATTTTTTGTTGGTGTTGTCATTTGAATCATTTGATGGAGCTGAGCAGATACTTTTTATAGCTATTGTTTATCAATTTATAAATGTATTTTTGGATGAATTCTCAAGGTTTCCACCAATGATTGATGTGGAGTTTATGATTGACCTCATTCTAGGGACCAATTCTCTCTCACATCCATATTACTAGATGGAAAAATAATTGATGGAATTGAGTGTGTAGTTAGAGGAGTAAGAAAAAAAATGGTTCATCCAACCTAGCATATCTCTCTGAGAGGTGATAGTTTTGTTTGTTAAAAAGTAAGATGGAACATTGTGAATTTGTGTTGATTATCACAAGATTAATTAAAATATGATAAAGAATAAATATCCACTTCTTTGCATTGATCACTTCTTAGATCATTTGAGGGAGATCAGTGGTTCTCCAAGATTGATGTGTGATTAGGATTTCATATGTTGCAAGTGAAGAAGGGGGATATTCCCAATATAGGTTTTAGATGTAGATATGGTCTTTATGAGTATATTGTTATTCCCTTTGGTCTTATAAATGCACCAGCGATGTTTATGGAATTGATTAATCAGATATTTCAGAGATATATGGATTCTTTATTTGTGGTATTCATGGATGATATACTATTGTATTCATGGACATGGGTGGAGAATGAGAAACACATGGAATTAGTGTTGAGGACCTTGAGAGATCATTGATTATATTCTAAATTGTCAAAAAAAAAATTTTGGATATAGGTGGTTCATTTTCTTGGCCATGTTATTTCTAATAAAGGTGTTTCAGTTGATCCGAAAAAGATAGAGGTTGTTATATTTTGGCGAACGCCAAAGAATGTCTTTGAAATATGGATATTCCTTGGTCTAGATGGGTATTATCGGCATTTTGTTCAGGACATGTCATGATTTTCCTTTCTTATGATAGCTCTCGGAATAATAAATGATCCATTTCTATGGAATGAGAAGCATCAAAAATATATTGAAGAGCTTGAGGGTCACCTTACATCAGCAGTAATCATGGTTTTTTCAAAACCAATGAAAGGATTCGTGGTTTATTTTGATGCATTGGGATTGGGGTTAGGTTGTGTTCTTGTTCCAGAGGATCACTTGGTTGTGTATGGCTCATCGTAGTTGAGGTTTCATAAGAAAAACTACCCAATAAATGATTTGGAGTTGTAGGTAGTGGTTCATGCCTTGAAATGTGTTTTCAATTTCTCATCGGTGAAAAATTCACTATGTTTACCGATCATAAGGGAGTAAAGAATATTTTAATACAATGACAATTGAACATGAGGAAAATGAGATGGAAGGAGTATCTATACATGTTTGACTTTGACTTAATGTACACACTATATAATGGAAATCCAGTGGGGGTGAATGAAGAAAGAAGTTGTATGCTTAGGTGTTGGAACAGGCAACATATCAGTGGTAGTTGATGTCAGTCATGGCAGCCATGAGGTTCAAATGTGATGACTAGGGTGATGTAGAATTTTTTTGTCTCTTTATTTCTGGACATGTTTGGTTTGGTTAAAAATGTGTATATGTATGATTTACAGTGTATCAATGAGGTTGATACTCAATTATGGGGAAATCATTGAGGACAAGAAACTGAATGTGAATTTTGTGTTGTTCTTTAGGAATCAGATGGATATAACAGTGGATTATTATGAACAAATCCTCATTGATTATCAAAATTCCAAATTGGTTTTGTATCCCGAAAATAAGAAATTGTATAAGGCATTTAAATCATAGATTTTGTGGGATGGTATCCAATTTTGTACTGAGATGCTTGACTTATCAGCAAGTCAAGGGGAATCATCAGTTACAGGAAGGTATCCTCAATCATTACCTATCCCAGTATGGAAATGGGAGCAGATAGAAATGGATTTTGTTATAGGTCTCCCAAGAATGTTATGAAATAATGATTCCATATTGGTGATAGTGGATCAACTCACAAAGTTGTCCCATTTCATCCATATTCAAGAATCTCCTACTGTGGAGGATCTACCCATATTCTATATCTATGAGGTGGTAAAAAAGCATGGTTTTCCAATTTCGATTATATTTGATACAGATATGAGGTTCGTGTCTTGTTTCAATAAAACCTTGTACCAAGCCCTTGGAACTCAGTTGACATGTAGTATGGAATATCATCTATAGACGGATGAGAAATTTAAGTGGGAGATAAAAATGTTAGAATATATTTTTTGGGCATTTGTAGTGGATTTTGGTGGCTCATGGGGGGATCACCTTCCATTGGTGGAGTTATCTAACCATAATATTTATCAGTGCTCAATACATATGGATCCATTTGAAGCATTGTTTGGGCGTCTGTGTCATTCTCCACTTCTTTGGGTGGAAACAGATGAGATATCGATGGTTGGACCAACCATTGACCAAGAGACTATGGTGAAGATCAATTTGATTAGGAGGAGAATGGGGATGTCTCAGAATTATCATAAATCTTTTGTGGGCCATCTTAGATGGTTTATGTTGTTTGAAGTGGGTGATCATGAGTTCCTAATAATCACTCCTAGTATTATGAATCATTGGTTTGGAATTAAAGGTATGTTATCTAAAAGGTATAGTAATATTTTTGAGATACTTGAATGGGCCATAATGGTGGATTATCAGTTGGATTTTCCACCATGGTTTAGTGTTGTGCAAAATATGGTTCACATTTCTCAGTCGAAGAAGTATCAGATGGATCCTGACCAATTGATTTGATGGGTTCATATTGATCTGAAGTTGGATTATTTATTGGTTCATATGCTAGTGAAGATTTTGGATAGGAAATAGAGAGTCTTATGTGATAAAATAATTGGTCTATTGTAGATTTTCTGGTGGCATGGTTAGATTTAGAAGGAAATTTGGGAGGGGGAGAAGAATATGACCAAGAAATGGCCCAAGCTCTTTCTGTAAGTCGATGGTTCTCTACATTATGGGGAAATAATATTTAATGGTAGGGAGAATATATCAACCATATATTTAGTTATATAACTCTTATTTTTTGCCTTTTTATGTAGGTAATGTGTTCAGGTAAAGTTTGGGAGAGTTTGGGAACGTTTTGGATTGGTTTTGGGGCTTTTCATAGGGTGAAAATTTTAAGTTTGGTTTGGTGAAAACGTATAGAAGACCGTGATAAACATGAAAAATAATGTAATGGGATTCACATGGTTTGCACATGGTTTTTTACAAACATGAGAGGAAACCATGAGGGGAACCTTTTGGATAGTAGCAGGAGCACAGTTAGCACACAGTTTGTCTAACCCTATGAGCTAATTATGTGCGGTTTTAAAATTGGGATTTTTAAAAATGATTCACTCAGGTTTTAATCTAAAATAGCCAAAAAAAACCTCCCAATAAAACATCTCATGTTATTTCTTGTTCTCAAGGGCATGGATTCCTATACCACTAATTTTGGGGCTGGATAAAAGGGTTTTCATGGAGCGGTGAAGGTGGTTCTTCTCTAGTAAGTCTCCTCTCTTGGTTTTTTCATGGGTTTCCTTAGATCTAGTTCTCCCTCTCTCTAAGTTTTCTAGATCTACATCCATTACATGTATATCATGAGTTATTTTTTCCCAAAATTTTTAGATTTGTTATTTTTGATGATAGGAAAGAGATCTAAGATGGTTTTGATGGAGATTTTTCATGGATTTGGGGTTCAGTTGTGGGTTGGTCGATTTCACTGAAACACTAAGGTAAGTGGATTCTCTATGAAATCTATTCTTCTAGAACTAGTATCTCTATATTCAATTAGTTGTATTTTCTTGAATTTTTTTGTGATTATTATGTGAAAATCATGATGGATATTCATTTTAAGATGATTTGTTGATTTTGTGGGAAATGGGGTATTGGAGTGAAATGTTCTTGATGTTAGTTTATAAAATATAAATTTTAAAAATTTTTTCTGGGGTTGATTTAGGAAATTTGTTTTGAAAATGTTTTTCAATAAAATATGATGTTATATTGGAAGTTAATGTAGCATAGATAATTTCCTAAGGGATTGTTTGGTTTTGGAATAGTTGTTTTCATAATTTTGTGGCATTTGTGTGCTATTTGTTTTTTTGGGTTATGAATTTAAGCATGTGATTTAAATTAATGTGAAGTGGGATGGGGATAAAACTATAAAAAGGGGATTGATAGTGTAGAAAAAGGGACACCATAAAGTATATGTGGGCGGGAAGTACCACTAGATTTGTAAACTAGTAAATGGGCTTCGATGGAGAGTTCTACAATGATTATAACTCTAGGTTGACTATGTGAACCTTTAAGGATATGTTTTGGTTATTCATGTGTCTATGTAAGAAGAAATTGTGTGATAAGATGTGATGTTAAAAAAGAATTATGTATTTTTTGTTGGATTTCACTTGTATTGTGTGGATTTGGGTGAAATGGATTGGTATGGATATGTTTGGCTTACTAGAAATCATTACACTATTTCATATATTATGTAAACTATATTATCTAAATGTACTAATGGTTATATACTAGTGGGGTTTATTGGGAATTAATTTGGGTAAAACCTAATGATTATTATTACTCAACCCCTTCTTTGGTACATGGGTGCTTTAGCAGATGTGATATACCTAGATACATTCAATGAAAAAGAATCTCATTTTTGTAGTGGTTCATCGTGATGCTTGGGAAGTATTGTAGTTCTTGGAGAATGGATCACAGTGTAGATCTATAGAGTGTGTCATGGTTTCCATTGTATATTTTCAATTAGTCATCAACATGAAACACTGATTTTGGGTTCATTGTGATTTAGTAGTATTTGTTTTTTGGAATTTCTATGGAAGAGTTTGGTTGTCTCTTGGTAATGTGTTGTCACGGTTTACATTGTTGACATGCATAATGTAATTGTGGTTTGTTATGCCTTGTTTGGTTGGTAGGTTTTATTATAAGGAAAATTTGTTCACGAATTGTTATTGAAGCCATTGGAATTTATTTCCATCCTTTGGAACTTTTGGAACATGGCCTAAATATAGGTATCCTCACATAACATTCTCCAGAAAATACGGAAGGGGTGAGATGTTACATTGGTAACTAAGATGACCCATAAACTTTTTTCAATGAAAACAAAACCATATTTCATCTTTGGTCGATGAAAGTTTTCTTCCATATTTATTCTCTTAAATTTTTTATTTTATAAAATATTTACATATACATGAAATATTTTAAAAAATATAAATTTCATTACCTTTTATTTTTTTTCAAATTTATTTAATGAATCATTTTAATAAAACATTTTACAAACAAGTAAATTTTTGTTGTTATGTTTTTAATGAGGTTTTATATTTTAAATTTTACGGTATGAATAGATATTCTCATCCTTATGGAAATTATATTTTAATGATTACCTTTCATGTTTCAGGGGATATTTTCAATAAAATTAATTTTCTAAATAGTTTTTTAGTTTTAATTTAAAAGGATATTATCCTCATGTTTTTAAAGAAGGGACTGAATGTTCTTATAATGGATTTTTTCATTAATAAAGACATTATATATGGATTTTTATGTTTCCCCAAGAATTTTTCCTTATCATTACATCCCCATTTTGAGGTGACATATTATGATGGTGATCATAGGATGATTTAATGAAACCCATTTCATTACCATGTTTTAATTAAGGTATGATTAAATAATGGATTCCATGGTGATACCATTGAGTTCCTTTATCTCGATTACATATGCTTTTGAATTGATGTTATGTTTACAAAAAGAATTTACCTTCAATGGGTTATTCTACGAGGATATGATAAATTTTTTAGGATCATGTGGCACAAATATAAATTTTTTTCATTATGTGATGGGTGGGAAAAGAATTTAAGAACACACCAATATATTTTCTAATGAAATGACACCTCAAGAGATAATGTTGATTGGAATAGGATGTGAATCAAATTTAGTAGGGGTAATTTCACACTATATTAATCTTGGGAGTAAACACTGACTAAATAAAATATGCAATGTGGAGTGAAAAATATCCACTATGAAATCATTGGTAGTGATCCTTGACTAAGGAAATGATTTTATATACTTATGTGTATGCCAAAAAGTTATGTCTTATTATTATTATTTGTTCTCAAAGATCATTAATTATTATTTACTATTACACATAATTATGAATTATATATTTATTAATAAAAAAATATATTCCATTATTCACAATTAATGATATTTTATTTGTTGTGTATGACTTTCTTGTGTTACTATCATGTTATAATACCATTATGTTAATGTACACTAATGATCATTGATTGAAATATCCTATGTTTACACCTAATAAGAATATACTTTTTCCAAATATTATGTTTCTATTTTCCCTAGGCAATGAAAAAATATATTAAGTAATAAATATATCAACCCATGATTTTCAAACATTGATATTACATCTTAAGAGATGATTATTCGTAACATAACATTTAGACCCATGCCATAATCATTTTAGTCTAGTATCTTTGGAAACATGGAAACATAATCAACTAGTTCAAAATATTTTCAAAACATTTCCCCCTTATTTTTTAATTAATACAACCCTTAATAGAATTATCATTCTTAATAACATTATTCATAACCTATGACAAAGAAATATATGAAAAGGTTGTGACCTAATGGTCAATAAGGGAAAATAAGGGACATATCAATGATTATATAAGCATAACATTGTAAAAAAATTATGATAAAATTATTTTCAACTTTGATAACCATAACCTATATATAATATATCATATTATTTAGTCAAAAAAAAGAATGATATTTTATAATACATTTTTTATAAATGAATCAAATAATGTGAATAGTGAAAGCATAAAATTGGTATAGTACAATAAATTTTGGTATACACATAAGCATAAAAATAATTGTATAAGTTTTCAAGACTAATTTACAATGATTTCATAGTGGAATAGGTTCACCCGTCAACCCTTATTGGTATTTATGGTTCACTCCCTCTACTTTTAATGTGGACATAATACCTTACTGAACCTGATTCACTTCACATTCCAGTCAAGTTTATCTTATGAGATACCAATATTTACCCAATGCATTGGAGGGAGATATAGACCCCACTCGTCAAATAATTAAACACATTAATATGTGTTTCATTATATCGTAAATTAATAAATATATAAGATCCCATAAAAACAATTTGGATTCACAAACATTTCATGATAGCATAACACATCAAAAATAAATGGGTTTCATAAACACCGAATCATTTCATCATAGAATAACGTTAGGAAAATAAATGGGTTCTTTAAATATATTTTCATCAAAAAAATAAAATATATATTGATAGAATAAGGATGGTATAACTGAAGCATCTCCCTATTAAATCATAAGTAAAATATAGTTTTTTTTTCTTTGATGAATAGAAATACCATTATAATATGATTAAAACATTCTGGAAGATAATTAACATTGAATTTTTGAAATCACATATTTAAAAAACTATGTAATTATAAAGGAGTAAATTTAATTTGATAATATAATTGTAATATTTTAAAGGAATCATCAATGAAAATATTATTTAGTATGGATGGAAAATATTTTCATTTCATATAATGTATGAATACATTCGTTCTATAATTTTGTTAGAATAGTCAGAATCAAGGTCATTTGAAAATTGTTTTGATGTTTCAATTAATAAAACATTGTAAAAAGTAAATTGTGGTTAAAAATTAAATTGAAAAATCAATAGATAATAGTAAAAACCTATTTTAAATACTTTTTAGAGAACATTGATATGGAATACAAAATATTTTCCACCAAAGAGGTAAATAAATAAAATATTTCATAAAAATATATTTTTGGTTTCCTATGTCCATAATTTAAATAAAATGAACATAAAACTTCTATTTTCAAAAATACAATTTAAAGGTAAATAAAATTAATGAGTTTTTAGAGTGATAAATGAAAATATTTAATCATTGGAAACATAATCATAAACAATCATGATAAAAAACTCTTACATCGATTTCCACTTTCTTCAAAATCACTCTAAATTCATGTATAAAAAATATTTTATTACCTATTCTATACTAGAATCATTTAGAAAATTATAATATCATACATCATCCCTTTATAACATTTCATCACAACATTTATCAATAATACCTTATTAAAATTGTCATTTCTAGTTGTTATCTGTTTTTTTTTCATGAGTATTCATCTCATTAATTATGGTACCCATAAATTTATCATATTTAAATAATAAAAAGAATAATAATACTGATTTAAATATAAAATATATTCATTAAAAACATATTTAGATTCATCCAATAAATATATATATATATATAAAATAATTTAACAATGCATGGAGACGATAGGTCGCACGTACACATGAATGGTATTATCATTTTTTATAGGTGGAATTAAAGATAGATAAATATTAATTAACTATGAAAATATCATTATTAAATCATATTTATCATATATATTCCTCAAATTAATCTTGATTACTATCCATGTAAAATATTATTGAAAATTTGATTCACACCGAATCGTGGAGGTGGTAGTCCACACATAGAAACGAATGACATCATTATTTATAAATGGATTGGTTGGTAAGTAGAAAAATGTGATATTATAATATAAGAAGTATAATAAAGTCAAAAATATAATATATGATCATTAAACCCTTCACAATTACCATATATAAATTTTAGTGATGAAAAATGATTTGTATCATCATCAGGAGACGGTAAGTTATAAGTATGGAAAAACGATACTTTCACTCCACATTTGCTGGGAAAGATGATGTATAATAGTTATTTATTATTAATAATAAAATTTAAGACTATTTAGGATACATAATATAATATTTTATTGTAAATACCAATGATTTAGATGAAGTAAATAAGAGTATAAAGTACAGTGATCGATTGTGGTGATTACCTCTTCTATGAAATGAATCCTTTTCATATCCTCTATAGGGATCTAGGGTTAGACTTTTGGGAATAAAATAACCTCTTTCAAGTGTTTTGGGAAGTTTATAAGGAAAATATGTATAGGTAGGATGATATATAAATCACAATATGTAGTAATTAACTGAAGGAGGTGTTTCCCTTTTATAATTAAAGTGAGGGGTGTTTAGGAATTTTCTAAAAGATTACACTATAATAGAATTATTCTCACAAAAAAATGACTCAAAATATCATAGAATTAGAATATAAGTAATTTTATGTTTTTAATCACATCAAAAAAAATTAATACATATTTTGGTGTTATTTTAAACATTATCGTTTTGATTAACCCATAGTTAACAAATTATAATTTTAACTACATAAATGACTTTTTAATTTTAATGGGCTGTAATTTTTATGTATAATGTTATAATTTATCCACACATGGAAATTTTATGAAATATTATAATATATAACATTCACATTTTCCTTATTCAAAAAATTTACGATTTTTAATTAAATTAATAATATTTTATTGTGATAAAATATCATTATTTTCAATTTTGACACTATTTATTTGACTTGACAAAAAATACATAAAGAAAATTTTTCTAATATAATATAATATTTTAACAAGATAATTATTTATAATTTTATCTGATTCAATTCATTTAATTCTACAAATTTATTAAATTATATCACATCTAATATTTTTTAAATCGTTAATTGTTTTCCATTAATTGAATAAAAACTGCTTTGGTGTTGTTTACGAATGTATTGTTATTTTATAAAACCTAAAAATTATAAATAAATTTCCATCGTGAATATAAATTAATTATTCTAATATTTAATATTATGATGTATTCATAACAACATTTCATCGCATTGTGATCACATATTGGATATTTAAAACAAATCAAGTGGTATTTTGTATCTTTCATTAACATAAATAATATATAATTCATTTTCATGGAACTTTTTTCATTTAACAAATAAAATTTGAGATGAATTTGATAATGATCAAATGAAATTAATTTAATAAGAATTATTATGTAAAAATTCGGTCTTATAATTTATTTTTAATCTAGATTATCCCGATTTACAATTTTGAGAGGTTATAAATTTTAAAATGTTTTCTTTTCATATTGACCAAATAAAATAAAAAGGGAATAATTACCAAACTATTTAATCATAATAATATAGATTTAAATAATTTTATATATTTTAATACCATTATATGGCATAAATTATTTGTAATGTATGTGTGAAAAATTGGACAAAACAATATTTTTAGAAAAAATATATTTTAAAGAAAAAAACTGGATTTATCTTATCCTATTCCCAGAAAAATATTTTTAAAAATTTTAAAACAATTTTTCATGTAAATGATAAATAAATTTTATTAAAATAAATCCCAAATAGTTATTAATTATAATTATTAATATAAAAATAAGTTGACTGCATGAATACTGGTTTTAGAGAAGAAATTTATTTTTCTTTCAAATAATTTTTATTTTTTTTATTATCCATGGATACCCAATGAATTAATTTTATAAATATATAGAAATAAATTTTTTCATAATGTAGTTAGTACTTTTCATGCCCATGAATCCAATGGAAAGTTGATAAAAATCATTTGGAATAAAAAAATTATTTGTATATCATTGGTTGCTTAAACTCAATGTTGTATGTAAATAAATATATTAAAGAAATCAAATTATTTAAATATATATTTTTCATAAATATTCATTAGCTGTTGATATTAATGTTTACGAATTTTATATTGAGGTATGAACATTTTGGGAGACGTTGAATTTAATAACCCCAACCCCAGTATCCTAGAGTTGGTTCCTTAGATTATTACATTCGTACAATATACAAGGAATTATATCCCAAAAAGATAAACATTTTGGTAGTTTTGGAAGACTACATACATAATTTTTCCTTGGATTAAAATATAAAATATAAATCACAATATTGGGAATCCTTTTATGGAACAATTATTCTCAATGATTATCCATTCATATCAATCATTATAAACTTCATTCCAACCTAGGGGAAAATAAGACATAATAAAGGAGGGAGATAAAATTCTCAATAAGGTTTATGTATAGTAAAAGATATCCTAAATAAATAAAGTATTATCATCATGAAAAGGTTAATAAAAAACACACATGCCATGCAATCAATAAACTACCAAAGAAAATGAATCCAATGATTTTTTAAAAGTGAAAATACATTGGATAGTGATAACTAAAATGAAGGAAATTTACAATGTTGGATTTCTAAACTATCAAGATATATCCTCGATATTTTTACTATAAATATCAATCCTCTTGTAAAATTTATTTTAGGGGTAGAAACCCATATAACTCTTCTTAGAAACAAAAATTAAAAAAATTTCTCCAATTGAATTCGTCCAATGAGGTTACTGATGAATCAAGTAGAATTTTTATATACGTTAACCACCCATTCATTCATGTATAATTTATTCCTCACTTGAATAAATAATAAAACTGAACCAATATGTCTTAAATAATCTATTACTAGTAAAGAGTCATATCAATAATTCGTAAGAAAAACAGACCGTATATTATTTACTATAGTATTTAAGATTGTATAATAAAAAATAAAGCTCAATAATGAACAATATTCAACAATTATTTTTTAAATATATGAAATTAGTTTAAAATATATCATTTTTTTTGAGAAAAATAGTTTTTAAACATTCCAATGTGTCACATACATCTTTAAAATATTTGAATTATAATCCTTATGAATGAAAAGAATTAAATGGAAAATTTAATATCATTTGAATAAGGATATTTATTATGTAAATTTCAATGGAGCAGTATATACAGCTCAAAAAAAAATATATGTGTATAACATAACAAATATATCAAAGAATGAAAATTATGACAATATCCATTACCACATTAGTAACATTGAAACCATAATCACTGTGAACTATTGATAATCCATTGTATATGTAAATCACCATAATTTATGAATAATATAATTAAAATACATTTATGGAATATATATAAACCACCCAAAAATAATTTATGAATAAGGAATATATTTAATAGATCTAAAAGTTAGATGAGAAAACCCTTACCACATGTTTCCCTTTAGTGGTATGTACATTATCCTCCTGTATAATGGAATAGATTATTTTATGAACACATTAAAAAACTATATTCATAATTATAATAAATTATTTGATGAATTTATAGTATATTATGACCCATACATTAAAATTATTTCATTATTTTCATGGTTTTGGGTGTTTAGGTTTTATAGTTTTATGATCCGTTCTTTTGTGTATAATTATGGATGTTTATGTAATATGGGTATAAAACTATATAAGTAAAGTGAAATATTATTAATTAAATTCAATATTTATAAATATTCCTATATTTAATTTTTATATCTTGTATTCAAATCATTCATTTGATAAAATGTTAATGATAAACATTTAGTTTATTATTGTGGTTTCTTCAAACACTCTGAACTAGTTATATTTTATATAATATTACAAGAATGTATTATTTAAAAAATATTTGATAGGTTATAATATAACTATAAAAATTTTATTTATCCCAAATAATATTTTTATGAACATTCATGAATTCGATAATGTAAAAAGAAAAATAATTATTCACAGAGGTGATTAACCGACAATACATGGAAAATTGTTTCATTTTTAAAAAAATTAGTATGTAATAAATTAGATGGATATATGAAATTATATTATAAACCCAAACATACAGTATTTACATTATTCTGTAATTATTAAACATTTATGGAAGAATTATATTAGGATAATTTAAAATAAAAAAATGAAAATAAGAGAGGTGTTTTGAGAAAATTACTTCTTGAATATCGCGTCCTTGGGGGACCCCCTAAGAAACATCAATTTTGACTTTTAGTTTAACCATCTGCACATGAACATGGGGATAGTGGAGAGAGTATTATTTAGAAGATATTTTAGGATATTGACTACTTTCGAGTGAATATTGGATGGTGAGGGGTTGTATTTATACTTGAGGAGAGGTGGGTTAAAGTGATTTAAGAATGGTAATTTTTTATTTAAATCCAAACACAATGAGGAATTATTGATTGACGAAACATTATCTAGAAATTAATATTTTAGATCATAGTTACGGTATAGAAATACTTCATAAAACCCATTGCTTTTTTATTTTTTCGGTATTGTAATCCTTTAAATCTTAATTTTAGCCCCTTTCATTATTTCACATTTATTACGGAAAATATTTTCTTTAACATGGTAATTTTTTATGTATAAAAATAAAAATGTTCATAAATAATAATTTTTACCTTTATATTAAAAATATGGAATCAATTTTACCAAATTCATTTAAAATAATGTTGAAATTTTTTAAAAAATATAATACTGAAAACCAAATGAAAAAGGGAGTTTTTAAAGTGATTAGTCAAAATATTTGAAATTCTTTTTTTATCCAATATTATTTGGAAAATTATTTCAATGACCTACATTGGTTTTAATGATTTATAACTAAGATTATTATACTTTAAAACTATCTAAATTTATTATTTAAATTTATAATAATATTATATTAAAATATATTTATTCATTAAAATTTTGTATTTTCACTATACATAAAAAATGAATCTTCTCTAAAAACTAACAAAAAATTACATTAAAAAATTTATATATTTTAATATAGAAAAGAAAATTTATTTCTAAAAATTAATACTTATAAATGGGTCAAATTTTATATTTAAATTAGGTGCCCTATAAAAAACTATCAATATTTCCTTTATAAATATATATATTTTTATGATTAAAATAAAATTTATTCTTATATTCATCTTATAAATATTTTAAAATCAAGTGAAAAAAATTAATGAATATCTAACATATAAATTTCATTAATATATTTCAAAAATAGTTATTAATTTAATTTATTAATATAATATTTCATTATGTGCACAAAAGAATGTTTTTAATGAAAACACATCCTTTATATTCCATTTTTTTATTTTCATATCTAATTAATTAGTAAAAAATGAATTTATTTTATAGGAATGAATAAAATACGTTTTAATAACTTAATTAATCTCATTTATTTCCACCATTCCAATTTCTAGGTTATAACTATATCAATTAAATAAAAACATTTATTCATTTTTTTAAGCTCAATATTCTGTGTAACATATTCCATTGAATAAATTGATCTTATTTATGAAGCTACATAACATAAAATATTTGTCTATTAAATTATCTCCTCCATAAAAAACTACATCTTAATAATTTGAAAGTTCAAATCAAAAATTATTGGTTGATACTTGAAAATATGTTTTTGGGAATACCAAATCATAAATGGGGTTAATAAAATATCCTCTTAATAATATGGAATGAGAAATGTGAAGTTCACCATAAAATGTGGTTTTTGAATATGATAACAATAGATGTAATTGAAAACAAGGATATTTAAGATAAATAAAACTATGATTTCTGATGGAGATTTATAGAGAACATAGTTAGGAGAAATTCTATCATCATAGAATGGTAAATTAGTTACGGGTTAAAGTGTCCATTGGTTTCTTGGTAAGAAAATTAAATGAATATATTTTTCATTCAAAATTCCTTCCCTAGAGTTGAGGGACTATTTTACTATCTATAAAATTAATTAAGAAAATAAAATTTATTTATTTCATTCTATTAAATAAGTATAATTTTATACATTAGATGCTCTTTGATCTATCTTTAAATAATCTATTATAACAGGAAATGTATATTCATATTGAATTTTTCATACCTATAGATCATTAATTATTCATAAAACCCAAAAATCATTATTTCAGCCTTTAAATATTTGTTGAAAACAAATGGTTATCACATCTTAGGAACAAAAAATAATATCCTAAGTTTAACATAATCCATTCTATAAGTTTGTAATCTTAAGACTCATCCAAAACATGTGTGTCGAAATTAAAAGACCGAATCTTTACAAGTAATGAAACTCAATTTCCAAAAATAAAAATAACATTAGATTCTATAAATAACATAGAATATCTCTTAATGGAAAATAACAACTATATGAATAGATTGATCCCTTTAAAACCTTAATTAAAAATGGATGCTTCTAATAATAAAATCTCAAGTATATTTATTAAATCCAAAAATGTAGTATACATCGTAAAGATAAAAAAATCCATCAAATCACTAAAACATTCATGGACACTAATAATATCTCATAAACATCTCTTTGTCATTAAAATATAAACATCATCCATATATTAAGGAGTGTATTCCCAAAATCATGTGTGTTCCAAATGATCATCTTCAAACATAATATGTTCTATTTGTAATATTCAACACATGCTTCCAAATCCTTAATATGAATTAATGTAGTGGAATACTTATATATTTCAAAATTCTTATGACGAAAATATCTTCAATATAATAATTTTACAACATATTTCCAAGATCCAAATAAAAAATCATATTAATCACCTAATTTAAATTGTTTTAATTAAAAAAGTGTGACCATGATCCCTTAGCTTATTATGAGACATATTCCCTTGATTATTGAAGAATTTTTTTGTATAGTTCCTCATTTCACTAGTGTTAAAACACTAAATAGCAATATTTTATTTCCTCACTATTCATTATTTTTTTTGTGACCCTTTTCACTATACTTATTACAATCTCCCAATCCTTTCAAGGATTCTCCAAGAGGATTCATTCCATAGTTATCACATGTGGAAAAGTCTTTATTTCCCTTTAACCCTTTATCAATGATTTTATCTAAAACCCTCTTCTTTTAATTCTTTAAATTTGATCCATAAGACATATAGAATTATTATTCTATCCTTATTACACATAAAACATAATTCACCATTTGATTAAAATTATTAAGAAAATAATTACCTTTAGAGACATGGCTTTAGACCATCAATGAAATTGTCAATCTTGAATTCTATGTTATGTATATAATTTGTTCCATACCTTGATAAACTTGTAATGGTATATTCATAATTTAAAAAACATTCTTCCTCATTTTAATTTAAACTAAGGAAATTTATCTTAATCTCATTTTATAGCTTACAAGGGAAATATTGGTTTAAGATTGTATCATTAAAAGTTATATAATCCATGATTTCAATTTCCTCTTCCTCCCTAGCATTCTATATCAATGATGACCATTTAAGAGTATCACCATTGAGACAATACATTGTATGTTTATCCTTTTAATTTCCATTTCATCCGAATGCATCAAATATCCTTTCAAGGGAATTAAACCATTTCTCAACTACCATTGTATGATAAGTACAACTAAAATATTGGAGTCTATGACATATGAAACGAACCAACATAGGTGTATAAATATTATTCATTACATCTTGAGTGGGCTATCCTAATATGGTCCAAACATTCTAACTTCAAATACCAGTTGTATAGATTTCATCAGGAGGGAAATCCCTACATTTGTCTTGATTAAAAAAACCCGTATTCATAATATTTTACATCCTTCCAATGTTCTTAAGGCCTTAATTTTTTATTGATTTTGATAATAAACCTTTCAAGGGGTGAGGTGGAACCCTTACAAGGCATGTAGGCATAAGTATTACATGGCCTATAGGCCTTAGAGAAATTCCTTGCCCATAGGCTTCAATCATTACATACAACCCAGACTAACTACTTGGAAGAACTTCTCCCCAGCATCTTCATCGTAAAATCCACTCTCCACCTTCATATGTCTATTCAGCTAGGTTATCCCGTGCATGTACAGGCTTGTCCCGATGGAAGGCATCATACACTCTCATTCTTGCAATCCATGTTGCTTCTGTTGTGGTGAAATCTCCTTGCTCGTCTTCATTATACAGCTTTTTCCTTGTAGTTTGTCTAGTTTTAATCTACACTTAAGGTGGCCTGAAGGCCTTGAGTTGGCCCTAAGGTCTTACTGGCCCAAAGGCTTGGGTGGCCTGAAGGCCTTAAAGGACTCAGAGACCAAATCGGTGGCCCGAAGGCCCAAACTGAGGAAAATTCCCGACTGCTACAATGCTAAACAGTTCCTGGTACAGTACTGCATAGTTCCTGCTACAGTACTGCTACAATACCTGCTATAGTACTTCTACAGTACCCATGGAAATTATACCTTCTCTTAGATTTTATCCCAGGTTTCCTAGATGCACTTAATAGTCCTCACCAACTAGGCTGAGGCTCATGTTCAATTATTCATAATATTTTACATTTCTAAACAAAGGTATATAATAGATTGGATCATAAAGTTATGAACTCTTTATATGTATAAATAAGTAATAAAAAAATCACATAAAAAATTTCATAGTCATATACAATGTTTCTTTGGTTTGTTCATCTATATTTATTCTCAATGTCTCTCAGGAGGTCATGTTCCCTAATCTATGTTTTACTAAATATAGTTCACAATATTTCTATTAAACATCCTCTGATACTAATTATAATGATCTCGACCCTAGTATCCCAGAGATAGTGACCTACTTTATTACATTGGTATAATATACAAGTAATCACATCTTGAAGGACCATCCAATTTGGTAGTTTTTGAAAAATAGATACATACTTTAACCTCACGTTAAAATATAAAATATAAAAAACAACACAAGGAATGTATTGAGAACATCATTATTCTCTCATCATATCACCACATATCAATCATAATAATCATCTTGGAAACCTGGGGGAAATTGAGATATAAGAATAGGGTTAGCTCAAATTCTCAGTAAGGGTTATGTACAATAGAAGAAGTCATAAATCAATAAATTTTAACCATTATGGAAAGGTATATAATTGAAAACACATGCCTTGTAATAAATAAAATATTAATGAAAATAAAACCATAGATTTTTTCATAGTGAAAATACTCTTGATAGAAATGACTAAAATGATGGAAATGCATAATATTTTATGTTTTAATTGTGATGATATATCTTCTAGATAGTTACTTTCATGATCAAACGTCCATCTAATTTTTGTCCATGGGTAGAACCCCATATGATTCTATATGGAAACTAACACAAAGGGTTTTTTCACCAAAATAATTCATCCCATGAGGCTACTGATAAATCAAAGGTAATTTTCTATATATCATCCCCATCATCAATTTCATGTCCAATGCATTCCTCATATGAGAATATAATATAACTTGATCAAAATTTCTTAAAAATCAATAACTAGTCCTAGGTTATATCAATACCTCCCTAGTAAAATTTAAAATTACCCATTTACTAAAATATAGAATATGGTTTTATTAGAGATAAAACTAAATTAATTTCAAGATTAAAAAATTATTTTTACATATATTAAATTATATTAAATTATATCATCAACAAATTATTTTAAAAAATAGTCTTTAAATGTTACAACGTGTCCCATACTAATTTGAAACCTTTTAATTATAATGACCATGGAGGAATAAAATTAAATTAAACCTAAAATACCATGAGAATAATTATATTCATGATATTTCATGTGAAATTTTTAGTATATACCCCTAATAAATGAATATATGTGTATAACATAATAAATTTATCAAAGAAAGAAAATTGTGTCAAAATTCCATTACCACTTTGGTAACCCTAAAACTATAAAACCCTTGAAAGTGGGAGACTCAAATGTATATTTAAATACTCATAAATTTAAGGAAAATAAACTTAAATACATTCATGGGAATTAAACACACCATAAAAAATGGTTAATAAGGCATATATATCATAGATGAAAATGTGGGATGAGAAAACACATATACCACACTTCCCTTTAGTGGTCCATTATTTGACATCTTTTATAATGGATTTAATAATGTTATTAAATCATTACATAAAAATATTCATATTTATGATACCTCATTTGGTTATTTTATATAATCTTATGACTCGTACCTTAACAATATTTTATTACTTCTATGGTTTCAGGTGCTTTCATTTATGGTTTTCATGATCAGTTCATTTGTGTATAATTATGGATGCTCGTGTAAAATTGGTTTAAAATTGGATATTTGGTATGAAATATTATTACTTAAATTAAATAATTAAAAATTGAATCATGTATAATTTTTATTTCTTATATGAGGATAATTTTTTTGATAAAATGTTATTCATAAAATTTTAGTTTATTTTGGCTGTTTTTCTGAAGAACATGATGTAGTTTCATTTTATTTATTATTAAGAGTATATATTAGTCCCGTAACATGAAATAGATTGTAATATATATATTAAAATCGTATTTTTCAAAAAAAAATATTTTTATGACCACCCATGAATGTGGTAATTGGAAAATGAAAAAATAATCATAGAGGCAATTCACCATCATAATGTGGATTATAGTCTCATTTCATTCAACAAGAGGATGTAATAAATGGGATGGATATATGATATTCCATTAGAAACATAAAATTCCAATATTTACATGATTCTATAATTACTTTTCCTTTATGGATTAAATATATTAGGATAAATTATAAGAAGAAATAAAAATAAGAGAGGTGTTTTGAGAAAAATACCTCTTTAATATCACCTCCTTGGAGGACCCCTTGGGAACCTTGGATTTTTATGATTTTGAGAGTAGAAATATTATATACATGGAGTGTGTATATTAGATTATTTACAATATATTTGAGTATTTACATGGATTTTTATTTGAAATAGGGTGGTGAGGGGTCGTATTTATACTTGGGTAGAGGTGTGTTAATGTGATTATAATAATGATTATTCTATATTTAAATACAACCATAGTAAGGTGGAATTAATTTACACAATTTAATTTGGAAATTAATATTGTATAGGATGGTTAGGTTAAGAAATACCTCAAAATAACATTTAATTATTTTAATTTTTATGTTTTTATGCCTTTTCCTTTTAGCATCAACTCTTTTCATTATTTTAACTATACAATATGAAATAAATTTTTCACCATGGTATTTTTTAATATAAAAATGATAATGACCATAAAATCTAATTTAGACCCTCAGGTTTGAAATATTTATTCCATTTAAAAATAATAATTTCACAAATATAGGAAAATTATATTTATAAATAATTCTACAGAAACAACAATAAATTAGGTTTTTAATGTGAAAGGTTCAACGGTTTGTAATGTTTTTATATACAACTTCAATGTGAATTTTATTACAATTATAAGTCTCTATAATTAAACATTAAATAATCATGAGTTTTAATAATGAATTTACAATATTTTATAATGAACATCTTTTCATCTTTAGAGTTGTAGAGAATTAGTCCATAACTATTACATAACATCTCAAATTTTACAAAATAGACACTTCTAATCACTGTCCATTTTTTACATAATCATAACATTTTACGATAAAATATGAATTCTTTTTCTTGATAAAAGTATTCATAACATTCATATTCATTTATTCCTTCCTATTACCCATCCATATACCATATGGAAAATATATCAAAAACATGGGATGAGCATAAAAAGGCTCAGTGAGGGATATAAAATAAGGAATGAAACTGTCAGTCCATGAATATTTATAACTCATGAAAGAAATTTCAAAAAGTCCTACATTTCACCAATAAAACATAAAAACATTACATTACCTTATGAGTTCAAATGATTTCTGAATAAATCATATAAATCATAAATCATAAAGGTTAATTGTGGAATTCATAACAAACATGAATTAAAGCTTCCACAACTATATATGGAGTAACCTTCATGGTTTTGTTTGGAATACCCATCACAGTATATTCCCAAAATCTATTAGGAGAAATTTTATTTTTTTTCTCTATAAAGTTACTCAGTGCATTGGAGAGCAATCACAGGCTCACCCACCTGCAGTTTATCACTAAACCACCCTTATTTGGTTGATTATGTAACCACCCATCAAATATCAAATTACCATTACATAATCATAACATATAAAAGATTGAAATTATCAATATTTCAATCATCAATCATAAGAAATAAATTCATGATATTTAAATATTCAATACATTTCCAAAACCATTTATAACATTTAATAAATAAATTTTTGAATCAAAGTGTCTCGGACAACCTTGAATCATTTTAACGAAATTTGTGAATTAATATTTTAAAACATATTTTTACATATAAATAAATCCTAAAACCATTTTGAAAAAATTGATATTAATGAGAAATATTTAGAAGACTAAATATTTAAAAATTTTAAATGATGTTTGAGTTAAAGAGTTTTGTAACACTTGATAAACACATGAAATAATAATAATTAAATAATAACATCAAACTAAACTGTAAATATCATGAGAATATTGAAATTAAGGATATAAAATGTATAAATGGTTTTATATATGTAAAATACCAGGTAAATAAAGAATATTACATTTTCATATTTTTTTAATATTTTTGAATCAAATATTAATTTTACTTTAAAGAGGATGTTATGTTCAATGGCATACCCAATACGCAACAACGAGTTTCTTTGAAATCTTATGTTGCACACTAATAATATAATAATATTATTTAAAATGGTAGATAACGCCTAGCCATTGTAATAGTAGTAATGAATATAACTAACTAAAAAATGATTATATATGTTTATTAAATATTTTTACATTTATCCAATAAATTATAGAGGCTTAAAATGATAATGAATCCATTTTTAAGCATAAATATTCTATTGTTCTTTAAAAGGACGATTAACCACCTTTTTGATGGAGAACCCTTTTTTAATACTTATTGTCACTTTTATATGTTATATTTGACAATATAAAATCCTTATTTAGAATCAAGACATAAAAATTTACTTTGTGTATGTTTTTGGTATTTTTCCGATAAAGTTCATTTTTTAATGAATAGTGAAAAATGTTGCATTTTAATTCAAAACCTCATTTTAGTATAATTTATTTATATGGTTAGATTATATTTTTTATTGGTTTTAAAGAGGAATTAAAATATATTTTTACCATTTAATCCAATGGTGGTAATTGTAATTAATTTCTCTTTGAAATTGGACATAAACAAGTGTCAATCTTTTAATAGATATTGTTTCTTAAAAACACTCTATTTATTTTCACAGCGAGAATTAATTATAAAATTAATTAATGAAACTTCTATGTTATGAATTTGGTAAAATGGACATCATTTTTGAATTCGGAATATCAAATATATCTTAGGGTGAGTTTTTGGTATTTTTCTGAAAAACTTCATTTTTTGATGAATAGTGAAACGACTAAATAGTAGTTAAAAATTGATTTTTTTTCATTAAACAAATCATTACCGCTTCTGTGAATTGTATTTCAAAAATACTACATACATGGTTGTCATTATTAAGTAAAATATGGTTCAATGGGATGAAAAAAAAAATTTGGTGAATAGTAACTTTTGAGTTTTGTTAACCGCGATGAAAGGTAATTAGGGTAATATAAGGTAAAAATGATATTATAAAAATATAAAAATATCTTGAAACATGTAGTACCCAAATTTTAGGAGTCATGTCCGACCAATACAATCCATGGGTCAATTTTTGGGACCCCACGGAGCCACTTGGGTAAGATAATGACATTAATACCATTTATTTAAAGTAAAAATAAAAATGTCACAAACATGTATTGTTTTAATAAAACAATTTTTACAAGGGGTTATACAAGTTATCTTTTAGACTATAAATATTAATTATAAATATAAAAATATTTCCTACAACATGGTAATTTTTTTATAATTTTTAGACATGAAATAAATAAAATTATTTATGACACAATGATGATGCAGTGTTTACGTCATTAATGAATAAATTAAATAAATAAGAAGATAAAGTTTAAAACGATATCCAAAAATTGTCCAATACCTATTGGATGATTTTATTTCGAACATGGGAGACCTTATCATCGACTTTAATTATTTTTGGAGCTTTATAAACCGAATTTCATTTTATAATAAAATAATAGTTTCAAGATTTCCAAAAGAGACCCTCCTCTCCCTTATAAAAAGGCCCCACTTCCTACCAATCTATAAAACTTCTCTAGCCCTTTGTCTCGTCCAAACTCTACTCAAATAATCTCCCAAGATCCCTCTTTTCATCCTAGAAGCCGTAACTTAGGCATAAATCTCTTCAAGAAACTTTTTTGGTTCAAACCAAGAGGAGTTACCCGATTTAAAGGCAATGTCTTCTCTTATGTTCTTTTGTTTTATTTTGCTTCTCCAACCACCTAAACTCTTTTTATTCCTTTATTTTCTAACAAAAACAGTATCTTAAATATACTAGTATGTTTTTATGATTATTATTCGAGCTACACCTACACACACCTCCATCTAATGGTTAAAGAACATACAGTTTCTGTGGGTGGTGAATTACAGCCTCGCGAAATGATGATTGTTAAATCTTCTTTTAACACCTCTCATGGTGGCCATTAAGATGTAACTGTATTTATATATGATAAATATTATGTTTATGTTTTCCTTATGCTTCTGTATTTTTCATTTATGTCAAACCTTTAAGGTTTCCATAATGGTTAAACGTGATAATTTCATTTTGGGAAGTGCAGACTACCGCCCCCTCAAAGTGATTTAAATCATTAATGACATATGTGGGATATATAAAGGATGGAGTTAATGATATTATATATGATATTATACTTTAATTATGATATAACTATTTATCATTATGTTTTCATTCCATTAAATTATGAAATTGAAATCAAAGTATTGTTCATGCGTACGCACGGCTTACCGTCTCCATGAACGGTGCATTTAATTTCTTATCTCCAAATGTTATGTACTATTATAACTACATATATATAATGGATATATATTACATATATTACATCTAAATTATGAATATCATTCTATAATTATAATATATATATATCTCATTTATTTTTAATTCCATTAATATGACAAAGAAATGAAAGTAGCGTTCATGCGTACGTACGACCTACCGTCTCCATGAATGGTGCATTTCATTTTTTTTATCTCCAAATGTTATGGAATAGTATAAAATCAATATATAATGGATATATATGATATTTAAATCATTAGTACTATTTTGGAGATGATGTACTTATAACTACATGGACAATTCTTTTCAAACATGTTCATTTTTTGACTAATGTACTGAACATCGACAAAAACGTATGATATGAACTCACATAATTAACTAATAATATTTGATATGAATTGAATAATAAAATTTAATAGAGTTACTTAGGAAATTATAAATTTACCAAAGTTTATTATTCAGGAATATAAAGAAACGAACAATACAATTCAGACTTGAGGTAAGGGATCCTACCTCTCTCTTTCTTTTTAAGTACTCTCTTTTATGTCACTTCTTTTAAGATCCTTTTTATTGTGTTGGGGGATGTTATTTTATATTAATATTACTATAATTTTTATGTTAATATGATGTGAGACCCTATTTTATCTCATCAATCCATTTTTGGAAGATTTATGTGGCGATGTTAGGCTGTCGAATTTTCGTAAGAGATTTCTTGTCTCAATTTTAATTCTGTGAGATTTCTATTGTTCGCCACTTATTTATTGCATGTGGTGTATTGTGTACTTACTATTGATATATATATATATATTATCATGATATTCATGGTATTCTGTTATTCATTTGGATCTTATTATCTTTTAGTCATACGACTCGATTGATTACCGCAAGGTAAGGAGTTTTTATCTCACTTTTTGTTCCCGTGAGATTCATGCTTCATTTGCCACTATTTCCTTTTGTGTGGTGTATGTACTGCACATTATTTTATTATTTGTGTAATATAATTTAATTTATGGGTATTTAAATCTTCATTTTATGACCCTTATTTAATGGGGTGTACGTTTCAGAAGTTACCCAATTCGGTATGGAACCCTTTCACCCTCCTCTTTTTAAAAGACTTATTTTGTTATGTCTTTTAATTTACATCTTATTATGTTGGGATATGTTCTTCTATATCCTTATTGATGTAAATTTTATGTCCAAGTGATGAGATACCATTTTCTATCTCATCAACTCAATTTATGAATTTTAAAGTGACGCCGTTAGGCTGTCGAATTTTTGCAAAGGAACTTCTTAACACAATTTCAATTATTTAGGTTAAACTTGTACTCATTGAATATATAATTCTATAAATATGTGTGAATTCCTCTGATTGTTTTAGACTTAATATCCACTTATATTAGGTTTATTTTTATTTGTCTAACATAAGTATGTAATTGATTTATCCTTAATCTAAGGATACCAACTTTGTATAGGACTTGGTCTCAATCTCCTTTCATTGAGGTATATTTTGTTTTATACACAACTTTATTTTATACAGTGTATAAACCCCTTTGAATTTTACTTTTATTCAAAAGGAATCTTTTCTCTATGAAGCATTTTACTAAATGACAAAAAGTGTGTTTCTTTTTAACGTACGCGGTGACAATGACCATTCTGTCGCTGCGAGTATTATTTGATCTTTGGCTTCCTTAACGATACGTAATGTTTTTAAAAGGAAAATAAACACCATATACTCTTTTATGTATTTTTTTATTGAAAATTTTTTTGATAATGTTTTTATTATATCAATGTGTCTTGAGATTTAAATGCGGAAATGTTATATTTCCATTATGCGTGTTTTATGTGATACAATTATGTTATGGTTCTTGGGTGTTGTTTAAAAAGATGGGTGGTTCCATGATAAACTAAGGGCGGGTGAGCCCGAGATAGCTCTCCAAATCATTGGGTAATGAAAAGGAGTTAAATTCTAAGGTTTATCCTAAGTGATTTAGGGAATATACTGTGATGGGTATTCCAAACGTAACCATGAGGGTTACTCCCTATGAAAGAATGTTATGAATGCCTCAAGTTACCTTTATGTATTATGATTTTTATGAGTTATTCATAAACCTTATGATTTCAAGAGGTATGTTCAAGTGCTTATGTTTTATGAGTAAAGTATAATTTCATTGATTCTTTTGTATACATGGACTAATGTTTTCTTTATTTGTTTTATAACCCTTACTGAGCTTTTTATGCTCATCCCATGTTTTTGAAATTTTCTTTACAGGACATAAAGTGGAATAGGGTCAAGGATGGGATCAAGGAAATGCCATGCTGGCTAAAACATTAAACTATACATGACTCTTTTGTTCAAGAGTTTTTATTTTTTGAAAAAAAATGGAAACTGGGTAGACTTGTCTACTTTGTAATCTTTTGAGATGTAATAGTTATGGTCTAATTCTCTAAAACTCTAAACCTGAAAAGATCCCCAATGTGAATTATTCATTTAATAAAATATTATGTAATGTTTTAAGGCAGGGTCCTTATAGTTGGTATCAAAAGAAGGTTTAGATAACTTTAGAGGTTAGGGTATTCATTAAGAATAAGTGATAAGTTGTGTATAACCACAATGGTTAGTATATTAGATAGAGTCATTGTTATTTTTGAAAGATGGAATGAGTTTGAGATAACTTGGATAAGTATATCTTAGTGTTTATCTTCCTCATTAATACATGTTCATTTTTTTGATATACTCACACTGAAATTTTTGGTTTTAGTAAATGGATGGATCTAGCATGAACCAAAGTGAAAATGGGTTTGAAGGAAACAGTGGTGGTTCTCTGATTAAGAGACTGGATGAAATGGTGGATTCAATGAGAAATCTCATGGTTATTCTAAACCAAATATCAGATGTAATGATTAACCACTTAAACCTTGGTGATTTCTCTAATGCATCATGTATGAGAGAATCAAATCGATATGGAAGTTCAGGTAATAATTATAAAGGTAACCATTATGGTTTGTATGATCCTTACTTTTTAGGTAATTAGGGGTTACTATATGTTATGATGGAAAATGAAAGGCATGAGATAAACTTGAGGTTAAATTATTTTATGGTTATTTTTGAAAATTATATCTCTTTTTGGGGAATGTTTTAGGAATTATATAGTTTTGGAGAAAGGACAACACACAGACCATGTGACATCCTGTCGCGTCGGACAAAGCTACGGGAATCGAACCCACAACCAAAGTGTGACTGGTATTTATCACCTACCACGAGACTATGTGAAGTCCCTGGTTAGTATAACTAATTCGTTTTAGTTATATGATCTTATAAATCAGGAATAAGCTGATTTTGGATTACCTATGGAAGTGATTAACCTCTCATGGAGGATTTGTGATTAGGTTAATTACTTTTCAATATGAGACTTTAAGAGAAACTGATGTTATTTGGATATAAATGTTAAGATTTATCTTGGAAGACTATGTGATTAAATCCTTTGAAGATTTGGATTTCAATCTTAGTTTTGATTACTTTGAAGAATTTTATGGACAATTGTTTATCGAATGGTATTTTTTGAACTTTGGGTAATGTTTAACAAATTTTATAGATTAAGAGTATCTTTTCTTTTTTATAAAGGATTATCATTTTGGGGATTATCTGATCTTGTACTAACAATTTTGGTTTTGTTTAAGGTCTAAATACATGGGAAATATATAGTTCTCTTTTGGGGATTAGGTTATTCTCTAGAAGTTTATTTTAGCGCTCTTAATGTGAACAAGTCATCCCGAATACTCATAATTTGGAGAAAATATGTGTTTTGTGTTAGAAATCTAGTAAAAGTTGAAAGTCTACATGACAAGTAAGTATGTTTCATTATGTTTTAGTTAATCTCATAAATAAATTACTCAATAAAAAGTAATGTAAAACAAAAATGTTGTCTGTTAACTTTTCCTACTGGGGAATCAAATACCGTTTAACCCATCACAAGTTTGTGATTTTCTGGTGGTTAACTTTCTCCTAGACATGTTTTCTATCACTCTCCATCAGAACTTAACCGTTTATTTTCTCCTACACATCCATGTTTTCATGGAACCCTAGTATCTACTATCTTGGGTGACCTTTTTACTTCTCTTTCTTTCTTTGAAATGGATAATTCTATTGACTCCTTTTCCGTTGTGGGGATTTCAATGAAGTTTCCGAGCCCAATTTTAAAAATGGGAGGACACAATTCCCAAAAGGGGGGAAAGATGTAACATCCCAAGTAAATAAAGAATATTAAATTTTCCTATTTATTAATATTTGTGAATTAAATATTAATTTTACTTTAAATAGGATGTTATGTTCGATGGCATACCCAATACACAACAATGAGTTTCTTTGAAATCTTACGTTGCACACTAATAATATAATAATATTATTTTAAATGGTAGATAACGCCTAGCCGTTTTAATAGCGGGAATGAACATAACTGACTAAAAAATTATTATATATGTTTGTTAAATATTTTTACATTTATCCAATAAATGATAGAGGCTTAAAATGTCAATGAATCCAATTTTAAACATAAATATTCTAATGTTCTTTAAAAGGACAATTAACCACCTTTTGATGGAGAACCATTTTGTAAATATAAATATTGTCACTTTTATATGTTATATTTGACAACATAAAATCCTTCTTTAGAATCAATAAATCAAAATTTCCTTTGTGTATGTTTTTGGTATTTTTCCGATAAAGTTCATTTTTAATGAATAGTGAAAAATGTTTTATTTTAATTCAAACCCACCTTTTAGTCTAATTTATTTATATGGATAGATTATCTTTTTATTTGGTTTTAAATTTTAATTAAAATATATTTTTACCACTTAATCCAATTGTGTTCATTGGAATTAATTTCACTTTTAAATTGGACATAAACAAGTGGAAATCTTTTGATAGATATTATTTCTTAAAAACACGTTATTTGTTTTCACAATGGGAATTAATTATAAAATTAATTAATGAAACTTATATGTCATAAATTTGGTAAAATGGAAATTATTTTTTAATTCGGAATATCAAATATATCTTAGGGTGAATTTTTGGTATTTTTATGAAAAACTTCATTTTTTGATAAATAGTGACACCACTAAGTAGTAGTTAAAAAAACTGAATTTTTTCATTAAACGAAACATTACCACTTTTATGAATTGAATTTCAAAATTCCTACATAAATTTTTGTAATTATTAAGTAAAATTTGGTTCAATGGGTTGAAATTTTTTTTGGTGAATAGTAACTTTTGAGTTTTGTTAACCGCGATTAAAGGTAATTAGGGTAATTTAAGGTAAAACTGATATTATAAAAATATAAGAAATATCTTAACACATGTCCTACCATTATTTTATGAGTCAGGGACAACCAAGAAAATCCATGGGTCAATTTGTGGGACCCCATGGAGCCACTTGGGTAAGATAATGATATTAATACATTTTATTTAAAGTAAAAATAAAAATGTCACAAACATGTATTGTTTTACTAAAACAATTTTTACAAGGGGTTATACAAGTTATATTTTTGAATATAAATATGAATTATAAATATAAAAATATTTCCTACAATATGGAAATTTTTTAATAATTTTTAGACATGAAAGAAATAAAATTATTTTTGACACAATGATGATGCACTATGTACGTCATTAATGAATAAATTAAATAAATAAGAAGATAAAGTTTAAAACAATATCCAAAACTTATTCAATACCTATTGGTTGATTTTATTTCGAACATGGGACACATTATAATCGTCTTTAATGATTTTTGGAGCTTTAGAAACCGAATTTCATTTTATAACAAAATAATAGTTTCAAGATTTCCAAAAGAGCCACTCCTCTCCCTTATAAAAATACCCCACTTCCTGCCAATCTCTCACACTTCTCAAGCCCTTTGGATAGTACAACCTCTACTCCAATAATCTCCCAATATCCCTCTATTCATTCTATAAGCCTTAACATATTCATTAAGCTCTTCAAGAAACCCTTTTGGTTCAAACTAAGAGGTGTTGCCCGATTTAAAGGTAATGTCTTCTCTTATGTTCTTTTGTTTTATTTTGATTCTCCAACACCCTAAACTATTTTTATTTCTTTCTTCTGTAACAAAACCAGTATATTAAATATAATAGGTTGTTTTTATGAGAATTACTCGAGCTACACATACACACACCTCCATCTAATTCTTAAAGAACATACTGTTTCTCTGGGTGGCGAATTACAGCCTCACGAAACGCTGATTGTTCAATCTTCTTTAAACACCTCTCATGGTGGCTATTAAGATGTCACTGTATTTATATATGATATATATTATGTTTATGTATTCCTTATGCTTCTGTATTTTTCATTTCTGTTATACCTTTATGGTTTCCATAATGGTTAAACGCGGTAATTTCATTATAGGAAATGCAGACTACCACCCCCTCAAAGTGATTTGAATCATTAATTCCATATGTGGGATATATAAATGAGGGATTTAATGATATTATATATGATATTATAAATTAATTATTATATACCTATGTATCCTTATGTTTTCACTCCATTAAAGTATGAAATAGAAATGAAAGTAGTGTTCATGCGTACGTACGGCTTACCGTCTCCATGAACGGATCATTTCATTTCTTATCTCCAAATGTTATATACTATAATAAGTACGTATATATAATGGATATATATGACATATATTACATATAAATTATGAATATCATTCTGGTATTATAATATATATATATATATATATATATATATATATCTCATTTAGTTTAAATTCCATTAATATGACAAAGAAATGAAAGTAGTGTTCATGCGTACGTACGGCCTACCGTCTCGATTAACGGAGCATTTCATTTTTTTTATCAACAAATGTTATGGAATAGTATAAAATGAATATATACTATATATATATGATATTTAAATCATTAATAATATTTTTGAGATGATATACTTATAACTACATGGACAATTCTTTTCAAACATGTTCATTTTTTACTCATGTATCGAACATCGACAAAAATGTCTGATATAAACTCAAATAATTAACTAATAATATGTGATATGAACTGAATAATAATATTTAAAGGAGGTACATAAGAAATTATAAATTTACCAAATTTTATTATTCAGGAATATAAAGAAACGAAGAAAACAAGTCGGACTTGAGGTAAGGGATCCTACCTCTCTCTTTCTTTTTAAGTACTCTCTTTTATGTCACTTATTTTAAGATCCTCTTTCTTATGTTGGGGGGATGTTCTTTTATATTAATCTTACTATAATGTTTATTTTCAAATGATTAGAGACCCTATTTGATCTCATAAATCCATTTTTTTAAGTTTTATGTGGCACTGTTAGGCTGCCGAATTTTCGTACGGGATTTCTTATCTCACTTTTAATTCTGTGAGATTTATATTATTCTCCACATATTTATTTCATGTGGTGTATTGTGTACTTCCTTTTTATATATATATATTATCATGGTATTCATTTTATTCTGTGATTAATTTGGTTCTTATTATCTTTTGGTCATATGACTCGGTTAATTACCACGAGGTAAGGAGTTTTTATCTCACTTTTTGTTCCAGTGAGAATCATGCTACATTTGCCACTATTTACTTTTTTGGATGTATGTACTACCCATGATTGTATTATTTTTATAATATACTTTAATTTTTTGGTATTTAAATCTTCATTGTATGACCCTTCTTTCATGGTGTGTATGTTTCGGAAGTTGCCCAATTCAGTAAGGGAACCTTTCACCATCCTCTTTTTAAAAGACTTCTTTTGTTATGTCTTTTAACATAAATCTTATTATGTTGGGATATATTCTTCTATATCCTTATTGATGTAAATTTTATGTCCAAGTGATGAGATACCATTTTATCTCTCATCAACTCATTTTCTGAATTTTAAAGTGACGCCATTAGGCTGTCGAATTATTACAAGGGAACTTCTTAACTCAATTTCAATTATTTGGGTTAAACTTGTACTCATTGAATATTTCATTATATGAATATGTGTGAATGACATTGATTGTTTTACACTTAATATCTAATTATATTGGGTGTATTTTTATTTGTCACACATAAGTATGTAATTGATTTATCCTTAATCTAAGGATACCGACTTTGTACGGGACTTTGTCTCAATATCCTTTCATTGAGGTATATTTTTTTTATACATAACATTATTTTATAAGGTGTATAAACCCCCTTTGAATTTTACTTTTATTCAAAAGGAATCTTTTCTATACTAAGCGTTTTACAAAAACGACAAAAAGTATGTTTCTTTTTAACATACGCAGTGACAACGACCATTCTGCTGACGCAGGTATTATTTGTTCTTTGGCTTCCTTAACAAGCTGTAATGTTTTTAAAAGGAAAATAAATACCATATACTCTATTATGTATTTTGTTATTGAAAATGTTTTTGATAATTTTTTAATTATATCAATGTGTCTTGAGATTGAAATGTGGAAATGTTATGTTTTCATTATGCATGTTTTATGTGATACGATTATGTTATGGTTCTTGGGAATTATTTAAGAAGACGGGTGGTTCCATCATAAACTAAGGGTAGGTGAGCTTGAGATATCTCTCCAATGCATTGGGTAACGCGAAGGAGTTAAACTCTAAGGTTTCTCTGAAGAGATTTAGGGAATATACTGTGATGGGTATTCCAAACATAACCATGAGGGTTACTCCCTATCAAAGAATGTTATGAATGCCTCAAGTTACCCTTATGTCTTATGATTTATATGAGTTATTCATAAACCTTATGATTTCAAGAGGTATTTTAATGTGCTAATGTTTTATGAGTAAAGTATGATTTCATTGATTCTTACGTATACATGGACTAAAGTTTTCTTTCCTTGTTTTATAACCCTTACTGAGATTTTTATGCTCTTTCCAAGTTTTTGAAATTTTTTTCATAGGACATAAAGTGGAATAGGGTCAAGGATGGGATCAAGGAAATTTCATGCTATCTAAAACATGAAACAAGACATGACACTTTTGTTTAAGAGTATTTATTTTGTGAAAAAAATGGAAACTGAGTAGATGTGTCTACTTTGTAATCTTTTGAGATGTAATAGTTATGTCCTAATTCCCTAAAACTCTAAACCTGAAAAGATCCTCAATGTGAATTATTCATTTAATTCAAGATTATGTAATGTTTTAAGGATGATTCCTTATAATATACCCCTTATAGGATATTATAGGTTCACAATATCAATATATGGCCCAATTAAAGTAGATTGAGACGTAGTCCCTTACAAAGATCATGTCATTTGATTAAGGATAAATCAATGACATAAATATGTGTGACAGTTATAGATACACCCAATTGATGTGGATATTATGTTTAAAATAATCATAGGTCATTCACACATATTCCTAGAAAATTAAAACCAATGACATTGATATTTAACTCAATAAATGGAGATTGAGTTAATATTTCCCTTACCTTGAGTTCGACTTTTCACGTTCATTCATTAATTTCTTGAGTGATAGAAATAATTTAATCCATACATACTTCAAGAAATTATTTAATATTATTATTCATTTAATATTACTTATTACCATGTTATAACAATTACTTAATTATTTAACTCCATATCAGATGTTTTGTCGATGTTTGGTAATTGAGTAAAAAATGAACTTGTGTTGATTAAAATTTTCCTTGTGGGCATAATTTCATCATCCAAAAAATTTCATTCATGTTTTAAATATCATATATATCCATTATATATGATTTTATAATAGTCCATAACATTTTGAGATAAGAAATTAAATGCATCGTTCATGGAGATAGTAGGTCGTACGTACGCATGAACGGTACATTGAATTTTTGTTATATTAAAATAATGAAAACTATATAATAAATATTTATATTAGTATTCCAGTATAATATATATGTTACATAGGTTACATATGTTTATTTACACTATACTCCATACATTCCATGAATGGAATAAACGATTCTTTTCACTTTGAGGGGGCGGTAGTCCACATTTCCTTAAAAGAAATTAGCATATTTATACTACATGAAAAGCATAAAGGTAAATTATATATCAAACTTATAGAAGCGTAGAGACAATAAAAATATAATTTATATCATATATAATTACATTTCCACCATAATGGACACAATGAGAGGTAATATGCTAAAATTGAACAACCATTGTATCGTGAGGGAGTAGTTCATCGTACACCGAAACAATATGTTCTTTATCAATTAGATGGAGGTGTGTCTAAGTGTAGCTCTAAGACTTACAATAAAAAAATCGTAAAATATTTATGATATTTTTTGTTATAAAATAATTGAATATAGAGAGGTTGTGGTGTGGAGAAGGAAAATAAATGAAAGGACCTTGAGAGAATGTTTTTCCTTTAAATTGGATAACTCTTTTTCATTAAAGCCAAAAGGCTAAATTTGTTTGTATTATGACCAAGGTAAGGCTTCTCTAGGGAAGGGATGGATTATATGAGCTTATCTGAGAAGAATTTGGGTGATACAAGGGGCCTGAGAGGTGTGAGTATGTTGTTATATGTGGTGGTATCTTCTAAGAGGGATGAGGGGAACTTTAAGAAAGTCTTGAAAAATTATTTTGTTATATTTTTTTCGAATTATATTATCTCCAAAGAGATATATTTCTATGATAAGATGTATATGGGTCGAAATACTCTCAAAAAAGTGGTTTTAGACAAGTTTAGGTTAGAAATATAACCTTATCTTTTGGATTTACACCTAGTTAAATAAATTAACTCTTACCATGAGTTCTTGTATATTTCCACTTTATGGTGAATATAGTTATAATAAAATTTCATGGGAACCTCTAGTGGATCAATTATGAAATTTGTAGCATTATCTATGTTATTTGGCCAAATATCATATTTTTATGAATATTATTTCATTTAAAACAATTATTTCTTTTTTAAAAACACATATATGTCAATTTTGACTATATTTAGTAAATGATTTTTGTTAAAGTCATAAAAAATTTATTAATTAAAAAAAACATTAAATAAAATATAACATGTCCCAGTATTCCATAAAATTGTTAGATTGAAATAAAATAAAATAAAAATTCTTTTAGTATTTATAATATCTTTAATTTGAATATTTCGTTAATAAGGTAATCACTGCATCATCATTTTGTCATAAATAAACAAATTTACTTAATTTATAAAAATTATAAACAAAATACCATGATGAAAGAAATATTTTTTTCTTTATAATTAATATTTACAATCAAAGATATCAATTATATATCCCAACCTTAAAAGTGTTTTTGAAAGTGATACATGTTTATGTTATATTTCTCTTTACTTTATATTAATTATTATAACATGTCATTTTCACACCCATGTGGCACCATGGGGTCCTAAAATCGATATAAGAATCCTTATGGTATTCCATTTCTCATTAAATATTATTAAGAAACATGTTAGGGTTGTTTTATATTATTATAACATTATTTTTTTCCTTTATTTAAAAGATTTTCCCATTAATAATGGTAAATTAAAATAATTACGGAAGTTACTGTTCATAAAGTCCAAAAATAAAAGGTAACCATTAACACAATTTGGACCTTTTGATTCAAAATATGGAATCCATTTTTCCAAATTCAATACATATCATTGGAAAAAATTAATTTACAATGAATTTCAATTTTCAAAACCAGAAAGAAGGTTTTTAAGAAGTAAAAACTATCAAAAGATCGACATGTGTTTATTTTCAATTTCAATGTGAATTTTATTCCAATGAACAATATCAGATTAAATGATAAAAACACCATACAATTAAACTTTAAACCCAATAAAATTATTATCTATTTATATAAATATATTTTATGAAAACACAGTTTTGAAATAAAATACAGTAATTTTCTCTTTTCATTAAAATATAGATTTTATCAGAAAAATACCAAATTTCCAACCAAAGTAAATTTTGATCTCCCTCTTATAAATAAGAAATTTATCTTGAAAAATATAAAATATAATTGTATAAAAACTAGATTTAAAATGGTTTCACCATCAAAAGTGGTAAAACAACCTTTTAAAAAGATTAGAGAATTTTATGATTAAAAATTGATTCATTCTCTTTTTGAGACTCTAAAATTTATTGGATAAATATAAAAAAATTAAAAAATGTGTAATAATATTTTATTTAGTTCTCTTCATCAACACCAATACAACATCTAGGAATTAACTACTATTTTAAATAATAATATTATTATTATATTATTTTTTGGTATAACTCAACATTGTGTGCAACGTAAGATTTCGAAACGACCAGTTGTTTCATCTCAAGTACGCTATCAGAAAAAGAATCCCCTTTAAAATAACATTAATATATTATTTATAGAAATTAATTGATATGAAAATGTATTATTCAATAAATACCTTTGATGTTACATCCTTCCCCCTTTTAGAAATTACATCCTCACAATTTTAAATTTTGGCTCGGTAACATCATTTAAAATCCAATATTGGAAAAAGATTAAAAAAACTACCAAATTAAAATAATTAAAGAGAAGTACAATGGTCACCCGAGATGATAAAATATATGATTCCATGTTGAAAACATATATATGGACGAAAAACTAACCATGTTGTTTTAATGGAGAGTGATAGAAAACAATATCATGAGAAAGTTAACAATTAAAAAACTATAGGTTCCGGGCACAACGGAAACGCGTTGGTGAGAGTGTCCAACTTTATTTTTAGCATTAAAAACGATCAATACGAGATCATTCACGATGTAAAATGCTGAATCTTTGGAATAGAATGAAGAACAAAAAACCAAAAAGATGGAGTCCTGGAACCATAGAGATAGGATCATCATATGTTGGTTATAATTAATTTAATTAATTGATAAGAATTACCTTGATGGAATTATTTCTTAGTTGATGTCTCTGGTCTTGAGCTGATGTAATCCTTCATTTCGTTTTATAATACAAGTGTAGGATTTCTCTAAGGGTTATCCAGACGTGCTCCATGTATCTCTGGATGTCGTCGAAGGGATCCTCGGGTGCTAGCATGGAAGAACCTTCACTTGCAATGTCCGCATTCAATCGCCTTGATCCAGTGGGGGTGGATATCTCTCGTTCTTGAGAGCGTTCATAGAATAAGGATTTATTTTTTCCTTGAGATAACTCTCTGGAATTTTTGTGCACAACAATTGGAGAAAAGTGTTGGGTTTGTGAGGATATTTATAATCGGGGTTGAGGTTATAGAGTTTGGACAATAAATAAATGTGTTACGTGTTTTATTTATTTCATTAACTCTTATTAAAAACCCCGATGTTGAATCATTAATTCCTTGACATGTGCCCATGCTGATCATAATAAATATCATTTAATAAAACAATATTATTTCCTCAAAATCCCGACTAAAAAACTACACGGAGTGTAATCATTAATACACGGTGTGTAATTGTTTTTATTTCCTTTATTTCCCCCACCACATTTATTAGACCCTGAATAATTGCTATTTATTTCTAAAATAAATGTAACTTCATTACTCTCTAATTAATATATTATTCCTCCCACAATATATTCTCTCGAATAACTAGTGTCGAAATAAATGTGATCAGTAATCCTTCAATAATTATTAAACCACATTCGAGAATAATATTTATTCAACTTGTTAAATTAATATTTAACTGAGATACATGGACACACTTAGTGTGTGACCCTCTTGGCCTCTTTCTCAATGGCATTAGGCAGAGCCTACCTAAAGTCCAGGGTTATCATCTAGCAACATGCCAAGGCACCCATAGAGAAAGAATTTAATGCCGCAATGATGTGTCACCTCCTATGAATGTTTAACATGTAATATAATCCCTTTGTCTTGATATCACTAATCAAGCAGGTTTCATGCTAGTTCCATCAACCCATGTGCTCGATTATTCTTTCTTTGAATTCCTGGAATTGAACTTGCCCATTCCTTACCATGGCCATGGATTTACTTAGGGTATATCAATTCCATCCAAGGGTCAGAGATATATAATTCCGTTATTGAACAGAGGAGAAAAAATCCTTTCTCTCATTATCTATAAATGCAGTATTACTTGTGACGCACCCAACATATCCTACCTCGTTATGAATAGTGTGTCGGCACAGATTTCATCAATACATCTAAGTGCACAAGTTGTAATACCCCTTAATAATAATCTTAATGTCTAAGGGCCAATACACATGTCCGCAGATAGGAACATCCAATGACACTATGAAATATGGATTTCTTACTAGCGGGTCTCGTTCGCATAATATCCTCCTGGATATTACCAAGGGAGCACACGATGAGAAGGTGCCTCAAAGTTTTATGAGTACTCACCCCTAATGGCCTATATTATTTGTGTCCCTAAAATAACATCATCTGGCCATAGAAAATATATTCAAGAATAGTGTTATGGCACTTCCGGGTTCTCATTATAGCAGGGATCCACTATGAACCTTTAATGAAACAGCTATCCTGGGGACATTATCACATGTATTTTCACACAGAAGAATAATCAAGATGTGATAAGGGGTTTATTTAATGAATAAAGTACAAAGTAGTTGGTTCTAGGCCACAAACTCTAACAAAAACGACAAGCTTGTGATGTGTAAAATGATATTTGATTTTGCAATAAGAAAAGTAAAGAGGTATTTTTTTATGAATAATTTCTTTATTTTGAGGAATTTATTTACAAGATTGACTAAGAACATAAGGAAACATACATACTTTTCAAGTAAAATTTCATCCTTTAATAAATTTCTACAAAAAACTCATCTTTCACTAATCATAGAGTATACAAGATGGCTTGGTCACACCATAAGAATAGGATTCAATTTTTAGAGAATCACATAATCCCTAAATGATTAACTATATATTGATCTTTTCTTGAACTATTAACCAAAACAAAAAGCATTAGGATAAAATAAGATAATTCCTTCGAAATAATAAACAATTTTATAAACAAAAACTACTTTTAATCTCTAAAATTCAATAGTAATATCTTAAGTTCAACAAATACAATTCAATAAATAACATTCACAACTATTCCTAAAATAATCCAAACAATGATTGAAACTAATATTTTAGAAGGATTTGATCATATAGTATTCTAGGATATTTTTTTTATTTATCTCTAAATAACATCAACCACTCTTAATGTCTCATACCAAAAAGTAAATTCCTAATCACATATTCTCCAAAATAGGTTAGTGATTTCCCTAAATAACCCGAATAACTATAAGTCAACTATAAAAACATGGATTCTTCCAAAATATAGTTAAAACATTACTCCTCAAATAAAATTCCATAGTATTATATTTTACATAAGAATATAGGGTTCCCAAAATAGTGAACATCTTCCAAAATTACATTTAGCACATAATCCCAAAAAACATTTCTCAATCCCTTATTTATATATTCTATAACATATATGTCACCAAAATAAACTTATTATTAATCCATAAAATAATTTTACTAAAAATAATAATTTATACTAACCATGGACATCATATAGTCCAGTGGTAGGTTATACACCCTTGTCACCCATCAGTTATGGGTTTGATCACTACGACCTTGTTAGACGTGACAGGTTATCACCCATCCTGCAGGTTTTCCTTTTTCTAAAACAATATAATTGTTATAAAATGACCAAAAATATATTAAATACTTCAAAAATAACCATAACATGTTTTAATCTAAAGGATTATTTCATATATCACAATTATTATCCTATAAACTAATAACCCAAAATTTCTTCAAAGGTAAATGTCTACAAAAATACCATTAGTCATAGTAATATTTTAGATCATAAATCCGCATAAGGTTTTTTATGACATTGATCTTATGATCAACTTGAAAATGATAAGCCTGTGAGGATATCCTTGTCTCATAAGAAAACATCCGAATATCTAAAGATTTATAAACAATATTATAATGCCAACTATAAGGGACTACCCTTAAACATTAAATAATCATGATTTGTAATAAATAATTTAAATTATTTCACATTGAGGATCTTTTTAGGTTTAGGGTTTTCGGTAATTAGCCCATAACTATTACATAAAATCTAAAATATTAAAAATTAGACACTTATAATAACTATCCATTTTTTCGACAATCTTAACATTTAAAGGTAAAACATGAATTCTTTTACATAATAAAAAAATCATAATGTTTATCTTCCTTTATTCCATCCTCTTACACATCATTATACCCTATGAAAAATATTTCCAAAACATGGTATGAGCATAAAAAGGCTCAATAAGGTATATAAAATAAGGAATGAAACCAATAGTCTGTGATTATTAAAAACTCATGACAACATTTTCACAAAATCATTATTTTCACCCATAAAACATAAACTCTTTACATTGCCTTATAAAATCATATTATTTCTGAATAACTCATAGAAATAACAAATCATAATGAAAACTTGTAAAATTCATAACATAATTACATTGTAGCTTTTATAGCTTCATAGGGAGTAACCCTCATGGTAATTTTCAGAATACCCATCACAATATATTCAAAAAATATATTAGGAGAAACATTATTGTTTTCCTCTGTCATGTTACCCAATGAATTGGAGATCCATAACGGGCTCACCCACCCTAGGTTTCTCATAAAACCACCTGTATTTGTTTTATCACGTTACCACCTATCAAATGTCCATGTACAATTACATAATTATAACACATAACATTTTTAAATTATTAACATTTAATTCATCATTAACAAGAAATAAAATCAAGATATTGAAATATTCAATCCATTTAGAAAAATATTTAAAAAAAATTAATAAAGATATTTTTGAATCAAAAGTGTCCCATACCACTTTCAAATTTTTAAAATTAAATCTAGAATTAAAATTTTAAAACATATATGTCTATATAAATAAATCCTTAAAACCATTTTCAAAACATGGATATTAATGAGAAAGAATTAGAAGAATAAATCTTTAAAACTTTTAAAATGATGTATTAGTCATAGAGTCTCATTACACTTGAGAAACACATGGAAAAAAGTAAATAAAAGCATAGATTTTTTTAAATATCATAAAAATATATAATTTCATCATATAAAATGTAAAAAGGGTTGTATATATACCTTATAGTACATTAAAGGTGCATAATATCAAGATATGCATCAATGAATGAAGATTTAGAAATAGTCCCTAAAAAGAATGTATCATTAGATTACAAACAATTCAATGAAATAATTATCTATGGAAAATATAAACACACCTAATATAAGTGTATATTATGTTTAAAATAATCAGATTTAATTCACTCTTATCAATGGAAAAACAAAACTATTGACATTGAAATTTAACTCAATAAATTTAAATTGAGTTATGATTTCCCATACCTTAAGTTGGACATGTCTCGTTCATTTGTAAATTTCATAAATAATAAACATAGGATAATTTATACTTGCATCAGAAACTTTTGGAATATTATTATTAATTTTATATCACTAATTACCATGTTATAACAATTAGATAATTATTTGAGTTTGTATCAGACGTTTTGTCGATGTTTGGTAATTGAGTTAAAAATGAACCTATTTTGATTAAAATTTTACATGTTGCAATAATTCCATCATCCCTATAATTATATTGACGATTTAAATTTCATATATATTCTGTATATATGTATTTTTAATATTCCAAAACATTTGTATATAATAAATGAAATGCACCATTCATGGAGACCGCAAGCCGTACGTACGCATGAATAGTACTTTAATTTTTTGTCATATTAAAATAATGAATACAATATTATACATATTTATATTTTAATTACACTATAATATGGGTGTTATATATGTTATATAGGTTCATTAACACTATCCTTTATATGTTCCATGTATGGAATAAACAATTCATATCCCTTTGAGGGGGCAGTAGTCCGCATTTCCTCAAACGAAATTATCGTATTTAAAAAACATGGAATGAATAAATGAATGTTCTAAATAAAAATTACAGAATAATAGAGATAATATAAATATAATATATATCATATATAAATTTATTTCCATAATAATTACCACCATGATAGGTTTTAGGACAAAATTGAACAATCATCATTTCGTGAGGCAGTATGTCACCGTACACTGAAACAATATTTTCAATATACGTTTGATAGAGGTCTGTGTAAGTGTAGGTAGAAAATTTATCATAAAAACATCCTAGTATATTGAAGATACTAGTTTTTTTATAAAATAATTTAATTAAGAGATGTTATGATGTTGGATAAGGAATATAAATGAAAGGAGTTTGAGAGAAGATATCACCTCAAAATCTGGAAACACCTTTTGATTTGATCCAAAAGGCTTCCTTAATTATCCTTCAGCCGAAGGTAAGGATTCTTAGAGGAAGTGAAGGGTGTTGGGAGATTATTTTTTTATATTTTTTGAGATACAAGAGGCTTTAGAGGTGTGAAGAAGTGGGTAGAGGTGGTGGACTGTAATAAGAGGGAGGAGGGGCGCTTTAGGAATGTCTAGAAATATTATTTTATTATAAATTGAATTTTGAATTATATTGGTTCCAAAGTGATGTAGTTAGAGTTTAAGATGAATATGGGACTAAATAATATCATATTAAAGGATTTAGAAAAGTTTATATAACCAATTTGACCATATATTATTACTTTAACCCTTAGTTTAATAAATTAACTCTTACTATAACTTCTTGTATGCTTACATTATATGATTAATATAATTACTATAAAATGAAAATAAAACATCAAGTGGATCATTAACTATATTTGAAACATTATCTAATATAGTTGGGATAATATAATATTTTTATAAATATTATATCATTTTATAATTTTATTTGTTTTAAAAACACAATTATGTCAGTTTTGACACTATTTATTAATTGATTTTTGATAAAGTCATAAAAACATGATTAACAAGAATAAACTAAATTAACTCAAAGATAAAATAATGTAATAATCCATAAAAATCTTGTATAGAAATAAAATTCATATACAATTTATTTTAATATTTATAATATCATTTATTTGAATCTATCATTAATAAGGTAATCACTGCATCATTTATGTGTCGTAAATAAATTAATACATATAATGTGTAAAAATTATCAATAAAACACCAGGATGTAGGACAAAAATTATATTTCTAATTAATATTTATATTCAAAGAGATCAATATATAAGCCCAGTATAAAATTTTTTTAGTAAAAACATACATGCTTATGTTACATTTCTATTTGTTTTAAATTAATTATTATAACATATCATTATCACACCCAAGAGGCTCCATGGGGTTTTAAAATATACCCAAGGATGATCATGGTCTGAAATATGTCTTCCAATAGGATTAGGACACATGTCATGGTAGTTTAATATTATTATAATATTATTTTTTACCATTAGTTACCTCATTTAGCTTTTAACCATGGTAAAAATAATAATTACTGAAATCACAATTCATAAAGTTCATAAATAAAAGGTACATATTTACACAATTGGGAGCTTATTATTCCTAATATGGCATCTATTTTTTCAAATTCAAAACATATAATTGTATGAAATTATTTTAAAATTAATTCCCGTTCTTAAAACCAGTTTGCAGGTTTTTACAGAGAAAAAAACTATTTAAATATTGTCATGTGTTTAAGTCCAATTTCAATGTGAAATTTATTCCAATTACAATAATTAAATTAAATTATAAAATAAAAATCCAATTACACTTTTAAACTAATCAAAGGATAATATAAATATATAAATAAATTAGATTAAAAGGAATTTTTAAATTAAAATGAAGTATTTTTCACTATTAATTAAAATATGGATTTTAGCTAAAAAATACCAAAATTTCATCCAAAGTAAATTTTTATTTCCTGATTATAAAGAAGAAGTTTATTTTGTCAAAAATAACAAATAACAGTGACAAACACTATATTTAATAAATAGGTCTCCATCAAAATGTGGTAAAATGACAGTTTAAAAACGTTGGACTATTTGATACTTTAAAATGGGTTAATTCTCATTTTAAGTCTCTAAAATTTATTGGATAAGTGTAAAAACATTTAACAAACATGTGGAGTCATATTGTAGTTAGTTATGTTCATTCTTTCCAATACAACAGTTATATGTTAACTACCATTTAAAATAATAATTTTCATATTGTATTATTTTTTGGTATAACTCAATGTTGTGTGCAATGTAGGCTTTCAGAAAAACCCATTATTACGTGTTGAGTATGCTATCAAAAAAATAATCCCCTTTAATGTAAAATTAATGTCATATTCATAAATATTAATAGATATAAAAATTTATTAATTAGTAAATACCTAATATGTTACAACAATAACCTGAATTGGTTTTATTAATATATTACTGAACAAATTATAAATTAAAACCAAATTAAAATATTATTTATTTATGTTAATAATTGATACAAAAATCTTTTTTAATTAAAATTTAGTATTTTTTAGTATTTATCCAAAAAAAATAACTTCTATGAAAAATACCAAAATACAACCTAATATAATTTTGATGTTCCAATTAAATAAATGAACATTATTTTTAAAAATAAAACATATAAAAGTGTCATAATTTAGATTTAAGATAAATGAACCATCAAAAGGCAGAAAAACTACCTTTAAAAAATATATCTTGTTATGCTTGAAATAGTTTATATTTTTACCTTAATCATATAAATCATGTTGGATGAATTTTAAAAAAACTAAATGAATATATGAAATATAAAATTCATTAATATGTTTCAATAATAGTTATTAATTAAATTTATTATGATAAAATATCTTTTTGTGCATAAAAATAGTATTTTATTATAAACACACCCTTTATATTCAATTTTATTTATTTTCATTTATAATTAATTGGTAGAAAATTAATTTATTTTATTGATAATTTTGAAATATATTTCAATAATTTTATTAATCTCATTCATTACCTCTAATACAACTACGGGGTGATAACTAACAAAATTAAATGATAATATTTAATCATTTTTTAAGCTTAGTGTTTTACGGAACGTAAGCTATCAAATAAGTTAAATTTATTTAATAAGATACATAGCATAAAATTATGTGTGTTACATTGAAGAAATTATATTAAATAAGTTGATTATGTATCTTTTCTATAAAGACATTAAACCTTTCTGATCACCATGAATTTAATATTATGAAATGTATATAGTAATCATAAAAAATGGTGCAATATTTATGTTTTTTATGCTTGGTTAACCACAATGATGTCGTATTTGTCAGATATAGATAGAATATCTTTAAAAATTAATCTTTTAGAATTATTAAAAACTATGTTTAAGTTGTTTCTGTGAAAGTGTAGTTTTTCAACTGATATACAAGATGTTGGTTACAATGGGATAAAGATATCAACAGTCAGCCACAATTTTTTATTAAAATGATATCCCACCTAATATCACAGTCAATTAAAAATTATTTTAAGGGTTACAATGAATAGATTTGACTCTGTGAAATTTCCAATAAGATGATATTACTTCATCCATGGCTATCAAATCACAAAAATATCCATGTTTTTTTAGTGTACCAATCCTAGAGTGGATCCAACTATATTCTCCCATAAAATATTTGTGTCGAGAGAATGTATAATAACCTCCAAAATTTATAGATTAATCCAAACTTATCCCATATAAAATTATGTGTTCTTCCAATAAGACTAATGTAGATATATCTATGATCTATTATCCCAATGAAATTATAAAAATAGATTCACCAAAATTAGAATAAATATATTTATCACCACCACCATATCTAGATTAGGAATTTAAATATAGAATAAATTATCCTATATAATAATTTTAACGATCCAAAAATTTATTAATGGAATTTCTACATTGTTATTGTAATTTCATAAAGTATAAATCATATAAAATCACATGTAGATGATAAAAAATTTAATAAGCGAAAAATCTAATGAAATAAGAAGTATTTAAATATGTTAAAAATTATTGCTGATTAAATAGTAAAATTTCCCTTAGGGATAGTAATATGGCCCTTATGAATAAAAAACCTGTGAAATGAATAGTAACCTTACCTATGAAAGCGTAAATGGAATTTAGGAATCTTATTATAAAAAATATGATATAATTATATCATATTATAAGTAAGTAAATTTTTAAAAATTACTAATTAAGTGTTGGCATTTTTGTAAGTCATAAATATATAATTAAATATTTTTGATTATTTTAGTAACTTTTAAAAAAAATTCATAAAATGTAATAATAAATAAATATATTTATTTATTATTTTTAAGGTAATTTTATGAGACTGCAAGTAATTTTTAACAGTGTTATAAAATCAGTTATAATTTTAAAATTTGTATTTTCTGAGTAAATGATTATTTAAATTAAAAATTACATTATCGTATTTTGAAAATTATTTTAATAAAATGGTGTTAATATTTTAAATTTTAAGTACTAAAAATGGATAGGGATATTCTTTTGTAATTTTCCAAAATACATGAATTTTTTATGCAGAGTAAAATATAATAATTTACAAATAAGCTATATACATGAATTATGGAGTCACAATTGATGTAAGACTAATGTGTGATGAAATTATCGAATTTCCATTCATAATTTTATTATTTTTATAGATAATTATAAAAATATTCATATTATTGGGCCCAAATAATTAACTAATGAATATAATAATGAGAAAACACCCATGTCTTCCACGAAAAATACCACCCATCACCCCTGTTATCCTCACACATCTTAAGCCTTCATAATTTCCTATATTCTACCCAATATATTTCATTATTCCATCTACCATTTATATTAGCTCTTGGTATTATCAAAATACCAAAACCTTTTCTCTATAGTGGTTCTCAAAGAGGATAAATCCAAGAGGTAAAATAATATTCTTCTTTCTTTTAGTTCCTTTTAAATTTTATTAATTTTATTCTATTATACATACCATCTCTTATCCAAATATAATTATAACTCTTTTATGTTTGATATACTATAATTATATCATGATAATGTACGATTCATCAATTAAATCCATGCTCTCTCTCTTTTATTTTTAAAATCAAATCGTCACCCGTGATGTGTCAATTTACCGACATCGTAGGTGATACACTTTCATTTTAATTTAAATCTATCAAAGATGTTAGTAAAACCATTAAATTGTTGAAAATAGATTTTAAAGTGTATATTAAATCCCTCTTTATGTTTTACTACTAATATATATACATAATACTAACAGATAAAAAACGAATTTGTTGTGATTGAAAATCCTCCAAACGTAACCTAAATTGATCATTATTAACTTTTTTCTATTGATTAATCCTAAAACCATATAATAAAATTAATTTAAAGATCATTTATAATTTAATATCATAATAACTAACATATAATAATAATTCTAGATATCTATAAACATTTTACTTGAACATCTATTCGTGTATGCAAGTGAACCGATCATGAAAACCATAAAAACAAATGTTCTTAAATTATGAAAGTAAAACTCTATAACTCATAATAATAATAATAAATGTAATTAAAAGATACATGATGAATAAAATTAAGTATTAAAAGGTTATTTAATGGTTAATTAATTAATCTGATGTGATTATACATATATTAATGTGAAGGAATATTTTGGACACAATGTAAGGGGAATTCTTAAACCCAGCTCTCTTTTGTGGTGATTTATATCTTTCACGAAATTTTAGTATGTATATTCCTTAAATATAATTTATAAATAATTGTCTTTCCTTTCTATGATATACATGTTTTAGAATTTATTTTATTAAAAATAAATTTTTTTCCAAAAGAACTGTTCTTCAAAAAAACACACCTTTTACTTCTCGAGATTGTTTATTCCTTAATCAAGGTTCGTGATTCTTATGTAATTTATGCTATTAAATTATTCCTTTGGGAACCAAAATTTTATTAATTTTTGATTTATGAAATTAAAATCATTCTTTTTTGTGGGATATTTTATGTAGATGAATTATATATGCTCTATGTGGCATGCATGATAATGTAAATATTATAATTTGATAGGTGTTCCCATGACTATATAGAGCTCCAATACATTTGGTAATGTGATTAATCACCTAATATAAATTGAAATATGTGTGACCATTAGGGTAGTTTTATTCAAAAAAATGTGTTTTCTATTTGAACACTAATGCATGATGTTTCCTTTTTACCCATTTTTACATTCCATGACTTTTATTAATGATTACTAAAATGATTATGATCTTATTCCTATATTAGGATTATATGATTGTTATCACCACATGTTATGTTGTTTCATGTTCTTATCTATCATCTTATTGGGATTTTAGATGACACTATTTTGATTTATATCCTCAGGTGATTACTTTTACTAAGAATAATGCAAAGACATCAAACAAAATTGAGAACAAAGAATTAAATAAATTATTCTATTTTATTTTATTAAATTTATTTGTGCCCATAAATTTCCCAAGATAATAAAACTTTAGGTCATGGTAAAGTATTTATTTAATGGTTTTTATAATTAAAATTATTTTTTAATAATATAAGAAGACGGAAGGTCTCTATAGTTGGTATTAGAGAACGATTTAGTGAATTTGGGAATTAGGTTTAGAGAACCTCAGTGAAGACACTGAATATGGGACTATATATATGTAAGAAAACAAAATGATTTTCTAAACATAATAATCCCATAAGATGTTTCTTTAGATTTAATTTTACAATGGGGTAAATTAATGATGACTAGTTGAGTTATGTTTTTTTTTAACTTTCTCCATTTTTTAAAATGGTGGGAACTAGGAGAAATAGGGATAACAACCCATGTGAGGGAAAATGTTGTGATTTCATGAATGAGATATCAATTGATTTGGGAGGTAGAGTTAAAAATCTCACAGTGATTCTTACCTATCTATCTCAGTTTATGAACAATAACTTGAATAATGTAGAATTTGTTCCATACACTATGAGGGATAAAATATAAATTGAGTGTTTTATAAGGAAATAAGAACGGATGTTTATTAGATCTTCTTATCCACCCGTTACGGAAAACTGGGTCAACTTAATAGAGAAGAGTATTTCTATTCTTCACTATTATAAAATGAAGATTATGACACTATCCATTTACTATTTATATGGAGATGATGATCAATGGTGGGCCTTGACTAAGAACACTAAGATGAAGGAAATAAATGAAGAGATGGAGTTGGAAAACCTTAAGATAATGTTTCATATTAAGTATTTACCTCAATCTGTTTGAAACAATATGGATAGATAATTCAATGAGATGAATAAAAATAAATTATAGTCTTTCATGAACTATAAATGAAATTTTAAAATTCATACATGGTACGTTTCAAGATTTGGTATAAATAATGATAGCTAAATTGATAGATTCTTTAGTTTTTTAAAACCACACATTCGAAAGGCTCTTTCAATTTGAAAATTTGGGAGTTATGAAGTAGTTTGATATGCTCTAAAAGTCAAGAGAGTTTAAATAATGGTCCCATGGTTATAGTGATATGAACAAAAAAGATGTATTTTCAATCTATAGGATATCATTGAAAAGGTGGAAACAAAACACAACCACCCATTGGTCAAAAATCAAGGAAGAATCTTCATCTACCTCAATGTGATGGGGAAATTCTAGATGTGTGGGGGAGAAGGAAACCATGATCATGAATTTGGAGATGACATGAGGAAGAAGAACAATATTGTGGAGGAAAGGAGAGCACCAACCATGGTCTAATGATACAATTTTAAGGAGTAATGGAAATATTCAAGCAAGTTCACTAAACCTCAACTCATCGAGGGTAATTAGTGCCATAATCCCCCAAACACAAAGGAGGAAGGAAAATATTATTCCATAACTACAATGGAAGTCGAGTAAGAAAATAAAGTAATACAAGGTAGACTACTTATTTACTCATGAATGGAAAAAGTCATATTTTATTTTGGTTCAAATCATTCCTCTATATCTTCCATGTTTGATAGAACTATTAAATCAAATCCCTAAAGAATCTAAGTGGAGATATCTGTGAAAACACTATGTGGTACAGTCATTATAACTTAAGGGTTTGAATCTTTTCTTATTGGAGAATGTGGTAAGATTATTCTAGAAAATCTTGCGTTACTTACCTTGGTGTAATTTGATGGTATAATTGTAATATAATGGATCTCATTATATGTAGAAAATATAAAATTTTAAGAAAAGTATCTTTTCATATTATGAACCTTCCCATTCTCCTCTACAAATTCAAGGAATATCATGAATCAATTTTTTAAAATCTTTAAATACTATGGGTTTTGATTCCCTATGAAGAAGCATACCTTGGTCAAATGGTTGATTCAATGGAGGGTATCAACCAAGGGGAAATTCCAATTGTATGGGAAACAATGATGTATTTCCCAGAGAGTTACCCAAAAAATTCCCGTAGATTGTGGTGTAGAGTTATCAATATAACTCATACCCAGATCTATTCTTATGTAAATGTGTCTCTATAGAATATATTATATCAAAATGGAGGATTTGAAGACGTAGTTGTAAGATCATTTAGAGAAAGTGTTCATACACCCTAGTGCATGACCTTCGGGTCCACTAGTTCACTTTATCAAGAAGAAGGATGGATCAATGTAATTGTGTATTGATTATTGAGAACTCAATAAGATCACCATAAACAAAAAGTATCCTCTTCCATGGATTTTTCACTTTTCGATCAGCTATGTGGTGCTTAGTACTTCTGAAAAATCGATCTTCATTCTAGATATCATCAGATAAAATTGAAGAATGAAATTATTCAGAAGACTGACTTCTATACATGGTATGGTTATTATTAGTTTCTGATGATTCCATTTGGACTTACTAATTCCCATGAAATCATCCTAGATTTTATGAATAGAATCATTAAACATTTACTCAATAAATTTTTTGTAGTGTTTATCAATAATTTGTTAATATAATTCATTACAAAGGAAGAATATAAAGAACATATAAGGCTTTTGTTGAAAACATTATGGAATGAGAATTTTTATGCTATGTTCATAATTTTTGACTTTTTCATGAAGCAAGTCACATTCTTGGGACACATAACCAGAAGTTAGGGAACTTCTGTGGACCCTTAAAAAACAAATAAATTTGAAGAATGGCCTAGAAAATCTGGTGTCACAGAAATTCATAGATTTCTTATATTAGATGGTTACTACCGACATTTCCTGAGAAACATCTAACGATTTTCAATCCCAGTAACTAAGTTAACTAGTAAATGGGAAAAGTTTGTTTGGACAAAAGAATATGATGAAATATTAAAGATGCTAAAGAAGAGGTTGATCATTTAACCTATACTCACATTAACAAAAATTGGAGAATATTTTGTTATATATAGTGATGATTCCAAGAATGTCATGGTTTATGTACTCATAAAAATTATAATGTGATAGACTACAAATAACTGTAGGTAAATATCCAAGAGAAAAACTACCCAACACAATGATTTGGACCTATCAGATGTGATTTTATCCTTGAAAATCGAGCTGCACTACCTCTATGGTGAGATTTGTGACATATATACAGATCACAAGATACTATAGTATATATTCACACAAAAGGGTATCAACATGCATCAAAATAAATGGTTAAATCTAATTAAAGTATATGATTTCTCTATTTTCAATCATCTTGATAAGGCGAGAACAGTTGCTGATACTCTTAGTAGAAAATAAAATACTACACTATCCAGGTTTCATATTGAGAATCACACTATCTTCATGGATTTTAATAAGATGGATTTGGAAATCATAACATTAGAGAACACATCATACCTTACCCAAATTATTTCACAACCATCTATCCAATAGATGATTAAAGAGGCACAAAGGGGAGATACAAAGTTACAAAAAAGGGTGAATTTATTAATGGAATGAAAACTAAAAGAGATTCATTTCAATGATTATGGAATCATTCATTTTGAAATGAGACATTGTGTGCCTTCATCACTTGGGAAAAGATGATCTATTCTATAATGAACATAGCTCAACATTCTATATCCATATTGGAAGCACCATGTTGTACCACGATCTATGAGATAACATCTGGTGGGATAGCATGAAGAAAAAGATTGAAGAATATATCTCAAAGTATTTGATATGTTAGAAAGTTAAATAAGAGCGATATAAATCCAAAGGTATGATGCAACCATTTCATATAACGATGTGTAAATGGAAGAATTTCACTATCGACTTTATCACGTTTCTTATGAAGATATCGAATAGAAGTAATGCGATATGGATTATGGTGGAATGACTCACCAAGACTTCCCACGTTATCACTATTTAGGAATATCTCTTTCCTAAACAACTTATAATGATATATGTGAAGGAAGTGGTGGGACTTATTGGGGTTCCACTCTCGATTTTCTCTAATCGTGATCCTAGGTACAAATAAAAATCATGGAGTAGTCTTCAACATTCAGTGAGTACTAAATTAAATTCCATCACTTCCTATCACCCCCAAAAGAATTTCCAATCTGAACATTATATTCAATACATGAAGATATAATAAGAGAATTCTATTTAGAATTCAAAGGTTAATGGGATCGTAAAATTCCATTTCTTGAGTTATAATACAAAAATGGATTCCACTCGAGTATTCAGATGGTTCCATATGATGTTATGTATGGAAAGAGACATAGAACGCCAACCTGTTGGGATGAAGTTTGAGAAAAAAAGATAATTGGACAAGATCTTGTACAATATGCATAGGGATGGTTTAAGAAATCCACCAACATATCAAAGATACTCAGAGTCGAAAGAAGATCTATGCTAAAAAACGTCGAAGGGACATAGAGTTTGATGTTGGAGGTAAATTCTCTCTTTAAATTTCACCATGGAAGAGAGTCATGCATTTTGGAAAGAATAGGAAGCTACACTCTAGGAATATTATCCCCTTTGAGATCCTTGATCTCATATAAGTTTTGGCCTATTGTCTTGAACAACCACTGAATATAACTCAAGTTAAATATGTATTCCATGTATCACTCCTGATGAAGAACATACCATATCCCACACATGTAATGAACTCAGAGGTGTTACAACTAGAAGATGATCTCTCTTATGTATAGTAGCTTGTAAAAATTATAGACCTATGTGATAAGGTTCTATGAAAATAGTCGACCTACCTTTTCAATGTGTTATAGAGGAACCATAAGTACGGAGAAGAATCTTGGGAACTAGAGGAGGCGATTAAGGATAAGTACACTCACCTATTTATGTAAAATACAATTTTGAGGGAGGAGTATTAAAAATGGAAAGAATGTAACGACTGAAACATTTATCAATATAATTTCTATTTTCTTATTGTAATTTCATATACCATAAATAACATATAATAACTTATATACCATTATAAAAAATTTATTAATGAATAATTAATGACAAAAGAACTATATCTAGAATATATAGAACCATTACCGATGAAATATGAAAATAACATTAAGAATAGTAATATGACCTTTATGAATAGTAAACTGGGAAAATTAATAGTAAACTCACACATGAAAGTGTAAATAATAATTAGGCATCTTCTAAGTGAAAATTAGATATAATTATATCATAATATATGTAAATATATTAAAAAATATTAATTAAATGTTGGAATTGTTGTAACTCAATAATATTTAATTAAAATTTTATGATTAATTTAATAATTTAAAATAAAATATATTTTCACAAGAAATTTACATAATTTAATAATTCTAGGTCTTATTTTTAAAAGATAATTTTATGATATGTCAATTAATTTTTCAAAGTGTTAAAAAATAATTTATAATTTTAAAATATATATTTTCTATGTAAATGTTGATTTTAATTAAAAATTAGATTACTAATATTTAGAAATTTATTTTCATAAAATGGAGTTCAGTTTTTAATTTTATACTTTGAAAAATGGTTGTGAATTTATTGTATTTTTTTAAAATACATGAATTTTTTTTAATAGTAAAATATGATAATTTATAATAAGAGAATAATACATGAATGATGGAGTAATAGTTCTTATAAGGATTATGTAATCCCTAAATCAATAACAATCCTTAATTTTTTTAATATTTTTAGATATAATTCTCAATCTATTCATTGTATTGAGCCAAAATTATAAACTAATCAATATAATAATGATAAAACGCCCCTCTCTCCACTATCAATACCTCCCATGACCGCCTATTTTCCCCACACCTATCATGCTTTGAGCCATGCCAAAATCATCAAAATAATCTTCCCATGTTTCCTCTCCCACATAGATTAGCTCTTTTTCTTATCAAAATACCAAAACCTTTACCATATGGAAAATATTATGGAAGATAAATCCAAGTGGTAAAATACACTTCTTTTATTTAATTCATTTTAAATTTCATTTAATTTATTATATTCTCCTAACCATATCCTATCCAAATAGAATATTAACTAAATTGTGATTGATATACTGTAATTATATTATTATAATTTATTATTCATCAATAAACTCCACCAACTCTATTTTTTATTTTAAAAATCTTATCATCGCTCATGATGTGCTAAATTAACGACATCTTGGGTAATGAACATTCATTATCCATTTAACAATTAATAATGATAATAAAACCATAAAATAGATTTATTTTTTTGTAATTTTTATGTTACATACCTCTTTATGTTTTCTAACTTACTTATATACATAATAATTTATGATTAAACAAAATGAATTTTTTATGATCAAAAAATAGCCAAAATGAACCTAAAATGATCATCAATAACATTTATCTTATGATTCATCATCATACCAAATAAAAAGATTAATTATAGGATAATTTAATCTTTTTTAAGATCAATACTAACATATAATAACAATTCTGGATATTTATGAACTTTTTACATGAAATTCCATTAATTTATACAAGTGAATATATCATGAAAATCGTGATAATGAATTCTCATAAACGATGAAATTAAACTCGATAACTCTTTAAAAATAACTTAAATGAACATAATATAACCATAATGAATAAAATTCATTTTTAAATGGTTTTTCATTTATTAAGAAATTAATCTAATGTGATTATACAAGATACAAACATGAAGGAATATTTCTGAAACATGGTAAGGGGAATTCTCAAACCCAACTATATTTATTTGGTATTTCCCTCTTTCACCCCATATTCAGTATATATATTCCTTAAATATAACTTATTAATCATTATATAATATTTTAGGGGATATAAATTATTTTTACATGTCTTTATAACAAACATAATTTTTTCAAAAAGAACTCTTCTTTATAAAAATAAACGTCTTACTTCTCAAAATTGTTTCTTCTTAAAAAAAGTTTGATGATTATTATATCAAGTATGTTATTGCAACATTCATTTGGGAACCAAAATATTATGAATGTATGATTTATGAAATTAAACCCATTACTTAACATGGTTTATTTTATGTCAAATATTGATATACATTCTATGTCCCATGCATGATAATGTAAATATTATAATGTGGTGAATGTGACTAAAATTATATTGCTCAATGTAAATGTTATGTTGTAACGAGTTCAAAAATAATTATACAGTTCTCCAAATAATTCCATAATGTGATGAATATTAGGAGATAATGTGAAATATTTGTGAACATGATGTTGTATTTGTTCACAACTATGTGTGGTATTTGACCACTAGGACATGATGTTTTATTTATATGCATGGACACATTCCTAGAATTGTATTAATGATTACTCTCATGATTATAATCCTTTTCCCATTTTATGATGATAATTATTATTATTACCACATGTTATACTGTTTCATGTTATTATCAATCATCTTACTAGGATTTTATCTCTCCCATATTTTATGTATATCTTCAGGTGATTGATTTTACTAAGGAGAATGAAAAGACATTTAAGATACTAGATAAGGAGGTAAATAGCTATTTTGTTTTATTTTGGAAATTTTATTTGTGGTCCTAATTTTATTATGACACAAAACCATTGAATCCTATATATGTAATTATTTTATTTTATTTGTCATTAAAATTCTTTATTAATAATTTAAAGAGTAGAAGGGTCACAATCGGCATAATTTTACCAAAAAATTACAATAATATTTTCTTCATGAAATTACTATTTTCCATTCATTTAGTCAATATTATCTAAAATATACTTTATTTTTTAAATTACTATGAATAATAGTAATCCAAATACACTAAATAAGAAATATCCTTTTATTAATACCCAATGATCCAATAAGAATATAATTCCTCATTCATGATATCTTACAAGAAACTAGAAGACTAATCTTGCAAAAATTTATATGCTTTCCACTAAAAATCCTATAGATTTTCAATGGACACTTGATATTTGGTATATAAATGTGATTTTCATTAAATGACCTCAATATCACCACTGAAGAAGATATGGGATACCATCACGGAACCATATTGACCAAAAAACAAAACCACACATCCCTTAACCATTCAATAGTTAAATTTATATGAAATGTGCATTGTATATTAATAATCAAGGTGAGGAAAATTGTATCACAATGGTATAGTCCTATTATATACTTAATGAATAAATAACTCCTATACATGATGGAGATAAACATACAAGGGAAGTAAATATATCAAAATAAAAGGTCTCATGCCTTCACACTAATTCCAACCCTGTTATGGAAAATTGGAATGTGAAACTCTTAATTTTTGTCATGTTGTTTTTCAATAAACATTAAAAAGTTGAAATTTCCCCCATGAAAAGTAAAATAAAAACCTTCTAACATCTTATAAGAAACGTTTATTAGCCCCTTATTTCCACTCCATATCACTAATGAACAGTTTTAATGGAAATATGGCAGGCTATTAAATATGATAATTGTTTTTTAAGAACCATAATAATTATTTATGAAGAATAGTTTCATAAAACAATTATGTTATTGTTCTAAACTCGTGTTTTTAACAAACATTGAAACCCCAAGAACTATTTAATCCAATATTTTTAACAACCATGAAAATATCCTCTTCCTTAGTAAAAAAATATAAAAAATTTATTGTTATGGTCCGGGATAATAGATGAAATTTTAATGAGGAATTTATTCCTTCAGTTTCTTATATATGAAGTAAAGAATTTTATAATGGATTTGAGTGTACCAAAAAAAGCTTTATCCACATTTCCTCAAAGTGTACCCACAAAATAATTGAAATATACATTCTCACATTGAAAATTATTATTTATCAAATATTTTTATAAATTATAAAAGAATGAATTCAAGAATTATTATGGTTACCATCTATCTGACAAAAAACATGGGACAACTATATTGCATACCCATCATCTTTTTTCTAGATTAAATTTTTTTTTACAATATTTTGTGATCATATTTTGGGTTTGGGTATTAAAATGATATTAAATACACCTATCCATGTCATTTATTTCCTTTAAGATAACAATATCTACATCTTCCAAATAAATATTCTCCTCTAAAAATTTGAGAACAGTTTTCTTCATAATTTTATGTTTATCTTATAATAATAATATGGTCATATGATAAGTTCCCTCATTCCATTATGAAAATAACTTAATAGAGTCCTTCATCCTTATATCATGTGTAAGAATAAATCAAATCCCTTTTTTAGTTATGGGATCACCATGAACAATTTATATTTTTAAATAGTCTAATAAATTTTGTGGATGGTGATAAATTATAATATTATAAAAATTTTAAATCCTATATTGCTATGAAAAGTACCTCTCGTGCCAAGGGTAGGGATCCTTCATTTTATAAGACTACTTCATAATGTAAATCGATCTCCAAAGAATACCAAGTCATGTGGTTGATTAGAAAACAAGAAATCATTATGTAATTCAATTAATTCTATGATAAAACAAAACATCTATTATTTATATTAGTGTGTGATATGTAGTTAAAATACACTCCCACTAACTATGAATATGAATTAGAATAAATGGAATACAATTCTCTCAAAAGAATATTTGGTCCAACAGAATTAAAATTAAAATATATAGTAATAATGATGATATATATATGTTATATATGGTTTCATTAATCATAGTATATTTATAGTAATTGTTGAAAAAAAGAATTTTTATTGAGTCTTTCAAAAAATCGAATTAAGTTCATTCTTTGTGGTGTAAACATGTAATTCAAAAAATAAATTCTTGATAAAAAATTCCCCATGTCTTTTTCCATATATTAATGTTCTAGGATAAATAAAATATAAATTAGGATATTCGAATCCTCCAAATGTATTTTAATTTTACTACAAAATTATATTACCAAAATATTCCTTAATAAATACACATTAATTTGATAGAGTATATTTTGAAATCTCATCGGACTCATCACCTTCACCTTTAGATGATAGAAATATATCTCCTCGAAAATCATTATATTTATAATTGTACTATGTTTAAATAAAATTATTTTCTTACGATTAATGGGTTACCTTAAAAATAATATACTTCTCTTTTACTGTATTTTCTTTTCAATCCATATGATATAAATTAAGAGTCTAACACGGATATTTTATAGAAATTTCATTAAAATACTATCCTAATTCTCATTGCACAAAATACATATTAACTATTTTAATTATATTTATAGTATATTCTATTTGAAAACATAAATATGGGTACAGTATTCATCTTCAAGGATTATATTTGTTCATTATATATGGAAAATTGGTATTTCTGTCCCTACAACCAAAAAAAGTAGAGAATCCATAGTTGATTGGATAATATATAATAAATGTATCATTTTAGGAAAAATCACAATAAAATTTAGAAACATTTTTTCCATTTTTTGTTTTGTAAACATGAATCACATGTTCAATAATTACACAATGAGAGTATCACATTTCAAGTAAATTTCCTTAAATTTACAAGGGTGGTTATTCAGAAAAAATTATATAAATTATATTATTTAGATTTTAATTTTTCATTGAATCACTACAAATATATTTTCATAAAATAAATTAGTTAATTTTTATTTGAGAAATATCCCTAGATAATATTTCATTTATACCACATCATTTTTTTCATAAATATAAATCCACATTCATTAACTATTCATTTAATGTTTTAATACCTGTTTTAGATAAAAATCTCTCAAATTTTAGTCATTTTATAGTTTTATTCTTTTATAAATAGATTTTCATATTACTTTATTCTTTAATAACGTCACACACATTTATCACTTTACTTATATGACATTCATAATTTATAGAATTTATATCATTCATAATTATTTTTTCTACATAATATTAATTTTTAACTTCACTATTAAACATAATATTTTCCTCTATAGAATCTTTAACATTGACATTAAAATTAGCAATAAATTGAATTACATCCATATAAAAAATTATCTAATTTTAACATCAAATGGATTCAATATAATTGAATATCTTAGATTAATGAATGCATTATAGTGAAATTATAAATTTAGAATTTAATTATAATATATGAGATCAAGTATGAAATATATAATTTGTGTTATAATTTTAAGATTAAATATTAAAATAAACTAATACCAAGAAATTTTTTCGTGATTTTTTTCCCACTTATTAATATTTACATTATTTCTTAGGGATTAAATATTTTATACTTCTGTATATATCCACACATTATTTATAAATAATAGAATATATTTCTAGTTTAATACTTTTCTAGCACATTATATAATGACCAGTCAATAATTCATGTGTCAATCGTAGATTAATTTTTCTACGTCTATCTTGGTTTTGAAGGGATTTAAGTGATGAATCTAAATCTATGTGAGTTGAAAATAAGAACTACTAGTGGTTAAACCAAATTAGACATTTTTAGATGTAATATTATATCTGGGGTTCTTAAATAAGAAACAATATGTAGGTCCCTTTTGTTTTCCATTTCATACAATTAAACCTATGCCATTAACAAATATTTAGTTAATCATTAAATAATAATATATATTATTTAATTGATAAATTAATAACACTATCATAAAATAATGTTTATTTAATTTATATATAATATATTAAATAATTATTTACATTATACAATAAATTAATTCCTTTATCGTAATTATTAAAAAAATAAATAATTATATGGACATAGACCAAATACTAATTATATGATATCATCGAATAAATTAAATTTTTATTTTATATCATTAAGAGAACTTTTGAATATTAATATAATTAAAAATCTAACTCCCTTATTCGATATTATAATAAAATCTGGGTGTTATTATGACTGAAATAACACAAATATAAATTAATTTATAAACTAGGATAAAATATTTTTTATTAAATTAATTTTTGGATTGGATGAGGTTATAGATACACATAAGGTGAAACCATCTATGTCTATCTCCCACTGAACGTGAGTTTAAAAATAAAAATCAGAGTAATATCTAGTAATAGATATTGTACCCTATAGAGAATCAAATACATAGTAAGGATAAAATTTTTAGAAACACACACCATATAATATAATCATTTTATATCTAACATATCATCATGTAGAAAACATACCTATGTCAACATTAATAAATGATTTTCTATATTTGTTTAAAAATATGAGAGGAACATGCATGTGATCACCATAGCCATGGATTTAAATTTGATACTTTAACCTCAATCAATGGCTAGTGATATTTTATTTCCTAACATAGAATATAAAATCCAATATTAATTATTCTATTATGATAATGCCTCTAGTGATTTACATAACAAAAACTATTTTTTCATAAGTTTAATTGTCAAAATTTTAATCAAGTATCTATGTATTTATTTTTTATATTTTAATTATGATCTAAAATTTTTGGACTATAAAAAACCCACATGTATTTTAGTTTCAAATTATACATAACACCTGGAATTATTATTGGTTGTTATATACACATGATCTCAAACACATAGATATTACCTAGTGTGAAAATTATATGAAAAATCTTAAAAACATATGGTCACCTAAAACCCGATAGTCATAAATCATTTATTTCCAATAATGTATATGAATATTGACCATAATAACTACATTAGGAATATTATAATTGTATAACCAGGTTTTCATTATAGTGTGAATAATTATCACCAATCAATGTTGATATTATTTTACATTAAATATCATATGAAGTATATAAATGATTTGAAAATAGTTAATTGGAGTTAAAAATGTATATTTCATACTACAAACATGTTGTTAAATAATAAAAATCACACAAATAATGTTTTATATTCAGAACCAAATCGATGAAAATCAAAATTAACTAGATTCAATTATTGATAATTGACATCATATAAGCTCTAAAATTGTATTGATTCTTATACGAAGAAACATATTTAACAAATTAATTTTAAATATTCTCTAACATGGATTCAATAATAAATATAACTTTACATATATGGTAAAAATTATGATGAGGTAATATTTTTAAAGAAAAAATAATTTTTTTAGTGTTATCTATGTAACTCCCCTGCACAGAGAACACTCTACATTTCCAGGACTGGTGCTGTAACATTACATTAAGAATGCCACCATGTTTGTTAAATCATTATAACCAGTATTGATGGACTATAATTATTCCAATGGCTTATTATAATCAAATATTTTAGTGAATAAACATTAGAAATATTAACAACATCATAAAAAATTCAAATAACAAACAAAAGAAACTTAGTGTAATTGACCAATAATAACAAAAACATCCCAATTTTGATGAATACATAACTATAAAAATGACATGAAAGTCAAAAATTTAAAATGGAGCTCCTTTGAGTTATTCCCATATGTATTTTAACTAAAAATAATTAGAAAACTAGAATCTTGAAAAACTATAAGACTGGTTTTTAGACCAAGCTTGGTCTGATATTTCATGCTACACACTAGGTAATCAAGACCAACAATCAATAATAGGTAATTTTCAGTTTTCCTTATGTAAAAACAAATGAGGTTTACTCTGGTTCCCAAGCCTTCTTGAGTAGTGTAAGAGTAAAGCATATTATGACACAAGTAAAAAATCTATAAATATACCAATTTTGAGTTATAATTCATGTTTATGGGCATAATAACATTGGGAAACATTACTAATAAACCACCACAACTCCATTGGATCAAAAGTTACTCCCAATATTGATCATACCAATATTGTAAAGTGTCTAATGACCCAAGCTATGAAATCCTAATCTATAACAATAATGTGTGAAAACAGTCTATATGGAAACGAGAAAATGACCTCTTGAACATGATGAAAAAACACCCCGAATTAAAATACAATCCATTCATATTTATACTACTGTGTAGGCACAACCCACTAATAAACAAGAACCATTCATCTATAAAATATTGGTGTAAATGCTCCCCACAAGGGAATAAGAACCAGTCAATTAGAACCTCAGTGGAAAACACTCAACATAAGGAGGAAATAACCATTCAATTTAATCATTAGATATTTTATATTACCTTAAATCTATCACAAACCTAAAATTTTAATATATGGTAATGACTGAATTTGTAAAATGAATCACATCTAGGTGTATTTATTTAGATCCATCGTCATATTTACCATGTATAAGAGGATGAATTATTGGATTATTTTACAAATTCTCTAACATTTAGATCAACCCCTTAATGTTTTTAGGATTGTTGTTCCACTCAATTGAATTCGATACTCTCAAAACCATTTCAATAGTAATGAGATAAACTAAATTAAATAATATTTACATGGTTCATTAAAAATTTCTACTCAATTCCATATTGGTGATATTCCCTAATATGGATTCTCCATTATTATCATATTCATGATTATAAAGGTGTTGGATGAAATTTCGTGTCCAACCCAGTAATAGATTCTATATTTTACCCTAATTTTATACCATATCCATAATCTATTCTACCTCTGTTTCTTATACAACCTAACTATAATTATTCTAATTCACTTACTATACACCCCAACCATGATATTATTTACAAACAAGTTAAAAACTATATTCATAATCTCATATTCATCTTCTTTTAAATTTTTTTTATTGAAATCCCACTTTATGCTCATGAGATATCACCCTCTATGTGCCAATAGGATCATGATTCCACATATAAACCATTAATAACATCCACAAGAATTATTAATTTTCATGTTGGTCTAGTAATTACATCACACTAGTTCTAGAATGATATCTTTCATCTCAATAATCGTAAACTCAAGTGTGACTCCTTCAGGGACTCATAACATCGACTCAAAATCATTATTTAATACTTTAGTGTATTGGGTTCCATCTAAATTATAAATATTTGAAAATTCACATACAAATTTTCATAACGTATAAATTCTATTAATATTTACAATAATAATATCATAAATATTTTCCTCGTAAATATCATTGTGATTATTACTTGAATATTGAAACTCCATGACCATATAAAGAAGGTAATTTTCCTTATTAAAATTTATACAATATCTATTGAATAACACTACATTTATTATAGATTATATTTTATTTTTAATATACCAAAATAATTTCTATTTAATATAATGTATAAATAATGATACATTAATAGTTATATTCACTAACTGATGGATTGGATTAATTTCATCACTACATTGAAATTTCTAAATGGCTTAGGTATTCCACTTTCTTCATGTGGTTAATGAATAAAAAATAATATGTATAGTGCATCAAAATTTATCCTCATTTGAATACTGAAAAACTTCTTGTCACATAATTTAATGTGGTTAACATTGTAATCATTTCCCTCAGGTATTAAATTTTTTGAATTATACATAGAATGCATGGATAAATTTATTATGAGATGAGACATGAATATGATGATTTCACCTCAATATTCATGCATGGAATTGATGAATATCCACTTAATGGAATATGTTAATTTGAAATAACTCTTCTATTTATTTAATTCCAATGTATATTCATTATCATAAAACTCATATGATGTATATAGTCACTTCAACATTAGATTTAGGAATGGATGATTCATCATGAGATCTCATTCACGAATTCCCTATATTTCTTCAAGTGGTTCGACCTCAATGAAATATTATATGACACGAAAACCCATTAATCAACTAATTATCAAACAATAATGTGAAAAAATATGTATGTATCAATTTCACATATCATAGTATTTTATATATCATACATACTCTATCATTGCATTCATTCAAATATAATTTTAGAGACTCCCTATTTTAGTGTCGTATAAAAACACACATAGTATCTTGAATAACTCATGGTTTCTTATATTCATACATGTGGGATCCCTCAGAAAACAAATAGTTAGGTTCCATAATATTGGAATATCATGGTATTCCATTAACATTTCATATGTTATTTGCATGCTCATGGTCACTTTGAAGATCATCATGTATTAGATCATCTCATGTGGAAGATTTAATTATTTTATGAGGTTAACAATTATTCATCATCAGGTTGGTACATTGATATTGGATCCACTCAAAATGTGGTTTCTCTTATCAATACATATGGTTGGTAAACAATCCCTCATATTGTGACTTTATATTTTTATGTTTCATAGATTTATAAAAATATATGTGGTGGATTTTGTTTTATATGTGTAGTTGGTCATTGGTTTTCATACAAGAATTCTCTAACATGATGTAACTTAATGATGATGACTTGGATTCTTATGTTGTGATGGATCACTTATGAATGAAAGGATCATGTTTAAAACATATGTTTTAAACATAGTAATAGTGGTTTTTAATGTGTTATCCCTCATCATAGTTCACCTACACTGATTAATATTACCTGACCCCCCCTAATATTCAATTATCCATGACACTAGGCTCAGCTCCTAGCACACTAACAGACACCAACATCCATGGGTTGCACCTCCCAATTCCAACACATAGGATCCACTTTTTTCCATTGTGTCCACCTTTCTTGCCTTGTATTTAATCCTTAATTTCTCTTGTCTACCTATACATTGGCCTCACTGTACTTTGATCAATCTCATCTCCACCACGGAAACAAATTTTCTTTGAATGGTTGATATGACAAATCATATCTTTTATAAACTCTATTTCATGATTTATTACATAAATATAAACATAATATAATCCTAGAAGACCAATAGTCCTAGAGTATTTGGGAAATTATAAACATATCACGTTTATAAGAAATAGGGTAATGAAAATATTATTTAAAAACTCCATATAATTCCTTTAAATTACATTTTTCTTATAATACTACACATAATAACTGAGGGACATACATATGAAATGGGTGAGATATAAAGCATATTAAGTTAATTATCGAACCATAACATGAATTAAAGTATTACATGTTATTTAATGATCATAACATGCTAACATAAAAAGGTAAGAATAATAATCATGAACATGACTGAATTATAAAATAAAAAAGACATCAAGGAATCATAGGAGTTGCGAAAAAACATAAGAAAAATCATTATAATCAGATGTCAAGGATAACCATTGATACATCATAACATATTCTACATAACGTAAATGCTTATATACCATTCGTGATATTTTATAAGATAATATAAGTACCCAATATACTGGAGGGACATATAATTTCAGTCCCATCATTCAAAACCATATCATGTACATGAATTTTTATTCCACATAGTTCTTACTATATAAGATCACAATTAAACACTTTTAATCCCAAAATTAATGTGTTTGGGTTCTATATATTGGTGTAACCAATAATTTAAAGACAATTACATCTAGGGGAAAAGTATTTGTTGGACATGTGGATGTGTATTAAAAAAATAATTGTTTGTTTTGTAAAATAATAGAATAATTTCAGCAACATAAAAGGTGTACATGACGAATTATAGAAGGGGTTAATGATATTAAAAGGTGGTATACCATTAATTGGGAATAAAAATGATAGTATAGATATTTATAAAAAGTAGGGTCAACATGAAAAATTTTATATTAAAAATATCAATACCAAGAAAAATACTTGAATGAAGAGGAAGAGGAAGATAATATCTTACATAATAAGTTTATTCTAAAATATTAGGATCAAATTCATAAGATACTATTAAAAACTTTTTAAGGATTTAAATAGGAAAACATAGAGTAACATCATGATAAATGGGGTTTTATTGAAGAGGAAATAGAGGTTGTGTGGGTATTTATAGAAAAATAGAGGGCAAATCATTACTTATTTGTAAACCTACATTTCAGACTCTATGTAAAAAAATAATCAAAACCACAAACTTTCGCTTGGGGGGGTTAAGTGTTTCAACCAATGTGGATTGGTTTCCAATATTTCATTATGTTAATAACCCATATCATTAAAATAATACCATTTATGATGTGTAAGTGAGTCATGTTCATAAATAATTATTTTTGAAACCTTAAAATATAATATAGATTTTGGAGGATTTATTATTGGTTTGTAAAATTAATAAAATAGATCCAATAAATATAAAATAAAGGGAAACCTGATTTTTGGTCATGGAATCCTGTTATATTATAAATTAAATATATTTTTTCTATTATTATGTCATACTACCCACTATTTATTTATAGAGTAATAAATTTATACCATAAATATTGAATCTCTCAAAAAATGATGAAAAATTAAGCATTACCTAAATTTTATTTTCTAAAATCAAAATGATATATATTTTATCCAAATAAGTTCTTATATAAATAATTTTTTCATTTTTAAATAAAAAATTATTATTTACTTAAGAATACTTGTTTTATATTAAAATAATATTTATTTCCAATAAAAAAATTTCATGGAATTTTCATAAATTATAATAGCATTTATGTTTAAATAAATATTTTTTAATAAAAAATATTTAATTAAAATAAAATTTATTTCAAAACTATTGGATTTATATAGAAACATTCTATTATTGAATCTATATATTTCCCAAAAATAAATTTGTTTATTCTTCATATCAAAATAGTATTTTTATCAAACCCATTATATAATCATGTATATAAATATAGTAGTAATGAAAATTGATCAATATACTAATTATTTTGTTATATAGAAAATATTAAAATTCATGATTTTAGGGTCTTGAAATAGAACCCTATATTACACAAGAGTAATTTCTAAGGGTTTATTGTGTGGGTTGGGAAAAAATACCTCAAGGTGTTCTATTATTATGTTTTGGGTGTGATTATGTTTATTGATAAAGCTAGATTATAGAAAATGAGTATGGATGGTATTTACTGAAAGAATATTTTTAAGGCGGTGTAGTTTCCCATTGTTTCCCATAATTTTAGGCTTCAAAATTAGGATATTGAATTTTAGAGAAGAAATATTTCTGCATAAGAGTACATGGAACATTGACCATGATGTGCGGTTCAAATATTGCAAAGCTGTTAATTCGAACATCGAAGGAAATCAGAAGAGGAAGGGAACCAAAAAGTACAAGATGCAGACCGTGTATGAGAATGGTTCATGAGGGTAAATCGGTTCATGGCGAAGTAATCAAATACATTGAAGGATTATGGTATATAGGAAGGATTTTAATTCATGGAAATGAGGTGGTGATCTAAGAAGCTGCAAAGGGAATCATTTATGAAAAGGTGATGGTAATTTTTCCCACCATGAAGGAGGAAAGGCAGTACAGATATAATGTTGGAAATAATGGTTTGTGGGTGAAGAGGTACGCATTGAAGGATGTACCACATTGAAGATTTGGTAAATATAGGATTGATGGATTTTTCAGATATTTTTTACAATATAAGGAGCACTAATGCCATTATTATGTAGATAGAATTCTATGAAAGAAAATCATAGTTCCAGGAATTTGAAAAGGTCTAAAGAAATTTTTCAAGGGATAATTCCATGAATGGTGATGTAGTTTGCACAAAAGAAATTTTTTAAAAAGATTTTTGTGAGGCACTGTAGATTGTAAAGGAATAAGGGTCTGTGGAAGGAAGAAAGTTTGTGGAGGAAGAAATCACCGGTAGAAGTAGTGCAGTATAAAGAAGTGGTACATAATGGAGGTTCACAGAGGCGATTCACAGAGTCGGTATGTGAATGCAGTACATGATATCCCAAGCGAAGGGAGTCCATGGGAGAATAAGATTATGAAGGAGAAGCGGTACGTGGAATCAGAGATAGTTTACACAAGAGGCAATCTACATAGAATACACGCTACTCATTATGCAGTGATGAATGGTGGTACATGGAGGAAGCTATGTGGATTGAGGAGGACCCAAGGATGCTTAAAAAATCTAAAAAATAGTTTTCAAAACCAATTTACACTAACCTAACAGTACAAAACAAATTGTATTTCATCTACAGGTGAAAAGGATTATTTAACAAAGAATCTATATACAGTTTAGGATTCATGATTTCATGTAAATTAAGGGACCTATGTGTACATATACTATGAGTGGATCTCGTTCAATAATAGTGAGTGAAGGAAGAGGATGATGGTGATCCTTTCCACCGGTAGTGAGCCTGAGGTAGATACATACGGAGTGACCCATGGAAATTTAGAGAGAAGATCCAAAACCTTGTAAAGTCAGTGAGCCATGTTATATATGATCTATCTTGAACCTTGTAATTCAGAGTGAGCTTTATCAAATTTGGTACATCGGAACATTTCCATTATATGCTCCGTGGATGTAATGCATTGAGGGTGAACCATGTAAAAAACGTTGTGTCATGTGCATGATTTCATTTTTGTTTAGATATTTCTTCATGATAAGAGAGATGTGTGTTCTATTTAATGACGAAACAACATGAAAATGGGAAGTATATTTAATCTATTATACCCTGATTTATCATGCCTCTCATGGTGTTTTACCTAGGGGATTAAACAATTGGTATTATGGGTAATATTTAAAAGTTAGTGGTTATATCTTAGTAGAAGAAATAGAGGTGGTAAATCACAAAGGAACTCTAATCTTCGAAAGTAGAAATTTCCAACTATGGAAGAATCAGATGCAACAATATTTTCGATCATTAGGAATGGATTTCTTCATAGTATAAATGCATGGAATATCAGCTGATAACAATAGTGGTTCTATATCAGAAGATGAAAGGAGATAATTGGATGCAGATGTTAAAAGGATCAATGATTTAAGAGGATCCCTATCAAATACAGTTTAACTGAAAGTGATGTAGTGTAAAAAATTACATGTTATGTGGGAAAATGTATTAAATATCTATGATAGAGATTCAAATGTTAAAGAGGAAAATATACATGTTTTTTTGGAACAACTATGAAGTTATGAAAAATAAACCAAATGAATCTATTGATAAATTCTTTAATAGGGTGAATGTTGTGGTGGAAGAAATTTGTGGTCTTCTAGAAGTATCTAAGGAGATAAAAATTTCGATGTGTATAATGATGAAAATTCCCCCTCTCTTTAATCTCTATGTTTTTGTACAGGATGATAATGATCAAAAAGAGCTGAAATTGGACAAATTTTATAGTAATACTGTTTCATATCAAATGAAAAATGATGATAATGATGCTATGGAAAATGGAATGTCCAAATAATTGTTATTCAAGGCCATAAAGAAGTTATATAGTGAATATTTTTAGGATCATGATAATTTCGATTATTTTAGGTTATTTACCTCCTCAAATATGAAAAAAAGGAATATGATTATTCAAAAAGTAAACTTCCACTTGCATGCTTCTGATGTTGAACAATTGGAATTTTTTTAGTAAAGTGTCCTAATAAGTTTGAATATGAAGATGGAGATAATTATGGAATTCCCCAAAATAAGCATTCATTCAATAAAAAAGGCATGAGAAGTTATAAGATAAATTTCATCAAAAAATGAATCTTCTTTCAAAAGAATATAAATGTTCTATATATTATAAGGAAGAAGAGTTGGAAGACTGAAAGGATTATGTGGTCAATTATTTAGTGGATTTTATTGGAAATTCCGTAACAAAAGAAGAAATTTACGGTGAAGAAAGAGAAGATGTAGTAATATTGGACCTGTAGGCTGAATTAGAAGCTTCTCTTGAAGAGATATATGTTTGGGGAGACAAAAAAAGAATTGTAACAAAGTGGTTTGTGATTACCAACTCTATATGTTGTAGCAGGAAGAAGAGAAGTCCAAGTTGAAGGAAGACATTTTATAATGGATGTCTTCAACAATAGAAAGCATAAAAGGTGGTTGATTAGAAACTCAAAATTGAAGAACATAAAAAGGAGATCAATAATTTGACTAAAGTTGGAATAGAACAAATAAAACATATAAAATAACATGAAGTGGAAGTCATAAATCTTTGACAAAGTTTTTATAATAAATAAAAAAATTTGACCCATAAAATAGATTTGGGATAAAAGATAACACGAAAAACATAAAAGATGAAAGTGGAGCATGGTAGCCAGCATAATAGAAGAAACAATAAAATTCAAATGATAAGACTCGTATGTGGCTTGATCGAACACAGAGAGAAATAATAGTTGAAGTCAGACCACAGTAACCTAATCCATGATTGAAAATTTATTTTGGTATGAATCAGAATCAAAAGATTTAAAGATCCCAAGGGATAACTGATGGTGCAGTATTACCATAGAAGAATTTACCTTGTGTAATATCATATTATTGTGTAAAGATGTGACATTAATGAAATATTCATTCCATAGAAAAGAGGTTCCAAATGGAACAAGACCAATAGAGGAAGACATAGAGAGCTCAATGTTCTAGGTCACCATTTGATGGTTACTATTTCATTGGTGGAGGAATTAGACACAGGGAATGATATTTCACATCAATAATAGATAGGAATGTGCTAAAGAAAATAATGTTTGGTAACAAGCATCATGAAAATGTATCACCATAAGAGATGGAAATGATAAACCAATATTCATCTCTACAAGATGAAGATGGTCTATCATATTTTGAGGAATTTAATGAGTAACAATCCAAACCATATATGAAATACGAAAAATGTATTAAAAATAAAATATTTTAGTAGGTAGTGGTTTCATAAATTGAATTCAAGGCATCAGATCACACTGGGATATAGATCATTGATAGAAGATGAACCTCCCATATGATAGGAATAATGTGTCTTATTATGGGAATAAGGTATGATAAATAATGTATCGTATTATTTAGTATTGATGAAGGGTTGAAAATCATTAAATCTACGAATAAAAATTGCAGGGGAAAAGACATGAGAAATGAATATGTCTTGTTTGTGGATGGTTTAAGTCACATCATTTTAAGCATAAGTCACTTGTGTGACTTGGGATGTGCTGTAATATTTTCCATGAAATTATGTTTCATCAAGGCAAAAGGTGGTGATGTTGTATTTTAGGGAAAGGGTACAAAAGGGAATATTGACCTCCTGAGTGGAGAAGAATATATGTACTTTTCTTCAATGAAGAAGAAAATAAGATGTGGCATAAACGTCTTGTCTACATGCACCAATCATTCTTGGAAGATCAGGTGAAATATGATGTTTCTCGAGAACTCCCTAGAAGATCACATGTTCATACACATATATGTGATTGATAAAAACAAGGGAAGATCATTAGAATGAAATATATAGAAAAAGGTAAAAGGTCAACAATATTGTCTATGTTGGTTAATGTTAATGTGTGTGGAGCGATTTCACCAAGGGAACATGATGAAAGGTGATATTATGTTATCTTCATTGATTATTATAGAATAATGGATTGTGTTTCAGTCATCAACCAAAAATCTAAGGTATTAAGTTGCATAAAACCACATATATGAGAAGTTGAAAAGATTATATGTCAAATAATCTGAAATATCTGAAATAATAATTGAATAGAATTTAAAAATTCCCAAGTAGAGGGTCATCTCAAGAAACATGGAATAGGGCATCATGTTTCAGCAGGAATAACTCCACTACAAGATAGAGTAGTTGAGAGATTAAATCAGATTGTAAACAATATGGTTAGAAAAATTATCATAGAGAAAGTCATCCCAGGGAAATTTTGGAATGATGCAGTTATGATAGTAGTCTATGCATAAAATAGAGTTTTCTATGTCTGAAATAATAGAATACTGTATATGATTTGTGGTATAGAAAGAATCCATCATAAAATTACATTATAATATTCAAAAGTATTTTTATCATTCTTAATAAAGAGAACGAAATAATGTTTTAATACCATGGAGATGATGGGATTTTTCTAGGATACTAAATGAAAAGAAAAGGATATAAATTTTTTAATAAGAGTCTAGGAAAGATTTTTGAAATCCATGGTGTAACCATAGATCAAAATGAGAAGAATGTTTAACAAAATTAGGATCTTCCTTTAGAGGACTGTGATGAAGAAATATGAAGATTAGGGGATTCTCTAATTCCAGAGGTTGATTCATAAGAATACATAGATGAAGAGGATGATGATGATAAATCAGTATGTGAACAAAAACAGAAGAGAAAATACAAAATTGATTGAGAAAACATAATTATTGATCAGATTGCACTAGTGTAGATAAAGAGCGTGAAGACACTACTAAAAGTATCATACTTATCACAAGTCTGTCATAATTTTTACGGTGAATATACTGGTGATGAGAATTGGGTTCAAGATATAAACGATGAGCTTTACCAAAATGAGAAGAATCAGACATGGGAGATTGTTTGAAGGCCAAAATACAAAACATTCATCAGGACTAAATGGGTATTTCCCAACAAAATGAACAAATATAGTTTTGTGATTTGAAACAAATAATGAAAAGTGTGAAAAAAGTTACTCCCATATAGATGGTATATATGTTTATGGAACATTTTCACCTATTCCAAGGATAGAGAAAATTCAATTATTCTTGACCATGGTAGTACAATGAAAGTTTATGGTTTTCCATATGGACTTAAAGTCTGAATTTATGAATGGTGTTCTAGAAGAAGAAGTTTATATTGAGTCTCCAGATATATTTCTCATTCCAAAATAATAGAAAAGAGTTTTTTGATTGTAAAAAGCATTATATAGTTTGAAGAAATAACCAAGAGTATTGTATTCAATGCTAGATCAGTCTATAAAAAGATCAGTTTTCAATATGGTAGAGTTGATTACAATATTTATGCCAACCATGATAGGAATCAAAAGATGATGGTGTTAGTATATTTTGTTGAAATAATATTTGGAGGATCATATGAAGAACAATGTATATAGTTTTCTAAATTTATGAATGGTGAGTTGAAAATGTCAATGATTGGTGAGTTGACATTTTTCCTTGGTTTAATGGTAACACATGAAAGGGATGGCACATTAATTTTTCAAACTAAATATTATATGGATGTTTTTAGAATATTTGGAGTGGATTATTAAAATTATATGATGAATTTAGTGTCTACTCGGATGAAACTATCAACGGGTGATGAAGGGAATGTAATTAATGTTACAGAATACCGAAAATAATTTTCAGTGTACTGAACATAATATAAAAATTTCTTCCATAGTTTTTGACACATTTCATGTTTCATGGTATCAATATAATCCAAATAAATACAACATGATTTCACTAAAAAGAATTATTAGTTATATCAAGGGCTTTGTGGATTATATTTCGATGTATAATGAAAAATCACAACTAGAGAGATTGGGATATACATATTCATATAAGTCAAGTTTAGCAGGTGATAGGAAATCTTTGTCAGGATTTGAATTATATCTTAGTGGATTGTGTATTTCATGGATAATCAAGAAAAATGGTTTATTTTCATTGAAAAATACAGATTTTGAGTATATTGTGGCTTCTCTAGAATTTATACATCTATTGTGGATTAAGTAGCATCTGAATGGAATTGGAGTAGAAGTGAAGTCTCGGACCAAAATCCATTGTGATAATTCAACTGCTATAAATCTTAAAAAATATCCAGTTCATCCCTCAAGGAAAAAGCACATTGATATAGTGTATCACTTCATAAAGGGGAAGGTTACTCAAGGGCTTGTTAAGGTGGATTGTGTGCCTATATTATAACAAGATATAGATATTATCATAAGGGACTTACCTATAGAATCATTTTAGAGGAATAAATTGGCTCTGGGAGTCTAGTTAACTCCCTATACATGGAAACTTGTGGATTTCGACACCCCTCTCTCTCTATGGTATGGTGTGTTTCTAACATCATCATATTTAATACCCCCTATGTCACTGATGGAAGTGAGCATTACTCAATGCTCGAGGGAACAAAGAATTGATTTATTTATAGAAAATAAACGCATAGATCAACGAATAGTTGAGGAAAATAGATTTCTAAGGAGGGATATGAATTTCATCCAAAGTTTCCATTTATAGTTCAATGTCTTATATATGGATAATATGTGAATTATCCAATCCAATTTCCTAATTTTAGGGTTAACTTCTAGAAGAAATAGTATATTTTTTTATGAAAACGATTAAAATTTTTAATAATTAAAGTGTTTATGAATTAGGATACTATAATTTTGTTGTATAAGTAGTATTATAGATATAAGAATCATGATACATCTAAGGAATTTTCAATGGTATATATACTTTATGGATTTGAGAACATTTTTTGAAAGGTACCAATTACCAATAAAATTATTTTAGTGGTAATTGTAGATTAAAATTTATGAAGTAAATAGGATATTTTTAGGGAACTTAAAATTGGTAATTTGTTTTATGATAAAGTGATTTAGGTAAATCATAAATAATTTTATTGTATTTATGGAAATAGTACATGATTTTGGTTGAGGAATAAGGATTGTGTTGAGTTTTGAAGAATTTATGTTTTTATAGTGGGGTAAAAAAAGATTTATGGATATCATCAAGGATATATAAGTTTATGTTTTTAATTAGTTTAAGTCATAGATACACATTTTTAGGTTTGAAGTGATGGTATTTTGAGGTGACATAAAAAAAATTCTTGGTTTTTGAAATAATACTCTTCTGAGGTTTTAATTATACACTTTGGGTTAGTATATGACTTGATGTTATGTTAATTATGGTATATTGAATAGTGTAATTTAGATAATATTGATGGTTAAAAGGTAATTCATTGATGATGTGATGTCTTTAGATATATTTATGGTCTACCTAAGGATTAAGGTTTATGATTGTATTTAAATTTTATTCATGATATTTTGTTTAATTTCACATCAATATAAGGTTATATAGTGATTTATCATGGTGATTAATGATATTTTGGGGATACTTAATTGGTCTGAGTTATATGTAACCCTTAGGTTTAATATGTTGTTTAACATGAAAGATTATTTGGGGAGAATGGAATTAAATTTTTTTGGATCTAAGTTAAAAAGGTATTAGATCAAATTTGAGGTTAAAACATTATTTCATGTTGTGGTTATTGAGGTTAATTGGTATGTATTTTTATTTATTTATAGAATAATCTAATTTGGACCATTAATGTCATTTTAGAACCCCCTACCTTTAGGTAAATGACCTTTTATTCATTTTTTTGAGTTAATATAATGATTGGGTTTATTTTTTAGAATTTATAAGGGATTGTGGCATGTTTTAGAGTCTTTTCTAGAGGTACTCCATTTATAAATGATTAGTATAAATTCTTCCCCATATCTAGGAAAACATGAAAGGGAATATAGTAGGAACTAGGAATGTGCACAGTTGGATCATGGTTTGGCCAAACTGTGTAAGTTCCCAAGAGAAACTATGCATCTTGAAACATAGGTAAAAGCATGGTTAGTGCATAGTTTTACTAATAATGTGAGACAAATGTGTGATGGGTTGTCTTAAGATAGTAACACCACATGTTTAGCACATGGTTTTCAAGACCATGCAACCAAACCTTGCAGTGTATATTTGGACCTCCTTAAAATGTGGATTTGATTCGAATTAAGCCTTCAAACCCCCTCTAATTCTCTAATATCTATATAACATGAACTCTTTTATCTCCCTAGGCTTGAGAAACTTTTATTTTCAATTAGAAATAAATTATTAGGATAATGAAATTGTGTTGGAGGCCAAGATTCATCAATTAGCCATTGTTTTTCATCATTCTTCTTATCTCAAGCCTTCTTATTTATCTCCCTCTCAAAATATTAGATCTAATTCATGGTGGATATATTTATATTTCTTCCTGGGAATATTTATGTTTTATCATTTTATTTATTGAAGTAAAGGAGAAACATGTATTGATCTAGAGTCATGTAGTGTTGTTCTTCTTTTTATCCAATAGTTATGTGGTAGGTTTCTTCTCTATTATATCCATTTGAAATAGAAATTGAAGGTTTATTTTCAATTAAATTATTTTTTTTGAAACGTTTCTGACATCCTTATATGATTTTTGATGGAAAACCATTGTTATTTTAACTTATGAATTTGGAAAAATGGATGTCTTTTGGAAAAAACCCTATTTTTATGATTTTAAAATTATGATTTGGTTTTGATGCATGTAAAGTGTTATTTGAAATTATTTAAAGAAATAAAATTCTTTATTAGAATGGATTAAAATGGTTTTAAAATAACTAGTTATGCATGTGTTGTGTGGGATAGATAATGGTTGTGAAGTACCACTATGAAAGTGGGACTAAGTATGGATGTGAAGTTCCACCATAATTGGTGACACCAATATTGAGTGTGTGTGAATGCTTGGGTGTGTTGATATGGAATGGGTATTCCAAATAAATTTATAAGTGGTTTGATGTATTTTTTTGATTTTTTACTTGGAATATTGTTTATTTATTTTTTATAAACTATTTTTACTCTATAAAACTTTTTTATATAAATCATGCTAGCAATTTCTATCCTAATGGTTTATGTTGGGAAGTCATTGGAGAAATCCTACTGAGTTTAGACTCACCCCCTTCTTGGGCGTTGTTTTCTTTTTTAAAATGCCTTCTATCAAGACACAGGTAAAGGAAAGGTATCTCATTCCTTTGGTGATGCTTCTTGATAATGTGGGAATGGCATATGGAGTTTGAACTTGTAGAGGTTTGGTTATTTCCAGTTGATGTTACAAGGCAGTTTTCAGTTTTTTAGGCTTTTGGTTATCTTCAATTATATCGATGGTTTCCACTTGTACAATGATATAGTTTATTGGTTTGGTTATCCTTTGAGTCTTATTTTTTACACATGCATCATATTGAGGTTTTTTTTGTTATTATTTATGAAATTTCTTTTTTTTTATCTTTAAAAGGGTAAATCATCCCTCAAATGTTATTGAAGTCCTTGGAATTAATTTCCAGAATTTGGTGTCTTAATTATGTAACCTAAGGCCATGTATCACACATTTCCCCTCTTAGTCTAATGTGTAGTGTAACGCCCCGACCCCAGTTACCCAAAGTCGGTGCATTATTACATAACATTGGCATGATCACAAGAAAGATCAAATCTCGAAAGACCGATTGGTTTAGTAGCCTTGGAAACACTAGATATATTCATAAGTTTTACATTACACCATAAAATGAAAAACTACTACAACAACATAATGTCTCCATAATCCACACTCATATCCCCACATAATATCCCTGCAGGTCATTCATAATTTACTTCTTCACTTCCTGGGAAAAATAAAACATAGAAAAGGGGTGAGCTCAAATGCCCAGTAAGGATAACAATATAGCGGAAACTTTCATAAATAAGAATAAACATTTAAGGCAATGTATAACTAAAACAAAATCCTTTCAAACATGAACTTTCAACATGGTACGGCATAAATAAAATGAAATAATTCCATTTACTTATTCACATGGATATTCTACTAATCGAATAATCACATGCAAAAATCAATAACCACTTTCATAATGTTGGAATGCATAATTCCAGACTATCATAACCACATAGTCAAGGCCTCGTGCCAAGACTACAAATAAGATTTTGTCAAGGCCTTGTGCCAAGACACTAGTTTTTCTCATGAGACCTACCGATGCATCAAGGAGCTATAACGGGCTCCACCCGTCACTTACTAAGTCCAATGCATTCCCATATGAAAAGGTTTAAACATGACATAAACATTCGTATTAAAACTAGCATACGAAATGTCAATAATTTCACCATAAACTATGAATGGTATAAAAATAGCACATCCACAGTCAAACATATCACAAAACCTTCAATACAATATAGAAGTTTTGTATCATAATAAATCAACTTCAAATAATCTTAAAATCCATCAAAGGATGTTGACATAGATGAAATCAATATTCTTTTTAAAGAAATATCTCCTTTTAATTTAAAATCATTTCAGATCCATATAAAATAAAACATTTTCTTTGAAAATATTCTTATAAGCTTGTAAGGGAATCTTTGAAGATTTTATAATGGTGGAAAATAGCCGCACCCGCCGTATAAGTTAAAAAAAACATTCTTACCATAATTCTGTCGAAAAGGTTGAAAAGGACCTTGTTTTGAAAACGACAGAAAGATTCCTTTATAAACCTCTTATAAAAAGTCAAACAAGGGTATAAATGACTTTAACCCATATTCTTGTAAATAATAAATATGTTTTTAAATACATTTTGAAGAAACATGGATGTGGATGATAAAGAAATCCTGGTAGACTATTACGTATAAACAACCTCGGATAATGAAGAGATTGTGAAATAACCCTTACCTTGTACTTTTCCTTGGTTGGGGTAGGTTAACCTCCTGTATAATGGTGAAATAATTGTTATTAAATTATACAATAATCATATACATTAATATGATATCATATATGATCTTTTAATATTGATTTGTTAATAATATCTTAGAATTATCGTCGTTTCGGGTGTTAACTTACTTGTTTTCTTTCATATGTTTTGTTACATAAGACATGTTTGTAAAGGATAGGTTGTATACTATTCAGATCTAGAATGATATAAAGTTCTTAAACATCATTTTTAAATCATTAAATGATAATTATACTTTAATGGTTACGATGGAGAATGAATCTCATCGCGTTCGTGGAGACGGTAGTCCGTACGTACGCACGAGCGACAATATAATTCTTTTGATATTAAAATAATATATAAATGGATGGTATATCATATATACAGAATCATTAACATGTTATATTTATTATTTACATGAGTTACACATCATTATTATACCCATCCAAATAATAATATATTGAATAACAATTACACCATGACGTGGAGACGGTAAGCCGTACGTACGCACGTATGGTGACATGTTATTCAAAGGGTGGATAGAATACTGAATGTGGTTGTACCATATTTATAATAACATCACATTATATAAATGATACTGGAGTTATTATTTTAGAATGGTAACAACAAAGGAAGAAGAAGTGGAAGAAGAAATGAACTTGGAAAAGGGTGGTGAAATCATTACCTCTTCTTCGGGTTCTTCCTTTTGATTTGATCAAAATGGCTCCTTAGGTTGGCTTTCTGATCAAACTAAGGCCTCTAGGTTGTAGTGAGGGAAGTTGGGAGAGTATTTGGGCAGAGTTTTTCCGAACAAAAAGGCTTTGAAGGTGTGAAGAAATGAGAAGGAGGAGTGCCCTTTTATAAGAGGGGTGAGGGGCACCTTTGGAAAAGCTAGAAATATTAATTTATAATAAATTCATATTCGGTTTCTAATGGCTCCAAAGTTGATTATTTAAATTTTAAGGTGTGGATGGGTCGAAAACAACTCATCCAATATAATTTAGAGAGGTTTGGGTACTTATATTAACCTTATCTTTAAGTATTAACTCTAAGTTAATTAGTTTCACTTTTACAATGTCTCTTTGTATTTTTATATAATATGGTTAAGAAACTTACTATATACATCCAAGAGACCCCCAAGTGGTCCATTAATGATGAACCTATCAAGATATAATTCTCTTGGCCGAACCTTAGATTTTTAGGAATTTAATATTAATTAATAATATAATATTTGTTTTAAGAACTCTTTTATGTCAATTTTGACACTATTCAATAGTTGATTTTTGTGAAACTCAAAACAGATTGATTACTTCGAACAGAGTCAATTAAATCAATCCTAATATATGATAGTATCCTAGAAAATTATTTTAATTCATTAAAAGTTTCATATTATATTTATTTGGGTATTTATAATATCAATTATTTTAATTTTTCACTATTATAGTAATTACTGCATCATCATTGTTTCATATATAAAATAACTTATTCAATGTCTAAAAATTATAAATAAAATATAATTATGTAGGAAAGCATTTTATCTTTCTAATGAATATTTATAATCTAAAATCCAACATATATAACCCTATGTAAAAAAATTTTTTCTAAAAGATATATGCTTGTGTAATTTTTGTACTCATTTTAACTTAATTAAAATAAAGTGTCATTATCACTTACAAGTGGATCCATGGGGTCCCAAAATCGACCCAAAGATACCCATGGTCGACCATGTATCACCCAATAGGGTTAAGACACGTTTTAGGGTAATTTAGTATTATTATAATATTATTTTTTAACCGTTATTTACCGGATTTACCCTTAACCATGGTAAATAAAATATTTACCACAGTAATTATTCAAAATGTCTAAAAAAAGTTACCTATTTACACAATTTGAACATCCTGATTCCAAATATGGAATCCATTTTCCTAAATTCAAAACACAGAAGTGGCAGAAATTAATTTTAAAATTAATTCCCGCTGTCAAAACAAAAAGCGTGTTTTTAAGAGATAATAACTATCAAAAGATTGACACTTGTTTATGTTCGGTTTAATTGTAAAATTATGTCCAATGAGAAAAATTATATTAAATTGTAAAAATATATTCTAAATATACTTTAGAACTACTAAAATTCATAATTTATCACTATTAATTATTTTGATTAAAAAAGTTGTTTTTAATTAAAATTTAGTAATTTTCATTATTCATCAAAATATGAAAGTTATCCGAAAAGTACCAAAATTTCACCTTAGGATAAATTAGATATTCCGAATCCAAAAATGAAGTCCATTTTGAAATATAAAATATATATAATTTTAAAAAGTAGGTATTACTATTCATAACGGCTAGTTTGATTGGTTGTTAGAACTCGGTGTTGCATACAACACACGCTATTGCATTATTCAAAGAGAAGCGTACCGTAGAAGCTTGGGGTGTTACATTCTCCCCTCCTTCAAATAATTTCGTCCTCGAAATTTCTAGAATACTTATCACATGAAAAGACTCGGGTGGTTCTTCATCATAAGTTCCTCGGGTTCCCACGTTGCCTCTTCCATCTTATGGTTTCTCCACAAAACTTTTACCAGACGCGTCGTCCGGTTTCTCAGTACTTGTTCTCTCGTATCAAGAATCCTGACGGGCTCTTCGCAATAAGACAGATCAGGTTCCAGTTCTAATTCCTCATAGGTGAGTACATGCGTTGGGTCAGGCATGTATTTCCTCAATAGAGATACGTGGAACACATCGTGAACTTTGGAGAGACTTGGCGGCATTGCCAATCGGTAAGCTACAACCCCAATTCGTTCTAGAATTTCGAAAGGTCCGATGTACCTGGGACTCAATTTACCTTTCTTACCAATACGTACGACTCCCTTCCATGGAGATACCTTCAGGAAAACATGATCATCGACTTGAAATTCCAAATCCTTCCTTCGATTATCGGCATAGCTCTTCTGCCTACTTTGAGCTGCTCTGATGTGATTTTGGATTACCTTCACCTTTTCCATAGTTTCCTCCACCAGTTTTGGACCTACAAGTTTTCTTTCACCAACGTCATCCCAACAGGTTGGTGTACGACATCTCTTTCCATATAACGCTTCATATGGTGCCATCTGAATACTCGAATGGAAGCTATTGTTATAGGAAAATTCTACTAGTGGTAAATATTGATCCCACATACCCTGAAAGTCAAGTGAGCAAGATCTCAACATGTCTTCTAAGGTCTGAATAGTCCGTTCTGATTGTCCATCTGTCTGAGGGTGGTAAGCAGTGCTCAAATGAAGTTCAGTATCCAGGGATTTCTGAAGACTTTTCCAAAATCTTGAAGTAAAACGGGGATCACGATCAGAAACAATCGATAAGGGTACTCCATGAAGTCTCACAACTTCATTAATATATAGTCTTGCTAGACGTTCTAGGGGTAGATCTTCTGTTATAGCAAGAAAATGTGCTGACTTGGTAAGATGATCAACAATAACCCATATTGCATCATTCCTTCTAGGAGTCTTTGGTAGCCCCATGACAAATTCCATCGTAATATTGTCCCATTTCCACTCCGGTATGGGAAGAGGTTGCATGACTCCTCCAGGCTGTTGCCTTCCAGCTTTCACTTGTTGACAAACCATACATCTTGACACAAAATCAGCAATCTCCCTCTTCATGTTGTCCCACCAAAAATGTTCCTTCAAATCTCTATACATTTTTGTGCTCCCAGGGTGTATAGAGAAATTGGAACTATGAGCATCATCCAGCAATTCCCTTTTTAGATCAGGTAAATCGGGAACACAAAGTATCTTCCCGAATTTCAAAATTCCATCTTCATACACAAAGTCTCTCAATCTCCCATCATTCACAGCTTTAATTTTCTTTTGGAATTCTTCATCATCGGTCTGAGAACTCTTAATCCTTTCTAGTAAAGATGGTTTGGCAACCATTTGAAAAAGCATTGATGTTTCACCTTCCCTGGTTATTCCCACGTCCATCTTCACTAGATCCATGAAAATTGGATCCCTTTAAATTCTCATATTGTTCAAAACTCCATGGTCTTTTCTACTCAAAGCATCTTCCACCTTATTTACCTTCCCCGGGTGGTAGTGTATCGTACAATCATAATCCTTGAGTAATTCAAGCCATCTCATTTTCCTCATGTTGAGTTCTTTTTGTGAGAAAATATACTTCAAACTCTTGTGATCAGTATAAATCTCACATTTTTCACCATAGAGGTAGTGCCTCCATATCTTCAAAGCAAAGATCACAGCTGCTAACTCGAGATCATGAGTAGGATAGTTTTGTTCATGAATTTTCAACTGTCGTGATGGATAGGCAATAACTCTATCATTCTGCATAAGGACACAACCAAGTCCTTTCTTCGATGCATCACTATAAATAACGAACCCATCATTCCCCGATGGTAGAGTCAATATAGGAGCATTGACTAATCTTTTCTTCAGTTCTTCAAAAAATTCTTCACACTCTTTTGTCCAAACAAATTTAACCCCTTTACGTGTGAGCTTCGTTAATGGGTTAGCCAATCGGGCAAAATTCTGGACGAAACGTCGATAATAACCTGCCAAACCAATAAAACTGCATACCTCAGTTATACTCGTAGGTGCTGGCCATTCTTGGATTGCCTTGGTCTTAGAAGGATCAACAGAGATTCCATCTTTAGAGACAATATGGCCAAGAAAAGAAATCTCCTGAATCCAGAATTCACACTTGCTAAACTTCCCATATAATTCATGCCTCCTCAGAGTCTTCAAGATAATGCGCAAGTGATTTTCATGATCTTAGTAGGTTTTGGAGTATACCAAGATATCATCAATAAATACCACCACAAATTCATCGAGATACTCCTTGAAAACTCTATTCATCAGATCCATGAATATAGAGGGTGCATTAGTCAATCCAAACGGCATTACAGTAAACTAGTAATGCCCGTACCTGGTTCGAAATGCTGTCTTCGGAATGTCTTCCTTCTTCACACACAACTGATGGTATCCAGATCGAAGGTCAATATTTGAAAAGTATTGAGCTCCATGCAGTTGGTCAAATAAATCATCAATATGAGGTAGGGGATACTTGTTCTTTATCGTTATAGCATTGATCTCCCTGTAGTCGATACATAACCTCATAGATCCATCTTTCTTTTTAACAAAAATAACAGGGTCTCCCCATGGAGAAACACTAGGGCGAATAAATCCCTTATTACTCAATTCCTCTAGTTGTTTCTTTAGTTCGACTAACTCTACAGTGGCCATTCTATAAGGGGTCTTCGATATAGGCCTTGATCAAGGAATCAAATCAATGGAAAACTCAACTTCTCGTTCTGGAGGATGTCCAGGTAAATCTTCCGGAAATACATCTACAAATTCTTTCACAACAGGTACATCCTCTATTTGAACATTCCTTTCCTCACCGACAGTTATTTCATTCTCTTCCTCCCCAATAATTGAATTAAGTTGAGCTACTGGGGGTGGATCTAAATAAGAATTAGGTGGTGACTATTCTTCTCTAAAGATAAGGTGTTCCTTATCATTATCATCAAGAATCGTAACCTCTTTCTTATTACAATAAATCTTCGCATCATAGTCCGAAAGCCAGTCCATACCGAGGATTATATCAAACTCAATCATAGGTATGACGATGAGATCAGCAGATAAAGAAAATTTATGTGCTCTAATGGGGACTGATTCACAAAACTTTGTTGCAATGATACTTCCCTTAGAAGTTTTAACTGACAACTCCCTTATTAAATCAAATTGGAAATATCTAATTCTCTTAGCAAACTAGGAAGATATGAAACAATGCGACGATCCAGAGTCAAATAATGAATTTTCTAAACTTGAGGAAACCATTAAATTACCTGCCACCACGTCTTTTGGAGCTTCTACCTCTGCAGTAGTGATATCATAAGCATGGCCTTGATCCCTTGGCCTTTTTTGAGGTAAGTTCTTCTGATGCTTAGGACATTCATTCGCATAATGTCCCATCTCCCTGCAATTGTAGCACTGAACGTTGGTGGCTTCCTTCTTCCCTTTGCAATCACGGGTTTGGTGGCCTTTTTCACCACACTTGTAACAGACTCCCATTCCCTTCAAGCAAGCACCGGGGTGTTTCTTCCCACATTTACCACATGATGGATATTCAACCTTTCATTTCTTCCCCTTATTTCCATTCCCAGATTGATCAGCAGACCTCTTCTTCTCTTGCTTTGCTTTAAAGTCATAAGACTTGGAGAATTCCTTTTCGGTCTTGATAGCACATGAGACAATGTCTTCGTACGATGAAAAGGATTGTGAGACTAATTCTCGACGGAGAAATGGTTTTAACCCATCAAAGAAACGATCAATCTTACTTCTTGGGTTGCGAATATAATCTCCAGCATACCTCTCTAACCTTGTAAAGTTAGCCTCATACTTTGTGACATTCTCATCCTCCTTTTGTCTCAGACTCAGAAATTGCCTTTCCATATCTGCTCGATGGTCGCGAGGAAAGTATTTTTCTAAAAATAGATCTTTGAACTCCCTCCATTTCATATTTGATACTTCATCATCTTTCTTCATGTTTTGAATCAATGACCACCATTGATCAGCATCTCCAGTGAGGCGGTAAACTGCCATGATAACTTTTTCCCTTTCACTGCTCCCCAAAGCCTGAAATATTTTCTCTAGGGAATTTATCCACTGCTCGGCTACTAATGGATTTGTACTCCCATTGAACGTTGGTGGTTGTTGCCTCATGAATCGATCTAACATTGATCCTCCACGTTGTGGATCAGGGTGCTCCATACGGGTAAGGTTATTATTCATAACCTGAGTAAGTTGTCCCAGTATGGTGATTAGCTGATCGGCACCAGTTGCATCACCAGCCCCACTATAATTATCTTGAGCAGGAGGGAAATCCCTACATGGAGTGCGTGCATTGATACGGTTTCCATTTCTTCCACTAGGCGCCATTTCTAAACAATGGCATAAACTAGATCAGTTTATAAATCAAAATACATAATCCCATACTTATAAAACACTTAACATAAATTTAACTATTTATGGATATAATCCATAATCATAAAAAAGTCTTCTTTGAGAAAGTATATACTCATAAACCCTTCATAATGATTTGTAAAGAAAATGAGAGTTATCCTAAGCATATCCCCCGGGAGTGTCGTAACCAAGAGTGCAGCAAGGCCCGTTGTCGTGCACCAGTTCCCGTTCGAGTCTAGCTCAAAGCGGTGTTTTCGGGTTTTACCCCTAGGTACATCTGTTCCAGAGCAGCCTCTACCTGCTCGTATCCAGACATGGATGTATTGCTCGGAAAACTCACAAAATCTCTACAATACCAAAATTCTAGGAAGTTCATCTATACTAATCCTCAAAGTTCATCTTAGGTCTACGTGCTCTAATCAGAGTTTATCTAAATCTAGTTTCCAAGGTTTGTACTAAACTTCCTCTGATACCAACTGTAACGCCCCAACCCCAGTTACCTAGAGTCGGTGCATTATTACATAACATTGGCATGATCACAAGAAAGATCAAATCTCAAAAGACCGATTGGTTTAGTAGCCTTGGAAACACTAGATATATTCATAAGTTTTACATTACATCATAAAATGAAAAACTACTACAACAATATAATGTCTCCATAATCCACACTCATATCCCCACATAATATCCCTACAGGTCATTCATAATTTACTTCTTCACTTCCTGGGAAAAATAAAACATAGAAAAGGGGTGAGCTCAAATGCCCAGTAAGGATAACAATATAGCGGAAACTTTCATAAATAAGAATATACATTTAAGGCAATGTATTACTAAAACAAAATCCTTTCAAACATGAACTTTCAACATGGTACGGCATAAATAAAATGAAATAATGTCATTTACTTATTCACATGGATATTCTACTAATCGAATAATCACATGCAAAAATCAATAAGCACTTTCATAATGTTGGAATGCATAATGCCAGACTATCATAACCACATAGTCAAGGCCTCGTGCCAAGACTACAAATAAGATTTTGTCAAGGCCTTGTTCCAAGACACTAGTTTGTCTCATGAGACCTACCGATGCATCGAGGAGCTATAGCGGGCTCCACCCGTCACTTACTAAGTCCAATGCATTCCCATATGAAAAGGTTTAAACATAACATAAACATTCGTATTAAAACTGGCATAAGAAATGTCAATAATTTTTCCATAAACTATGAATGGTATAAAAATAGCACATCCACAGTCAAACATATCACAAAACCTTCAATACAATATAGAAGTTTTGTATCAAAATAAATCAACTTCAAATAATCTTAAAATCCATCATAGGATGTTGACATAGATGAAATCAATATTCTTTTTAAAGAAATATCTCCTTTTAATTTGAAATCATTTAAGATCCATATAAAATAAAACATTTTCTTTGAAAATATTCTTATAAGCTTGTAAGGGAATCTTTGAAGATTTTATAATGGCGGAAAATAGCCGCACCCGCCGTATAAGTTAAAAAAAACATTCTTACCATAATTCTGTCGAAAAGGTTCAAAAGGACCTTGTTTTGAAAACAACGGAACGATTCCTTTATAAACCTCTTATAAAAATTCAAAAAAGGGTATAAATGACTTTAACCCATTTTCTTGTAAATAATAAATATGTTTTGAAATACATTTCGAAGAAACATGGATGTGGATGATAAAGAAATCCCAGTAGACTATTACGTATAAACAACCTCGGATAATGAAGAGATTGTGAAATAACCCTTACCTTGTACTTTTCCTTGGTTGGGGTAGGTTAACCTCCTGTATAATGGTGAAATAATTGTTATTAAATTATACAATAATCATATACATTAATATGATATCATATATGATCTTTTAATATTGATTTGTTAATAATATCTTAGAATTATCGTTGTTTCGGGTGTTAACTTACTTGTTTTCTTTCATATGTTGTGTTACGTAAGACATGTTTGTAAAGGATAGGTTGTATACTATTCAGATCCAGAATTATATCAAGTCCTTAAACATCATTTTTAAATCATTAAATGATAATTATACTTTAATGGTTACGATGGAGAATGAATCTCATCGCGTTCGTGGAGACGGTAGTCCGTACGTACGCACGAGCGACAATATCATTCTTTTGATATTAAAATAATATATAAATGGATGGTATATCATATATACAGAATCATTAACATGTTATATTTATTATTTAAATGAGTTACACATCATTATTATACCCATCCAAATAATAATATATTGAATAACAATTACACCACGACGTGGAGACGGTAAGCCGTACGTCCGCACGTATGGTGACATGTTATTCAAAGGGTGGATAGAATACTGAATGTGGTTGTACCATATTTATAATAACATCACAGTATATAAATGATACTGGAGTTATTATTTTAGAATGGTAACAACAAAGGAAGAAGAAGTGGAAGAAGAAATGAACTTGGAAAAGGGTGGTGAAATCATTACCTCTTCTTCGGGTTCTTCCTTTTGATTTGATCAAAAGGGCTCCTTAGGTTGGCTTTCTGATAAAACTAAGGCCTCTAGGTTGTAGTGAGAGAAGTTGGAAGAGTATTTGGTCAGAGTTTGGCCGAACCAAAAGGCTTTGAAGGTGTGAAGAAATGATAAGGAGGAGTGCCCTTTTATAAGAGGGGTGAGGGGCACCTTTGGAAAAGCTAGAAATATTAATTTATAATAAATTCATATTCGGTTTCTAATGGCTCCGAAGTTGATTATTTAAATTTTAAGGTGGGGATGGGTCGAAAACAACTCATACAATAGAATTTAGACATGTTTGGGTACTTATATTAACCTTATCTTTAAGTATTAACTCTAAGTTAATTAGTTTCACTTTTACAATGTCTCTTTGTATGTTTATATAATATGGTTAATAAACTTACTATATACATCCAAGCTACCCCCAAGTGGTCAATTAATGATGAACCTATCACGATATAAGTCTCTTGGCTGAACATTAGATTTTTAGGAATTTAATATTAATTAATAATATAATATTTGTTTTAAGAACTCTTTTATGTCAATTTTGACACTATTCAATAGATGATTTTTTTAAAACTCAAAACAGATTGATTACTTCGAAAAAAGTCAATTAAATAAATCCTAATATATGATATTATCCTAGAAAATTAGTTTAATTCATTAAAAGTTTCATATTATATTTATTTGGGTATTTATAATATCAATTATTTTAATTTTTCACTATTATAGTAATTACTGCATCATCATTGTGTCATAAATAAAATAAATTATTTAATGTCTAAAAATTATAAATAAAATATAATTATGTAGGAAATCTTTTTATCTTTCTAATTAATATTTATAATCTAAAATCCAACATATATAACCCTATTTAACAATTGTTTTTCTAAAAGATATATGCTTGTGTCATTTTTGTATTCATTTTAACTTAATTAAAATAAAGTGTCATTATCACTTACAAGTGGATCCATGGGGTCCCAAAATCGACCCAAAGATGCCCATGGTCGACCATGTATCAAACAATAGGGTTAAGACACGTTTTAGGGTAATTTAGTATTATTATAATATTATTTTTTAACCCTTATTTACCGGATTTACCCTTAACCATGGTAAATAAAATATTTACCGCAGTAATTATTCAAATTGTATAAAAATAAAAGTTTCCTATTTACACAATTTGAACATCCTGATTACAAATATGGAATCCATTTCCCTAAATTCAAAACACAGAAGTGGCAGAAATTAATTTTAAAATTAATTCCCGCTGTCAAAACAAAAAGCGTGTTTTTAAGAGATAATAACGATCAAAAGATTGACACTTGTTTATGTTCGGTTTAATTGTAAAATTATGTCCAATGAGCAACATTATATTAAATTGTAAAAATATATTCTAAATATACTTTATAACTACTAAAATTCATAATTTATCACTATTAATTATTTTTATTAAAAAAGTTGTTTTTAATTAAAATTTAGTAATTTTCACTATTCATCAAAAAATGAAAGTTATCCGAAAAGTACCAAAATTTCACCTTAGGCTAAATTAGATATTCCGAATCCAAAAATGAAGTCCATTTTGAAATATAAAATATATATAATTTTAAAAAGTAGGTATTACTATTCATAACGGCTAGTTTGATTGATTGTTAGAACTCGGTGTTGCGTACAACACACGCTATCGCATTATTCAAAGAGAAGTGTACCGTAGAAGCTTGGGGTGTTACATGTAGGGGTGGGATGTTACAAATGGTATCATTCTTGGTAGTTTTATATGTCATTTTGGGAAAAATGGTATGGTTCCAATTGATTCCTTGAGTTGAGATGTTATTAAGAAGATTTTATTATTGGAACTTGAAATGTATATCTTAAAAATCCTTATCTAACCTATTTATAATGATATTCAAGTTACTAGGGTCGTCAGGTACATTAGTTTTTTAATACACTTCTTGGTGTGTTTTTATCTCTTCATCTTGGATTTATCTAATGGAAATTTCATGCCATAGATTGATAGTAATACTTCCCAATGGGAATACATTTTTCATTCTGGGTTTAATGGTTTATGAAATGGAAAAAATATATTGTTATTTAAAAATAGTGAAAAAAGGTTTATTTTGAAAATAATAGTTGTATTATTTTTAAAAATGTTTAAAATGTTAATAATGGTTGAATAATTGAAATATATGTTGTGATAGGTGTTGATATGGTAAATTGGAATTTCAATGTTATTATTTTCTAATGACTGATAATAAATTGAGTTATTTATAATTATAGTGAATGGAACTGGGAAGGCATCATATAAACCAACTAGAGGAGGCTGTAGAAAATATGGTTTCACCTGACCCACATGTGAGCCAACTTTTGGTCCAAAGAATTGTCCAAGATTTTAAAGCCATGGATAAAAGTAATAATAATTATAAACCATGAAAAAATGAACCATTTAATTCAGTTATAAAAGTATAATCCAACTATATTTTAAGTTATTATAAGCTATAAAAATCAAAAGTTTGGTTGAATCTGATGAATCGAGTCTTTGATTTCCATGGGATATCAGCAGTGCTGAAAGAAAAGTTAGAAACATACGTACTGGATGATTTGGTACACCTATGGTGGTAATTATATTTTTAAGATAAATTGGACCAATTCATTTCATGGGAGGATATTAAAGAACTTTTTAACAAGAAATTTTATCCTCACACCATTTAGATTACTAGAACAATGAAATTCTTTAGTTTGAATCAATATCATCTATCAGTGATAGAGTATGCATAAAAATTATGAATTTATTCTTATTTTCCTTGGAATTTTTTCAACTACATCATTATAGGCAAAAAAATATGAGTTGGGGTTGATTTTGGATATTTTTTCAAATATTGTCATTCATTGTATAACATATTATACAGAAATTTTCAATAGGGATATAGTGGTAAAAAGGGATATATCAGGAAATACGGTTTTGGGGATCATATTTATTCCTATAGAAACATGTGTGAACTCTCATATTGGGATTAATTGGAAGAGGGAGAACGATTTAAAAAAAATTGGAACACCTTAGAATCAGACCATAGTATCAGTAAATAAGAATCCTCAACCAAAAAAGTTAGTTCGAATGTTTTCATTGTTCCTCATTTGATCACATCAAGTGATATTGTACAACACCACCTAGTGCATGTCACAGTTATAATAAGATAGGACATATTTGGAACTATTTTCATAGTTCTCCAATGTTGAGTTCTAGAGATTCATATCATGTTTCTCAGACATCTTATACTTCAATGAGGTGAGTGCAATAGTATAACTCTCCTCATCAGAATAGAGTGAGCTAATGTGATTCTAGGAAATCATTGACTCATCAACTAGCAGAATCTCAATAGAGTATCAAAATAATTGTATAGCAATTAACCAATTTTATGAAGATAAGCAAGTGATCATAGATGATCAATTGGTTCCTTTGATGGTGAGAGGTATGATTCCTTTGAATTCTACCCTTATTCAAGATTTATATGATATAGGTGCATCCCAGTCATTTATTACTTATCATGTTGTTGATTATATGGGTTTTCATGTTGAGATGATGCATTCTATTTTGACACTTCTAACTCCACTTATCCAAAGAGATTGTTGATCCTTTAGTGTAAAATGTGTTATGTAACTATCAATGGGGCTAAGTTTCTTTTTTATTTATATGTTCTTAAGAAAAATTTATTTGACTTGATTTTGGGTATGGATTGGTTTACATCATTCAAGGGCCACATCAACTGTTATACACAAAAGGTTAGTTTCCCATCTCTATATGGAATAGATAATCTATTTATAGGATATATGGATGTAATTTCAAGTAGATAATTACTTTTTTCACTAGTTTTTTGAACTATCTATTGTTAGTTAGCGGTGTTTACATTGGAATATGTTGACATGATTGAAAATAGATATTTTCCAACTATTGCTGACTAGTTTCCTAATGTTTTCCTCAAAGTTTTCTCAATGTTTCCACACAAAATGGAAGTTTATTTTATGATTCAACTCTAAATTAGAAAAGTTTTATTTAAATTTTATCTTATAGGATGGAACCAACAGAATTGAGGGAATTAAAATTTTAGTTGGATAAGTAAGAAAGAAAAGAGTTTATTTGACCAATTTGTTTCTATGGGAAGATTCAGTTATATTTGTGAAGAAGGCATTTGAAACTCATAGAATTATTTTTATTATCAAAAACATAACCAAGTTATGATAAATAATAAATATATTATTCCACACATTTATGATATATTTGATCATTTGAGATCATCCTGGTGGTTTTAAAAACCTGGATTACGATCCAGGTATTTCTAATTGTGAATTCAAAAGGAGGATATTTCAAAGGTAGATTTCAGAAGTAGATATAGGCATTATGAATTCGTGGATATGGATTTTTTTTTCTTTTGAGTAAAACAAACATATTTATAGAATTGGTGAATTAAATCATTCCAAGGTGTCTATATTCCTTTTTGTGGTGTTTTTTAATGATATACAGATGCATTCTAGGATAAAAACATATCATGGGAAACACATAGATATAGTGTTGGGTATCCTATGAGAGATTCATTTATATGCCATGAAATAAAATTTTAATTTCTAGATACAAAAAATATGTTTATTTGTCCATGAAATTTCTAAAAATGTGTTTTTATAGATCCTAAAATTTTTGAAGCTGTTATTTCATGGAAACCACTAAGTAATAATATTGAGATATATATTTTATTTCGAATAGATTGATACTATAGATGTTTTGTATATGATTTTTCACATTAGGAATCACTTATGACAGCTTTAATTAGGAAAGTTTTTCTTTTCCAATACAATTATGAATTATAGATATCCTTTCAATAACATAAGGTTAGACTTAGATCCGTACTTATCATCACATTACTAGATTCTAGATAAGAATATATAGTCTATTGTGATGCATTGTGATTTGGGTTGGGATGTGTTCTCATGTAGGTAGAACATGTTATTGTTTATGGATCATTGTAGTTATGGTTTCATGAGAATAACTACCCAATAAATGATTTGGAATTGGATTATGTGGCCCATGATTTTTTTGACATTGATTCATTTTCTCTTTGGTGAGAGATTCACATTTTTTACTGGTGTAAGAGTTTGAAACACATTTTCTCAGAAAGGGATTTGAATTTAAGATAAATAAAATGGGTGGGTTACTTAAAGATGTTTGAATTCAACATGATCTTTACTCTGCGGAAAAGAAACAGAGTGGTAAATGAATTTATTAAGAAGTTATATAATCAGTTTTCTAAAGTGTCTTTGGAATAGTGGAAAATAATTTCATTCATAGAGGATCTCCTTCTAGATTATGAACAACTAGTTGATGTTTTAGTTTAATTTTCAGATCTGTTTTTCCTTATTTGGTTGAGAATGTTATACTTTCTTCGACAGTGGATCCTAAACATGGTACGATGAGGTCAACACTTAATAGTGGTGAGACCATTTAGGGGTGTAAGATGGATAAGAATTCATTGTTACATTTTAGAGATCATATGGTTGTATCGTTGTCTTTCTAGGTATAAATTCATAGTGCCTACTATCATTCGAGATGGATTGTTCACCCTGGGATTCAAAATATGTGTAAAGAGCTGAAAACATATTTTTGGTGGGTCATTGGGATAAGGGTGGTAGAGGTGTTTTTCTTGAGATGCCTCACCTATCATTAGGTCATGGAAAAGCATCAACGGCGAGCTGGTATCTTGAATTGTTTATCAATTACCATGTATAAGTGGGAGTAGATAGCCATGTATTTTGTAATAGGTCTACCAAGAATCTTTAGGAAATGCAGTTCCATATGGTTGACTATGGATCAACTCACAAATTCATCTCACGTCATCCCTATTTTTGAAATTAATATGGTGTAAGACTTGTCCAAAATTTACATTCGAGAAATTGTAAAGATGTGTGGTGTTCCTATCTCAATTGTATCTGACTAAAACCCTAGATTTATAACTTCTTTTTTGGAATCCCTTCAAAAATCCCTTCGTACACAGTTGACTATGAGTATGGATTATCACACTCAAATGGATGGACAATCTAAATGAACAATTCAAAACATTATAGGACATTATTGTGGATTGGGCAATGGATTTGGGTGGCTCTTGGGAAAAACATATACCTTTAGTGGAGTTCTCATAAAATAATAGTTATCATGCCTCGCTACATATGGTTCTTTTTGAATAATTGTATGGGATTTCTTATAATTGTCCACTTTTTGGGGTGGAAACATGTGAGAATTCACTAATTATACCAAGCCTTATACAAGAGACAATATAGAAGATTAATGTTATTAAAAAGAGAATATAGATAGCTCAGATTCATCATATGTCATATATGGATCATCATCGGTGAGAATTTTTGTTCGAGGTGAGTGATCATATGTTTCTAAGTATATCTCCAAGGATTATTCATCATCATTTTGGTAATAAGGTAAAGTTGTCTCCTTGATATATAAGCCCTTTTAAGATACTTGAATGAGTTGGTGAGGTGGAATATTTTTTATTTTTCTACCATAGTTCAGTTCAATGAACAATTTGCTTCATGTAGTTTATTTGAAGAAGTACCAACATGATCCTGGACATCTAATTTTATGGTACCACATTAACCTAGATCAATATGCTATTTTTATTTATATTCCAGTACATATCAAGTATAGGAAAGGAAAGATATTTGATGGGAAAATCAATGATCTAGTATGGATTTTATGGAAAAATGGTTTTATTTAGGAAGATATGTGGGAGCGTGAAAAGGAAATGATAGGGAAATGGCCCAAACTCTTCCAAAGATCACTCTGGTTTTCTAATTTTTTGGTATGGAAAGGCCAATGGTGGGGAGAATGTAGAACCCCTAGTTTTAGTTATATGACCCATAATTTAATTATTTTGAGTCTATATAATACTGGGGTTTTTTTGGGATGTTCTATGAAGTTTTGGAATTTTTTGAGGGATTTCAAGAGGTTAATAGTTTGTTAATAGTTAGTAGTAATCAAGCACCATCTCTAGGAAAATGTGTAAGGGAAAAATGTTGTCTTTGGGTAGGTTCATAGTTGGTGCATGGTACCACCAAACTATGTGAGTGCCTAGGAGAAACCATGCATCTTGAAATAGAGAGGAAATCATAGTTGGAACACATTTTTTATAATTATAAAATCCAACCATGTGAGGGGTTGGTTTAAGATAGAATCACCACATGTTTGGTGCATGGTTTAGAAAACCATGCGGCATACATTTGGACCTCCATAAAATGTAGATCTAATCATAATTGAGCCTTTAAGCCTTAGGACTCCCTATAATTCCTTAATCTATCCATAACATGAATTCCATTGATCCCAAGACTTTAGATACTTTTCATTTTGACCCATAACTAACTCTTAATAGAATCAAAGTGAGTTGGAGTCCTAGATTTTTTGGTAAGTCATCGTTCTTCATTGTTCATCCTATATCATGCCTACATCTCCCTAAAAAAATCTTAAATCAAATATTTTCTGGATTTATTCATGTTTCTTGATTTTAATATTTATGTTTTCTCATTTTATTGATAGAAGTAAAGGATAACCAAGTCTATATCTAAAGACTTTTAGTGTTGTTCATTGTTTTTTCCAACTGTTTTGAGGTAGGTGGATTCTCTCTTATCTTTAATTGACATGGAACTTGAATTCCTAGTTTCTATTACATAATATACTATGAATGGTTGTGAAATCCATGTGGGATTCTTGATGGATACCCTTTGTGGTTATGGATTTAGAATTTGAAAAAATGGGTGAATTTCAGAAAAACCCAATTTTGTTCTTAATTTTAAAATATTTATTTTAAAATAATGATATGGTTTTAAAACATATAAATCATTTGTCAAAATTTTTTAAAAAATAAATTCTTTTGATTGGAATGTCTTGAAATGATTTTGGAATAACCTGTTGGGTGTGTGTTGTGTGGGATGGATCACGGTCTTGGATACCACCATCAAAGTGGGATGGATTATGGACATGAAGTTTCACCATCAATGCTTACTCCAAGATTGAGTGTATGTTTGTATGAATGATTGTGTGTGTGGAAATAGAATGGGTATTCTAAATAAATTGAGAAATAGTTTAAAGGATTTGTTTTACTATATTCCTTGAAAAATTGTTTATGTTTGTGATATAAATAGATATTACAGCTGAAAATTTGTTTATATAAATTATTCTTACAAGTTTTTTCATAATGAAATGAGTTGGGAAGTCATTGGGAAAATCATATTGAGTTTAGACTCACCCCCTACATGGGAACTATTGTGAATTTTAAGATTTCATCTATAAAGACATATGTAAATGAAAGGTGTCATGGTTATTTAATGATTCTTCTTGATACTTAGGGCATGGCATATGGAGTTGGATCTGGGAGCGGGTTCGATGTTTTTGTTTGATGTTTCTTGGGACTTTTGAGATTTGTGGTATTTTGGTTCTCTTTGTGTATGTATTTTATTTCCTATTATACTCTAATATGTTTTATTAGTTTGGTTATGTTTTGAGTCTTATTTTGTACTCTTTGATCATATAGATATTTTATTGCTTATTATTTATGTAGTTTGGTTATTTTATCTTTCAAAGGAAAAATCATCCCACAGATGTTCTTGAACCCATTAACATTATTTTCCAGAATTTGGTGTAATGGTGATTTCCCATATGGCCTAGCAGTGCACCTTTCACTTATCATACTAATGTGGATGGACGATATGATATAGTTATTATGTAAATTTTTAGAAAGAATTTATTATTTCTCCATATAAAGGTTTATAAATTTTAGATATTACCTTACCTTATGGTAACAATTTAAAGTAAAATTTAAATATAGGAGTAATATATTTTAACCTTTTATGTATTATGTAAACCATTATAAGTTTATTTTAATGTTACGGACATAATAAATTAATATTTTATAGTTATTTATTAGAGTAAGATATTAGGTGGAAATTGATGGAAGAACAACCAAAGGATGATATTAATCTTATTAAATAAAAAGATATCGAGTCAATGTGTTTCCATATGTTCTTATTTTTTATGTCAAATTAATTCATCAACTCTAGGAAAAATATCTTTAGTAAAAAAAGTTATCCTATTATAATCATTTTTGATAAATTGATGGTATTTTTACCCTTCGCAAATTTATGGTTTTGAGGTTGGTATATTTCTTCTGACCATGTTCTGTATGACTCTATATTAGTCCTTATACATTATTTTCCTCTTCCATGTCCATATTTTTACTTCCCACTAATCTTCTCCTATTTCGAAACCTAGTTTTGTGTTATTCTGGATGACATTCATATTTCCCATTCCCTATATTTAGGATAATATTTTTTTAACTCTTTTCATGATGTGGGTATTCCAAAAATAAATTTGAAAATAAAAATCCAAGAAACAATTTTCAAATTTTGAGGATGTAATTTATGGATGGAGATATAATTCAACACCCCTATATTTTAAAAGAACACCATGTTTGATAGCTTAAGATACTCAAAACCCCAAGTCTAAATGGCATGTAATATAGTATATCATTATAACATAGCTATTAAATTAAAATGTATGAATAAGACTAACTAAATTAAAAAAGTATATTATTTAACAAAATTTAAAATAAATTCATTGTATATCAATGAATCAGAAATAAAAAAATCATTTCAAAGTAAAAGAAATATTTTTATGAAAAAATACTTTTGTGCATGCAATGAGTTTTTATCTTAATAAATAAAATTAAACAGTATTATTGAATTATTTTAATTAAATTTATATATTATATATTATATCAAATGTTTTAATATTTATATTATATTCTTTTAGTCATGGGATAGGAATAAATCTAGTTTTATACTTAAAATGTATTGTTCTAAAAGGTGATTTTCATCGCATTTTGCAAGATTATTTTAATAAAAATTTATTGAAATTATATAAATTATATTTAATAAAATGGATTCCATATTTTAAATTAATTGGTTGAAATTTGGTAAATTGTCACGTTTTATTTTTTGTCAATATGAATAGTAACCATGGTAAAATTTATCGCCTCGATAAATGGTGAATCGGGTTAATCTAGGTCAAAAAAAGTGATAAGATCATAATATTTCAACTTAATTATTACAAGAGGAAGGTAATTTTACCCTTATAACCTTATTCTTGAAAAGAAATTAATGGAAACTTGTCCATGAAAATTAGAAATATAATATTTAAATCCAAGAAACTAACAAAATGGCACTCTCTTAGTTTTAAATATCTTTTATGTGTTCATATATGAAAAAAAATAAAGTTATGAATTAATATAAATGTATATTATGAGTTTAAGGAAATTATTTTCATGTTGGAAATTAAGTTTTAATTTTTAGTAATTATATAACTTCCTTAGATGCTTATGCGACGTCGATTTAGTATTTCTCTAATTAAAAAAATTAATAAATGATTTAAAAAATATTAAAAGTAATCTAATTTGACTTATTTATAGTAAAACATAAATTTTAATGATTAATATGAAATATTAGTGTTTTTTTAATGATTATGTTCAAAGTATAACTTTTTTATGACTTTTAAGTCAAATTAAATGAATAGTGTCAAAATTGACATTAATTACATTTTATCAAATTAATTTTTTATTAAATTACTTAAAAATAATAAAATTATTGAAAGAGGAAAGGTATGATAATATATGGTCTAAAATTAAATCTATTTACCAATTATGAATCATTTTTAACCTTATATGTAAAATTGCAACCCTTTTAGTGTGAAAAAGTTATCACTACAGTAAATGTTAAAATAGATTCATTAAGGTGTTAAACCAAAAGATAAGATTTAAAAAACCATATAAACCTATTCAAATTTTATTGGTTGATTTTATTTCAACCCTATCCTACCTTATATTCTAATCCCTTTTCATTTGGAAGCATTTTTCTAGGCAATTAATTTATTATATTTTAATATTTTAAAAAATTCCAATAGTGCCCCTCAACTCAATTATAAAAGGAAATATGCTCCCTCACTTATTTACACCACATGTAACCTTCTATATTGATAATAACATTCCAAAATACCTTATAAAATTCATTATACACATTCAAGAGGTTCTGATATTCCCAAAATAGCAACCTAGGGATACTTGAGAGGAGATCTAAAGTTGTTCTTTCAAATAAGAGGTAATCATCTTAGCTCCTCTAAATCTATTGTATTTATCCTAAAATAATAAATTTTGTATCCTAAATATACTTAAATTTTATTATGATTATAAAATCACCATTTTCTACCCTCTTTCTCATCAAATGGTAAGTGAAAGTATCACTCATGCGTACGTACAGCTTACCGTCTCCACATGGCAATACAAGAAATTTTACCCCCACCGTATTTCATGGATGGTTATTATTATGGTTTTAACGATTATATATTATATTTATGAAATAAATATTCTCCTATAATTATAATATCATATCTACCTTCTTTCCTTCTAAACTTTTGGAAAATAGTAATTTCGCTTGTACGTATGTTTACACTACCACCTAAAAAAACTGATGTGATTTGTTTTCATTTACATTTTAATTGGATTTTAATAAGGGTATATAAATATATATGATATAATAATTATTCTATAAATTTGAATTGTTATTTACCTTTATTTTTTTCCATCCATCAAAAAGTGAAAATTGTGTTCATGTTTATGTATGGAATACCGTCTCTATGAATGGTGTAATTCATTTTTCTATCTCTATATTTTATAAATGATTACAAATATGTATATAATGAATATATATGATATTTATATCATGATTAACATTATTTATATGATTGAACTATGATTAAAGTAAGAGGACTGAAACTACTGAATCAATAAATAAATGAAAAATGAATTAGTTATTACCCAAAACATTAATTTTAAAAAATAATTGTTTACAAATAGGTGGTAAAAGATTATATGTTAATAATATATGGTATGATGTATATTATTAAGGACCTAGAATATATATAAAGTAAATATATATTTATTATACATAAGGTTTTAACACGTGAAAAGGAAGTCGGGCATGAGGTAAGGTTTTCTCATATAACTTTTGTTCTCGTGAGACATTTGTAAAATTCACCACTTGCTTCTTTCATATGGTTTATAAAATATCTCATTAATATGATATATCATGATTACCTTTATATTAATGTTATTTGAAGTTTCAATTGAAGTTATTTTTTAATGGGGTTATGATTCAAAGATTACCAAAGTGTTAAGGGTTTATTTCACAATGTCATCATTATTTAGGATTATTTAAGTTTAATCCTCTCTTGTGGGAATTGTATGATATTTCAATTTTAAACCTAATATATTTTATTATAATTTGGTTATTCATTAACACTTAATGTAATATTACCATTTTCCTCCCTTTGGTTGATAAAATGATTGAGAAAATGCTTTTAATAAAAGATAACATTATTTCTATCATTAATTGAAAATAATTTTTCTTTCATATCCATGTTTTCTAAAAAATAATGAATGTTTTAAAAATTCTCCAAATGATTTAATAAATATATTTTTACCCATATTTTACTTTTTACAAAATGTTTTGAAATTAATTTTATATTATTTTTCCAAAAGATTTACCTTTTTATATTCTTATCATGACCACTCATTGCTTTGAAACTTCCGTACAAGTTTCCATGATTATTTTCATAGAAATTTTTTCCCTAATGTTCTTTAAATTTTTAGTTTTTAGAATTTATTTTCAAAGTGAAAAGGATATTTCACTCCAAATTTTTTTTAATGAATTTTTTTATGGTATTTATATTCATTAATAATAACAACCCTTATTTTACTTATGTTTTACTGGGTATATGTTATAATTATATCATCATTATTATTTCTATAGATGGATTATGACTAGTTTCACTACGTATATACGAGTTTGATACCATTCTCTATATTATTCTAGATTTTTTATTATTATGTTTATTGATTGAGGAAAGTATTGACATTTTAAATGTGAGTTTTTAAATAGGAATGTATACATTTATTTTGTTTCACCCCTTTTATATGAAGAATTAATTTGACAAAGTAAGTGATGGGAAGGGCCTGTTATATCCCCTTGATTCATAAGTAGGTCTCATGAGAAAAACTACCACAGGTATTTTGTCAAGGCCATACCCATTTATATAAGAATTTTTGGCACAAGACCTTGATGATAGGTTTATGATGTTTAGAATTATTAATTCCCTCATTTTGAGATTATTTAATGATTTCCATGTGATTATTTTATTAGTTATTATATTAATGGATAAGTATCAAACATATGTGATTATTTATATGTAATTATTTGATAATTATATATTTATACCATATTATTATTTATGATAAATTTATTGATTAAATAGAATGTGTTTTCAAATATTTACCTTCCCATTTTTATCATGACTTATTAATTTAGAGATCCTACTATACAAATACCCTTACTCTGCATCTAATCTTACCCTTTTCTTTAGTTTCTTTTCCCTAGGATTCCAAGAAATATATAATGATTGATATACATGGATATAGTAAATATAATAGTTTTGTTATAAAAAAATACAATGTTGTATTTTAATTTTTCAAATGTAAATTGAAATCTAAGTATATATCTAGTTTCTCAATACTATTAAACTATTCAGTTCCTTATGATGTGATCACTTTTATTTGGAACAAATGTAATAAAGTAACCATCAAATATGGGGTAATAGGGTTGGTTATTTAAAGTCTAATTGAGAAGAACCCAAACCAAATTGGATCATGGATCATGATCCACCCCACATGTACTAGTTTCACCACCCACATATCACATTGGGTGAATAGTTAAACCCATTGGTGTATCATTATTCCCAAAATAATGTTGTATGACACAAATTATCATTTGAAAATATCACACTCGAGGCTCAAAACCGATAGCTTGATCAAATTTGGGGACCCCCAGCTTGAGAATGATATGATGCATGAGGAGATTCCGACCAAATGGATTGGTGGATTACACCCCATTCTATGGGGTAGTTCTCTACCCCATTATATAAGAGGGAATACACACCTTCTCATCCACACTAGGACCAAAGGAAGTCCTGCAACCCAATCCTACTAGAAAATGGTGGATCAGCAAACCATAAGGTGTATCCCCACAAACTCAGCCCTTCTTTACTGTAGTGGAATATCGAAAGGGTAATTATAGATTTCAGTGCATTATCAGTCCTCAAGAACTTAAACTTATCCACATCACCCGAATACCACAATCACCATAATATCGATATAAAATTGAAATGGTGGACACTCACATCACAAGTGTGCACAGATCGACCAAGGGATTTACCGACCTAGAGAATATGAATTATCCCCATTATATAACCTCCATGGTTATCATGTTTCTCCTCTCAAACACATTAGTGGAACCAAGCCTCTTCTGGGAATCTAAACTGGATAAGGGAGTAATGACCCCACAGAGGACCTCATACCTCACCAAAGGCCAAGATTGACCAAGGAGAATACTATCTCTATCCACATATAGGTTACCCCACACCTTAAATAGGGATATTTGAAAAATTGTATCCTATAATGGAGGACCTTCTTGTATGTGGGAGTAACAAATCCATCAATATAAGGGATTACCCACACCTCATCACATAATATAAGTCTTGGGAGCACACATATCCCATCTCCATATCACTCTCACCTAAAAATTATCAGATCCAATGATTCAATGATGGCCCCACTGAGAATACTATATAATCACATTTTTATATCTTCTATGTCCAAAACCTAAGGCTGAGCATGGAAGAGAGAAAATATATACCATCATCCAAAGAGAATTGCCATGAAGACCAATATTAAATGGTAATGAATGACCAATTCTATATCTTATTATCCAAACCATATGCTTGACTCTGGAATTGGATTTCATAGGAAGGATTGAATCTCTTTAAATTCTATATCTACCTATAAGTCCATCATTCCACATTTTCATATAGAGGACACTATCAAATACTAGCCTAACTATTACATTCAGTACTCCCCATATTTTTAGTATTCATAATCCCAAAAAAATAAAAATTAACACTAATCATCAAATACATGTATGGTTTCCATACCTTGGTATCTAAATATTTCCCTGGAGCTCACTCACCTCACACCACCCATGCATCATCACCTAGATCATGTCGTCATTTCTATGGTGCTATAACCATCAAACATCACTGAATCATCTCACTTCTGTTATTTGATAGTAAATATAACCCCACCATCACATTCAACAAGAAAATATACTTTTAATGGACTACATTCTTATCCAAATATAACTCCCGGGTAAGAAAATGAGAAAAATCCCATCATAGTGATTGGGCACGGCATGTATCAAGGTGTACACACAGTTTACAACAACATTCTATATCTATTAATATACTATCACTTCCATTAAATATATTTTTCAAATACATGGTTTATAATAAGCACACATTATGTAAATTCTTAAAGAGTTCACTCAATCATGTATTGTATCTCATTTCATCATGTATTTCCCAAATACATGACATGCCTCAAATAATACATAGTGTGTATTCCAAATTAGATCTAGATTCATTTATATTTTCACAATCTATGACATTTCACCTAATATTCTGAATACTGCTGCATTCCATATACCTCACACAGGGTGTCTAGCCATGTACTTGGGTACACCCCAAGTCATATACCCAAAGGTCCTATATGGCGTGTCTTTATGGCCAATAAGTCATATGGGCACTTAATTCACTCTAACAGCCTCAAAATAACCATACCATATTTATATGATTTATAAAAATCAATTAACTACTTACCTAAGACCATTTAGGTTTAGTTTTTTTATAGGTTAAGGAAAATTCATATATATTAAAACCCATACTTTTCCCATTTAAAGGATATTATTTTTTCACCCAACGAATACTCTTTAATGATACATAATAATAATTCAATATCCCTCAAGAAATTCCCCTCACACAATTCTCTTATATAATATTCAAAGATAATACCCTTCTTTATTTACCTGAGGAATGAAAACATAATAAAGGGTGGTCTCAAATGCTCAGTAAGGGAATGTAAATGATATTACAGTATAATATATGAGTCAAGTGGAATAACATGATATCATAAAGGGGATGATCACATGGAATAATGGTATAATAGATAATATATTATAGGATAATTTAATCATAATAACATGAAAAAAACCTAAAATATGACATCATAAGATTAGGTCAATGCCCACTTCCAAGACAACATAACATAGTGTTCTAGGATTATTGGTTGTGAACCGTACATGGTATCTCATGAGATGAAAACATTTCCCAATGTATTTGGGGTTCTATGTAACTTTAATTACATCCCTAAAATCATTATATGTATATTAATATGTATTACTCATCTGATAACATTTATAATGTCATCATATCATAGTTAACCCTTGAGAAAAAAAATGGGTTTCATAAAGATTTCAACAAAACATGGTCTTAAGTCATACAGAGAAAGAAGATGGAATCATTAAGTAATAATTCAATTTAATCATAATAAATGTTAGAGTATTTTTATAAATAAATGTGAATAATAAGGATGTGGATGAAAAGGATAGTCGAATAGAAAAAAAAGAGATAAGGTTAGATCAACTTATAAGAAACCTTTCGGTTGAATTGTGAACCAAAGAGAAGTTAAAAGGTAATAATACATGCAAACCTAAAGAATATTCAAAGAAGAAGAATATGGATGAGGTTTAATTGATAATAAAAATCCAACTTCTTATATATTAATTTAAATATAGACAATCTCAATTTTCATGTGAGATAAGAAAAGTAAACCTAATGAAAAATATAAGATATAAACTATAAATCCACAAGGAAAAAATGAGACTATAAATTATTTAGAAATGAAATTAAAATAGTAATTTAAGAATTAAACAACTTGAGTTTGAGAAGTATAAGAGAAAATATAGAATTAAAGGATAATACTTGAAATGAATGAAGGCTTGTAAAAGGAAACCCTTATAAAAAACGTAACCTATGAATTAAGAATTTATCAACGAAGAGTACAACAGCCTAAAAATTTATTTATTAATAGAAGAAATATTATTTTAGTATAGTTTTTTTATAAATCCTATAGATATAGTTTTACATTTCCTAATAATTTTTCACAACATGTGATAGCATTAATTATAACAGTTATGAAGAGTACATGTAGATAAAAACCAAAGACTATTCCAAACACTAAGGGAAACTTCGTAGGCCTGAATTCTATCATGAATATCACTCCTATAAAAAAGACTTTAAAATTTAAGAGAATATTTTATAATATTATAGGTGTTACCAAAGGAAGTGTATAACCATTGTAAATTAAGTTGTGAATGTTGAGGTATGGAAATAGAGGAGTATATAAATAGTATAAAGGGAAATGTGACTGTTAGGATCTGAATGTTACATGATCATTGAAATGTGGCCATTATATGACCATAATAATATTAATAATATTTTATATAATAGTGAAATATAAATTAAAAATTAAATTAAAAAGTATTATATAAATTAATAAAATATTAGGTATGTTATTTATGAACGAATACGAATGATATTGTAAAATGAAGAAATACTTAAAGTAAATAAATAATGGTTTTTCATTTTAAAATAATATTTTGTAGGAAATAATTAATTTTTATTTAAAATAATTATTACTCATACTTATGAATTTATTTTTATAAAATAAGACTTATATTTCAAATAAGTGATTCAAAATTATGTCAAAATGAAATTTGGGGAATTTTCTAAACTAATTTATTTTTTAATGAATAATAAAATTATAAATTTGTTTTTTGGATAGGTTTAATGACTTCATAAATATTTAATAATGATTAAATAACTAAAATAACATAATAAAACAAAAAAATATTTTAAAAAAATTAAACTAATTTACCAAATTGTTTGTGGAAATTAAGCTTTTAAAACTTGTGCAAAATTTATTTTCCCATTCCCAAACTAATATAAAAATTATTTTTGGTTCTCAAAATAATTTTTTTTAAAACCTATTTATTTTATAATCCATGATCCAAAACCATAATTGGAAAATTGAAAACTTATTTTAAATAAATTATAATTTCAAGTGAAATATTTGAAAAATAATAAACAATTCTCCTCACTTTTCTATAAATACCCTCATCTATAGAGTATTTTAGTTAATCTCAAGATCACTATCTTATCTCTTTATCTATTATTCTCTCATTAATCCCTTTTTTGAAGCTCTCAATATTTCAAGGAATCACTCCTCTAAGTTTAGGAAGAGATACATAAGGTAAGGGATTCTCTTCCTCTCCTTTTTTATCCAAATACTTCTTTTATAGTTAGAATTCTAATTTTAAAGTTATTATGTTCTCATATAGTTATTATTATTTCATCAATATCTAAATTTCTTTCTATCTATGATAAAATTCCATTATATCTCATTAATTTCATTCTATAAACTACTCTTTATACTTGTTATTATGCTGAAATCTTCCTTTAATTTTCCATGCATCTATTTTTATGTTATGAATACCAAATACTATTTTTATTCAAGGTTATTAATATATTTGTGTGTGTGTGTGTGCGTAATTATACATCATTGATTGGTTATTTTTATATATAAAACCCACACTCCCTTCTTGTGAGTTAAAAATGATGAAAAGTTTAATTTTTTAAACACTTTTGGGCTCAAGGATTTTATATTAAACTTGTTCTTTATTCTCCATGGGTTATTGATAAGATGAATTATAATGATATATGATATATGTGGAACACATGGATTAATACAAATGAAGTGTGATCCCTAATATCACTATAATTCATTAGATAAATAATTAATCTCCAGAGATAATATATTTATGATACCTTGTTGAATAACCTTGATAATATGTTTTACAACACCATGGTAATGAACATTGAGGATATGCATATTAATGTCTCATTTTTATATTGTATCCAAATTTCCTTGTTATGTATCATATAACAATGATTTTGATATCATGTTATTCCTCATGTTTTTTTCATGATGATTGATCGTGTTCTATTTCATTTTTTTATCCCTTAATGGTATTTATGATAACCCCTTTCTAATGATATATATCCCTAGGGAATCACTTGGAGTGAGGTGACCTAGGATGGAATAATAAAATGATACTTTTAATGTGATTAAATATAGTTTAGGTTTATGTTTTTCTTATGTACTTAATATATTATGTAACTATTTTCTAACACACTAAACCTAAAAATATCCTTTAAATCTATCTATGTAATATTTTGTTAAGTAATTATATTTAAAACAATGTATTAAAAAGTTGAGTCGATATAAAGATATTATGTTCCGGTCCCTCTCCCATTGGTGGGGGAGGGACCCCCAATGTTTAAAATGGGAGTGATTTCCTCCTTTTCTCCCCTTTTCTAACCATGACCTACTTCCCACTTTTCCTCAAGCTTCAGTGAGTCCAAAAGTACCTGATTTGTTTTATGGGAGCCCTAACTTCCCGCTATCGATTTTGGATTTTAATAAAACCTTAGCGGTTCTAAATATTACATTGGTTTCTTAGTTCAAGTAGTGATTCCCATCAGTTGATGCTTTTGATAGGTATATTTTCAAATTTTAGTTCTTACTAGAGAGAGTGATAGTGGGTTTTATTAACAACAATCATATTATGATACATTTTTCTCTAGAGTATTATTTAATCAGAGACAAGCAAGTGAACCCTAGAGCTTCAATGGATTTTAGTTCTACCTCTTTAGATGGACCTAAAACTTACATATGACGCGTGATTCTTCTTCATTAGCGATTTGGGTCAGTTTCTCTAATATTAACTTACTATTTCAAAACCCCACTATTATTAGGATTCTTAGGAATTTAGTGGGTATATTAATATGTTCGGATAGCCACACTGAATCTATTTTTCTTCCTCTTAACCTATGATTCTGTGTGGAAGTGGATGTGTAGATAATTGTTGTTCGATAATGTTTGGATCATAGTAGGTGAAGATATTTGATAAAAGAATCATCTGGTAAACAAATCATGGTCTAAATTTTGTGTTTTTTGTAAGAATCTAGGACCTTTTTTGATAGCCTATAGATGAGGTTCTATGAACCCCACCCAGCATGTGGGTGCAGATTATTGTACGAAACCATTTTCTTGTAGTGAGGAAGGCTTATCTGGGAGATTTCGGTAGGATTATACACCGAGTCTAAATAAGAAATGGATGTGAATTGTGGATCATGTTAAGTGAATCCATTAGCAACCAAAGTCTTGATTTTCTTGAGGAATGATCTATATATACCCCAACCCCCTCTTCTTTCTCCCTTGGGGCTAGAGGATTCGGTTGTGGAGGAGGTGTGTCCTGATAGTGGAATCATTTTTTTGGACCCTCACATAGTGGATGAAGGAGGCTCCAAGACTCCAATGGATACTTCATATACTGAGGGAGTGAAATCAGGGACTGGTACTAATGGAAATGGTTTGGCTAATGCCTCTAAGACACCAAGGGAGGGTGTCTCATCTAGTTGTAAAGCACTGCAACATTAGAAGGTGGATGATATTGTGTTGGGAAATATATTTTAAGGGTTGTTGAATGATAATCTCTTTCAAGAGGCTGTAATTGGCCCAGTTAGGCCTTTAAATCAGCAGGGGTCCCTAGGATCAAGTCCAGTGATGAAGATTATGATCATTTATCATGCGATATAGAAGATGACATTCAAGGTGATCAACTTTTATGCTCGAGATGAAGTAAGATCTGGAGGGGTATTTGGAAAGAGAGAAATTATTATTAATTATTTACACCACCAAGGGATAAAAGATCAAAATATTAATTGAAAGAAAAACTTATAGACAATGCCTTCTATTTTCCCCCTAAACTTTCTTATAGTCAGTAGCGGGATCTTGGTGAGGTGAGTGATCCTTCTATAGAGCTTCTTATGCACTTGGAAAAATAAATGGTTGAATCTATTTTGATTATTATTTTTACTGAATAAGAAACTAAAAATATGATGAAAATTTCATTAAGGGTGGTTAAAAATGAGTAAAAGAGTAACTATATTGACAAGAAAGATCTGATATTAATCAGGTGGTTCAATGCTGGGAAGATAAGTTAAGAGGAGTACATTCAGTCTTGGGAAAATCTAGTGTATCAGTTCTGGGACCTTCTGAAGGATGGTCAGATTCTTAGGTTATCACTATTTATTGGAAATTATATAGGGAGATAAAATATAATATACATAAATTTTCCTTCAATGTTTCAGTTATTTCCTTTAGTTATTTAACTATGGTTTCTACATTTTTCCTTAAAAATGTTTTCTATAATAAAAAAGGATAATTTTCAGTAGAATCAAAAACATATGGAAGGATATCATGAAATTTAAAATTAAATAAAATTAATTGAAGCTGGTTTATGTTAAAATAATTATTTTTATATTAATTACATAATGTTAAAGAATAATAGGTTCATGATATGATACAAGTCTCAAGTAATAGAAATTGAGACAAATAACTATTACCTAGGACTCTTGCCTTCTTGGACACACTTAAACTTTCTGTATAACAAAATAAAACTTATTAATCATATTTTAAATAATATTTTTCATGTAGAATAACTTTTATATTAATAATTTACATTCATTTATTAAATATTTATTACTTTTTAGTTTATATTGATCATTAGTTGGTAGTAGTTTAAATTAATCATTGTGTGTTTTGATATAATGAATTTGGTCATCATTCATTGTACAAGAGTTCATCATATCTAGAATAGTAAAGTTAAAAAATGAAACTCTTATAATTATTTATTTAACATCAGGTTCATTCCATGAATTTTTTGGGTATTGTTCTCCAAGATTGAATACATGTCGTTTTTTTAGTGAATTTTAAAAGAACAAAAATTGGTATATCAATAATTAGTTAAAAATTAATAATAAAAATTAAGAACAAACAGAACATTATTTACTTATTAATATAATATATTTCTATTAATTGAGTTTTTATAACCATTCATGATAATATTTTATAGCAGTGTTCATGTGGGTGTTTAAACCTACCCAAACATAAACATTTTATAATCAATGAATGAGTTTGATTATGTAGTGGTTTTACTAAAATATAATTATTAAAAAAGTGTAATTATCTTATTTAGTTTTTATTAATATGATTAATTGTACTTTTTAAGATGTATAATAATAATATAAATGAAAATTATGGATAATAATCCATTACTTACAAAGAAAAAATTATATCTTATCTTGGAAGCCCTCTTGGTTATAAAGTAAATTGGGAAATATCATGAGATTTAATGCTACCCAATATGGGAGAGTATTATTAAATAATGAAATATGTTAGATTATAGGTATTAATTATATTTTTTTGTGTGTCTTTTAATGCATGGTTTCAAGATCCTTGATCATATTTGACACAACTGAAAGGGGTTAATCGGTTGTATATGTTTTCTTTTAAAAATTATTTCTTTTTGAATCATACCCATGTAACTAGTTAGAGATTGACTCTATTCTTTAGGAATTTCTTCTTTACCTGAATTAAAAAATATGAGAGAAAACTAGCACATAATAAATTTTACAAGGTTTATCCTTGATGCGATATAATACTCCTTACAATGTTTTACTATTGTCAAGTAAATGGGTTTTATTATCACTATAATTTTTTAGTGATTAAAAATACCTAAAATTAGAACACAAGGATTGATCGGGAATTTCCCACTTCTATTTATAAAAAAACTTTTCATTTTTTAGATAGGAACAAATAGTTCTTGAAATATTTTCCCTTCTCTATCTATTGAATAAGATGTTTACTAATCTTCAGTATTCTTCTAAATAAAATATAAATCTTCCTATAGAGGCTCATTGACATCGAGAACAAATGGATGGAATAAAAATAGATCAGTCACGATATCCCTAGATCATAATGAATAATATAATAATAGGAACATGCATTTACAAACTAATATTCTTCTTTCTCAGCAAAAAGTTTCTAGATGAAAAACAATCCAATCAACTTGCCTCAACCTTCTTTGAAATACAGGTGATGAAAAATTCAATTTTCCCAACTTCTCTATCTTTGATGCTGTTGTGTATCAACAAAAACAACCAAAAACTCATCCACTATAAGAATAATATATTAAAAATAGTATAATATTAAGTATAGAGATTTAGTCCTTAAATTCATTCAAACTCAATTAAATACCCATTCAAATATTTATTTAAACCCCTTAAGACCCTTGCATCATTATTCCTTGTGATATATAAATATCCACATTTGCAGCTTCTCTTTTAGATAACCAAAAGTCTCAATTCATCTTTCTTTATTGGGATATTTAAATATCATGGTCTCTATATCCATGAGATATGTTTCTTAAATCCCAAGAATAATTTAATTTAATTTTTCCACATAATATTCAAATTCTAGAAACATGTAGAACTTTAGACCCTACATAGACAAAAAAACTCATATGAGAATAAATCACATACAGGGATTTAAATATTCCTACATAGAATTAGTCTATATTAATACCCATTCATATATTTCATTCAATAGTTTACATTGAGTTTATGGTGTATCGAAAATTGTATGTGAGAAGTATTCTAATATCTGACTCTTTCAACTACATGAATTGTTCGGCCCCATGGTAAAAACATATACATCATCCATAATTATCATGAATACCATCAGTCAGTGTTGTAATTATATATAATTCGCCTACATAGTAATAAACTCTTATGTTACTTTATCTACATTTATACAATCAACAACACATATCACTTCATCTATATTGTTCACTTTTCCTACATCATAGTAATTAACTATTTGGATCATAATAATTTAGCTAAATCACTGGAAATGATAATGTGATAAGTTTGGCTATGTGATTTGGACATACAGATATGGTAATTTCTAGAATTTACTCAATTTAACAAAGAACCATTTCAGCTAAATTTGGGGCCTTCTCAACCTCTTCAACACTTCTAAAAAATATTATAGGTAGAGCTCCTTCATCCACTAAAACATGTATTTAATTATTTTAAAGATTATATTATCAATCATCACAAATAAAAACCATGTTTTACAAGAAATAAAACATATTCAAAAAATCCAAGGTCATTTTAATCATCCCCTTTAGATTTTTTTTCAACCCAACCAAATCATCCTGAACCCCTCATTTAAAAGTGACCAAATCGTTTCCTTTTTTCAAAGAAATTTTTTTGACACTATACTATATATTGGAGTAGTATTTCATAAAAAACTTCATCACTTGGGGATAAGAAAAAATATGTCCAAGTTAAAAGATATTCTTCCCCTTAATGGGGGAACTCATTCCTTCAAATATATTCCCCTTTAAGAAAATGAAAAAACCTCTAGAAATAAAAAAGAAAATATGTTACATTCTTTAGATAATTGTGGTATATTTTCTCCCCATTTGACAATATAATACAAGGATATGTTGGGGGGTTCCTCCAAATGCTTCTTAATTAAGTGGAAGGGGTTAAACACCTATGTTCAACCTCAAGAACTTAAATGAGTCCTTGTGGATAGGCTTGGTGAATATATCGGCCATCTGATCATGAGTAGGAACATATCCTAGCTTGATATCTCCATTTTCTACCTTATATTAAATTAAATGATATTTGATATCAATATTCTTAGTCTTAGAGTGTTATACATGATTTTTTGAGAGGTCAATAACACTCTTATTATTGAAATTAATTTTGGGAGTTTTATCAATTATTACCCTTAAATTATTATATACCTCATTCATCTAATGCCTTTGAGTGTAGTTACTGGTAGCAGTAACATATTTAGCTTCGTAAATATTCTATGTGATGAAGTTCTACTTATTATAATTCCAACATACAGAACTTTCATCCAATATAAAAATACTTCCTGAAGTGGATCTTCTATCTTCATAATTACCTTCAAAATAGGTATCAATAAAACCATACAAATTCAAATTATTTCTCTTATTGTAAATTATCTCATGGACAATTCCCCTTTTAAATAATTTAGAACACATATGTCATCCATAAGGTGTCACTCCATCGAGTCACTCAAATATCTTTCACAAAGACTCATAGAATAAGCTATATCTATTCTAGAAGCTATAAGATAATGTTGGTTTCTAATAAATCTTATGAAATATCATTGATTTACACTTAAATTTTTTTATTATTAGATAGTTTTAATACCACTTTAATGGGTTTAGATAGTTTTTTTAACAACTCTATTTCAAACATCTTAGGTAGTTCCCTAGAATACTTTTCTTCGGATAAGAAACTAAATTTTTCATAGAATGGACATCTTAAACTATTGTAAATTTTTCATAGAATACTTTTATTTAGGACTTAAATTTTTTATAGAATAATTTTCTTTAGATAGTAAGTTTTTCTTATTGTGTCACTTGTAATCCCAATAAATGTACCAAATCACCTAGAATGGAAATCTCAAACTATATTTTCATTCGATTGGATAACTCTTGAAAAAAAAATCCATGATCACCTATAAAGATAATATTATCATCACATATAATAAAAATAAGTGTACATGTCTTCATTTATTTGGTTTTTAGGTTTTTGTAAAAACTACCTTTGATGAATATAAAGTCCATCAATTAGTTTTCTAGCTTAGAATACTAGGTCCTTAAAGCTTATATATTCCATATAGATCTTTCTTCGGTTTTCACACTCTTCTGTAATCATTATCGATAACAAACCCATCTAGTTTCTCCACATAAACTTCCTCTTCAAGCTCTTAATTCAAAAAAGGAATATTTGACATCAATTTGGTATATTATATATTTTTTATAGGCTTCCAGAGAGAAAAACATTATTATGGACTCCAATATTGACATTGGAGCAAAGGTATCTTCAAAATAAACCACTTAAAATTGAGAATAGCCATTATAAACAAGTCTAGATTTTCCCCGGATTACTTTTCATTGATCATCTATCTTATTTCTGAATACCCACTTGGTTCCAATAATAATTTTGTTAACAAGTCTTTAAACAAGGTCCCAAATGGAATTATTTTAAATCTAATTTAGCTCCTCATCCATTACTTCATTCCATTACTAATGTTGAAAGGCTTCATACACTCAAATTGGATTAACATGAGAGATTAAAGTAATTTTATTTTCAACTATCAACCTTATTATAGTATGGATTGGTGCTGATTAACATACTATAATATTCTCTACCTCCACATGTTTCCTTATATTTTGTGGTTATTTTTTATAATTTTGAGTAACCGTTTATTCATCATCAATTTGATCAAATTCAACACCTACATAACTAGTGTCAACTTCATGATTTCATTCACTAATCTATATTTAAATCGCATTGTTATCTCCATCAACACATTGATGGGTAATAACATAAAAATCATGCATCATGGGTTGAAATTAATAATTTTTATATCACATATCTCAACCATTTTTTCAAGTATTTTATTCTATCATATATTTCCTTTCCCATTTTATATGTATCCAAGAAAGATACCCTCTTGTATACTTCATCAAAAAATCCTTATTTTAGGCCTTTGATCGAAATCAAGTAAGAATAACTAAAGATTTTAAATTAAATAAATGATGGATTCTAATTGTAAAAAAACTCATATGAGGTAAAATTTTAATTTTTCATCAAAAACCATCAATTTTGGATATGTAAAATTGTATAAATGACCTATGTATAAAAGAATAAGGTTTTTTCATATTAAAAAAGAATAGTTCTACCCTTTTCCATAATGGTTGTAACATCCAAAACTGGGTGCCACATGTCTGTGCCCTATGTAGGTTAGTTACATTGCCTCAGGAACACCTCCCTATATTTCATAGGCTACCAATTAACATTTAGTGTGTAATATGTATTGTATGGATACTATACCCTCTTTATCAAATAAACACAATAATGAAAATAAATAACTAATATCCAAATGATAATAAAAAATAACCAAAATGATACCATAAAAATAATGATCAACATCACTGGATAAACCCAAAATAGGAAAAACAATATCCAAACCAAAGTAGTAAATATGAAAATCCATAATAAGTTCCAAGTTTCAAATGAAAAACCTAAATAAAGACATGCTGAAAACTCCCAAGAGAGTCCCAAAATCATGTTTGGTTCCCTTATCCATGATCTATCCAAACACAAACATCTAATATAGGGTTTTTTCTATTATCCTATCTTTTGAATATGAAGTCTATTCAGGTACCTATCAAGAAGCCCGAGCAGGGTGTGAGTACAACTTAGTAAGCCACCACCAATTGTGTCTAAAACAATATCTAGTCAATAATAGTGTATAAAGTTGTATAAATAATAAAGTAAGAAATACCAGTAAACATTTTTCACCTTAAATTATCCTTTAATTAACCACATAATTTCTTAGGTTCATGATGACACCCATACCATCAATACCTACTTCAAAATGTGTCAGAGTATGAACCATCCACAAAGGATAACACATTTTATTTCATCAGGGGTTTCCATTATTTATTTAATTTCAATTAAAAATCATATAATGGGGGCCTAGAGCAGTTTTCTGGAACCTCATGAGTATTTGAAGTAGCATTCCCCATCCCAAAACTCTATGATCACATGGAACACACACACAAACACACACACACACACAAAGATATATATATATATATATATATATTAGGGTCCTAGAGTAGTATTTTGGTACCCAGTATATATTTGGAGTAGCAATCCATGTCCCACAACTTAGATAAAAATATCACATCTCATGGTTTCATGTTTCCGCCCATTTATCAACCATTAGAACAATTTATTATTCAACCCATTTTATATTTCCTTTCATCAATAGTGCATAAATTATACCTCATCATTTTAATTATATCAGCACACCGTATGGGTCACTATCAATTTCATAAACCATTAATTAACCAATTTCATAATCCCATTATTCACAAATTTCATTATCACATAATCTACCAATTTCATTATCACATGGAAAAAAAATCAAATAATTAGATAAATTTTGAATTAAATTCCCCAACATAGAAATTGTAATTTCATAATCACATACTCTTATTTATAATCAATCCTATGGGAATTAACAATTATACCACCTACATAAATATCATTAACAAATGTTTTCTAAACCAAAATCCCCAAATTAATGTGAAAAGAATTAAATCACAATTGAACAGAAGATATAGTACCAATACCAAAGATCAAGATCCAAAGGATTAATATCCATTAAAACCTAGATCTAAACCATCACCAATGGTGGAGAAATCATTCCTATTCATTAGGAAAGAGGGATTAGGAGAGAGGAACCAAATAGAGAAGAAATTACTTACCAATGAGGATATAATGCTTTAATTGGATCATCGATTCATTAATAAAGGGGTTTTATGAGCCTTGGAATCCTCTCAGGAGCCTTAAAAATATACAAAAATAGGTTTTGGAAGAGCATGGATGAAAGGAAATAATAAACAAGGGGTTACGTAGTTTTTTTTAATTCCTAGGGGAATTAAATCCTTTGTGCACTGTTTCCTATCTTGGGGAACACGGTTTTCCAAACAATGCATCTTAACCATGAACCTCTACAAAGGGGTGGCACAATTTATCTTAATTGATTGGGACATGGTTTTACAAATTTTGTGCCTACTATGAAAACCCTACTATTTCAGGAAGCACGGTTTGGGGAGGATGGCCGCATGGTTTTGCCAAACCATGATCCAACAGTGTTCCAACTCCTAAATCTCCAAAATAGGCTACATGGTTTCTTGTAGAAAGTTGCATGATTTCCCCTAACCATAAGTCAATCATGAATAGTCACGAGGGCTTGAAAAATTCTCCAATTTCACCCAAAACAACCCAAATAAAAACCCAACCAAGGTATAACCCAGAAAAGGTAAAAGAGTACGAGAAATCAAGAATGATACATCTCTAGAAGGGTCAAGATCTAACAATCTCCCCACCTTATAATAGATCATCCTCAAGATATACTCCCAAGTATCTATAAGATAATGAGGTAAAAAATTTAGGCCACTCAGCCTATATATCTACTTCTATCTCCCATGTTTTCTCCTGATCATGGCCATGTTTCCACAATACTATAACTATTGGCATAGTCATTCTTCGCAACACATTCTCAGTGAAATCCATAACATGAATCAAATTCTCCTCAAAGGACGGATCAACCACAAGCTTGGAATCATTAAAATCAATCACATGATATGGGTCTAGGTGATACTTTTGAATTTGTGACACATGAAAAACATCATTCATGGTACTATACCGCTGTGTAAGATCAAATCGGTAAGACATGAATCTAATTATATCCAAAATCTCAAAAGTTCCAACAAACTTGGGTCCTAGATTTCCCTACCACCAAATCCTATATTGACCTAATCTAGGAAACACTCTAGGAACACATAATCACCCACTATAAACTCAAGGGGTTATTAACATCAATCAGCATCTGAATTTTTGCTACACTGATCCATAGCCATATGTTTCTAAATCAACAAAACCTACTCTCATGTCTCATTCATGAGACCCAATCCCAATATCTCAAACTCACTTGCCTCCATCCAAAAAATAGGTGGTATGCATGGCCTACAATAAAGTTCCTTATATGGTTCCATCTAAATCATCACCTGATAACTGTTGTTAAAGGAAATCTCAATGAGTGTTAGGTGCTTCTCCCAAGACCCACTAAAGTCTAGGAAACACACTTTTATCATATCCTATAATACCTATATAGTACATACTGAATTCCAATTTTTATGCAGGTGAAAATACTAACTCAAAAACTCCTACATACCAAGGTCCTTTTACATGAATTTCTATAAGCACAAAGTGAAACATGAGTCACAATCTGAAACTGTACTCTATGAATCCTCGTGCAAACAGACTACCTCTTAAAAGTATATCTCCCCCAACTTATCCATTGAGAAAACCTATTTAATAGGAAATAAATGGTATTATTTCATCAATCATTCCACAATTACCCATATAGCATCATTCCATTGAGTCATCATTGGAATACCCACAAAAAATCCATAGTAATTTTATTCCTACTTTATTTCTAGAATGGGAAAATGATGTAGTAAGACACTAGGTTTTTTATACTCATCCTCCACTTATTAACAAGGTGTATCATTGTGTCATGAACCCAATAATATCCATTTTCATTCCTAGCCACCCATATTGTCATTGTATTCCATAGTACATTTTGGTCAAACTAGGATACACCACCCACTTTGAGGCATAAAGTTCACACATCATCTCCTCTCGCATACTTGTAGGCATAATGATATGACTCTGAACACAGATGATATCATCCACATATATAGTCCAATCAGATGGTGACTTGCCACCTTCAAGTCTTTCCATCAAAGACAAACACTCTAGGTCCACATACTAACCCTACCTGATTCGTCTCAAAAGTGTGGATTCAAATGATACTGATATGAGGTTCATTTGATCCCATCCCACCCAAATCACAGTATTCATCTCTTACAAAATGGACATCATATTCCACTAATAACTATAATCCTAAACTATCTAAGTTTTTTCCTTCCTGGTTAAAGCATCAGAAACACTTTTGACGTTTTTGGTGTATATTCTAGCTCAAAATCAAAGTATTTCATATACTAAACCCATATACACAAATGGAGATTAGAATATCTCTGTAAAAAGATATAATTTAAACTCTTGTTGTTAGTATACATATTAAACTTTTCTCTCATCTGATAATGTTTCCAACACTTCAAGGAATAAATCACCAAAAATAACTTGAGGTCATGTGTATGGTCACTCTGTTCACATTTCCTCAACTTCTGTGATCCATACTTTACATCTCAATCTCTTTGCATCAACACTACTCCATGTTCAATCTTTGATACATTGAAAAAATAATATACTCCTCGCCAAGATTAGGTAAGATCAAAATTATTGTGGCGGTAAAACTCTTCTTTAACCTTGGTAAATCATTCTCACATGCTTCAGACCATTCAAACATTGTCCCCTTATTTTTCAAGGCTGATAGTGGTTGTACCAAGTAATAAATTTTAATATAAACCTCTGATAATATCTTTCTAACTATAGAAGGATATAGATATGAAGAAAAAAATTAGGATTATTCTAATAAAGCGCTACCTAAAATTTCTATAGGTCCACTAACACACCTTCCTCCGAGATGATGTGGCCCAAGAAATTTACCTGGTCCATCCAGAATTATCACTTAGATAAATTGTGGTATAGCCGATACTCCCTAATTATTCTCATGATGATGTCAAGATGTTGGGCATGATTGTTATGAGTCTTAGAGTACACCAAGATGTCATCCAAAAAATAACCACAAACTTTTGCACATATGGGTGGAAGATTCATTTCATCAAGTCCATACAGAAGGTCGGGGAATTTCTTAGCCTAAACAGCATCACAATGAACCCATATAGGACATACCAAATTCTGAAAGTTATCCATGGTATACCTTATGGTCTAAAACTCAACTAATAATACCCTTGTATCTAGTAAATCTTGAAGAAAATGCAATATCAAATCACCTAGTCAAAGAGATCATTGATATGCGGAAGAGTATATTGGTTCTTCACTATGATCTGGTTCAATTTTTTCTAATCAAAAAATAATCACAAGGTCTCATCATCCTTCTTAGAAAACAAGACCAGATAACCCTAATGTTACATACACTGATGGATAAACCCCTTATCTGTCAAATCTTCCAATTGAATCTTAAGTTCTTAAATATAGGTTGTTGTCATTCTATAAGGTTAAATAGAAATAGTTTCATCACCAATAATGAGGTCAATTGTAAACTAAACATCCCTATCAAGTGGTGTCCTTGAGAAGTCTTTAGGAAACACATATTGTAACTAGTCCACTATGGGTGGAAAGACATCATGACTTATACCCCTTTCATCTAGAAAAAACTTAAAACCTGGGTGGTGATTTCCCCCAGTGGCTAATGAATTTTCCATGCATGACTTATCGCGATATCTCACTCCCCATGATGAACACAATGGTTACCCTCAAGAGACATAAAAGTCGCTCTCATTTGGTAATAATAAATGTGGTATTGGTATGCTACTAACTAATCCATAAAAAAATTCAAATCCTAACATGTCAAGAATTTAAAGATCCCAATATAAATGATACTCTCCAACCTCGATATAACAACCCTTATATAAACAGATTTCCTTTTAACACACTCTTAATAGTGTATTAGTCATTATAATCCCACTCATAAACTCTATCATCATGATCAAAACATTCACAAGGTGAGAAAAGATAAAATAATGAGAGGATCATGTATCAAATAAGTCACTAACAAGTGTAAAAGCTATAATAATAGTGACTCTGACCATAAGTGGACCAGCCTCACTATCCACATGTGCAGGTTGAACTTCATGAAACTGTCCTACTCCACTTCCTTGTATTGTATTCTAAGTCCCCTGAGCTTCACCACTCTGATTTTATGGGTGCTCTTTCCCTGACATAAATCATCCACTACCTTGACCTCCATGGATGAATAACTCCAACTTTCTGATAGATATGGGTTAGAATACCCCCATCCAGTAATCTAACTCTTCCTATCCCCTATGTCATTTCACATTGGATAAGGATTTCTGAAATTTCTCTACACATGTCACATCATAGCATAAGCTCATCACTCCACATGTGGTGAAGGACATTGGCTACAAATGTGGATGACCTACCACATTGGTGGAATTAAATTAGGTTACTTCTATGAGTAATTGACCCTTCTCCTTGACCACTTTGGTTGATATTTCCTTAGTTGAAATTTTCATAGCAACACTTCCTACTCTCAGAAGACATACCTCCTGGTTGTCCAAAATAAATCACTTGTATTCCAATGGTAGCATCCTTTAGGTTCTCATTAGTAATGATAGCCTAATTCACCACATCAAAAAACATATTCAATTTAAATATGTTAACCTGGAACTTAATCCCACATTTAATCCCATCTGAAAAATGTTTCTCCATAGTTTCCTCATCTCAATCCAACACTATAACAAATCACTTATCCCCTAGGTAAATTGGATAAACTCATCTTCCCTCTCCTTCCTGAGAATATCAATGTGAAATTATTCCAAGAACATATATGATAATTCATTATACTCTATATTCTATAGCTATTTATCCCTATTCTAGAAGTCCTACAAATGCTTTGTTTGACCAAGTAACATATAAGCCTCCATCTTGACTATTTTCTTAGTATGACTCTCTAAATGGTAAAGGATAATTTCGATAGACTCTATCCAGAACTTGGATACCTTAGGTCCACCCTCTCCAGTGAAGTTCGTAGGGTTCTACAACTAAAACTCCCATGTAAATTAAAATATATTTTGTACTACCATCCTTGGGTCCCATTCAATAAATTGTATAAAATGAGAAAAATTCACATAAAACTGCTCTCCATATCTTTCACTCGGAACTATTAGAGCCACTAGTTCAACTACTAGAGGATCATTTCTAGCCAAGTCCTCCTACCATCCTATCAAAAATCGTCATCAAGGAGTAATATCCCAACAATTCCAAACACACATATTAGGAAACATAACACATTTTAATGAGAGGTATTCACATAAATCAATAACAAGTAATCCCCCATACCCCTCCACATGGTAATAACTAAGGTGCTAACACTACCCTCATTCATCCCTCATGTGGGTCATGATTAACATAGGATAAACACTTTCTTATTTAATTTTTATTATTAGAAACTCATTTATCCACATTAGTTCACCACATTTATCATCATTTTCAATTTTCAATTTCATATTATTCACCTTTTCATTTAAATTACACAACTAAAGAAAATCATTTTCATTTAAATAACTCACCCCAAAACCTTCTTTTCAATGAATTCCTAAAATGATTCATTTCACAATAAATCCAGACTTCATAGAATGATGCATGTATACACAACCATCTTACCATATTGTTCCGTGATTAAAATATCATAAAATAATAATAAGTCACAACAAGTGCATCGCTCAATGTGAAATAATATTACACTATAACTATAATATCAACTACATCAATCCCACCCTGGGTACTTAGGTTTTTCCCCCGTACATGGATTACCTACTCCCACACATGATATCATGACCATGGCCCGAATCATCCTAGTCACATTTTTACCATTTCCAAATAGTACGATAATAAAAAATAAAATAAATCTACTCTGATGCCACATTATAACATCCTGATCTGGGTGCCAGATGTCAGTGCCCCGAGATGGTTGGTTATAAGACCTCGGGCATGCTTCCCTATATGCCTGAAGCTTCTGACTAGAAATTAGGGTCTAATATGTAATGTGGGGATACTATAATCTCTTTATCAAAGAAACACAATCGAGGAAATAAATAACCATTAGCTAAACCATAATAAACAAGAACCAAAATAATACCATAACCAATAATGACCAAAATCATAGGATAAACCCAAAATAGGAAAAAAAATCCAAAACAATGTAGTAAATATGACGTGCCATTATAAGTGTGAAGTGTAAAATGAAAATCCAAAATAAAGACACATTGACAACTCCCAAAAGGGTTTTGAAATCATGTCAGGTTCCCTCTTTCATGCTCCATCCTAACTCATCCATCTAATATATAGATCCTTCCCTTATCATGTCTTTCAACCATAAAGTATTTTTGGGTACCGATTAGGAATCCCAGGAAGGGTGTGAGTACAACTTAGTAGACCACCACCAATGGAGTCTAAAAAAATACCTAGTCTATAACAGTTTATGTAGTTATATAAATAATAACGTACAAAATATAAGGTTAATGGTTTTCAATTTAAATTATTATTCAATTAAACACTTAATTTCTCAAGTTCACAATGACAACAAAAACATCAATAATTTATTTGTCCCATGCCAGATTTTGAACCATCCATAAAGGACAACACAATTCATTTCATCACGGGTTTCTATTATTCATTTAATTCCAATTCACATTTATACAATGAGGGCCTAGAGTAGCAGTCTATCAACCTGTGGGTATTTGGAGCAGTAATCCCTATCCCAAAACTCATTGATCACATGAAATACATATATATTGGTGACCTAGAGAGAATCTATGGCACCATGTGGGTATTTGGAGTTGTAGTCACTATCCCGCAACTCAGTCACAAATATCACATCTCATGGTTTTATGTTTCCAACCATTTATTAACCATTACCATTATTCATTATTCAACCCATTTCATAATTCCATTAATAAACCAAGAATAAATTATAAATCATCATTTTAATCATATCGGTACACCCTATGGGTCACTATCAATTTCATAAACTATTAATTAAACAATTTTATAAACCCATTATTCACTAATTTCATTATCACATAATCAACCATTTTCATTATCACATGGGAAAATAAATCAATCAATTAATTCAATTTAGAATGAAATTTCCCAACATGGAAATTATAATTTCAAAAAAAATATACAAGCATTTATAATCAATTCTATGGGAATTGATAATTAGACAACCTACATCATGGTCATTGATGTACATCTAGAAAACTGAAATCCCTAACCTGATATAGAAATATCATAATCACAACGGAATGAAAGATTTAGGACCAATAATTAATATCAATATAAAAAGGATTAATATCCATTAAAAACTAAATCTAAACCATATCTAATGAATTAAAAATCATTCCTAATCATCGAGACAGAGATATTGGAGAGAGAGAAATCCCAATGGGTAAGAAATTACTAAAAAAATAAGATACAACCCCTTAATCAAATCTTTAATTCATCAATAAAGGGGTTATAGGATCAATAGAATCATCTCGGGAGACTCCAAAATTAAATAAAATACATTTAGGATTTTGGGGGGTGAAATAGAATAAAAACAAGGGAGTTTAGAGATGGTTTTTAAAATTTTCAGGGGAATTAAATCCCACATGGACAATTTCCTCGGTAGGGGTGAACAGTTTTCCAAACCATGCACCTTAACTGTGTACCTATACATAGGGTTCACATAGTTTATCCTAAATGAAACATGGTTTAAAAATAGTGTGTAAACCATGAAAAATAACATTGTTTTGCGGTGCACTGTTTGGTGAGTTTGGTCGCATGGTTTGGCTAAACCGTGTTGCAACCATGCATTAACTCTTGATTCTCAAAAATAGGGCACATGGTTTCCTAGGGAAAGCCGCATGGTTTTCCCTAACTGTGTGCCAACCGTGAATAGCCCCTTAGGCTTTAAAGATCTCCAATTTCACCCAAAACAATCTCAAATAAAAACCCAACCAAGGTATAACCAAAATAAGGTAAAATAATTCATAAAATGAGTAAGATTCGTCTCTAAAAAAGTCTGGATCTTATAATGGTCATGCTCATTACCTTGTTTACCTCATTTTTTTGGTATGTAGGGGGTGTTTTATTGATTTTTAATCCCATACATTCCAATTTAGGATTGATAAGAATTTCTAGTGTAATATTACCTATTATCAATTCTCAGTTTCTTGATGTCAATCTCGATCTCTCTTTTAACTTATCTTCTATATATTTTAGACATGTACACTACTTGTGACTTTTGTTTCATGAATAATAATCTTTTAATTATTTTATAGTATTTAATAAAAGCAATTAAATACAACTCAACTCTTTTTTACATGTGTATCATGGGTCTACATAAATCTAATTGAATTAATTAAATAGGTTTCTTTGATTGTTTTTCAACACTTTTATATCTCAATTTGACTATTTCTCCATTTTAGAATGTTATATGAATATGGTAACAATATATACTCAATTAAGTAAAATCCCTTAGAACATTTTATTTAGATATCTTACCCAAATTATTTTGACTAATGTGTTCAAGTATTATGCACCACCAACTTCACTCATATTTAGTATTGAGATAGAAGGAATTACTAGAATATATAATTTAAAAAAAATCATATTTTTACCTTATCCTATAGTGACAATCTATCCATATTTAATGATTTTCCTGAAACAAATATCCTTCTTGAAACTCACCTCATTTTCCTTATTACACAACTAACTTATAATTAAAAAAGTGTGCTTGAGTCTGAAAAAAAATATGACCTCCTGTAAATTTATCTTATTGGGTTCAATAATAAAAAAGAAAATTCATCTGATTTATAATGAGTTTACATTTCCAAAGTTTAGTTCACTAAAATCATGATCTTATACATATTTCAATATCCTGGTATCTCCTATTATGTGTAAGGAGTATCCACTGTTAAGAATCTAGGGTTTTTACTTTTTCTTCATTTAAATGTAACCTCCATAATTAATTATTTTTCATCCTTGTTTCTCTATTGAATCTTACTAAAATTAAAAATATTTTTTTCTTGTAAACTTGGAATCAAGATAAAATACTCCCCATATTGGTTCCCTTACTAATCATACCTTCTACACGCCTTCGAAAGCTTTTTAAACATTTTATGGACATATATCATATAAGAATTTTGATTTTATGATATTAATTTCACAAGTTTTTAGCTTCTAAAATCTATGTGTCATCCTCTAAAATTCATCATTCTATGATTCCATGCTATATAAATGTTATAAAAAATATATATGTTTTGTTTCTATAGTCTCTATGTCACTAATTGTAACCCATGAAGATTATTCTTCTAATAAAATTCTGAGTCTATCCCTGAAAATATTCTTGTTGTTTTGGTACAAGATCATGTCTCTTTTACACAGTTTTAAATAACCTTGCATCTTATAGTGTCCCTCAATTATCTCAATTATAATAGACCATTTATGGGGATTTATATCGGCCTATTTTTTCTATAATTTATCACAGAACCTTTACTTTTAGGTTGAATAGTTTTAGAATTTTTAAATTTGTATGGTTCAGAAATTACCTAGTAATTTTTTAAATTATTCTATATGGATGACTCAAACTTTACATCATAATCTTTATCAGATTAAATATTAAATTTTCCATGATTATTATCATATTTAAGAGATATTGATTCAGCCTTATCAAGTTCTATTTTTTAGCATCAATTTTATTTTTAGATTCTCATAAAACTCTATATTTCTCATCCACTTTCACCTTGAGAAGTCTAATTTCTTTAATGAATTAATTTATTTTAAAATAAAATCATTTTAAACTTTATTTATCATGTAAATTTTTTTCATGAAACATTTATCTTCTTTCTTAAGCTTAGTGTTATTTTTAAGCCACACATCATGTTTGATCTATATCATATGAATCATTTACGCATCAGTTTCCTCTTATTCTCCATTAATGGAGTTTGTTTCATCACTTTTAATGTATAAAATTAATTTTTTTTCTTTTTTAGAACCTTTAACTTATAAATCATCACTTGATAAAGAGTTTTATTCTTATTTCATGCTTAACAAGCTCCTCTTTTTTCATCCTGATGTCTTATTTTTGGTTCTTAACTTCCTCTATGGTAATTCTTCTTCTTCATCAACTGATTCTATAACTTTATTTTTTTGGAGAAACTTGGTAGAAAATTGACCAATTTCATCACATTTAAAAAACTTAAGTGGTAGTTTTACCTTTTATTTATATTTTTTTCTTTTTTATATATATTATACCTATAATTTTCTTATGTTTTTCATCACTCTCATCATCCCCATCATAATATCTGGAAGACTCATCTTCCTTTTCCTTAATATTTAAATCACACATTGATTTATAGTAAATTTATTATTTAGGTTCATTCATTAAGATCATATAATACTTAATATCATTTTTCAATAGGGTATTGATTATATCATCAAGGGATTTGTCATGAATCTCTTCCAAAGCTAAGATCATTGAGTCAAATATATCTGAAAAATTATTTATTAAATTTTTAACAATATTTGAATCATAATTCTTATACTTAAAGACTTTAATATGACTAACTACCTCATTCACCCTAGTTAAAAAGTCATCAGAATTTTATTCATAAATCATTCAGATATCTTCAAATTTTTCTCTCTAGATCTACAGTTTCTTTTCTTTTATCTTAATGTTTACCTCATATATGTTTTCAAGATTATCCCACATTTCCATATCTCATTATAAATCCATCACCTTGTTATAAACTTTGTTATAAAATTATGAAAGTATTTTATTTCTTTCCTTCCCATCAATCTCAAGATTCCTCTTATCAAAAAATTTCATAGCATTGTCCCTAATAATTGGGGGATATCCCACAGTGACATTATTACTCACTTTAAGTCCTTATGATAATAGAAATTATATCATTTGATTCTTCCATCCATGAAATTAGTATCTAAAAACTAAATGAATATTATTATATTAATAGATTTTAGGGTATCCGTGATAACAAAAGAAAGAACTGAATCCCATGGGTACTTACTCTGATTCCACTGGAAGAGCCTTGATCACCTAGGATACTATTGGAAGGGAGTTATACAATAGTATCTAATTTCATTTACAAATTATTTCATTTTGAATAAAACTTCTATGACTAGTTAGAGTGTTATTTATATTCTTTATGAATTTATTATTTACTTGTATTCCCAGAAAAAAAAGAGACAAGCAGCACACCAAAAAAATTACATGGTTCATCCTTAATGTAAGAGTCTACTCCTTTCCATGTTCAACATTTGTTGAGTACACATATTTTCTAATAAATATGAATTTATAGTGATTAAAAATTCCTAAAATTAGTGAACAATGTTTGAGGTGGAATTATCCACTTTTATTCATAGGAAATATTCATGTTATTTAGACATGAACCACCAATTCTTCAAAGTCTTTATCTTTTCTCTCTTATGAATACGATATTCACTGATCATTAGGATTATTCTTCATTAAATATATATACTCTTATAGAAGGTCCTCAACTTCTATAAAAATTGAATAGACTAGCAATAGATCATAATTCATATCACCATATCATAAAGAAAAGTCTTATCATGAGAGAATCTATGAATAAACTAACCTTCTTCTTTAGTATAAAGTATCTAAATAAACATAAATCTAATCATATTACCTCAACCTTTTTAGAAACATAATTAATTCATATTTTAATCTTTATCATCTTCTCTTTCTTAAAAAAAAATTTTTATAACCAACATAAACCACAAACTCATCCACTAAAAATAATCATATATTCAAAAACTCCATAATATTTGGTAGTGATATTTTCACTTCTTTAAATTCATTTAAACTCAATTGAATACTCATCCATATCATCATTAAATTTTTCTGAAGACTAAGTTTGATTCTATATTAAGATACAAAAATATCTACATTATCAGATTTTATTTTAAATTTCTGAAATACTAGGGTCGTATTTCCTACTTTTGATATTGAAATACCACAGTATCTCTGTCCACAAGATCCTAATTTTAAATCACAAGCATCTTTGGATTTAATTTCTCCTTAGAATATTCAAAATTTGAAAACCTATAGAACTCCTTACTCTACATATCCAAAAATCTCATGCGTGAATGAATCCCATACTTGGATTGAAATTTTCCATTATAGTGTGTGGATTCATGAATCACCATTCACATACATCATTCAGCAGGGTATGTTGAGTTTATTGTGTAGTTGAAATTGGCATCATGAATCCTTCAATTAAGTTACTCTTTCGGCTACATGAACTATTCGGGTCCATGTAAAAATAGATACATTGACCATAATTCCCATACATAGTAGTATATGGATTCTTCATTATATACCATTTTCTTATATAACACCAAAAACCTACATTATTTTAACTACATCGCCACAATCAGCTACATGGATTACATCAGTTTTGTGGTTCACATAGGCTATGTCACAGCAATCAGCTACACGGATCGTAAGAATTCATCAACATCCCTAAAAATAGATATGTGAGAGTTTTTTCTATGTTATTTGGTAATGTGGATCTGGGAATTTTCATAATTTCCTTAAATTAACTGATAACCTCTTCATCTGACTTACAGGCCTTCTCAACCTCTTCTACACTTTTCAAAAATGTGGTAGATGGTGCTCCTTCATCCACCAATGTATGTATTTGATTATATTTAATAAAATATTATCAATCATCATAAATAAAAACTAAGTTTGAAAAAAAAATACAATATATTCAACAACTCCAAGGTAATTTCATGGTGGAGGGGCCATTTTACAAGTTACAGGGATGTCATTTTTTGTAAATACTAATTTTTTAATATAAATGAAACTCTATATTCAAAGAAACTGGATCCAAAATTAAAAAATAATGAAGCTAATAGCATATATGATCTATCATAACCTCATAAATATATTTATAGATAACATTTTACAATATTTTTATGACTTTATCCCTTGATTTAACCATTTGATAACATTTGAGTCTTTACCTTGGTGACAAAATTTTACATAGGTAACTTATTTTTATGACTAAAAATGAAATTTTCCATATAAATAAATTTGAAAGTTATAATTAAAAATATTAAATCCATTTTATTGAATTAAATTTATAAAGAAGATAAAAATTAATTTAAATATAATCATGCATAATATAATAAAAACATTTCGCAAAATGTATTTTTAAGCATAAAAATGAATTTATACATATTTAAGTCACAAAGAATTGATTCCCATTAAATTTATTGGTCTATGATTAAAAATTATGGTTATTCTACTCACAAACCAATCCAAAACCAAAATTATCTTTTTCAATACTTAATTACAAGAAATAGACTAAAAATAGTATTTTATTAAAATAAAATATAACTTAGGTTTCAAAATTTCATACATTGGTTTATAAATTACACTTATTATTTTTAGTTATATTATTATAATCCCTAAATACATTTATGTACATGAAAAGGGTTTTATAATTTTTTGAGCCATATTTATATCCTGAAGTTTTCATTAAATATATGTTATTTGTATAAATTGTATTCTTTTATTATTCACTGAAAAATAAAAGTATTCAGAAAAATAAAAAATAAAAAATAAAATAAATTTAATATTTTCATTCAAAATATGAATTTTAATTTATAAAATTAAATTTCTAAAATTTTGAAATTAAACTTTTATCTGAAAACATAAAATATAAAGGAAAAATAATTTTTATAGAAAAATGAATTTTAAAATTTTAGGTTTTTTTAATCTAATTTCATATCAACTACATATCAACTGAGTGATAATATATTTTTTATAAATTAAAAGATATTATTATAATAATCTTTTAAAATAGTTCAATTTAATTTTTTAATATGAAAATATGCCGCACTTAAAAAACAATTCTTTGAAAATTGTCACTTGTTAACATTAAATGATTTTATTATTGTTTCTAAAAAATTAATAATCATTATAGGAATATTATTTATTTTTTATGTATATTGAAACAATAAATTTAAATAAATTTCATACTCTAAATAAGATAAATTTATATTTTAAATAAAACTAAATAATACACGGGGAAATAATTTATTTTTAATAAAAAATATTTGATTTTAAAAAACCCATATTATTTTTTCATACGATGATAAATTTATTTTTAAGACTATAATATTGAAAAATATCATTATGAATTTATACAATTTACAAGAATATCTATTTATAACTTATTTAACAATAAAATTATTTTTTAAAATTATCAAATTAAGAAATCATGTTTAAAAAGTAAATTTAACCTTTTTACAATAATAATTTATGTCATTAAGAAAAAATAACTATTTTAAACATATTATTGGGATCTAATTGGTTATATAATATATTTTAGTTGCATTAAATCATTTTTAAAATAAATATTTCTTGAATAAATATAAATTCTGAACCTGAATATTAATAAATCATAAAACTATTTTTTGTTAAAAAAAAAAAGGGTTATCAAATTGTCTCCCCCTTAAAGAAATTACATCCTTTCAATTTTAAAAATTTTACTACAATCCCCAATTTCCATTGTTGTGTATGTACCTTTAATGAAGGGTTTATGAAGAATAACCATTTATTAAATCATTTTTAAAATCCAATTCAGGGGATGAAAGAGCACTTAGAAAACTAAAATATCAAATGAAGTCCCAGCAATAGTAACTTGAAAGGAAACAAGGGTAATGAGAAAAAATATGGAGTTCAATATAAAATAAATATATAAAAGTTTTCATAAATACCTTTTATTTTTTGTAAATGGTTTTAAGAAAATCCACATTGATAAAAGAAATATAACATTTCCATTTAAATAATGAAAATGTGAAACATGAAGGGTTTAGTAGAGAATACATATTCATATTAAAAAATAAGAAAATTAATCATTTGTGGTAAGAAGAAACAAAGAAATAGAATATAAAATATAGAAAAAGAAATTAAAAAAATGTTAGATTGAAAAAAAAATCCTGAAAATAAAAAAACATGATGAGAAGTTATCATAAAAATATACTTATTATTTTTCCCAAAAAATATTAAACCTAGATAATAATTAAATATTTCTTAGAAAAATCAAAAATCCAAAAATCATGATTACTTTGATCACATATAAACCCTGTAATTAAGTCAATATGATCACTCAAATAATATTAATTGTTGAGACATAAAATCACACACTAGATAATATATAACATAATCATAAAAATAGTAAATCGCACCCAAAATAGATTGAATCAAATTATCATCATATTACATTATAACCTATTAGGTTATTTATACCACAATTAAGTATTTTAAAAAAATATAATATACATATCCCAAAATATAATTAATCACCTTAAAATCCAATCACATGTGACCTTAAAAGATTATCCATTCCTTTTAATTAATGATTTCCTTTAAACTTATTTACCCATGTTGGTACAAATAACTCTTATATTATCCTCAACCGATAGAATCCTAACCAATAAAGTAATATAATCCCTACACTGATACCATCTTTAATAGAACAAAATTAACCATCCTGTATTTATATGATTTATATCAAAAAATGTATAACCTATATACTCAGGGCCTCGTAGGAGTTTTAGAGTATTATGAAAAATATTACATAGTAAAACCTATACTTTTACTAATAAACCATATCATTTTTACACCAAAACAATAATCTTTAATAATATAAAATAATAATTAAAAATATCTCAAAAAATTATCCACACATGATATCCTTATAGAAATTTCATACACAATACTCTTCATCATTTACAGGATGAATTTAAACATAATAAAGAGTGAACTGAAATGCTCTGTTAAAGAAAAAACATGATATTAAAGTATAAAATATGAGTCAAGAGGAATAACATGATATCATAAAAGAGTATAATCACATTAAATAATTGAATAAATTAGTATATATCATAGTATCATGGAATTATAATAATTTAATAACAATATAAGACATGATATCATAAACATAAGTAAAGGCTCACAACCACGATGACATAACATAGAGTGTTATGCTTATTGATTGTGAATCATATATGATAAATCATGAGATAAAAACAGTACCTAATTAATTAGGGGTTGTTTAAATCTAGTCCCACATATCACATCATAATGTGTCCATAAGTATGTGTGCCACATAAGAAAACATTCAGAATTTCATCATAATATTTTTAACACATGAAAAAGAAATGGGTTTCATAAATATTTCAAAAAATGATCATAATACATCCAGATAAATAATCAGGTATAATTAATAAATATTCTAAGTGAATCATAATAAACATTATTGTATGTTTATAAAATAATGTAAAAAATACGAACAAGGAAGAAAAATATACCTGATTGAAAAAAAAAAGATAAAGTCATCTCCAATTACAAGCAACATTTTGATTGAATTGCGAACAAAAGATAGGTTAAATGTTAAGAAAAAATTTAAACCACATAAATATCCAAAGTATAATGAAATATATTTTTTTAAGAGATAAGGATCATTTAATTTCATAAATAGTAACTTAAATATAAACAATCTCAATTTTAAAGTGAGATTGGAAAAGTAAACCTTATGAAAAATATAAGGTATGAAATATAAATCCATAAGGGGGAAACAGACCATAAATAAATAATAAATGAAACTAAAATAGTAATATAATCATTAAAGAACCAAGAATTGATCCACGGAAGAGAAAATATGTAATTGAGGGATAATACTTGAAATGAGTGAAAACTTGAAAAAGAAACCCTTTCTAATAATGTAACATGTGAATAAAAAAATATATATCAATAAAGAGACTATGTGAAATAGATTTAAATACACATAAAATAATAAAAAAACATAAAAAAATTAGAGTTTATAATGAAAAAAAATATTATAGTAACATAATCAATAAAGGATATAACTCAATGAAAGGAAATTGAGTTAAGAATCCCCGTCTGGGTTTAGAAATATATAAATAAAAATAACAATGAAAGATATCGTGAAATTGAATTTCAAATCACATGAATAAAAAGGATATTTATGATTAAATAAATTAATGGATAGTAAGTAAATAATGTCAAAGAATAATAGGTACATAATTTGAAATATATCTCAAGGAATGGTAAATGAGATAAATAACCCTTACCTTGGATTCCCACATTCTCAGACACATTTTAACTTCCAGTATAATAAGCTAAGTCTTAATAATTATATTTTTCAAAACCTTATTCATGTGTATTATCTTTTATATTAATCATTTATATTCAATTATTAAATAGACATTATTTATTTTTAGTTTATATTGATCATTAGTTGGTAATAGTTTCAATTTTTCCTTGTTGGTTTTGATATAATGGTTATGGTCATCATCCCATGTTCTTGATTTCATCGTATCTAGAATAGTAAAGGTAGTGGAAAATAAGTTGATTAAATATTTATAAAGCTTTGGATTCACTATGTGGGATTTTTGAGTAAGGTTCTCTAATATGAAATCCATAACATGATTGTTTTGGTAATTGTGAACTAACAAAAGGTGATATATCAATAGGGACTTAAATATAGATATTACTATTATAGAACAAAAAAAATATTTAATTATTAAAATAATATATTACTAGTAATCATGTTTTCATAACTATCCAAGTGATAAAAATTATAGCATCGTTCATGTAGGTGGTTAAACCAACCCAACCATCCAAATTCTATTTTTGGATTTTCAAATAATTCATTTTAAGTTTCAACAGGAACTGGACAAATAATACAATACCCAAGGAACACAAATAGGATAATCAAACTATCTTGATACAGGTAAATATTTGCAATTAAAACTAATAGAGCTATAAAAATTAGGATAATAAAATTTACATTCAAGATGAAACAACTAAAAAGACTAAAATATTAGGAAAGGACTCCAATAACCTCCAGGATCTTACACTGCACGTGACATCTAATAGCGCATCTCCCACCAACACTCAATCACCATTACTATCACCAAAGGAAAAAAACGACCCATTACCTCCATAACCACAATCAAAAATACCTTTTTTATGTCCCAGACACTTTCAATTTTGATGAATCTAATCTTCTAGAGAAATTAGTGTTGAACTTGAACCGCACTGCTGACCTACCGACAACCCCATCAAACCACATATAGAAAATACACCACAAAAATAGACACAAAAACCTATTATTACCAAAAACTACTGGAACCCCCATATATATTATAGAATAATATCTTTCGGAACATGAACCAGTACCTACATGAAAACCAAAAAGATTCATGCTAGAGGGAGTGCAAAGGGAGATATAGTTGATATACAGGAAGCACCTTCTAGAACACTGACAACAAAAAGAGTAGCATATCCCAAAATAATCTGGGAAACCTTCAAAAAAGACATAATGGGAGAGGGAAAAAGTAGTTCATATCAATATTAGAGTGAAAAGTGGACTCTTCCTCATAATAAGATGTGGCATTTTTTGGAACTATTAGATCCTTTAGTTGGAACCTCATCATATAAATTTCACCAACATTTGGCATTCACTTCTGACATCACTATCAAAAACTACCAATCCAAAACACATAATCATTTCAAAAAAATATTTTTGGGTTAATAATAAATGAGATAAACCCACTTCCATCCCTACGACCACCAGATCAGCAGACGCCTCTAAATCCCACAATCCACCAAATGATCATCCCAGTCAACAAACCAGATGTCACACAGCCATAAGGATAAGTCAATAACACCCAGTTATGAAAAACCCACCAAGTATACCATATGTAATCACTAAATAAAAAATTGTGTAAATTGAGAATAGAAACACTACTCAGTTCTTAAATTCATAGAGATATAATCTCTAAGTGATACTAAAAGCATGGGATTGAAAGTAGGATAAGACTAAAGTTGATTTGTAGTGGGGAGGTCGATGGGGGAAGGACTTTCGGGATATCGGAATATCAATGGATGTATTCAATATATTAATAGGAAAGATTAAATTCTATGAACTGAAAATAAAAAACCTCCAAATGGAATCTAAATAAAGTACTCAATCCAAATGGAAAGAAACCACAAGATATGGAATGGTAAGGGAATGGTTTCAAAATAGGAGGGGGATTTGACACCGAAGGAGATGATGAAGATCCCCCCCCCCATAAAAAGTATTCATACCAAAGAAACACTATTAGTATTATAGGGAAGAATAGAATACTCCTTGAGGCCATATCTCTAAATAAAATACTATATATCACTTCTCATTAAACCAACCCAAACAAGAACACATAATAATCAATGGATGTGTAAGATTATGTAGTAGGTTTACTAAAATATCATTATTAAAGAAGTTTAAGGATCTTAATTTTTTATTAAAGTGATAATTCATAACTCTTAAGGGGTAGAAGAAGAAAATAAATTTAAATTAAGGATATGAATCCATTTTTTATAAAGAAGAAAGTGCATCTTATCTTGGAATCCTTCTTGGTTTTGAAGTAATTTGGGAATTCTCATCAGATAGGAAGCAAAAAAATGTGTGAGAGGATTATTAAGTAAGAAAATATGTCATAGTATGTAGTAATTATAATTTTAGGTGTGTCTTGGAAAGTTTGGATGAGGGGTCTTCTTATAAGTGAGAGGGGTGTAATTTTTACAAATATTATTTTCTTAATATAAAAGTATTTTGAAATTAAAATCATTTGAATCCAAAATTAAACTTTAATAAGGATAAGAAAAAATAAGGTTAATAATAATCTCATCCAACTATTTAGAGATAATTATTTTTTTATTTTGTGAATTTATACCCTAATTTATCTTGTTTACACGATTTCAGCTTTCATCGTGGTCACAAAATTTTAACTACTTAAATTATTTCTATGAAAGAAATTAAATTAATCTTATTAAATAATTGGGAAATTTGATTCAAAATATTGAATCCATTTTTTGAATTCAATTTATAAAGGAGATAAAATTTAATTTTATTATCAGTATGAAAAATGAAAAAAAACAATTTTTTTAGAAAAATGTTTATTAAGAAAAAAAATAAATTCATTCTTATTAAAATAAAATAGTATTGATTCCCATAAAATTTATTGGTTTAGGATTAAGAAAATAGGATTTAATTAAATTTAAAACCAATATAAAATGATTGGAACCTTTTAAATACTTAATTCAAGGAAAATGACCAAAAATAGTTTTTTATTAGAATAAAATATAACTTAGTTTCCAAACATTCAAACATAAGTTTTTAATTTCAAATTATTATTTTAAAAAACAATATTATAATCCCTAAATAATTTTTTTCATGAAATTTTTTTATAATTTTATTATTATTATTTATATCTAGATTTATTCATAAAAAGTATAAAATTTATAAAAATGGTATTTTTTTACTATTCACTTGAAAATCAACTTTTTTAGAAAAATCGCAAAAATTATCCATAAGAAAAATTAGATGTCCTAATTCCAAAAATTATGTAAATTTTGGAAAATTAAATTTATAGAACTTATATATTGAAATTTTAAATGAAAAAAATAAAATATAAAAGAAAATTGTTTTTATATAAAGATAAATTTTAAAACATTAAGTTTTCTTAATATTATTTCACGTTAATTAAAAATTAAATAATTTTTAATATATATTTTTATAAATTGGAAAAAAATTATAATAATTCTTTTAAAGTGATTTATTTAATTTATTAACATAAAAATACATATCACTTAGAAACTCCTTCGAAAAATATCTCTTTTAAACATTAAATGATTTTATTATTATTTATAACCAAATGATAATCATTACATGAATGATAATTAATTTGGGCATGTGTGTGTGTATAAAATTAATTTCGTTTAATTAATTACTCCAAATGGTAGAAATTTAACTTTTAAATAAAATCATATAAGATAAGGGAAAATAATTTATTTAGAATGAATACTATTTAATTATAAAAACCCATATTATTCATTCATACCATAATAAAATTATTAATAATACTATAATATTAAAAAATATCCAAATAAAATCCCATAATAAACATGAATATCCATTTGTAAAATATCTAATAATTAAATAATTCTTTCAAAATGATCAAAATAATAATTCATTTTTAGCAAATAAATTTAACCTTTTTCAAAAGAAAATCATATAATTAAGTAAACATAATGATTTTAAACATATAATTGGCATTTCATTGATTATATAATAATTGTTGGTGACATTAAATCATATATAAATAAATTTTTCTTGAATAAATAGAAATTAATAAACTAAATGTTAATAAAACATAAAATAGATTTTTATTAAAAATACATGGGTTATCAAATTCACTCTTATTTTAACTAATGAACTACATAGTGTGGGTTTATGAACTATATATCATTTTCTTATGAACCACCTGAATTTTTTTGTACCATTTCAAATCGCTCCTTCACCGATCATTTATCAACCAAGAGGAACAAAAAATTTCAAAACAGAAACAAAACAGAAAACCCCTATAATAAATGTGAGGCCTAATTAAAATAATGATCCATGCCTCATGGAAAATCGATGAAGCTTCGAGGTCTAATCCACACATTATGGTTTTTGCATCCCAATCTAGCTTTGATTATCATCCTCAGATAAAGATCCACCTCTCTCTCCCTCCTCCTCCTCTCGATTTAGTAATTTTAAAATGGGGAGGTTTTCCTATTCCTCTTGAATGAATGAGGAATAGAATATGGGAGAAATAAAAACAAAACAAAATAAACTAAAATAAAAACCCAAATAAGGGAATAATATGGGACCCAAAACATAGACAAATTTTATACTCACCTAGGTAAAATAAATCATTATAGACTCAAATGTGAAGTCAAAATTCCCATCCATATCATCGTTTATGAGATATCAATATTTTCACTTGCATGAATAATAAATTTATTTAATAAATATTAAATATCCTGAAATTTATTCCCAACCTGAAATTTCACCAAATTATAATCCAAGAGAAGAAATTACATAAAAAATAACAGAACCATCAAAAAAATTTCTAAGTCATTTTTAAGGGGAAATTAACATTTTACCCTTTTTAAGGGCATAGGGCTCTAGATGTCAAAATGAGAAAGGTATTCTATAATAGAAAACTTATGTTGATTATTTTTTAAATTTATAAACAGTTAATGAATTTCTATTAAAGTTTCCATATAAACATTTAATATCTTAATTATATATCATTTCATATTATTTAAAAGGTATTTTAATATTAAAAGTTAATATTATGGAATATTTATCAATAAATGTTTCATAAACAATTGATTAATTAATTATAAACACATTATAACTAATTAAATATCTTTTATTTATAATTTATAAATAATTAAGAAATTACATAATTTAATTCATAATTTATTTACAAGAAATACCATTTTTCTATTCAAAATACATTCAATGATAGGAAATTATAGTCTAAGATTTAATGGCTATGGGAATTATATAAATTATATTTTTTATATCATATTTTATGGTTGATAATGATATCGTCGCTTATGAAAAGCATCATACATAAGAGTTTTTTCATTTTTTTTATAAATAGAGTTACCCTTACATATGGAGTAATCAATACATTAGAGTGACAATCATATGAATGAAAATTTCTCACATATGGTTTAACCTAAACATAAGAGTATCATAGTAACCCTTATATATCAATTTTATTTTTTATTCACATTAATATCACTAAGGTGATGTGATGATCTATCTTGAAACCAAGTTGAAGTGTTATCATTAAATATGATATCCTGATGTCATATACAAAAACTTACACAAAACCAATGTTTTATTAGTGATATAATCACTATAATATCCCATGTCTTAATCTATGACTCAACCAGTAAAAAATTTATCAATAATATTTAATGATAGAGAATGTGACATCCATTATGACTTCAAAAACATAATATTTATCTTTATTTCATGAATTAAGAAATAATAATAAGGCTTTAATACCAATTTTGGGTGGTGGGAACACCTTACCTCATATTAATACATCCAATAATACATCCATATGAACCTATAAAAGCACTCCATTACCCCAACACATAGGCTATGAAACTTTTTACATAAGTAATATAGCCCTTGGGCTGAGATATCAACTTCATCATTATTCATGCATGAAATTTCCGTTGAATCAAGTTTACCTACATCCTTTACTTTGATAAAACTACAAGTTTTTAAAGGATCTAATGATACTAATTTAATACAAGAAAATCAATACAGAAACCCAAATTCAATATCAATCATGCTAGTTCAATGAAATTATGCTTAATTTAAATGAAGAAAATTTTTGAATGTGTACCTAAATAATCAAACATTCATTTTTCCTCATCGTATGTGATTAATGATATCACATGATAGGAAGCCAAATAAAATCTCTCATTTAGAATCATCCATGGTTTGTGTCAATTCAATTATTGTACAAGCATAATTCTTCGACCATCAATATATCTTTAGTGCCTTATGGTGTAAAGGGTGCAAGAGAAGAGATCTATGGGGAGGAGATATTTAAATGAGTCTTGGGGAGTATTGAATAATACTAATCAATATCACATGGTGAGTACCCCTATATAAATCCCCTATGGATGATCCTAGAGTGAACATTATCGAACTCATATGTTATGTTCTAATGTATTTTTTGGTTGTAAACCTCGGTTATTCTAACTCTCTCATTGGTAATAGATTATAAAATGTGCAATAAGTGATATGTTATATATAGAAGTTAGGGGTGTTTACTCATTTACACTTAACTAACTTCAATGATCCAAAATAGTTCCAAATGAATTGTACCTTATAATTCATGGACCTTCAATTCCTCCATGTTGTATAATATGACTAGTCAAGAAAATAAATGTGATATCACTATATTGTAATTAAATTATAATCCCAAAAACAAGAAACACCAAATACCCTTAGTTTTAATACATTGTACCATACATTTTGTTTATATCATACCCTATGATATGGTCAAAAATGCATCATTTTTTAAAAGGCTTCATGGAATTTCTATTTCATATATATCAGAGGTCATCTATATTAGTTATCAACATCATTATTCACATCAAGTTTCCACATCACTCTTATCTCCATATAAAATTCCTCACTCATAGACAATGTTGTGTGTCCTTAAACAAGCACCATATTGGTCATAGATGTGTAAAGCCCATAAAATTTTGGTCAAAAGTTGTTTGTCCACATAGATCATATTTATTGGTCCAAACACTGTGACCTTAAAATGATTACACATTTTCCTAAGGTTGTTTAAAATGATATGGTCCTTCACTAATTCCTGTTGATTTGATATCACCTCTATATCAAATATGCAACCTTACCCTCCATTTCAGTCAAATTTATATGAGCCTAAAAATTATACTTATTTTTATTAAAGCTACATAGGCTTAAACATAAAATCCATTGGTCCATAATGAAATAACTTAAACTATCAAAGGAAAGATACATAGTACTTACTTGTTTGAAAACCCAGAAAAGGAATCATGGGAAAAAGTCAAGTCTCTTCATTCAAGGTTTGTGCCACACATGGCCTAGGAAAAATTATTATAAATTAAAAAAAGTAAAAGATAAAAATATTGTCTTTTTTAAAATACGTATAGGATAGCCTGAGAAAAATTTGAGTTTCTAATCACTAATATTCTCCCCTATAATAGATTAAGTAGCAGTTAAGGCTAAAATGAAGAGAAATAAACCTTGTAGGGACTATCATTCAGCCTAAGAAAAAAATCAATTTATGCTCTCTAGGTACACCAACCAATTAAAAAGTTATAGTTTCTTATTCATCATATATATAGAATCATATAATTTGTGAAAAATATATAAAGATGTAATTTCAGGGTATCTAAGACCTTTTGAGCATTAAAATCCTCATAAAACCCCCTTTATTGTAATTTTCTATGATATAAAGTCATTCACTCTCTCATATCTAAATGGACTAACTTTGGAGTATGGTGATAGTAAATTCACAAGATATCTAGGTTTCCTATATATCTATAAGAGTAATTGTTTAAGGGGAAATAAAAAATTTCAATCTTTTAACTTATAGAATTTCCTCACCATATGGTGATGGTATATTTGATATGTCTCTAGATCATTTATATCTATCTAAGGGAATGTTCCTTAAAGATAATGGATTGATTCATATATTTCATCATTAACTCTAGTGTTTAGAAATTATAATTTCTCCAATAAATAAACATGAAATGTTCATGTGGATTCAACTATTATGATTTTACTCTTTGTGAGTTGCACATATTACTATTAATTAATTATTAAACCAACATAATAAATTAAGAAAATAATAATAATTTAAGATATATTTTATTCATTTAAAAGGTAGAGGAGGATCAATAATATGGATTCTCTCTCTAACCATGTAAAAAGTAAGGATAAATTGAGATACTATTACAAGGCATGCTAAATGGATTCCCAAAGTAGGTTCATTTCTTACTCCAATACGTTGATGGATTAATGTAGTTCAACTGATGTTATAGATTTTACTTCTTTATCAAGTCACAATGCCTCTTCCCATGTGACATTATACATCCCTACCTTTTCAGATTCCTCAACTAACTTTTATTTTTCCTCTTCCACTTTCTTGGAGGTGTCTATATTATGATGAAGTTGGTCCACTAAGGTCCCTCCTTCTATAACTTGGTGTTTCCACTTCACTTTCATCACTATATATAGAGATATCTCATGATGTTATTTGATCCTAATATTTTTGGAATGATCCATATATTCTATGGTCAACAGATTCAAATAGATCCCACCTACTCACTCTCATTTGATAATCACCTCATTCACAATGGCATGGATTAAATAGTAGTCATACCTTCTATAACCTAGAGTGGAGAATACATATTGAAGGTAATGTAATTGTTATTCAGTATCATTAAGAGGGTTCTTATCAACTAGCCTATAAATTGTTACTCCATACCTATTGTTACATCCTTTTTTGAAGTGAGTCATACTTCAGGTCTGAGATGGAGTGCATCAAAAGTAGTAAAACATAGTCTAGAACCAAATCACTTAGGGAGGGTCTAGTCTCTATATATCCCAAGGTAATTGAAATTACCATTCAAAATATGTTATCTTATAGAAATTAATTAATAAATAATAGAAATAAATGTGGATACAAACCTTCACCCATTTGGGTGTTGTAATATTACACTATTGTCACACCATCATAAGGTGTAATGGAGGGGTATTCTTATGGTAGTACCTAAATAGAGATTAGGGAAATTGGTCCTACCTTTTAGAGAACTACACCCTCTTATGAAGATATAGGTCTGGAGGGCTTCTATGGTCTCAAGAAATCCTGAATTTTACCATGAAGGACCACACATATGAATAGAAATATATTAGTATGAATGATAAATAAATTAGAGATGTCAGAGTGGCACTCCCTCCTAAAGAGATTAACTGAATTTAGAAACATATAATTCAGTATGGTCATCTTGTTTTTTAACATCCATTAGTTCATCCATTAAGACTAAATGGAACAAAATATTGAGTGAAACCTTCAATTCAAGATTTGAATTTAGACTCTCCTAATCTACACTAGTTGTTACCTCAATGGAAGTTATTTCCAAGTGTATAGAAATTATGATACCAAGGGTATCCAACATTCACAAACCCATGGATAATGGAATAATGTATGATCATTCCAATGAATTAGTGTTAAATTATAAAAAATAATTATAAAATAATTGTGTAGATGTATCATTTACTTTTTATTATCATGTGAAGATGAATCTCTATAAACCTCACCTGCTCCTACCTTTTTATTTTTTCTAAATATATCTCCATGAGAGGAACCACTAGTAATGGCACTAATAACACTCCTAAAGAGTCAAAGTCTATTGCTTGAATTTGTTCCATCCAATAAGAGGAAATTTCTTCTTCTTCCATGTTGCCTAAGTAAGCAGTCAGACCAATTACCATTTCTTTATCTGAATACTATAGAGATATGATAGGTGATTGAGCCCCTCCAAGATCATATAAAGGTTAAAGAAGAGATAAATAGTGACGTTGATGGAAATATGTTAAGCGTACATGTGAACTGACTTGACCTCTTCCTAAAAGGATCTTTGACTATCATCTTCCCTATTAGTCAAGTTCCTTGCATCCAAAGGACCCTCATCATCTTATCTATATTCACCATCATTTTTATCACCGCTATTGTCATCACTAAAATATTTTAGTTCCTTCATCGTAAGTACTCACTTCCAGTAAAATTTTTAATCTTTGATCAAGTGGATCACAACTTCAAGTTCCCTGATATAAGCTTCAACTTCATGGGTATTATTCTAATAGGATATATAGATGGGTGAATTCACCTTCTCTAGCTCCATCAAAATCAATTTCTCCACAAAGAGGACATACCATATATCAATTATGGATAAAGTGATCCTACATTAATTCTAACCCACCCAAACTTCTTGAAACTGGGTATTAGTAAGGAAAAGTGGTAAACGAGACAACCCACTCATCATGGGATAAGAGTTGAGGTGTATAAACCATTTTTGGGGAATCTATGTCATTGGAGTACTCTTTATATTAGAAATAATATGGGGTATATTTTTCTCTCCAAACTACATCAGTTGTTATTCACCTTTGACTTCTAGTATACCCATCACCTAGGGAACTTAAAATATCATTTGGACACCTAGATATGATCTAATCTAAGTCTCAATGTATTTGGTTGATAGTCAGACAACCACATTGTATAGTGGGAATGTAACTTTTACACTAATTTTATCCCACATGATCATTAGTCAGAATTGATATGAACCCATGAGATGTATCTCAATCTAAAAACATTGAAGTAAGGAAACACATATCTTTTACATGCAATAGAACTTCTGAACAAGTAAGGGGTGTATACCCCACAGATAGTTTCCCCATCAATTATATCTGCCATTATTTTCTCCCTCTATGTGATGAAAAACATGAATTGTTCATTGGTTTTGGAAACATTTTTATTGATTTTTATAATTTATGTAAGATACTTTGTGAAGAGAAATTTATTATATATTTTTGAAGTGTTTCACATGTCTCATTCTCTATATTAGAGTAGATTAACCCCTCTGATATTATGAATATATGGCCTGAATCAACCATTTTTTATTATATTGTTATTTATGAATTTATAAACTCCCATATATGTTGTGATCTATCCATAGAACTCGTAATGTCATGAATGATTTGGATGGATCCTTCACCCCATATATATACCCAATATGGGGATATAATATGACTATCATCAATACTGCTTATTTGATCTATCTTCTACTTTCTAAATGTAATGCCATAACAATTTCTATATCATAACCCTATTGTGTAACTCATTCACTGGAATGAGAGAAGCATTGATCAAAATGGAAAGAAAGGCTATTATGTGAGACAAGGTATTGATTATGGGAATTATATTTTAACCCCAATTAGTATAAAAACCCTCCTCTAATGTTGGATAATAAGAACCATGAATCCCATTAGTTTTATGGGTTGGGAAGCTCTAGGTCCTTATTTTATTTAGATATTCTTTATTGGACATGGTGAAGTGTTATTCCCATATTCCAAAGGGAGTGTTAATTCATGGTTGAATATCTGAGTCCATGGAATTCCTACAGAACTAAAATAGATCTTTTGTGAGTGGAGGAGACTTTTATATATTATCCCATATAGAAGTTTTAAGGATGAAATCTTTATACATAACTCTAAAAATTGAAGCCCCAATGATCATGTTTACATCTAATAGGATTATACTGACTTATAAATCTATTAAGGGGAATCCAATATTTGTGCCTCATCTTCTAATAAGATCTATGATGAATTTATTATTGTGATGAGATAATTATTGTAACACCCAGACGACTTCATAAATCCCCATCACCTCCAAATTCCATTTAAATTATGTATATAGTTTATTCAACTAGAAATCCCATCCTCATTCAATTCTAGAGGAATATAATGGGAGGAGGTCCCAGTTGGAGTTTAATCCCATTCATTAGTAAGATGAGGCTTGTCATAGAATAGATGGGTTGTTGTGAATTTCTGGATTTGGAATATCAGTTCCTTCTTCTAGGGTCAACAAAATATATTTGAGAATATAACCCTTAGAATGATCTTCCTCTTTGATGAGACTTCTAAATGAAGAAACATTGGACCGAACAAGATTTTCATGGTGCTTTATCCAAAAAATAGTCAATTATCAATTGGTTGAGGTTTTGGAATGGTTGTGTCTCCCAATACCTTAAATAGGTAACGAAGTAGCCTCTATGGTGTTATAAAATCTCATTGACCCACCCAAATCATATCCAAAAGAAGTATATTCATTGGGAATACATGATGGAACTGACTGGCTTCAAAATTATTGATCATATTTTTCCACATTATAGTGTATGATTGAGGAATTTGTTCATTAATCATTTCTATAAAGGACCAAGTTATGATACATGAAGGTATAATCATGTCAAAGGAAGGAGTCACATAAAAGAAAAATAAAAAAACATATTAAGGTATATATTCTCACATAGAAAACATATAGTGGTTACACCACATAAAATTAATGTAATAAAGTTAAATCAACAAAGATGGTTCATAAAGGTAAATTTTTCACAAGTAATTTATTTAGATACTTAAACATTTAAAGATTCATGAGGGTTTTTGTTGGTTGATTCCTTTACAGATAAGTGCATCTATTGAGAACCAAGGAATAGAATCAATTGTGATGGAGATAAATTTTGAGATAATCCAATGTAACTATTAGTTATTAAGTATCCCGCACTGAATAATATGTAGGGGAAGGTATATTATGTTAATTGTATGGAAATTATGAAGGTCACCAATTTTTCATTATAATTTCATACTCTTCATTCTGATCAGGTCCAATTATGAGGGGGGTATTTTTCAATGCATTATAATGTTGATTAGTGCTATGAAAATATCCTAAGGCAACCAAAATGAGTGTAAGAAATAAAAATTGAAAGGGGAAATTTATTTTGTAGAAATAAGTTGAATTTTAGAAGTCTCTTTATTTGTGTAAGTCTCTTCATTTATTACATGAGTTTCATTTTCAACATCATAGTGGAAACCCTATATGGGAACATTGTATTATTATGTCCTCAAGGTTACATTATAGATATGAGGTGGAAAAAAATTGTGGTCATGTCAAATTAAATCAATGGCTATGATGATACTTTCAGATTATGTGGGATTAAATTGACAACTAGGATAATCCATTATAATCATGTCAGCTTAAATCAATGACTAGGCCTATACTTTTTGGCCATGTCAAATTAAATTTGTGCCCTTTTCAACCACATAATATTAAATTCTTATCCATATATGACTTTTAAACTATGTAATATTAACATAGTGATCCTTTATGTCCATGTCATATTAAATTGTTCACTGTGATAATTACCTTTAGTGTGGTCTTGTTTTCATCCCTAAGGTGGAATATCCCCATGATCACAAACTACATTTTCAGTAATAGTTTTATTAATATTCGGAAAATAGATGCATGGATGGAATACAAATACCACCCTAATATACACTTCTATGAGAATCATTTTATCCTTAAAAATAATTATCATAAAATAAAATTGTATATAAAGTTATTAGTTTACATAAATCTTTGAGGAATCCCTCAAATAGATCTCGAATCTAAGTCAAAGAAGTGAGAAATATCCTGAATAAATTTTATGTGGTGATTCCTCCCCTGTATAAAAGCTTCATAGTTCCTTCTATATAATTTCCTTTGAGAAAGATTCATGTATATCCTTTGTGAATGATTACTATAAATCATTTTTGAAGGATTCATTTGTATCTTCTTCATGGTGGGTTTCCCTATAATTATTTTTAATTAATTGTCCTTTAAACACCTATAACATTTTCAGAACCTTCCCACTCACATACAAATAAAATCTTATATAAAATTGGTTCTTTATAAAAAAAATTTACCCCATTCTAATGGTCCATATATTTATAATACTTGACCTAGGGTAATCCACTTTTCAAAACATTCTTTCTATAGCTGTCTATGAATTTTTGTGAAAAAAAAATCCTTTTGAATGAGTAAATATTTGACAGGACTCTGGAATATTGTATCACAAAATTCTTCCTTTTTAAAGGACTAATTAAATATAATATTTGGTTTAGGATAACCCATTCTTTGAGATATTTCACATCTGGTCAGCTCACATGTATGTCATGCACAACCACCATAAGTTGAGATCGTCCTAATTGTTTCCTAAAACACCATGAGTAAAGATCATATTCATTGATTCCTTAAATTTCATCAGTTGATATACACCTCATGGTTTCCCAAAAATACCATCACCTATAATATCTTCCATAATAACATATACAAGGCCTATTTATCATAAGTCCCACAACTGAACATTACTAGTTCCATATCACCAATATTAAACTATTTAGAATAAGTCCTAGTTATGTGACATAAATAATAGAGTTATGTTACCTTAATATATATGCATGTGATTATTACTACCATAATAATTATATGTGTTATATATTATGATAGGTATATCCAAATTCACACATGAAATAAGATTTCATTCATGCCACTTCCTTTTTCTGAATGAACAACTAAATATTAAATGTGTTAATATTAAAATGGATAAAAATCAAATAAATATATAATTTATTAATATTTTACCTATGTTGTAATGGATTGTGAGTTTATTATTCATGAATGGGATGCTTACTATGATAAAATAATTATTTTATCATGTGTTATAAATGCATGAGTAAATAAAATACCCAAAGGATTTTCCTTAAGGATTATAAATAATACAGCCATAATATGGTTGTGTTTATGGATGGTCACATGATTCTTGGACATAATTTTCAAAAACTAAAAGCATTATTTATTCCAACTCCTTTTCATCATGAGATTCTCGCACATAATGGATTATGGAGAGACTTCCATGTACAACATGTGATTTAGATTAGCCTATGGATACCTTTGGAGGTGGGATGTCATTTGTCTATTGCTTTGTGATATTTATCAAGAAAATTATAATTTTTTCAAAAGTGATGAATAAATATTAGTGTCTCTTCAGTGTAAGCTACACGCATTTACAAAAGTTCTTCATTTTTTTATATGAAGTTTCATTTAACTTTCATAGGAGATCCACATACAAGGGTTTAATTATCTTCTGTTTTATTTGATAATATTTACTAGAATCATTTGAAACCCTTCAATGGTATATAATTTAATCCATGCTTAAGTTTTATAAAAAAATTTATTTAAATTATGAATAATTGAATAATAGAGTATATTTTTTCATTTTATGGAAATTTGCGTAAAATTGTATACCCATACGTAGAAGATTTATGCATAAGGGTCATCCTAAATTAACTTTATGTAGAAGAATTCTACATAAGGGTCATGATGGTTCACCCTTACATAGAAGAATCTTGCATAAGGGTCATATTAGGTTACCCTTACATGAAATTTTTATGTATAAGGGTCCTAAGGATTGACCCTTGCACAAAGTGGTCTATATGAGGGACATCCTGACATACCCTTATGCAGAACAGTCTACATAAGGGTCATATGAATCTACCCTTACAAGGAAATGTTATGGGCAAGGGGAATTAGAAAATACCCTTAGGATTAGTATTCTATGTAAGGGTTATACCATTGAACCCAAACACAGAGTATTCTATGTAAGGGTTATACCATTATACCCTTAAACAAATAGGTCCATGTAAAGTTAAAATATAGTCTCCCTTTATGCAATGATACAGTGTAAGGGTCAAGGTAGTTTTACCTTCATATTAATTTTTATTTTTCGGGATTACCCTTAATTAGAAGGTTTTTTTAATGGTAATTTTTCTTACCTTAATGTCGAAAAGGGTTCCAGGGTAAGGGTAAAAATAAATATTATTTAAAAAAATAACATATAAAATGATTTAAATGGTTTAGAAAATTTTTATTAATCATTGTAAAAGTTATTTTGGTTATATTTATTAATTAATTAAAGGTTTATTAGATAATTAATTATTATGAATTTATAATTAATTAATAAATTTTTATGCAACGTTTATTATTTAATATTCCATAGATATTAACAATTAGAATCTAAAATACCTTTTACAAAATTATATGTCATGTATTGTGATATATAAATAAATTTTTTTACTTAGAAATCATAAGTTATAATTTATAAAGGGTTATAAATTACGAAATAAGGTCAAGATATAGATTATTTAAATTTAAATTATGAATTATTCATAATAAATTATTTTTAATCAATAAAATTAATGAGGCCTTATTTGGAACATTAGTTAAACAAAATCAAAAGGTTTTGATGATATATTTTATCAAAGTTTAAATGATGATTAAATATGTGATTTTAGATTATATAAAATGTTTACATAATAGAATCCTAGATTATAAAAATGTTTATAATTCTAAAATATCATGTATTTAAAGTAATATGTCATATAATGATAAACCTAAAAGTGTTTATAGTAGAATAAATAAAAGAAATATTTATGTTCATATTTATGGAATGTCTATAATATTAATCTAAAATTATAAAATGTTTATAATTATCCTTTTTCTTGAATTTTTCATAAATATTTATCTCATGTTTAAATATTTTTATTTTTAATTTATTTAAATATTACTCCAAATTTTATACATAGATAGAAATTTTTTATATGATGAATAATGTGTAATTTAGTTTAAATGTTAAACTTAGGTATGCTAATGAATTTATTTTTTCATCTAATTCAACCTCAGTTTGTAATTTATGTTATTAATTTTAATTTAGTTATAGAATATAGTTTATGAAAATTAAGTTTTAGATTTGGGATGAATTTAATTCTATCTTGAGTAAAGTTCCCCTGGGTAGAGGGACTTGGTGTCAGACTATGTACTTACCTTGAAGCTTATGCCTTTTCTAGAAAACTGAATGGGTGTGGATATTTTTTTCTTCAGACTTACTCAAATAGAGACTTCCAATATCATATAACTCAATGCCTTCACATGAATAGATCTTGTTCCCTATGAATATGATGAATTCAAATATGTATGAATATGTTTTAATTTTATTTTTCATGAGTAACACAAACTTGTGGGTTATTTAAAAAGTTGCACATCAATATGATTTAAACTTATTGGTTTGGTTGAGCGAATTGGATTCCAAAATAAAATCACTAGAAGCATGCATACATAGAGGTAATAACATGAGATGAGATGGTGAGATTAAAATCCCATTAAAATACTAAGTGTTAGATCCTTAAAAAATAACACATGTTAAGACCTTTATCATCTGAATGGGTAGGATATTCCATAGGAGGGTTCCCTGGGATTATCTTGTGTAAAGAAAAAAAGTAACAGGTGACATTAGATTATCATTGGGTGGGTTCTTCCATAGTAGTTTTCCCCTAGGTTTTCTTTTGTTAATATGATTTTGATCTTTGTTTTATGTTACAATTACATAGGAAACTCTTAGAAGGATACTCACATAATATATTTGAGTGAATCCATGTGATGTGTTTGGATAAATAGTTATCCTCTCAACTATCCAAGAGTCACAATTATTGTGATCAGGATGATTCTCTACCTAAATAATTTAAGTGATGAGAGGAACGCCCATATAGACTAATTTCTTAGTGAAATATATATCTCGGACCACTAATGGATATGATGAATATTTTAAAAAGGGTTAATCATTTTATTGGGATCTTATTTAATGAAATTCATTATTAAATATTTTTTATAATAGGATGCTCATCAAATAAAAACTGCTATTATAGATGGATACATAACTACAAAATCAGGCAATTTATATGGTTTAAATTCGTGGTAATAGCCAAAAAATCATGGTAATAGCTTAAGGACATGGTTTAAAAAACAATGGCCCTATTTTCGTTGTAATAGGGTCCATACTACAACTAGGGTTTGAAACTATGGTCTTAGGTTAGCTACATCCATGGTCCACATGGACCATGACCATAAGCTATTCCAATGGAACATATAGCCATGGTTTACTAAACCATGGAAATATTTTTTATATTTCCATGGTCCATTTGGACCATTTCCATAGACTATACATAATGAAATTATTTCCACAGTTTAGTAAACCGTGGAAATATTCTTTAAAAATTAAATGAAATAGCCAGGTCTCGATCATGCGAACTTTTTCGAATTACAACAATCACTTTACCACTATATTGTACTATGTTATATGTATATATATATATATATTTTCATGACCCATCCCCCAAGTCCCGTACCATGACTACCCCAAGCTCACCTTCCATATGTCATGGGTTGGTGACTAGCACCAGAAAGGCATAACCCTAAAAATGGGAAGGCATTGCCTTTAAACCACCAAACTCACAGACCAGGTACCCAACAAGAACAAACCGTGTAGTATAACTATTTAAAGTAAAAGTGTGAACTGAAGATGAATGGGATAGAATACAACCCCAACTAAAAGAAAATACAGAAAAAAGGAAAAACAGCTCCAGAAGTCATCCGCCAAGGATCCTACCTGAAGGGTACGTACAACTCATCATTGCGGCTTTCCGTTTCGACCGATCACCTCTGTACATCATCTAGTCATGTCTCCCAAATCTCGATCAAGTCTTCCTATCATCTACACAAGACACAACAAGGTGCGGGCTTTGATCATGCAGAGATGTGTATAACAATACCCAGTAGGGACTCGGATACCCCCGAAGGTCTACCATAATTCCAAAAATGAAAAACCACAATGCATGATATCAATAACAATTCACAAAGTAAAAGACTCAGCTCAAACTAGGTATACAACTTAAATAACATGAATAATGATTATTAGTCATAAAACTATATCATTTTATTCTGTCGAGAGGATTTTGCTTCTAGACTGAACAGGGTTGCTAGGTGCTGAACCACAGAGGATCTCTATGTGCTACCCACAGAGGATCATTAGGTGTTGACCCACAGAGGATCTCTAGGTATAGACCCATAGAGAATTACTAGGTGTTGACCCATAGAGGATCGCTAGGTGCTGACCTACTCATAGGATCACTGGGTGCTGACCCACTCAGAGGACCGTTAGGTGCTGACCCACTCAGAGGATCACAATTCTTTCTTCCTATCATAGCCATCCATTGGATTTCCACACTAATCATGTTTGATTTTAAAAAGTCCCACTCCACAAACCATTCGTCAAATTTCAACCACCACAAAGGCCCACTTAGAAGTAATCTGAAGGATCGTCTTGTCGTAAGGGTTCTAATGATGTAGGTGTTTCATCCAATGGACGTCTAGTTTAGACGATATGGACCTTTAAGAAAAACTAGGTCGTAATGGGTCTGGGTCCGGTCCGACCCAGTCGAACCGACCCAACCTACTGGGCCTGGCCTGAACTGGTTGGGATTGGCACGGTCCGTCTGGGTCTAGCCAGCCTTCTGGGAAACAGGCTCATCCTGGCCCCCCACGCTAGGTGCAGCCGGCCGGGCCGCTGGACCAACCTGGCCAACTGGCTAGGTGTGTCCCACCAGCTAGGAATAGGGGTCTACTCCTCTCCCAAATGGACTTAATTCCATTCAGTTCTTAAAACATGCAGCACCAAGTTGGCACCGCCTCCTCCAGCTGACCAGTTCGGTGGACCAGTCTTGTGTGGGACCTGCAGATGCGGTTCGCCTCCGCCGTTGCTGGAGTCGCGGCACCACCTCTATGTCGTGCTGCCGCCATCAATTTGGCTGACGTCGGTTGGCCTCCCACTATCCATCGCAGTGCCATCGAGTGCCCCATTTCCTCACAGCCGGCATGGGCCGGCCGCCGCCTCCTCCAGTCGTCGGCACCGGTGAAGCTTCTACAGGCCTCTATTGAAGTTCTAGAGGTCTGTTTTCTTTTTCGACTGCACCTATAGGCCTCCTATGATTCTTCCATCTCTAAGTGGCCCCAGTTTCATCTTTCCACTATATTTGTCGGTCATCCATGAAGAGTGAAAATAATACTGAGATCGGTGGAGGGTCCAGGCCTTGTTCAGTTCAGCCTGCGCCCTTCATGTTAGCATTATAGAATGGGAAGTGTTCAACATCCTGAAGGGTATATGAATCCTAAAAACTCTTAAAACCCCTTACCTAGACCTCATTGAAAGTCATTGCAGATGAGGGAAGGAGAACATGTGTTTGAAGGGTGTTCGTTGGCATTCATCGATCTTTGGATCAAATCCTCAATGGCGTCGTAACATTCTTCATTATTCATTGGAGGAATACATCTCAAACACTTCTTCAAGAGTTCTCTCGTGGGTTCCCAAAACCCATGCCAACAAATATATTAAATAAAATAAAAGCATTTCAACTCTATGCACAATTATGCGGTTCATTAATGAATAATTAATGAAGCCATTAATCTCCTGAAAGTGTGGTTAAACAACCAAGTGTAACTGGTCATTAAAAGACCTTCATTAAAATGACCGACCAACTCTGTGATCTCGCCACCATCACTCAACAGTTACAAATAGAAATAAAATAAATCATAGAGTTATTTTATTATTTTTTTGTAAAGTCCAAAAATTATCTATTCCATCTGATTTTTTCCGAACAAATTTAAGATTCCCTTAAGTGAATCCTAGTGTTTCTAGTCCAACAGTGTCCTCATATTTTTAATCCAAGTAGCAGTTCAAAAGATAGAAATTTTCACCCGCACGTTTACTGAACGTACCTTAAAAAAAGATAAAAGTTTCATTTTGGGATCTCCAGGCCTCATAATCACAAGCTTTCAATTTTCCCAGACTCATAATAATTCCATATAATTAAAAAAATATTAAATTTCCAGGTCTTTATATTCTCCCCACCTTTGGGATTTACATCCTCGAAAACTACAACAGAAGATAAGGAATCAAATGGAGGTACTGAGCATGTATCTGATCCTCCCACTCCCATATGCTCTCTGGGAGGTTCATGTGCTGCCACAGGACTCGCTCTAGAGGAATCGACCGCCCATGAAGGACCCTCTCTTATCAATCCCTTATCTCTACCGAAAACTACACAAACGTCGTTGCATCATCAGTTTCTAGATCACCCCGGTTGATAATGTGTGATGCATCATGCAGGTACCTCCTCAACTGCAAGACGTGGAAAACATTATACACTCGGTGCATCTATGGGAGAAGAGCTAGGCGGGACACCACCTTTCCTACTCTGATAAGGATTTGGAAAGTTCTGATGAACCTCAAAGGTATCTTACAGCCCCAACCAAATCTCTACAACCCTCATCGGGGTGACACCCTTAGGAAGGCATGGCATCCCTTCTTAAACTCTAAGGGTCTTTGTCTCCTGTTGGCATAAGACTTTTGACTACACTGTGAAGTCTTCATCCACTTCTGGATGATCTGCACCTTCTAAGTGGTAGCCCTCACCATCTATGGACCCATAAGTGCTGACTCCCATGGGTCTGTCCAGCATAGAGTTGATCTGTATGATCGCCTGTACAAAGCCTCAATTGGTGACATGCCGATGGTGGAGTGATAGAGATTGTTGTATGAGAACTCCACCAGTGGTAGGTGGTCCTCCCAACTGCGTCCAAAATGAAGGACATAAGCATGAAGCATGTTCTCAAGTGTTTGTATAGTCCACTCTGTCTGACCATCTGTTTGAGGGTAGAAGGCGGTGCTCAAGTGTAGCTGATTCCCAAATTCCTCCTACAATCCCTTACACAAACGAGATGTAAAATGAGCATCACAATCTGAAACAATAAATGATGGAACCCCTTGAATCCATAAAATCTATTGTATATAGAGTTTTCCTAATCCCTCTATTGATCCCTTCTCTTAGATGGGTAGGAAGTTAGCTGACATGGTGAGTCGGTCAAAAATCACCCAGATGGAATTGTGGCCCCTAGACATACATGGTATCCCTGTCTGGAAGTCCATGGAGATGTCATCCCACTTCCATTATATCACCTCAAGTGTTTGTGCTAAGCTTACTGGAACCTGATTCTTGGCCTTCACTTGCTAACAAGTGATGCATCATGAAATGGACTCTGTCACTACATTCTTTATCCCTGGCCACCAGTAATGATATTGGAGGTCCTGGTATCTTCACCACACTAGGATGTACCTTCAAAGGTGATGTTTGGAACACTATCAACACCTCCTATCATAGCATCACTATTACCATGGTGCATCCTCTGAAAAGGATGGTGTGCTCTCCACCTTCATAAAATTCTTCAAGAGCATGTCCTGAGGATATCTGAGCATATCGGGTCTCACAGTCAATGTCCTCAAGCTAAGCCTCCCTGAATAGCTAGATGAGTGTGGGATTTACTATCATATATTGGAGGTAAGATGCTCCATCACTATCCATGAAGGATAGCCGCAACGCAGCTAGCTTCTATGTCACCTCACTCAGCAACTGTAAACTAGACCTCCTACTGAGTGCATCTACCACCATGTTCCCCTTCTTAAGAGTGTAGACTATTTCAAAGTCATAATCCTGGAATAATTATAGCCATCACCATTTTCTTAGGTTTATTTCCTTCTATGAGAAGATATACATGATACCCCTGTGATCGGAGTAGATAGTAAATTGTTCACCCATTAAGTAGTGTCATCGCATATTCCAGGAAAAGACCACTACTACTAACTCCAGGTCATGGGTAGTATAGTTATGCTCATTTTGTCTCAATTTTTGTGAGACGTAGGAGATAACCACTTCTTCATGCATCAGGACATATCCTTGTCTGGTCCCTGATGTGTCTTAGTAGACTACATACCCAACGCCCTCTTCTGGTAGCCTCAAGAGGGGGAGAACTACTCAGTCTCCACCTCATCTCCTAGAAACTCTGTTGGCATCTCTCTATCCACAAGAAATGTTTTCTATTCTTTTTCAAAGCTGAAAAGGGTGCTACTACTCTAGAAAAGTTAGGTACGAATCTCCGATAGTACCCAAACAACCCCTGGAAACTCCTCACCTCGGTCACACTCTTCGGTGGCTCCCAAGAAAGAATTGCCTCTATCTTTTCTAGATCTACTAAAACTCGAGATTCTGAGATAACATGTCCCATAAAGTGGATCTCCCATATCCATAACTGAGACTTAAAGATATTGCCATAAAGTTGGTGCACACGGAGTGTATCCAGAACTATCTACAGATGCGTAGAGTACTCCTCATCTGACACTGAGTACACCAAGATGTCTTCAATGAGGACCACCATGAAGCGATCGAGGTAAGGTTGAAAGATATTTTTCATGAGTCCCATGAACACTACTGGAGTGTTTTTCATGTTGAAGGGAATCAACAAGAACTCATAGTGTTTATACCATCATCTGAAGGTCCTCTTCGATACATCCTCATCTCGTACCCTGAGGTGATGATAGCCTGATCTGAGGTCTATCTTAGAAAAAGACTGATCTCCCTTCAGCTGATCGAAGAGATCGTCAATCCTCAGGAGTGGATAATTTTTCTTCACGGTCACCTGATTTAGGCACCGATAGTCCATGCAATGCCTCAAACTCCAATCTTCCTTCTTGGAGAAAAAAATTGGGGCTGCCCATGGAGAATCACTGGGTCTTACAAACCCCTTTCTCTACAAGTACTCCAACTATACCCTCAACTCACGAAGCAGTATGGGATCCTTCTGATATATTGGTGTAGATATCGGTGTCTTCTCGGGGTATAGGTCGATGTAAAATCCAACCTCTCTACAAGGAGTTAGTCTCAGAACAACATATGGGAAGACATCATCATATTGGTCCATCACTATAGGATTTCTCGGACTCCTCTCATCAACTATTTTGAGGGTAAGTTTATCCAACTGATGATTGATCGGCTGCACCCTCCTCCAAGAAAGTCCATCCTGAGCTGGAAAGGTTCCCTTCTCGCCGGTGATGAAAAACCTAGTCTTTTCCTCATGGACACACCACACTTTTCACCTAAAACAGTCGATCTGAGCAAGGACTGTGGATATCCAATCCATACCCAAGATGAAGTCATAAGGCTTTTATGTTGGTACTAGGAGATCCTAGTCGAAGATCTCGCCTCCTAGAGTGATATCACACTGCCTGAACCAGGGTGTAATCATTGAATCATCACCCGTAGGAGTATCTAATCATAAGGATCAAGCCAACAACTCCATCATAATCCCCAAGCTCCGAACGAGGGTTGTGGTAATGAAAGAGTGACTGGAACCTGTGTCTAAAAGAACTTCAGCTAGGGTGGAGTAGACACAAATTCTACCTCAAATCATCTTTGGAGAACCATGGTCATAGGACTTAGCTGCTTGTAGCTGAGCTCATCCCTATCCACCTTCTCCCTATGGTCAGGGTGGACTTCCTGGGGGTGGTGGTGGTAAAACCTCGAATCGCCTCCCACCGCCTGCTGTATGGCCAACCCCTCTACCACGTCTGCTGCCTTGTGGACCTCCTTTCTCAATCCTTTGTCACTGTATCAGTGGTACCTTGACCATCTACTGATCTCCCATTTCGGGAGTCGGACAGTCATGAGCCATGGGCCCTTGTCCGCCGCAAGAGTAATAGACTCTAGTCCTCATATGACCTCCTCTACCTCGTAAGCTCTGCACCTCTGACCCTACATCCTAGGGTCGTCCTCTGGAAGGTTTGTCCTACTTGGAACTATGAATCACTTGCCAACTGCATGCCATAGATGACTCAGCTACCTATCGTCTGGTGGTGGCTCTCATTGTCGGTGTCTTCTCAGCTAGGAATCTCTCCATTAATAGTGCTCTCTCAACACTCCAGCCTACGTCGGGATATTGATCGATATCATCGATGCTCTGATCTTCTGTTAGTGACCCATCTCAAAGGTCGGGGACCTAAAGAAAGGTTCATGTACCATGTCGGTAGAGTAGCGAGAGAGGTTAGTGAATCTCGAAGAATACTAGGACACAGTCAGGCTACCCTGTCGTAAGTGCATTATCTCCTGAATATGCACAAAGCGTAAATTTGTGAGTACGAACTCCCCCCAGAAGATTCTCTAGAAGTCCAACCAATAGAGGGTCACCTCATCATGTAATTGGAGTGTCAGGCTCCACAATATCCCTGCTGTGATCGGGAAGAGACTAGTATCTTGGATCACCATCTGTTCTCCTGGTGTCCCAACTAGGTGAATAACTCATCCCAAAACCTCCATCCAGTCCTTAGCTGCCTGTGGATCAGTCTCACCACAAAACCTTGGAGGTCTCTATCTTTGTAACTCATGAAACGTGCTTAGTCGGCTTGCATGGTCCGTTGGTGGGGTTGTTGGAAACTTCTTCCCTACGGGTAGTGGTGCTTTTGGTACACCACCTGAAGGTACAATCACCGAAAGAGGTCCCTACACAAAATCCTCATTGCTTAGTGGGCCGTCATTGTGATATCTCAATGGAATCATGGATGGATGTCTATGGAGCAACATCCTGTAAAGAAACAGATGTGCCACGGTCAATAAGTTATACCTGGTGAGCTGACTCAAAAGATATAAAAAGAAAAAAAAATTTCAAAAACACACACAATCGGGGTTTTCATGTACCGAGTCAGAAAATATAATTCAGGGTCCTAGTGTGTGGATACGTCAGCCTCTGCACCAACACTAGACTCCGTTGACTAAAATCCAAACTCAAGACACTTAACACTATTTCCCCATTGAAAATATTATATTCTTAGCTCTTCAGTAGAACTGACCCCTTTCTAACCACGTTGTCACGATCCGTCCCTTGGGGCCTGTTCTGTGACTACCCAAAGATCGCTTTCCATAGGCCATGGGTTGGTGACGAGAACCAGAAAGGTATATCCCTAAAAATGGGAAATCATTTCCTTTAAACCTACAAACTCACAGACTAGGTACACAATAAGAACAAACTACGTAGTATAAATGCTAAAAGTAAAAGTGTGATCTGAAGTTGAATGGGCCAGAATACAAACCCAACTAAAACAAAATACTAAAAAAAGGAAAAATAGATCCAGAGGTTCTCCGCCAAGGATCTTACTTGAAGGTTAGGTACAAATCGTCACTTCAGCTCTCTGTGTCAACTGGTCACCTTCTTATACTGTCTATTCATGTCTCCAAAATCTTAGTCAAGGTTTCCTATCATCTTCACAATGCACAACATGGTGTGGGCGTTGCCTATGGAAGTGTGAGTATAAAAATACCCAATAGGGACCTCGAGACCCACGAAGGTCTCCCAAAATTCCACAAAGGAAAACCCACAAAGCATAATCTCAATCACAAATCACAAAGTAAAAGAATCAGCACAAACTAGGTATACAACTTAAAAAACATGAATAAAGATGATTTTCCTTAAAGCTAGATCATCTTATTCTACTGAGAGGCTTTTGCTACTATACCACACAAGGTCGATAGGTGCTGAACCACATAGGTTCTCTAGGTGCTGACCCACATAGGATCGCTAGGTGCTAATCCAAAGAGGATCTATAGGTGCTGAACCACAGAGGATTTCTAGGTGTTAACCCACAGAGGATCGCTATGTGATGACCCACTCAAAGGATTACCAGGTTCTGATCCACTCATAGGATCTCTAGGTGTTAACCCACTCAGAGGATCACTATTCTTTCTTCATGTCATAGCCAGCCACTATATTTCCACACTAAGCACACATGATTTCTAGATGATCCTCTCCACAATCTGTTAGCCGTATTTCAACCACTGATAATTCCCACATATAGGTAACTCGAAGGAATATCTTGTTGTAAGGGTTCCAATGCTGTAGACGGTTCGTCAAACGGATGTCCGGTTTAGAAGATATGGCCCTTTAAGCAAAATAGGGTCGAAATGGGTCCGGGTATGGTCTAACCCAGTTGGACTGACCTAACATGCTGAGCCCAGTCCAAAATGGTTGAGCCCAACCCAGTCTAGCTGGGTCTGGTCTGGCCTACTAGGCCACGGGCTTGTCCCAGCCCACCTGGTTGGGCGCAACCCACTGGTCTGTTGGAAAAACTCGGCCCACTGGCTATGCGCGACCCACCAGCTGGGTGCGGGGGTCTGCTCCTATGACGAACTAACTGTGGTCCATTTGGTTCTTCAAACAGGCAGCGCCAAGCTGGCGCCACCCCTTCCAGCTGACCGGTCCGGTGGACCGGTCTTGTGCAGGACCTGCAGATGTGGTCCACCTCCACCGTGGTTGGAGTTGCATAACCTCCTTTGCAGTGTGCTACCGCGGCATGCCACTGTAGTCAATGCGACCGACATCAACTGGTCACCGCCTCCTCTAGTATTCGGTGTCGGCGGAGCTTCTGTGGGCCTCCAATGAAGCTACAGAAGTCCATTTTTCCTAAGGACCTTCTGGGACACTACAATCACTACATGACCCAGGTTTTTTCTTTCTACTGTATTGGTTGGTCATCCATGACGAACACAAACAATAACGAGATCGGTTGAGGGTTTAGGCCTTTTTCGGTTCGGCCAGTGCCCTCCATGTTATCATTAAGCATGATAAGAGTTCAAAATCATCAAGGGTAGATGGATCCTAAAAACTCTTAAACAAAGCCCCTACCTGGAATCATTGAATGGCGTTGTGGATGAGGGAAGGCGAGCCCATGTTCAAAGGGTGTTCGTTGGCATTCGTCGATCTCTAGATTGAATCCTCCATGGCATCGCCAAATTCTTCGTTCTTCATTGGAGGAAGATGTCACCAGCACTTCGTCAAGAGTTCTCCTATAGGTTCCCAAAACCCACGCCAATGACTAGAATAAATAAAAGAAAAGGAGTTCAACTCTCCGCACAATTATGTGGTTCATTAAGGAAGAATTTATGAACCCATTAATCTCCCGACAGTGTGGTTACACAGCTAAGTTTAACTAGTCATTAAATGAACTTCAATAAAATGACCGAACAACTCTGTAGTCCCGCCACCATCACTCAACGGTTACAAAAAGAAATAAAATAACTCGTGTAGTTATTTTTTTTTATAAAGTCCACAAATTAACTTTTCTATCCGACTTTTTCCAAACAAAGTTAAGATTACCTTAATTCAATCCCGGAATTGTGAGTCCAATGGTGTCCTCAAATTTTTAATCTAATCACTGGTTCAAAATATAGAAATTTTTGGCTGCACATTTTGTAAGAACGCGGTTCTTATTTTTGAGGTACGAGTTTATTCTTTTCTCCTTTCCTTGAGTGTTTTTGAGAAAATAAGGAAAATGGGGAAAAATCATAAATTTTGGAAGTCCACGCCGTGTACTTTTCCACACACTGTGTACTTCTGGCCGTGTGGAATGAGTACATAGGGTGTGTGGCCATGCCGGTGATGAAGGGTGTAGGAACAGACTACACGCCGTGTAGTGGTCCTTTAAACGACGTGTAGTTAGTTGGTAGGAGAATAGCAAGGCGGTGTCCAGCTGTGCGACAGAACACGTCGTGTACTCATGAAGACACGTCATTTTGTCATGTCGGCAGGTGAACAGTGCCACGCTGTCGGGAAACCACCAGAGGAATAGTTTAAAAATGGGAAGTACACGTCGTGTACTTGGAAATACACGCCGTGTGCATTGTTTTTTTCGCTTAAAATAAGCAGTAGCCACCCCTGTTCACAGGGAAGGCTTAGAACGGGAAGAGAGCTCGGGAGAAGAAGGCTGGTGCTTCAGAGATCCGCCGAGCTCACGCTGAGAATCCATTTCTGCCTCGGACGGTCTCGTTGGAACCGCACGGGTAAGGGATTCCTTCTCTTTGTGTATTTCTTACCAATTATTCCTCTAATGGAATTTATCTGTGTTTAAGTGAGTTTACTTTCACCTCAGATCTACCTCGTTCTAGGACGATTCATGGAATGTCATTCGAGTATACTGATTGGGGATATATAAGGTAGGTGTCTTGGTGTTTAATTTCCAACTTTTGTGCATTTTTGTGTACCGTTGTGCCACGAACCCATGTTGGGGTGTCTTCTGGTTGAGGCCGTGTCTATTTTAAATACCTAGAATTGAATAGGTAAGTAAGTGTGATATTAAAAAACTGTTTGGGATCGCTGCTTGGATCCAGGACCACCCCAGGGGTGCGTTCCTCTGTTTAGTCATTTTCCCAGGATACCCAAAGGTATGCCTTGTTTATATTATGCCTTTAAAGTGATAATTGTAGAATTTCTATGAGAGTAATTTCTTGTGTACTGCTTGTTTACATATTGGGCATGGCCCAGTTACCTGTTAGCCTGGGGGCGGTGTTGTGATTAGCCTGTGGGCACTGCACTATCTAGCCTGTGGGAAATTCTTTCCGTGCATGTGGGTAGTTGATTCTGTGCCTATGGGTGACAATTCATACGCCTATGAGAAATATACGTGTTCCTGTGGGCAGATTCTTGTGTTTAGATACTCTTTACCTGAGGGTAGGGGTTTACTTATCTGAGGACATTGGTTGTCTGCTTAGAATATTCAATGTGGTGATATATTTAACATAAATGATTAAATAGAGACTAAAATGGAAATATAACTGGTTAAGTTAGTTACTCTTCAGCACTGCTTACTTTATTGCATTTTACTACTACACACTGTTGTTTCATGCTTTCACACAGTTGGGAACGAGCCTTTGGTGGGTGCCTACTGAGAATTTTTTTCTCACACCCTGTTTGGGTCATGATTTTCGGCCCAAAAAGATTACGTTTCTGCAGGTGTGTATAGAGGAAAGAGTCCCTATATAGGTACTTGATTGCTGCTAGGTTGTAGGAGAGCATGGGACCGAGCATTGGATCGCGATGCTGCTGGCTGTTCTGTTTTTCTTTTTTGTACTTGTACTTCAGTTGTATTGTATTGTATTTCAATGTAACATGTTCTGGCTGTTTTATAGAATAGTGACATGCTGCATCTTAATATATATATGACTGTTGGTTCCATTTTTGTTATCAGTTCTTCATTTCAGTTATATATATCGTTGCTTCTTCTGTTGTTGTTGTATGTTTAAACTATATTCCGCTGCACTACACTTTGACAAATTAGGGCATAGTTTCCCCACTATCATACTTGGGCCCTCGCAGCAAGTCGACAGACTCTGGAGTTTGGGGAAATCCTCTTGAGGTCATGTGGCGAACCGGGTTCGGGGCACCGTTGAGTGGCACCCGGAACCGAAATGTTACAAAGTGGTATCAGAGGAGTTCTTTTATTTGACTTACTATTTGGAGCCTTAGTCATGGATAGGACGAACGGTAGTCGGTAATAAGTTGTGCCTGGGCATAGTTAACCCATGTATAGGGAAAATCTGGTCTACCTCGTATTTTTGTAATCTTTTTTATTTTGAAAAATTTTACAGTTGATTTTTTTTCACTAATGGGTGACGCACTTGTGATTGTGCTGTTATATTTTATCCATGGGTTCTATTTAGTTTCAACATGATGAGATAAGGGTATTCCATCTCATGCATCATATAGGCACATGCTAGAAATCACATGTAATGCATAGTTTCCATGCCATGTAGGTGCATTAGAAATTTCATGTTGTTGTGATAGTTTGTGTGCTAGTAAAGCATGTTGTTGTGATAGCTACTTTGATAAAATACCTGCTGCGTGATAGGGTAATTTTATTTGAGCCATTTGATAGAATGGATGCCAAACTTTTGTTTTTGGGGAGTATGGGCCCCCATTTACCAGAATTTTTTGGATCATTTACTATTTATTATAACACAGATAAGATTAAAAACTTGGATTCACGGGGAGTATGGGCCCTCACGGATTGGAATTTGGAACTTAGGTGTTGTTTTTGGTATTTTCTGGGTTCCGGAGAAGTTTCTAAGCCATACTATCCAGAAAACCCAGTATACACACCGTGTAGTTCTTTGAACATGTCGTGTATGTTCTTATGTTTGGGAAGGACAATAAACTTTTTAAGTACATGTTGTGTACCCATAGTACATGTCGTGTAGTTTCTTCCCATGTCACAAATCGTGTGGGCGGAGACACGGGGAAGGTAAGATCTTGGGGCGAACACGTCGTGTAGTGTTGACCCGGAGACCCGACCGTGTAACTAACAAACATGGGCCGGTGTAATCGTTTCTTGAACATGCCGTGTAGTGTGACCTGGGGATTCGGCCATGTAACTTACAAACATGGGTCGGTGTAACCCTTCCGTGTGCACACCGTGTGTGTATAGAACACGCCGTGTAGTGTGAGTCGTGTGTCCGGCCATGTAACTAACAACACGGGTCAACGGAGCTCATCTAGTACACGTCGTGTACCTGTGGGACACGCCATGTAGTCTCGTCCGAGGACAGACCGTGTGGACTTATCCGTGTGGCTGGAAAATGGGGTGGTGTACACGCCATGTTCGGGTGTCACACGCCGTGTAGTATCAAGCCGAGTAGTCAGCCGTTTCACAAGCGACGCGGGCAGTTGAAAAAAACACCATACACACCGTGTAGCTGATATACACGCCGTGTAGTTTTGTTCAAACAGGATTCGTGTGGCTTAGCCATGTCGAAGGACCTGGGCAGGGGAAGGGAAGTCAAGTACACGCCGTGTAGTCATTATATACGCCGTGTAGTTTTGTTTTGAAAATCTTTAAATGCCTTCTTCCTCTTGTTCCCTTTGTGGTTCCTTCGTTTTTAGTCTTGTTAATCTTGAATCTAAGGCGTGTTTTTGACCTTGTAGTGTCATGCCGCCTAGACGACTGTGCATTTTTTTCCAGGAGAGCGACAACGAGTATACTCCAGAGATGGTGGTCCATGGGCTACTAGTAGATCCTCCAGCAGAGCCAGATGCGGTTCCAGCTTTTATACCGGACAGATATGTGGAGGCGCAGTTCCGTGAAGGCTTTATGCGGTTCACGAAGACCTTTCAGGGAGCACCGCAGGCTTCCACATCTATGGCTGAGCTGACTCGTATATTTCAGCAGTAGAATCCACCTACATTTTCAAGGGATGGCGGATCTCATGCTGCGGAGTCTTGGCTAGGATCGATGAAGACTATTTTCAAGCATCTTGAGATGCCTCCGGGGCAGAGGGTCAAGCTAACGACATATATGTTGCGTGATTCCACCAAGAGGTGGTGGGATGTTACCACTAAGTCAGAGCATCACAGAGACATGGCATGGGAAGATTTTCAGGTAGTCTTCTATGAATTCTTCTTTACAGAGACGCTAAGGGTAGATAGAGCTTGAGAGTTCACGAATCTACAGCAGGTCTCTATGTCAGTGATGGACTACTCTACTTGATTTACATAGTTTCATTGTTTTGCACCTGTTCTGGTGGGTGATGAGACGTTGAGGGCCAGCCATTTTGAGGATGGTCTTCATTATGAAATCTGAGGCTGGTGAATGTTTTCAGGTTGTCTTTAGTACATGCTATTGTAAACTAGGCACTGATTACAGAGAGGAACCAGCGGGAATCTAGTGGTGTGGTCTAGGGCGGTTCAGCACTAGTTACTAGTACAATTTCTACTGGCAAGAGGAAGAGACAGATAGAATTCTCTCAAGGTGGTAGTACCAGTCAGAAGAATGCTTCAGGTGGCCAGGTCATGTGCTACCAGTGTGGTAGAGAGGGGCACAAGAGGCCAAAATGTTCACGAGACCCAATGGAGTGCCGAGCTTGCGGCAGGATGGGTCATCTTCAGCGCTTTTTCAGGGCGTTTCCACTAGTGGCTAGTGAGAGGGGTTCTGTGCAGACTCTGTATGCGGTAGCAAGACCAGTGGCTTCTTACCAGTCGGGGAACTGGAATACGTCAGGGCGTGTAGGCAGAGATGGTGGTCGTGGTTGTGGTAGCCAGACACCAGGATCTTAGAGGCAGTAGGGCGGGATAGCTCAGGGTAGCCAGGCTGTGTCGCAGGGCTGTGGCACTAGGCAGGCATATGCAGTGCAATAGACCCAGCAAGAGCAGGATCCCGGACCTTCTACAGTTAGAGGTACTATTCTAGTAGCTTTTGCATTATCTTCAGTACATTTCGATACAGGTGCTACACATAGTTTCATATCTGTACCTGTTGTGGAGATCCTTGGGCTCGGTGTTTCTTCTTCTTCTAATATTATGACACTAGACACTCGGTTGGGGACTAGAACGGCTGGTGTGCGTCAGTGCAAGGAGTTCCCTCTTGAGGTTGGTGGGTGTCACTTCTTTTGGGACCTTTATGTCTTAGAGATGAAAACCTATGATGTCATTATTGGGATGGACTGGTTGGTTCCCTTTCGAGCCTTTGTAGACTTCTATCATTATAGGGTGTGTTTCACGTCACCAGAGGGCGGAGAGCTTCTATACAAGGGTGAGGGGGATGTCCAGGCGAGTCGAGCTGGACCAGAACATCATGGGCGAGGTGGAGTCACAACATAGATTGCAATTTTATATCTGGATGACCAGGGGACTTGTCAGACGGATTTCCCTCCAGTGGTTGATCATTTCAAGTATGTCTTCCCGAACAACTTTTTAGGTCTACCTCCAGAGCGAGAGGTGGATTTCTTTATTGAGCTTGTGCCAGGAGTAGCACCGGTGTCCATTCCTCCTTACAGGATGGCTACACCAGAGTTGTAGGAGCTCAAGAGGCAGTTAGAGGAGTTACAAGCAAAGGGTTTCATCCAACCCAGTACTTCTCCTTGGGGTTCTCTGGTCCTTTTTGCAAAGAAGGCGGACGATACTCTCAGACTCTGTGTGGATTATTGGAAGCTGAACGAGTTGATGGTTAAGAACTGATACCCCTTGCCTAGGATTGGTGATCTTTTCGATCAACTTTGTAGAGCACGAGTGTTCTCAAATATTGACTTAAGATCAGAATATCATCAGATGTGTGTGAGACCATCGGATATACCCCTTACAACTTTCAGGAGCAGGTATGGCCTATAAGAGTATACGGTTATGTCGTTCAGACTCACGAACACGCCGGCAGTTTTCATGGCTCTAATGAATCATGTGTTCCATCCTTACCTGGATTCTTTTGTGGTAGTATTCATGGATGACATCATGGTGTACTCTCACACTCAAAACGACCATGCCACCCATCTTGAAATCATATTCAGTACACTGAGAGAGAATCATCTATACACTAAGCTCTCAAAGTGCCACTTTTGGATGGACCAGATTCACTTCCTGGGTCATATCATCTCAGAGGAAAGAGTTTTCGTAGACCCAGAGAAGGTGAGAGCAGTAGTTTCCCGGGATCATCCTAATAACGTGTTTGAGATACGGAGTTTCTTTGGGCTGGTTGGTTACTACAGATGCTTTATACAGGAATTCTCCCGCTTAGTAGCGTCGTTGATGGGTCTGACTAAGAAGGGAATGAAGTTTTTTTGGTCAGAAGCTTGAGAGACAGCCTTTCAGGACCTGAAAGGATGGTTGACATCAGCACCAGTCCTGATACTTCCAAAACAAGGGAAGAGTTATACAGTTTATTGTGATGCATCAAGTATTGGGATGGGAGCAATGTTGATGCAGGGCGATCGAGTTGTTGCATACGGTTCTTGGCAGTTGAGGCCACATGAGAGGAATTACCCGACGCGTGATCTCAAGTTGGCTACGGTGGTTCATGCGTTGTGCTATTGGAGACATTATCTATTGGGAGAGCATTTTGTGGTTTTCACCAACCAAAAAAGCCTCAAGTATATCTTTACTCAGCGTGACTTGAATCTGAGGCAGCGAAGGTGGGTCGAATACCTTCAGTCCTTTGATTTTGAGCTTGCCTATACACCTGGTAAAGGTAATGCAGTAGCTGATGCACTAAGCAGGAAGACTCAGACACAGGTTGTGCAGGAGTCCAGTGGTGAGTGGTAGCTCATGGCCTTGTTCTCTGAGATGCATCTGGAGGTGCACGACAATCAAGGGAATACCTATCTTTCATCTTTAGGTATAACCTATACCCTCCTATACAGAGTGAGGATGAGACAGCTATCTGATTCCTAAGTCCTAGTTCTATGGGAGTCAGTGGCAAGTGAGGACCCTTCTCCTGGATGGACGATAGGCGATGATGAGGTACTGTGTTTCCATGGATGATTGTGGGTTCCAGGGGATATAGGCGAGGAGCTGATGTGGGAGTTTCATGCTTCAGCTTGGGCAGTTCATCCCGGTGTTACCAAGATGTACCGAGACTTGAGACGTCAGTACTGGTGGCCAGGTATGAAGAGAGATGTATCCGGTTTTGTTAGGAGGTGTTCCACATGTCATCATGTGAAGGCCGAGCATCATAGACCAGCTGGGCTATTACAGCAGTTACCCATTCTAGAGTGGAAATGGGATGATGTTGTGATGGATTTCGTGACTGGTTGTTGAGGTCACCTCGAGGAAATGATGTCGTGTGGGTTGTTGTGGACAGACTCGTGAAAGTGGCTCACTTTTTTCCGATTAAGGAGACCTTCAGTGTTGACAAGCTTGGGAAGTTGTATATCCGGGAGATCTTACATCTTCATGGGGTCCCTCGTTCTATCATTTCAGATAGGGATGCCCGTTTTACGTCTCGTTTATGGCAGAGTTTTCAGAGGGCATTGGGTACACAGGTGCTTCTGAGCACGGCTTACCACCTTCAGACCGATGGTCAGTCAGAACGTACGATACAGGTGCTAGAGGACATGATGCGTGCTTGCGTCCTAGACATTGGGGGCTCTTGGGAGAAGCACATACCTCTAGTCGAGTTTTCCTATAATAATAGTTTTTAGGAAACTATTGAGATGGAACCTTACGAGTCTTTATATGGTAGTCCATGTCGATCTTATTTGTGCTGGTTAGAGGCAGGTGAGGTAGCTTTAATGGGACCACGTCTCGTGCAGGAGACTTCTGAGCAGGTCCAGTTGATTCAGAAGCGGATGGATCCCGCACAGTCTCGTCAGAAGTCTTATGTTGATCGCTACAGACAACCTTTGGAGTTCATGGTTGGGGATCAGGTTATCTTGTGTGTTTCACCGAGTCTGGGACACAGGCGGATCAGGAGGCATGGTAAACTTTCACCAAGGTATGTGGGGCCATTTGAGATTCTGGATAGAGTCGGGCTGGTTGCTTATCGGTTGCAGTTACCTCAGAGGTACCGGGCCATGCACGATGTCTTCCATGTATCTTAGTTGTGCCACTATCATTCAGACCCATCTAACATATTTCAGCCTGAGGAGGTTGAGCTTCAGATGGATTCATCCTTTGAGGATCATCTGATTCGTATCGTTGAAAGGAGCACGAAGGTTCTCCGAGGTCAGTCAATTCCTCTCGTATGGGTTCTATGGAAGCATGGATGAGTGCAGGACGAAACCTGGGAACGGGAGACCAATGTACGTGCTCAGTGGCCAGAGTTATTCTCAGCTATATCTTCACCACCCTAGGAAGGGTAATTTGGGGACGAATTGATTTAAGGGGGCAGTTTGTAAGAACCCAGTTCTTATTTTTGATGTATGGGTTTCTTCTTTTCTCCTTTCCTTAAGTGTTTTTGAGAAAATAATGAAAATGGAGAAAATCCTAAATTTTGGAAGTACATTCCGTGTACTTTTCCACACGTCGTGTACTTCTGGCCGTGTGGAATGAGTACACAGGGCATGTGGCCATGCCGGCGATGGAGGGTGTAGGAACCGACTACACATCGTGTAGTGGTCGTTTACACGTCGTGTAGTCAGTCGGTAGGAAAATAGTAAGGTGGTGGCCAGTTGTGCGATAGAACACACCGTGTACTCATGCAGACACGTCGTGTTGTCATGTCGGCAGGTGAACAGTGCCACGCTGGCGGGAAGCCTCCAGAGGAATAGTTTAAAAATGGGAAGTACAAGACGTGTACTTGGAAATACACATCATGTACTTTGTTTTTTTTTTTGATTAAAATGGGCAGTATCCTCCCATGTTCACAGGGAAGTCTTAGAATGAGGAGAGAGCTCGGGAGAAGAAGGCAAGAGCTTCGAAGATCCGTCGAGCGCACGCCGGGAATCCGTTTCCGCCTCAGACGATCTCTTTGGAACCGCACAGGTAAGGGCTTCCATCTCTCTGTGTATTTCTTACAATTTCTTCCTCTAATAGAAGTTATCTGGGTTTAAGATATTTTACATTCTCCTCAGATCTACCTCGTTCTAGGAGGATTTGTGGAACGTCATTCGAGTATACTGATCAAGGGCATATAAGGTAGGTGGCTTGGTGTTTAATTTCCAACTGTTGTGCGTTTTTGTGTACTATTGTTCCACGAACCCATGTTGGGGTGTCGTGTGGCTGAGTATGTGGCTATTTTAAATACCTATAATTGTATAGGTAAGTAAGTGTGATATTAAAATACTGTTTGGAATCGATTCTTGGATCCAGGACCACCCCGGGGGTGCGTTCCTCTGTTTAGCTGTTTGGCCAGGATACCCGAAGGTATGCCTTTTTTATATTATGCCTTTAAAGTGATGATTTTAGAATTTCCTTGAGAGGAATTTCTTGTGTACTTCTTGTTTAAATATTGGGAATGGCTCGGTTACCTGTTAACCTGAGGGTGGTGTTGTGATTAGCCTGTGGGCACTATACTATCTAGCCTGTGGGCAATTCCTTCTGTGCCTGTGGACAGTTGATTTTGTGCTTGTGGGGAAACACTTCTTACGCTCGTGGGCAATATCTGTGTGCATGTGGGCAGATTCTTGTGTTTGGATACTCTTTACTTGAGGGTAGGGGTTTAATTGTCTGAGGACATTGATTGTTTGCGTAGAATATTCACTGTGGTGATATATTTAACTTAAATGATTAAATAGAGACTAAAATGGAAATATAACTAGTTAAGTTAGTTAATTTTCAATACTTCTTACTTTATTGCATTTTACTACTGCACACTGTTGTTGCATGCTTTCACACAGTTTGGCATGGGCCTTTGGTGGGTGCCTACTGAGAATTTATTTCTCACACCCTGTTTGGGTCATGCGTTTCTACCCAAACAGATTACGTTTCTGTAGGTGTGGATTGGGGCAAGAGTCCCTATACAGGTACTTGATTGCTACTGGGGTTTATGAGATCATAGGACCGAGCATTGGCTCACGATGCCGCTGGCTATTCTGTTTTGCTTTTCTATATTTGTACTTCAGTTGTATTGTATTGTATTGCAGTGTAACATGTTCTGGCTATTTTATAGAATAGTGACATGTTGCATCATAATATATATATATGACTTATGGTTCCCTTTTTGTTATCAGTTCTTCATTTCAATTATATATACTGTTGTTGCTTCCAATTTTGTTGTATGTTTAAACTATATTCCGCTGCGCTACACTTTGACAAATGAGGGCATAGTTTCCCCACTATCAAACCTGGGCCCTCGCTGCTAGTCGGAAGCCGCTGGCATTTGGGGAAATCTTCTTGAGGTCATGTGGCAAACCAGGTTCGTGGCACCGTTGAGTGGCAACTGGAACCGTGACATTACACATTTACTGAACTTACGTTAAAAAACGTTCAAAATTTCTTTTCGGGCTCTCTGGGTATCGGAAACACGTGCTGTCAATTTTCGCAGACTTGGAATAATTCTATATAATTAAAATAAAATACAGAATTTACAGGTATTTACATATATATATACATGTATAATTATATATGATTATATATAATTATAATTGTTTATAATTAAAAAAAATAATTATGTACGAATCCATGGCCTATTTCCATTGTTTTTTAAGTAGTGGAGAAAGGAAATTCTATGTAGGTTTTTTTACATAGTTTTCTAAAACAATATCTATAGATGATTCCACCAATTCTTATTGCCATGGTTTTTAAAAACCGTGGCAGTAATTGATTCTATATTGGACTATTATCATGGTTTTTCATAATTTTTTTGGTAGCTAAAATTATCACAGTGGTTTCTTCAAACTATGTTCATATGTGATTCTTTCTACACCCATTTTCATGGTTATCCAAAACTATGGTCATATCTAACTCTACCACCACAATTTCTAAAAGCCATGATAATAAACCTTCCCGCTAATTTCCCACAAAAAAATTGGTGGTTCCCACCACTATCCCTTGTCCCCCTATTTTTATGGTTTATAATAACTACCTATATCCATGGTTTTAGTTAATTGTGGCTATAAACTTTCATAAGGAGGCATAAGACCATGGTTTTACAATAACTATGTAATTATACCACCTTATAGCCACAGTTATAAAACAATCATGGTTATAGAACCATAGATATACATCTATTTTTTAGAATTGATATAATCATCATCATCAAACTAAACATTAAGATTAATCCTTGAAAAAGATAATTTTACTATAAACTATTCCTATGAAAAGTAACTTAAAAAATTATTATTCAAGATTATTGATTTAAGAAAAGTTCTAAAGGAAAACTCTATGTGTTAGAATAGTTCCTTCCTCGGTAACACAATGTAAAAATTATTCAACATGTGAATCAAGATTCTTATGTAAGCATATAGTGATTTATTCAAGTTTTAAAAGTTGGTAGATGAAAAATATAGAAATTAATCTTAATATCCACTAATTTACCCAATATGATTAGTTGCGTCAATGATTTAAGTAATTTTAGTCTCATATACTCAATATTATTGGTTATGTAAAATGATATTCAATATGATTGAACATATTGATGACTTTATGAGACTAATGGTTTCATTAAATCATTATTTGTTATAAAAATAAATTTTATTATTATGAAAAATATATGATATCAACTGTATGTTTTACAGAGTGTGGTAAATATAAAAAACATTATAATTTTAAAATAATTGAATCTTAAAGTTTTATTTCAAGTAATGAATCAAATGAGTTGTTTACTTGATAAATTGGATATTTTAATCTAGCACAAACTTTTCAGAAGATGTGTTTTTTATCTCATTTATCTCTTGAGATTAGAATATAAACATTGGTTTTTTAAATGAAATGATAAGCGTCTTTTAATATATAAGGTTTATGATTTTTTTAATTCAATAACATACTTTAAGGGTGAATAAAAATGGATTGTTATGGTTAGAGAATTTATCCTATTTTCATCCATGGAGATGGTCCAACAATATGATTGAATTAAAATTATGTTTACATGATATTTTAAAAGTGTTTTTAATATATATAAACTAGGAATATGATTTGTAGGCTCAAAAGTACTTTATATATAGTAAAATTAGATAAAATTTAAAAATATAAGAAGAAAATATGGTTGAAAAGTTAAAAAATGTTTCTTTAGGAAGATAATCAAGGTCATTGAAACATGGGGTTATTGGTAATGAACAGTAATAATTCAATATTATTGGATTATCTAGGATATAACAGAAGGATTTAGTGAAATGTTATATAATTTCCATGTTATGTATGGATATTATGGAAATTAATTCTTAGATTTTGAAAGGTATGTGATACTGAAGGTAAATTATACAAATTGTTATAAATATACAGGAGTTTAAAATCACAGGAATAATTGATTGAGCTTGTATTTTATATACAAGATATGAAGTAAATAGTTACTACACCATGGATTTAAATATAAATGATTATATCAAGTGTAAATGAATCCAAGTAAAATATGTGTATCTTCATCTCATTTCACTTATGTGATACATGTAGTATTTCTATAACAAAGGGTTTTTCTGAACAAGTATGAGATGATTATGTGTATACACATGTTTTATGATTCATAAATTTCTATAACATGTTTTGAGAAGAATATATGGAAAAAATGTTTTATCTAGGATAAAATTTTATACAAATATTTTTTAAAATATAAGGGAATATGTTTCTTCCACCCATTAGTGGTATGTTTTAATAAATTATTCTTTTCAAATGAAAATTTTTCAAACATGTATAATAAAACATATAATATAGAAATGATATTTTATTTGTTAAATTCTCCTACTGAAAAGAAATAAGTGTTATTTCCTAAAATAAAAGGTTTCTATTTTTTCTTAGAAATCTATTTTTAAATCAAAAAATATAGTATCTAAGAATCTAGTGAGAGAATGTTAATAATTAAAGAAATTAAAGAAATAAAGGCTTTCAATAATTTTAAGATAAATTGATTTTCACTTAATATTCTAAAAGTGTTTAAGAGGACCGATAAACAATAATGTAAATATTTTCATTAATTCAAAGAAAAAGTTTTTATGGAATAGAGTTCCAAGGATGATAATGATGAAAATAAAAGGTTCTATGTGGATAATATAAGTTGACATTGTAATAATTCATCTTGTGAAATTAAGAAGTTTGAATATCTTCAAAGAGTTTAACAGAACATTATTCCTAAATCACGCAATTATTAAAACTTGATTACTTGAAGTATATTTCTCACTAAAGTGTTAGGGGAATTTTTTTTATCAGATGGCCACATAGAGATGTGACCTGAATAAAATGTGACTTAATTATTTAAAAACATAAAAATTTTAGAAAACCTAAGTCTAATCTGGAAATTTATCATATATGATATGATAAACTAGTTTTTATGTTGGTTTTGTTAAATATTTTAAAGAATTTAAGAATATTAAAATGTATCATATTAAAGATAACCTCTATTTTATAATTAATTCACATTGGATATATAAATGTGTATATAATTATATATTTCTGGAATTTTGATGATAATTTACCACCTAAAGTATGACTTCGAGTTTATCCTTAACCAATGTTCATCATAGAGTATTATAGGCTATGACGAGATATTAAAATTTCTGTTACTGGGATTCTTTTATAGAGATACATAATATTATCATGAATCATAAAACAAAGAATAATATTCTTTATATACTCTAGATGATATAATATATATACCATGTGTAGTTTTAGATAGATTTTTTGGTATATTGGGGATACAAGGATCATATTTGACTCCCCACTACCTAAGGTTGGAACGAAATAAATAATTAATACCTTAAAACATTGAAACCCTAATTATGAAATTATACTTATTGAATTTGTTAATACATGGGTGGTTGGTTATGTTGTTGATCATATCGTTGGTTAAATCTTAACCAAGATATGATTTTTTTCTCTTTCATATAGAGTACACTACAAAAAATGCCCCAATTAGAGGGGGTTATAACCCCCTCTAAACACATTAGTGGAGGTTATGGGGAACCACCTATAATGTGTTCTCCCTAACATGTTATAGGTGGTATTGAATAAGTGTTGGTATAATTTATCCAATTATAGAGGTCGTTATTTTAGAGGGGATTTAAACCCACCTCTAAATATGCCCTAAAATCCCAAAAAGATGGATGATTTAGAGGTGGTTGGAACTGCCACTAATGTGTATCTAAATTTAGGGGTGGTTATAACCACATCTAAAGTGTAATTTATTATTTATATAGAGGAATTTTATCTCTACAATGTTCGTAGATCCACAAAGCACCCCAAATGTAGGACCCCAGGACATCCTGAGAGGGGAGGGGTGAATCAGGGTGTCGAATTTTTCTTCTTAAAGTTGTGGATCTTGTTCCCACATTGGTAGAAACTGCTTAAACCTATATGATGGTTATGATCATCAATGAAACATTCACATTCAAAGAGATAACAGAACACTTTTACTTGGTTCACCACTAAGGGCTACATCCAAGGAGCATACGCCGACACGTTTTCAGTCGTACCAATTTCCACTAATCTTCACTAGTTGTGGATTACAATGGTTCAGGCACAGTCACTCTGTCCCAGGCTCACTACCTTTACAAAGGTTCAGGGATATCTCACTGCTTCCCTCGGGTCACTCCCGTTGACTCCCCCTGGCTCACTGCTCTTGGTGAAGTCACACTCAGTTTATAGACGTGATGGTATCTTCAATAAATTTTCATTGAAGTCTTTGTCTCATGTTCAACATGAGACATTGCTTATATCAGAGCCCTGAGTTGACTCTCTTGTGTATTCAGCCTTCTACTTTAGTGCAATAACTGAATTCACTATATCTTATTCTTCTCTTCCTTTGATTCTCAATACTAACACCTGAATGTATTGATATATTCCCCTCTTTCTTTGCAGATCTGAGTTTAGTTTCATGAACCATTCTTCTTCTCTTTTCAAAGCACAATGAGGATGTTAAACACCTGTCATGTGTGTGCGGTACCACTTCTCTTCATAAAACCAGATTCTTCATTGTTCTTCCGTCTTTTCAAACGAATGCATCATCTGTTGCACCGAAGGTATAGAGAAATCTTTCAGCTTTCATGCAGCTCCAAAAAGACGGGCGTACTCCAACAGCACCTGGCGCTCTTCTCCAATCCTGGCGGGCAAGTCCCAATACGGCGCGCAAGTCTTCGGTGCATAGGTCTAAACTGGCATGAAAGTATCACCAAACCACCTACACGACAATGCCTTCCTCAACTTCTAACCTGCGCGACACACTTCCTTTCTCGCCCAAACCGCCTTGGGCGCGCAACCAACAACCGGCGCACAGCTTCAAATACTGACGCACAAGTCTACCTGCGTGACCACACACTACTTGCGTGACTTTCACACCTGCGCGATGGGAGCTCTTATTTTTCTAAGTGTTGAACTCTGTAGTAAATGAGGAGGGGTGGTCCAGTATTTATAGGCATTTGGAACCCCCTGCGCGACGGCGCACAAGTCTCCCCTCGGCACGCAAGTCACGGCGCGCAAGTCTCTTCCCCTGCAAGCCACTTGCGCGACCAACTTCCAAATTTTCACGACCCTCCTTCCTTTTCCATATTTTGAGTTTCTGATCTTGAAAAACAACAGGCGCGCAAGTTCCCAAGCGTTCTAGGCATCGGCGCGCAAGTCTCTTCATGGCGCGCAAGTCTACCTGCGCGACCAGCCCACTACTTGCGCGACACTTATCTTTTTGCCATAAATTGATGTTATGATCATGAAAAACATATGGCATGCAAGTTTCATCTCCTAAAAATACACGGCACGCAAGTATCTTTGCCAAAATAACTTTTCTTCATTTGTCGATTTTCAGGCCCAAAAATTTGGCAAACACTGGGAAACGGCACCACATTGTATCTGCTCTTTTTGTCTGCCTCCAGATCATCCATTCCTTTGTCGATGTTTCTTGAATAAAACATGGATCATTATCCACAGTCCTTGAACTTTACATGCCACTATGGAATCTCCTTTGTCAACAAATTTGTATGTCGTTTGTTTGCTTTGTCAACAAGCACGATCACCTCAAAGCACTTCTTCTTGGTGATATGAATCCTTCAGCAACTCTTCTACTTTTATCACAAACTCCACTATTGTGATATGTATTCTTTGAAATCATAGCTTTAGCATCATTATCTTCTATGAAAATGTGATGTGCATGGATATCTCAGAATTCCAATCCCCGCACGACCATCCTAGAATTCCAATCATTTGCACATTTTCTTCTTCATCAACCGCCATGATCTACTTCATGCAAACCATATGATTCAATTCGTCATGAAGTCTCTTGCATGGTTCTGATGCAATCATGAGTAATTTCATGGTCTTCATCAAAAACCCATGGTTCTGATGAAATAATGAGGAATTTCATGGTCTTTATCAAAACCCATGCTTCTCATGCAATAAGGATGAATTGCATAGTCCTCATCCAAAAACCGCATTCTTCTTTAGTCATCCTCAGATGGATTACACCTCACATTATTCATTGTTGTAAACAATGTATCACCTTTGACACATGTTCTCTGAACTTATGATCAGTACACCAATCGTCTGAATTATCATTCCTCCATTTCATTGGAGTACTTATTGATCTCCTTCATTTTGATCTTCATTGACAACTGTTGACAATAAATACAACCTTATACACAAAGTGGTTCCAACACCAAAAACTCACCAGACCCTACCCTACACTGTCTACAGACACCCCCAGGCCCCTCCCATTGCCCACAGACACCCCCAAGCCCCTCTACATTTTTTCACAGACACTCCCAGACACAACCTTACACTACCCATAGACACCCTATAGGTTCACCACCCTTTGTCCACAGACACCCCTGACACCCACCCTTTATCCTCAGACACTCATCAGACCCCACCTGCACTCTTCGTAGACACCCCCCCCCCCCTAAGGAACTCCACTCTTTGTCAGAAGACACCCCCAAACCCCTCTCGTTGTCCATGTACACCCCCCAGGGGACCCCTATTTATCGTGTGAAAACCCCTCAGTCCCCTCACACCACCCAGTCCCCACGCCTAGTCGCGAACACTACCCATTCCCACTTTCGTTTAACCAAAGACAACCCTGAGACCCCTCCCTTTATCTTGGACACCCCCCCCAATGCGCCTGACAGACACGCGCATGCAAACACCCCTGAGACCAATAAATTCGTCTCTTGTGAAAAAATGACATTGAAGGATTTCGAACCCGTGACAAATCCAAAGGCTGGGACTCTTAAACCACTCTGACTATCTTGTTTTACTTGACATATATGTTACTATTATTTTATTTAGATACAAAATTCTAAGATAATACATGATAATATATTTATATATATTTGGGTATATAAATATAAGTAATATGATATATTAGTATATATATAAAAATATATATTTCTATATATAATATATAAATATACTTATATTTACCTATATAAATATATATTTATATATACAATTATATTTATTTATGTGTGTGTGTGTATTTATATATTTATATATTATTTATCGATATAATAAAATTATAATATATATATTTATGTAACTATTTATACATACTTATGTGTGTGTAGAAACAATATTGTTAATTATTATTAATATTATCACACCTATTTTTTAAAATATAAAAATTATATGTTGGTTTTATAAATACTATACATTTGTTTTATGATTGTTATTATACATATATTAAATTAAATACATTTATATTTTATATTTATGAATGTAATTATATAAATTTATATTATATCATGTATACACATATATATACACACATAATTATATATATTCATATAATTGGAAATTTATAATACAAATAAATAATATATATATATACTAAATTAAGTTATAATTAATATGGTATACTTCAATATATATAATAAAGTATTAATAATATAATATGTATTATGTAATTATATTTTATTTTTTTATTTTTTTTTATTTTTTCTATATTATATATATTTTTATACGTAATATAATATAAATGTATTTATACATATTTATACAATAAAAATGTATTTAATATAATATTTGAATAATATAAATCATAATATTGATGTATTTAATAAATGTAGAGTATTTATAAAACCACATATAAATTTTATATATTTAAATAAATATATTTATAATTTCATTTATATTATGTATACCAATATCTATATATGTATAAATTTTTTATATGTATAAGTATTAATTTAAAGTATTTAGATACTGTATTTAAATACATTTATATAATGTCTTAATGTAATATATATATACACATAAAATCATGTATCTACACATATATATATTATAAAATGTAAATTTATATGGGATTTATTAAAAAAAATAGAGGGGTTTAAAACACCCTCTAATATAAAGGATTAGTTGAAATTCATGAACCCCTTCTAATTTCTTAAATTAGAGGATGTTCAAAACCCCCTCTAATCTAAGGGATTAGTGGAGATTCATAAACCCCCTCTAATTTTTTACATTAAAGGGGATTCAACCCCCCCCCCCTAAGGTCATAAATTACTGGGTGTTGTAAACCACCACTATTTCCTTAAAAAATTATTATATATATATCCTCTAAAATCCAAATGAATTATATATATATATATATTACCCATAAAATCTAAAAAATATTATATATATAGCACCTCTAAAATTAAACTGAATATAAAGATCCACTAATTATTAAACTAATGGTCATTTTGACATAACTACCTCTAAAATAAAACCACATATTAAAAATGGTGATAAAATTTTAGAGAGGGTTGTGAACCCCCTAAATATTTTATGATTATAAGGGGTTGTAAATAACACCCTTTAATTCATATAGAAAATGAATTTAGAGGGGGTTGTGCATAACCCCCTCTAAAAAGAGCCTCTATTCTGCTTTTTTTTTGTAGTGGTGTGACATATGGGCCCTCGACTGAGATAGATTGTGGGAGTGTGTGACCGCACCTAGATATTTTATATCAATTAGGATAAGGTAAATGTGTTCTACATATCCTTATGGATGAAGAAAAAATGATGTATTCACTGATCAGATCAGTCTATACACTAAGAGTCGAGAATAGATGAGTTGGCTATTGGGGATTGACATTTTTCATGTCCCATTGTTACTCTATGTCTTAGAAAAATGGAAAATATGAGAATGTATATTTTCAAACGATGTAGACTGGTGGACACGAGTATAAAGATACATGTGTTTAATGGATATCATGTTATATCCCATTATATATTGAGTAACATTGATATTTTTCTATAGGTATCTCCATACTTATGTAGATATAGATATTCATATTTTTTCAACTATCTAAAGGCCCATGGGGTCACACTTTGTGGTTGAATGAATGGTGAATGAGTTTGACTTACAGAGCTTCTCTAAAATTATTTTAGAGTTAATTAAAATTAGTTTTTGAAGGGTATTCAAATGTTATTACATATGATGTGATATAAGGTGAATTTCATGATATCTCTTCAAAATTATTTTTGGAAATTATCTAAAATGAGTTTTGGATATGATTTCACGTGTTATTTTATATGGTACAATATAAGTTGAAATGGAACAAAGTATATTAGTCTTTAGTACAAGTGGTATATTAAAGAAGATATATGACTTAAATGCATATAAATATGATGAATATTTCTATATGACATATATTAGTTATATCTTATGATAGATATATCAAGATGCAAGAATAAAATATGATTTCATGCAAGACACTACCTTTATTTGAATAAGAAAGAAAATATTAATTTTGTTAATATTAAAATGGTTAAAACTCACTTAAAATATCATTTATTAACATTATATATAAGTTTTAATGGATTGGGAGTTCATTATTCATGAAAGGGATAAATTATATGCTCAAAACAACATTTAATCATGCATTATAAATGCATCAGTAAATTTAACAGACCATGGATCTGCCTTGAGACTTATAAATAATACATCCATATGATGGATATGTTTATAGCTGATCCCAAGATTCTTGGCCATAATTCCAAAAAACTAGAACCCTTATTTCTCCTACCTCATTTTAATCATGAGATTTTATAACGTCATAGAGTATGGATAACCCTACATGTATGACATGGGGATTTGATTAGCTTATGGATATCATCGAAGGTGATGCATCATTTAGATATTACTTTGTGATATTCATCAAGCACATTTGAAGTTGTCTGAAGGTGATGAATACAAAGCATAAAATATTTGGTGTAAGGTACGCATGTTTACAATATCTCTTCATTTTTTATTCATAGTTTCATTTATCTTGCATGGGATATCCTCAGAAAAGGGTTTGAATCACTTCTACTTGATCTGATAATTATTATTAGACTCATTTGAAACCCTTCACTTAAACTACATGAATCCCAGGTACAGTTAATATATCTTTAAACTATAATAAATCATGGTCGTGAAGGAATGACCTTAAAAGGTATATCATTAGTTCTGGATGAATGACCTTAAAAGACACCACATTAATCCTAGATGTACAACCTAAAAAAGAACTTTGTTGGTCCTGGATACACAGCCTTAAAATTCACTATTTTTTTCCATGTCATGCAACCTTAAAAGGTATGATGTGTCCCAATAAGTGGCATCAAACTATATGGTTTATGATTACCTTCATAGAGATATGTATGAATCCCTTCTCAAGGGCTTAATTTTGAATCCATAGTAGCTATCTCCTCCCTAGATGGTGATTAATCTCAAAGTTCCATGCTATGTGGCATTAAATAATTGTATAAGCAACTACTAAGGAATAATATTGAGAAACTCTTATATATTCATATGTTCATATTGATTCTTGGTATCAATTTATTATTCTTATGTCCAAGGTAACAAGTATTAATACTAGGAATGACTTCATAAAAACATCATAAATCTATAAGTTAGTATTGAACTATGAAATAATACCTTTCATGGGATAAGATTACACCACATACTCTTAACCTCAATTCAAAATTCAAAGTGATTTTAAATATCCCCAATAACATCTTATTACTGGAAATTAGGTCCTTAGAAAAATGAAATCATAGGTGAGAAACTATGGAGGAATAGTGATTTCACATCTGAATGATTATAGGATTTTGTGACAAGTGATGTGGATTTATTTTAATATATGTTTTACAAATATTTTCTTTATAATTATAATATTTTTATGATAAAACTTTTTTTAATTAATAATAATTTGATTTTAGGTCATTTTAGGATGAAAGTATAATTCCATAAATTTTTGAATGAAAATATGTGTTTTGGTAATAAATTAATAGAATGGTTTTTCTTTAATTTTCATATATTTTAAGATGATTTTTTTGTTTCTTATAATTAATTTTAATTGGAAATTGTTTTCTCTAATAACTTTTTAAGGTTTTGGGTTTTTTTGTTGGAGTTAATGACTTCAATATTTCAATAATTTTATTCTAGAATTGTTTCAATGGAATTAATTTTTTATTATTATTTTGAAAATCGTAAATTCATTACTTACATTTATTTGAAATTAAATTTCAAAATTTAAACTAATTATTTTTCAAAAGACTTGATTTCTGTCATAGGTGTTTCTAGTGAATAAGAATGAAAATTCAATAAACCTATATGGATAAATATTAATAATTATATAAGGATGATCCCAAATTTTTTGTAAGCATGAAATAGAGGACTGAAAAGATGATTTGGAATCTATATAAACATGGTTTTCCTCATCCTTTATAAGGATTAATTTCCCTTGTTCATATGGTTGTTTGGGATTCATTAGAGAAACCGGATGACCGAAACCATTTGAGACCGACTGAGACTGAACCAGAGCTCAACTATTCTGATTTTAATGAATATGGGTTCAATGAAACTATATGAATATTTCAAGAACCTCAAGTGAGATTAATCTTACCTAAGTAGATTTTACCAAGAGATTTAATACCAAGACAATTCAAGGAAATAAAACTTGATCTCAACCAAAGAAGACTAATCTATGTTAATAGGATGAAACTGCATGGTAAATATTGACTGAAAGACTGATCTTGAATCCAGGCATCAAATATAGAATCATATAGGGATTAAGAAAACATGTTGATATATTCCTATTCTTACGATTGAAGCCAAACCTTGAATCTACATCAATAATGAGGGATTCTAACATCAATTTGGCTGAAGGAGAATTTGAGATGACTAAATTCTTAAGAAGATTATAATTTATAAAGATGAAGAAGATGGAACTAGGAGTTCCTATTAAATAATGTGAGCTAAGATGAAGCTTTTTTGCGCTCAAGATTGAAGCTGGGTACCTAATAGAACATGGAATTGAACCTATTATCTTCGGTTTAAATTTTTTTATTGGAATATGATCTTGAAGATGGTCATGGAATTAATAATTCTCAAATAACTATCTACAATAGAATATATGGTTTTGTTCTAAGTGATAGATAAAATCCCTCAATGAAGTTAAATCATGTGGATGTGAGTTGTCATGTTAATACAGAATGATGCTTCAGTGAACTAGTCTTCTATGTGAGTAGCTTACAAAAAAAATATTAACTAGTTGAGTTGTATCATATAAATATTTGTGGGCTTCACTTAGGTTTGATAAAGAAGATAAAAAATGCAGTCAGTGAATCCATTCAAGTTGGGGTTTGATGGAAACTGGTGTTCAAAATTCAAGGAAGTTAAGGAATTGTTGAATTCCAAGATGGGATAAGGATTAAGATGATAGACTAAATTGTGTGAGTGAATTTTGGTTGAATTAGTACTAGTAGGTTTTCTATATTCTTGCTGATCTGGAGATGATTTGGATTCATTTTCATGCAAAAATTGGTTACATAGGGACAACTATTGTAACTTGACTTTCAAAAGTAAGACAGCTTAAATACAAATGAGTTTTTACCATCTAGACCAAAAGGGTGTAAATAATTACTATATGATGTAGAAATGAATATTTTAAATATATTTCAGAATGGATATTTTTCAAGAATATTTTTTGGGAAACAAAAGAGGATATCATAAATGCACTTCTATGAGAGAGGAATGAAGGAATATTTCTTAGAAAGCTCGAGTCAAAGCTTCACTGAGAGAGGAATAAAAAAATAGATGATGAAATGTGGAATCAACCTCAAAAAGGAAGAACTTCCTCATTTATTTTTTCCTATCCTTTTCTATATCTTATTTTTTTTGTTTATATGAGGTTCCTTTTATATAAACTGTGATGATATTTCAAGAGGGGAATACAACTGTTTCATTTTGTAAATTATTTCATGTTCTTTTTTGGTTCATTATTGACTACAATTCATTATTCCTTGGAGTTTTTCACTACATTTAGTCTTGATTTAGTTTGTTGTGTCAATAGATGAAAATTGATATTAAGGTTATTTTAAATTAATTATCCACTATAATATATCGATATAAAAAGTATAAGGTACTTGGAACAATATATATTTATAAATGAATGATGTTTTAATTTGGGAATGAAAATATATCACATTATTATCCTCTATTTTATAGGAACTATTCTTGAGAAAAATTGAGTTTATTTATATTATTATTTTAACTATTGATGGTGATTTTAAACATTTTTCATGATTTTTTTTTCAAGTTATGTCAAACCATTTTTCTTGAAAATATATTTTCAACAAATTTCATCAGTCGAACATTCCCCCCAAAAATTTTGGCAAGTATCTTGCCTTATTAAATTAGTTTCAAACACATATAACACCTCACTTTCAGGTCTTTTTTTATTTTAATTATACATACATTCATCTCCTATGACATCACCTTTTCAATATTTTCAATAGTTTATAAAATAATAAACCCCTATATATTCACCCACCTACCCTTTGGTTCAACCCTATACTATTATAATAGTGTAGGAGTCTATGTAACACCTCAAGCTTCCATGGTACTTTTCTCTTTGAATAATACAATAGCCTTCATTGTATACAACTTCGAGTTTTAGCACATAGTGACCAATCAAACTAGCCGTTTAAAAAGCAGTTATGAATAGTAATACCCACTTTTTAAATTTTATAAATTTTATTTTTTATAATGGACTTGATTTTTCGATGTGTAATATAAAAATTAGTTTAGGGTGAATTTTTGGTATTTTTATGAAAATTTTTAATTTTGGATGAATAGTGAAAAACACTGTGTTATTGTTTAAAAACTGAATTTTTATTTAAATAATTATTTTTAATTTAAATTTATTTTAAAGTATAAATAGACACATAATACCTATATTAGTCCAATTTAATTCATTTTGGTCATTTTATAATAAGATTAGATAGATAAGATTTTATTGAACTTTTTACCGTCTTTTACCCACCATTTAGGCACATTTACAAATTTGCATAAAACGTAATTTTACCGCTTCTCTGAATTGAATTTCAAAAATCTGAGAGACACAATTGACATCAGTAAGTAAAATTTGGTTCAATAAGATGAAAATAATTTTTTGTTAATAGTATCTTTTGAATTTTATTTACCATAGTTAAAAGTAAATAGGGTAATTAAATGTACAAATTATATTATAATTACCCTAACAATTGTCCTAATTTTATTGGATAAGTATATTTCTACCAAAATCAATCTTATTACAAAACTATGATCATTTTTGATCCACATGGATAAGATTAGTATCTTTATTATATTATATTATATTTAAAGAGTTAAAAGTGTTAAATTAAAATTTTAATAACTAACCCATTTTTAATATAGGGTTATACCTAAGATAAATTCAACTATAAATATTAATTAGAAATTTAAAAATATTTCCTACATCATGGTATTTTATTTATAATTTTTATACATTGAATAATTTAATTTATTTATGACACAATGATGATACTATAATTACCTTATTAATGAAAAACTAAATTAATTGATGTTATAAATTATCAAATAAATTTAAATTGAGATTTTTTCTTCATTACACGAATTTTATAGGTTAATATGGTATTTTATGATTGATTAAATGATTATTTTTAAGTAATCGTGTTTTATGACATTAAAAAAAACCAAATACTAAATAGTGTCAAAATTGACATAAATGTGTTTTTTAAAACAAATATTTTATTAAATTATATAGTAGTCTTAAAAATATAAGGTTCAGTCAAATGACTTATATAATTATAGATATGTCATTAATGAACTAATTTAGTTTCTCTTGGAATTTTATAGTAAGTTTATTAACCATGTATTTTAATAATACAAGAAGACATGGTAAAAGTTAAACTATTTTACTAAGAGTTAAATCTAAAAGATAAGGTTAATATGGTGACCTAAACTTGTCTAAAACCTATTTGTTGAGATTTTTTCAACCCATACCCACCTTAGCCTATAAATAAATGCATTTTGACCTATTATAAACAGAATTTATTTTATAATAAAATATTATTTCAAGCTCTTCCTAAAGTGCTCCTCACCTCCCTTATAAAAGGGTACTTCCCCTTCTCTCAAATTAACACCTCCAAATCCATTTGGATGAGTCAAACCCTACTAAAATCTTCTCCCAACTACCCTAAATTCAACCTAGAGGCCTTATTTGATCATAAATCCAACCTAAAGAGCTATTTTGTTCAAATAAATAGGAAACACCTGAAGAAGATGTAATTATTTTGTCACCTCTTTCAATGTTATTTTCTTCTTCCACTTCCCCTTTCTTTGTTTTTTCCATACCAAAATAATAAATTCCATACCTTCTACATACTATGATGTTATTATAAATATGGTACAACCATATTCATTATTCTATTCATCCTATGAATGAAAAATTCATCATACGTGCATATGTACAGATTACCATCTCCACGTCATGGTGTAGTTTGTTATTCAACACTTCATTATTTGGATGGGTATAATAATGATCATAATTGATGTAAATAATAAATATGACATGTTAATTATTATTTATATATAATATACCATCCAAATTATATACGATTTTACCATCAATAGAATGATATTGTCGCTCGTGCGTATGTACAGCTTACCGTCTCCACGACGTGATGAGATTTTATTCCCCATCATAACCATTCAAGAATAATTTTCATTTGATGATTAAAAATAATGTTTAAGAACTTAATATTATTCTGTATATGAATCAAATACATCCTATCCATAACAAACATGACTTACGTAAATAAAATATAATGGAAAATGAATCAATTAACACCCGAAACAAATGATACTAATAAAATATTATTAACAAAGAAACATTATAGGATCATATATTATATCATATTAATGTGTGTGGTTATTTTATAATTTAACAACAATTATTTAACCATTATAAAGGAGGTTAACAAACCCTCGACTAAGGAAAAGTTCAATTTAAGGGTTAATTTCACAATCTCTTTATTATCCGAGGTTTTTTATACATAAGTATCTACTGGGAATTATTTATCATCTACATCCATGTTTCTTACAAATGTATTTCAAAAAAAAATATTCCCTAGACTATGGGTTAAATTCATTTATAAAATTGTTTTACTATTATAAAATTCTTTGAAAGGAATCTTTCTGTCATTTTCCAAACAAGGTACATATGACCTTTTTGAAAAATTAAGGAAATAATGTTTTTTAACTTATACGGCGGGTGAAGCCATTTTTAACCATTATAACACCTTAGAAGCTTCCCTTGCAAGCTTATAAGAATATTTTCAAAATAAATGTTTTCTTTACTCTTAAATGATTTCAAAGTAGAAAGAGATATTTCACTCAAATAGTTTTTGGACTGATTTCAGCTATATCAACATCTTTTGATGGATTTCATGCTTATTTGAAGTTGATTCATTATGAATCAATCCTCCATATTGTATTGAAGGATTTGTGAAATGTTTGATTGTGGATGTGTGATTTTTATACCATTCATGGTTTATGGTTAATGTATTAACATTTTGTATGCTAGATTTAATAGGATTGATTATGTTATGTTTCAACATTTTCATATGAGGAATGAATCGGACGTAGTAAGTGACAGGTGGGGCCTGTTATAGCCCTTGATGCATTGGTATGTCTCATGAGACAAATTAGTGTCTTGGAACAAGGACTTGACAGAATTTTTATTTGTAGTCTTTGCACAATGCCTTGACTATATGGTTATGATGCCTAGCATTATGTATTCCATCATTATGAAATTATCTATTAATATTACATGTGATTATTCTAATAGTAGAATATACTTGAGAATAAGTAAATGGAATTATTTGATTTATCTTTTCCATATTATGCTTAATTTTAAGTTTAAAAGGATTTTGTTTTGGTCTTATACATTTCCTTAAATATTTATGCTCATTTATGATAGTTTCTGTTATATTGTTATCCTTACTAAGCATCTAAGATCACAACTTTTTATGTTTTATTTTTTTCAGGTTGAAAAGAAGTATATTATGATTGACCTGGAGGAATAGGATAAGATATATGAGTGTGTTCAAAGGGGACATAATGTGGTTGTTTTTTCATTTCATAATGTAATGTATAACTTATGTATGTATCTAGTACTTTCAAGGCTATTAAACAGATCGTTATTTCAGGAGTTGATCTCTTGTGATCATTCCAATGTTATGTAATATTGCACTAACTATTGGTAACTAGGGTCGGGGCATTATAGTTAGTATTATAGGAATTTTAGTACAAACCTTGGAAACCAAATTTAGAAAAACTCTGATTAGAAAACAATTCCCTAAGATAGAATTTGAGTATTAGTATAGAAGAACTTCCTAGAATTTTGGTAATGTATATATTTTGTGATTTTTACAAGAAATACATCCATGTCTAGATACTACAAGTAGACATGGTTTTGGAACAGATGTACCTAAGAGTGAAAACTCCGACAAGGAGTATCGGGCTTGACACGGGGTATCCTGGTATATGAAAATAGGCCTTCATATGCACCTAGTTTGATACTCCTAGGGGATATTATTAGGATAATTTGAATTTTATTTACAAACAATTATGAAGGATTTATGAGTAAATACATCCCCAAAGAAAAAAAATATGATTATGGATTATATGCATAAATTGTTTAATTTAGGTTAAGTATTTTACAAGTTTGGAATTATGTATTGTGATTCATAAACTAATCTATTGATGTCATTATTTAGAAATGGCACCTAGTGAAAGGAATGGAAACTGTATCAAACCACATAATCTATGTATGGATTTCCCTCATACTAAAGATAATTATAGTGGAGCTGGTGATGCAACTGGTGCTGAACAGCATCTAACCATACTAGCATAACTCGCTCAGGTTATGAATAATAATTTACCCTTATGGAGAACCCAGATCCACAATGCGGAGGATCAATGTTAGACTATTTCATTAGGAAACAACCACAAACATTCAATGGGACTACAAATCCATTTTTATCTGAGAAATAAATAAGTCCCTTAGAGAAAATATTTCATGTTTTGGGGAGTAGCGAAAGTGAAAAAGTTGTCATGGGAGTTTATCGCCTCATAGGAGATGCAGATCAATGGTGGTCATTAATTAAAAACAAAAAAGAGGATGAAGAAGTATCAAATATGGAATGGTGGGGGTTTAAAGAGTTTTTCTTAGGAAAATACATTCCACGTGAACATTGAGCTGATATAGAAAGGAAATTTCTGAGTCTCGGGTAAAAGGAGGATAAGAGTGTCACAAAGTATGAGGCTAACTTTACAAGGTCATAAAGTCATGTTGCAGATTATATATGTAACCCAATAAGTAATATTGATCGATTCATTAATGGGTTAAACCCATTTCTCTATTGAGAATTAGTCTCATAAACCTTTTCATCAAATAAAGATATACTCTCTTGTGCTATTAAGATAGAAAATAAATTCTCTAAGTCTTATGACATTACAGTGAAGAAAGAGAAGTATAGATCTGCTAAACACTTTGAAAACGGAAATAAGGGGAAAAAGGGAAAAGTTGACTTTCCAAACTATAGTAAATGTGGGAAGAAACACCCTGTTACTTTCCTAAAGGGGATGAGAGTTTTTTACAAGTGTGTAGAAAAAGGCCACCAAGCTCATGATTGCAAGGGAAAGAAAGAGGCTATCAATGTTGAATGATACAATTGTAGAGAAATGGGGAATTATGAAAATGAATGTCCTAATATCCAAGGAAACATACCTCAAAAAACGACTTGGGAGTAAGGCCAAGCATATGTGATCACTACTGCTGAAGTTGAATCTTCTAAAGACATGGTGGTAGGTATTTTAATTGTTTCCTCAAAATTAGCCAATGATTTATTTGATTCTAGATCATCACATTCTTTCATATCTTCATAATTTTCCAAGAAAATTATATATTTCTAATTTTACTTAACAAGGGAGTTGTTAGTCAAAACTCATAAGGGAAGTTTCATTGCAACAATGTTTTGTGAATCAGTTGAAATTATGGCATATAAACGTGCTTTATCTACTAATATTATTATCATACCCATGACTGAATTTGATATAATCCTTGGTGTGGAATGTATTTCAGACCATAAAGATAAAATTTATTATAAGAATAAGGAGGTTACATTTTTTTATGATGATAATTTCTTATCTTTAGAGTAGAAACATCACCATCTAATTCTCATCTAGATCCACCCCAAGTAGCTCTACAAAATTCAATTTTTGGAGAGGAAGAGAGTGAAATAACTATGGGTAAGGAAAGGAATGTGAAAATAGAGTATGTAACTATTGTGAAAGAATATGTTGATATGTTTCCAGAATATTTACCTGGACATCCTACAGAACTATAAATTAAGTTTTCCATTGACTTAATTCCTAGTTCAAGGACCATATCGAAGACCCCTTATAGAATGGCCACTGTGGAATTAGTGGAACTAAAGAAACAACTAGAGGAATTGAGTAATAAATTATTTATTCTCACTAGTGTTTCTCCATGGGGATCCCCTGTTCTTTTTTTAAAGAATAAAGATGTATCTATAAGGTTGTGCATTGACTACAGGGAGATTAATGATATAAAAATAAAGAACAAGTAACCCCTACCTCACATTGATGATTTATTTTATTAGCTTCATAGAGCTCAATATTTTTCCTAGATTGACCTTCTATCTGGATATCATCAGTTGTGCATGAATAAGGAACTAATTTTGGAGATAGCATTTCGTACTAGGCATGGGCATTACGAGTTTATAGTAATGCCTTTTAGACTGACTAATTCACCCTCTATTTTCATGGATCTAATGGATAGAGTTTTCAAGGAATATCTTGAATACTTTGTAGTGGTATTTATTGATTATATCTTGGTATACTCTAAAATCTATGGAGATCATGAAAATCACGTACGCAGAATTCTAAAGACTCTTAGAAGAAATGAATTATATGGGAAGTTTAGCAAGTGTGAATTCTGGCTTCAGGAGATTTTTTTCATGGTCATATTGTCTCTAAGGATGAAATCTCTATTGATCCTTCAAATACAAGGGAAATCCAAGAATGGCCACCACCAATGATTATAATTGAGGTATGCAGTTTTATTGGTTTAACAGGTTATTATTGGCATTTAGTCCAGAATGTTGCCTGATTGGCTAACCCATTAACCAAATTCACACGTAAAGGGGTTAAATTTATTTGAACAAAATAGTGTAAAGAATGTTTTGAATAATTGAATAGAAGATTAGTCAATACTCTTATCTTGACTCTACCATCAGGGAATGATGGGTTTTTTATTTATAGTTATTCTTCAAAGAAAGGACTTGGTTTTTTCATTATGTAGAATGATAGAGTTATTAACTATGTGTCATGGAAACTAAAAATTCATGAAAAAAACAATCCCACTCATGATCTTTAGTAATAAGTTGTAATCTTTGCTCTTAAGATATAGAGACACTATCTCTATGGTGAAAATGTGAGATATATATTGATCACAAGAGTTTGAAATATATTTTCTCACAGAAATAACTCAGCATGAAGAAAAGGTGATGGCTCAAACTACTCAAGGATTACAATTTCACTATACACTACCACACTGGGATGGAAAATAAGGTGGCAGATGATTTGAGAAGAAAGGACCGTGGAGTTATGAAGAAGATGAGAGTTGAAAGTGATCATATGTTCATGGATCTAGTAAGTATGGGTATGAGAATAATCATGTAAGGTGAAACATCAATACATTTTAAAATGGATGACAATCCATATTTACTAGAAAGGATAAAAAATTCTCAGAATGATGATGAGGAGTTTCAAAAGAAAACTAGTGAATGATGGTAGATTTATTGACTTCATATATGAAGATGTAATTTCGAAATTTGGGAAGAGGCTTTGTGTTCCCGATATACCTGATCTAAAAAGGTAATTTTTGGACGATGCTCATAGCTCCAATTTCTCTATACACCCTGGTAGCACTAAGGTGTATAGAGATTTTAAGGAACATTTTTTGTGGGATAACATGAAAAGGGAGATTACTGATTATGTGTCAAGATGTATGGTTTTCCAATAGGTGAAGTCTAGAAGACAACATCCTGGAGGTTTCATTCAACCTCTTCCCATACCTGAGTGAAAATGGGATGATATTACAATGGAAGTTTTCATGGGGATACCAAAGACTCCTAGAAGTAATGATTCAATGTGGGCCATTGTTGATCATCTTACCGAGTCAGCACACTTTCATGCTATAAGAGAAGATTTACCACTTGAACTTTTAGAAAAACTATATATTAATGAAGTTGTAAGACTTCATGGTGTAACCCTATTGATTGTTTCTGATCGTGATCCTCGCTTTACATCAAGATTCTGGAAAAGTCTTTAGAAATCCCTAAATACTGAACTTCGTTTGAACACTACCTATCACCCTCAAACTGATGGAAATTCAGAACGGACTATTAAAAAAATAGAATAAATGTTGAGATCTTGCTCACTTGACTTTCAATGTATGTGGGATCAGTATTTACCTTTGGTATAATTTTCCTATAAAAATAGCTTCCATTCAAGTATTCATATGGCACCATATGAAGCATTATATAGAAAGAGATGTCGCAGACCAAATTTTTGGGATGATGTTGGTGAAAGAAAACTCATAGGGTCAGAACTTGTAGAAGAAACGATGGAAAAGGTGAATATTATCCAAACCCACATCAAAGTAGCTCAAAGTAGGCCAAAGATCTATGCCGATAACTGAAGGAAGGATTTGAAATTTAAATTAGGAGATCATGTTTTCTTGAAGCTATCTCTATGGAAGGGTGATAGATGCTTTGGTGAGAAGGGTAAATTAAGTCTCAGGTACATCAGACCTTTCGATATTTTGTAATGAATTGGAGTTTTAGCTTACCCTTTGGAAATGTTGCCAAGTCTCTCCAAAGTTCATGATGTGTTCCATGTATCATTGTTGAGAAAATATATGCCTGACCGAACACATGTAATAACCTATGAAGAAATTGAACTTGAACCTGATCAATCATATTGTGAAGAGACTATCAGGATTCTTTATAAGTCCCCAGCCTTAAACCTTACTTAATCTTGAGTTATTACAAGATTACACCTTGAGGATCTTTTCAGGTTTAGAGTTTTAGAGAATTAGAACATAAAACTTCCATTACATTCCACATATAAACAAAGTGGTTACATAAAGATAGTATTCTTCTTTCCCATCAATGGAAACATATTTAAAATAAAACATGGATTCTTTCATGACACTTCCTTGACACTATCATCATATCATGTACCTTTCCCTTGACCTGTGAAAAACATTTCAAAAAAAACTTGGGATGAGCATAAAAAGCTCAGTAAGGGATATAAAAATATGGAAAGGAAACATGGGTACATATATACATAAGAATGAAATCATACTTTACCCATAAAACATAGTCACTTTAACATACCTCATTAAATCATGAATAAATCATAGAAATCATAAGACATAAAGGTAACTTGAGGCATTCATAACATTCTTACGTAGGGAGTAACCCTCTTGGTTACGTTTGGAATACCCATCACAGTATATTCCCTAAATCTCTTCGAAGAAACCTTAAAGTTTCACTTCGTCGTGTTAACCAATGCATTGGAGAGCTATATCGGGCTCACCCGCCCTTAGTTTATCACGGAACCACCCGTCTTCATAATAATGCCCAAGAACCTCAACATAACCGTATCACATAAAACATGCATAAAGGAAACATAACATTTCCACCTTTCAATCACAAGATATCAATACAACACATTGATATAAAAACATTATGAAAAACTTTTTCAATACCAAAATAAAAGAAAAGTAAAACAAGGTATTTATTTTTCTTTTAAAAAAAGGTATGGCTTGTAGAGGAAGCCGAAACTCAAATAATGGTCACGACGGCGGAGAAGTCGTTATCGCCGTAAACGTACGACAAAAACATTCCTTTTTTTCATTTAGTAAAACGCTTCGTATAAAAAAGATTCCTTATGGATAAATGTAAAAGTCAAAGGGGTTTATACACCATATAAAATAAGGTGGTGTATAAAACAAAATATGCCTCAATGAAAGGAGATTGAGACGAAGTCCCATACCTCGGGTCCGACTTGACTCGATCGTTCTTTAATGTCCTGAATAATAAACTTGAGTTAATTTCTACTTGCTTAAGAACCTTTTTCAAGTTCATTATTCCTTTTATATCACTTATTTCCATGTCATGAACACTATGTAATTATTTAAGTTAATAACGGTCGTTTTAACGATCATTGGTACTTGAGTCAAAAATAATCCCTTTATAATTACAAGTTCTTCATGTATCCATTATATACAGAATTATAATCATGATTTATATATCATATATATCCAGTATATACATGCATTTATAATATTACATAATCATTTAGAGGTAATAAATGAAATTCACCGTTCATGGAGACGGTAAGCCGTACGTACGCATGAACGCTACTTTCATTTCTATGTCATATTAATGGAATTAAAATTAATGAGAGTTATGTATATTTTAATTTCAGAATTATATTCATCATTTAGATGTATCATTAATCATATATATCCATTATATACATGTACTTTTAATAGTACATTACATTTGGGGATAAAAAATGAAATGCACCGTTCATGGAGACGGTAAGCCGTACGTACGCATGAACGCTACTTTCATTTATATCTCATACTTTAATGGAAATAAATAATAATGATATAGAGGTGTATTATAATTCCAGTACAACATGATATATAATAAATTTAAATCCATCCTTTATACGTCCCACATATGGCATTAACGAATCACATCACTTTGAGGGGGCGGTAGTCCGCACTTCCTTAAATGAAGATATCGTGTTCACCCATAATGGAAACTATAAAGGTATGCCCAAAATGAAAAATAAAGAAGTTTAAGGAAAACATAAACATATTATATATCATATATAAATATATTTACATCTTAATGGCCACCTTTGAAGGTGTTAAAATAATTTTGAACAATCATCGTTTCAGGAGGCATAAATTCACCATCCACAGAAACAGTATGTCCTTTAACCATTATATGTAGGTTTGTGTAAGTGTAGCTTGAATACTTATTATAAAAACATCCTAGTATATTGGAGATACTGGAGTTGTTACAAAAGAAATGAATAAAAAGATTTAAGGGGTTGGAGAAGCAAAATAAAACAAAAGGACTCAAGTGAAGACATTACCTTAAAATTGGGTAACTCCCTTTGGTTTGAGCTCAAAGGCTTCCTTGGGAAGACTTCTGCCCAAAGTGAGGCTTCAAGGAGTAAGATAGGTATGTGGAGAGACAAAATGTGCAGGGGTTGGCCGATCCAAAGGCTTTGGGAGTGTGGGTAAGGAGGTAGAGGTGGGGCCTTTTATAAGAGGAGAGGAGGGGCACTCTTGGAAAGTAAAGAAATGTTACCTTATTTGGAAATGATTTTTGGATTAAAAAGGTCCCACATTGATATAATTTGACGGTAAGGTGATAAGGGTTCTAAATACACCCATCCAATAGGTTTTGGACATGTTTAGGTCTTATATTTTACATTATCTCTCCATTTTATTTAAATCCTTTATTAATGAGGTAATCGCTGCATCATTATGATGTCATAAATAATTTAATTTATTTAAAGTCTAAAAATTATGAAAAATGTATCATGATGTAAGAAATATATTTATCTTTCTAATGAATATTTATAGTCTAAAATATCATTTATTTAGACAAAATTAAAAATACTTTACTTAGGTGATACATTCTTTGTCACATTTAACATTCTTTAAAAATAAAAAGATAAAAAGTCACTTTCTCGCAAAAGTGATTCCATGGGTCCCCCAAGTTTGGAACAAGGCATACCATGGTCTGCCATGATACAACCAGTAGAATTAGGACACATGTTGTGGTCTTTTTGTATTATTATGATATCATTTTATTATCCTTAACTACCCGATTACTCATTAATCAAGATAATTAAAGATAATTACCATCGTTACTATTCATAATGTCCAAAAACAAACGAGTCTTGATTACATAATTTGGACCTTCTGATTCCAAATATGTAATTCATTTTACCAAATTACAAACACAGAAATTGCAATAATTGATTTAAAAATAATTCCTGTTGTCAAAACAAATAGCGGGTTTTTTTGAAACAATATCTATGAAAAGTTTGGCATTAGTTTATGACCAATTCCATAGTGAAATTAATCCTAATGACCACCATTGGATTAAACGGTAAAAATATATTCATATTACACTTTAAGACCAATTAAAAAGATAATATAACCATATAATTAAATTAATTGAAAAAGCATTTTTAATGTAAAATGCAGTATTTTTCACTATTCATTAAAAAATGAACATTGTCAGAAAAATAACAAAAATTCACACAAAGTAAATTTTGATGTCCCAATAATAAATAATAAGTTTATTTTGACAAACATAGATTATAAAATTTTCAAAATATAGATTTAAAAATGGTTTTCCATCAAAAGGTAGTAAAACAATTTTTTAAAAAATATTAGTGTATTCCATGCTTAAGATTGGATTTATTTTCATTTTAAGCCTCTAAAACACTATCTAATTCATTAATAGACATAGATAAAAATATATATTATTCATTACTTACTTGGGATTTTACATCCTTCCCCCCTTTAGAAAATTGCATCCCTGCAATTTATTTACTTATCGAATAAATGGGGGTACTTATCCCTCATTGCATTTTCAGATTCCCATGTTGCCTCTTCCATCATGTGTTTTTTTCACAAAAAATTTACCTGATTAATCACCTTATTTCGTAACACTTTCTCCCTGTGGTCAAGAATCTGGACTGGTTGTTCCTCATAAGATAGGTTCTCTTCCAGCTGAACTACCTCTGGACGCAAAACATGAGATGGATCTGGCATATACTTTCTCAACATAGAAATGTGAAAAACATTGTGTACCTGAGATAAACTCGAAGGTAAAGCCACCCGGTATGCAAATGATCCAACTCTCTCCAGAATTTCATATGGTCCAATGAACCTTGGACTCAGCTTTCCTTTCTTACCAAATCTCATCACACTTTTCCATGGTGAGACTTTGAGAAAACCATGATCACCTACCTCAAAAGTTAGATCCTTCCTCCTATTGTCTGCATAACTCTTCTGCCTACTCTGAGCTGTTCTCATGTGTTTCTGAATCAGCTGAACTTTTTCTGCCATCTCTTCTACCAATTCTGGTCCCATCAGCTTCCTTTCACCCACTTCATCCCAGAAAGCTGGAGTTCGACACCGTTTCCCATATAACACCTAAAATGGTGCCATCTGTATACTGGAATGAAAACTATTATTATATGAAAAACTCAACCAAAGAAAGATGTTGGTCCCAACTTCCCTGATAATCCATTGAACAAGCTCGTAGCATATCTTCCAAGGTCTGAATTTTTTGTTCTGACTGCCCATCTGATTGAGGATGAAATGATGTACTAAAATTTAATTCAGTACCCAACGACTCCTGAAGGCCTTTCCAAAAGTTAGAAGTGAAACTGGGATCACGATCAGATACAATGGAGAGGGGAACTCCATGTAACCTGACTATCTCTTTAAGATACAAACGGGAAATTTGATCTAGGGAAAAAGTATCTCGTATAGCAAGGAAATGAGCATATTTAGTCAAGCGATCAACAATAACCCAGATTTCATTATTACCTCGAGGGGTCTTCGGAAATCCCACAACGAAGTCCATGGATATATTCTCCCATTTCCACTCTGGCACTGATAAAGGCTGAAGCATCCCTTTCGGTATCTTCCGCTCTGCTTTAACCTTTTGAAATGTTAAACACTTCACAGTAAAATCAGCAATATCTCTTTTCATTCCATCCCACCATTAATACTCCCGCAGATCTCTGTACATCTTAGTACTGCCAGGATGAACTGAAAACGGAGAACTATGAGCTTCACAGAACAACTCTATCTTCAACTGTGAATCACAAGGCACACACAATCTCTTCCCAAATCTCAAAACGCAATCATTATCAATGTTGAATTCAGGCAACTTACCTTTCTGAACTAGCTCTACCTTTTTCTGCAACTCATGTCTTGCTTCTGTGCTTGCTTGATTCTATCTGATAGAGATGATCTCACTGATACCTGAAACAAAATAGAAGAACTTCCTGCGCCAACAACTTCTATGCCAAAGTTCATCAAATCCTTAACCAAAGGATCACGTTCCAAACGCAACATTGATAATGAATCATTACTTTTTCGACTCAAAGCATCAACCACTTTATTTGCTTTTCCTGGATGGTAATGAATTGTACAATCATAATCCTTGATTAATTCTAGCCATCTCCTCTGTCTCATGTTTAACTCTTTCTGGGTGAATATATACTTTAAACTTTTGTGATCAGTATAAATTTCACACTTTACTCCATACAAATGATGCCTCCAAATTTTTAAAGCGAAAACAACAGCAACTAATTCCAAATCATGTGTAGGGTAATTTACCTCATGAGTTTTCAACTGTCGTGAAGCATAAGCAATTACCTGATCATTCTGCATTAGGATGCAACCAAATCCTTTCAATGAAGCATCACTGTAGAAAACAAACTCACCATTCCTGGAAGGAAGTGCCAAAATTGGAGAATTCACCAATATTCTTTTCAATTCCTGAAAACAATCATCACATTCTTTTTTCCAGATAAACTTAACACCCTTCCAAGTTAGCTTAGTCATTGGACTAGATAACCGTGAAAAATTTCTAACAAACCTTCGGTAATAGCCTGCCAAACCAAGGAAGCTAAGAATCTCAGTTACATTTGTGGTTCTTGGCCAGTCATCCACAACTTTTGTTTTTGTAGGATCAACAGTTATCCCATCTTTAGAAACAATGTGACCAAGGAAAGAAATTTGTTGCAACCAAAACTCACACTTTCTGAATTTACCATAAAATTTCTTTTCTTTTAAGGTTTGCAAGATAACCCTTAAATGTATTTCATGATCCCATTTACTTTTAGAAAACACCAAAATATCATCAATGAAAACCACCACAAACTTATCCAAGAACTCATGGAAAATTCTATTCATTAAGTCCATGAATACAGCAGGTGCATTGGTTAGCCCAAAAGTAATTACTAAAAATTCATAATGGCCATATCTTGTACGGAACGCGGTCTTCGGAACATCTGCTTCCTTTACCTTCAGCTGATGGTACCCCGATCTCAAGTCAATCTTTGAAAAATACTGAGCTCCCTGGAGCTGATCAAACAAATCATCGATATGAGGAAAAGGATATTTTTTCTTAATAGTGATGTTATTCAAGGCTCTATAATCAATGCGAAGTCTCATTGAACCATCTTTCTTTTTAACAAATAAAACAAGAGCGCCCCATGGTGATGTGCTAGGTCGAATGAAACCTTTCTCTAATAAATCTTGCAATTGCTCCTTCAACTCTAAAAGTTAAATTTGAGCCATTCGATAAGGGGGTTTTGAAATTGGCTTAGCATCAGGAACTAAGTCAACAGTAAACTCAATTTCCTGATATGATATTATTCCAGGGAACTCATCAGGAAAAACATCAGGATACTCATTTACCACTGGCACATCATTAATCTGAACAGTTCCTTTATTTTCAACGATGTGTGCAAGGTAACATTCATTTCCATATTTTACAAGTTTCTTGGCCTCTTGATAACTTATCAATAGTAAGGGTTCATTCTTGTACACAAACTGAAAGTCTTTCTGAAAAGAAACTTCTTTAGCTCTACAGTCAATCTTAGCATGGTAAATAGAGAGCCAATCCATACCCAGGATAACATCAAACTCTACTAGAGGTAGAACAATAAGGTTTGCAAGTTGGTTCTTTCCATAGATAAGGATAGGAAGATTCTTATAAATTCTTTTTGCCTCAACATTTCCCCCAGGTGTTTTTACCAAAATTTCAGGAGTCATTTCTTGAGATGGTATTCCCATTTTACTAGAAAAGGTTTCAGAGATGAAAGAATGTGTAGACCCCGAATCAAACAACACACTGGCATAATCTTAAAAAACAAATAAAGTACCTGATACAACTTCATTTGATGGCCCAACATCTGCTGAAGTAGTTGTAAAGGATTTCACCACCCCTTTCTGCTTTTAGTGTAACTACTTCCCATCACTCAAGCTCTTTGTCGGACACTCATTTGCATAGTGACCCATCTCATTGCACTTAAAACATTTCACTAACTGTAAATCAAATTTGGTCTTACCTTCACCTTGATATTTTTCAGTGCAATCACGAGCCTTATGTCCCATCTTACCACATCGGTATCACTTTCCAGAATTCATAAGACATTCCCCAGCATGCCTTTTGCCACATTTATCGCAAACTGGAAACTTAGATTTCTTACCATCAGAATTTTTTGAAGAATTCTTCCCTTCCTCCTGCCACCTCGGTCTCTTCTTCTGTTGGTTGTTATATAACACTTGATCATCGGAAAAATCCATTTCCACCTTCTCAGCACATCGAACAAGCTTTTCATAACTTTTAAACTCACGAGAAGCTAATTCCCTTTGATATTTTGGCTTTAATCCTGAGTAAAAACGATTGATTTTACTATCAAGGTCTCGGATAAAATTTGGAGCATACCTTTCCAATCGAGTGAACCTTTCTTCATAGGCGGCCACTAAGTCTTCCTCTTGCCTCAATTCCAAGAATTGCTTTTCCATCTTAAGTCGAACAGCCTTAGGAAAATACTTCTCAAGAAACATACCTTTGAATTCATCCCAGTCGAGAGCATAAATCTCATCAGCGTCCCTGATATTTTTAACCATCGATCACCGCTGATCTGCTTCACCCTCCAAACGGTAAATAGAAATACTAACCTTTTGATTGTCTGAACACCCCATGACATCGAAAATCTTCTCCAGTGCTTTAATCTGCCCTTCAGCTAGCACAGGATCAGATGATCCTCTGAATGATGGGGGATGTTGCCTCATGAAATGTTCCACCACTGGCATGTTCCTCTGCGGTTGATCTGGCTGATCTCGTGCATGGATACCACCACCATTTATCGCTTGAGTCAACTGCACCATTACTGCAACAAACTGTTCAGTTCCAATTCCAACCATCTCAGGATGCTGATTCGGAAGGTTATTTCCTCCTGCATGCCTTCCAAGCACTGCTTCCCTGTTTCCTCTGCGGAAAACCATTCTGAACAAACATGTCTTAAATGAAGCAACATGGTAATCTTCAAATGCTATATCACTTCAATTTGACCATAAAAAAAATATGTTTGGATAATCATTTAATAGAATTCTAAATCCTAAAGTTAACTAAACCGACCTCTGATACTAACTATAAGGCCCCAGCCTTAAACCTTACTTAATCTTGAGTTATTACAAGATTACACCTTGAGGATCATTTTGGGTATAGAGTTTTTGATAATTAGAATATACAAATTGCATTACATTCCACATATAAACAAAGTGGTTACATAAAGATAGTATTCTTCTTTCCCATAAATGGAAACATATTTAAAATAAACATGGATTCTTTCTTGACACTTCCTTGACACTATCATCATATCATGTACCTTTCCCTTGACCTGTGAAAAACATTTCAAAAAAAACTTGGGATGAGCATAAAAAGCTCAGTAAGGGATATAAAAATTTGGAAAGGAAACATGGATACATATATACATAAGAATGAAATCATACTTTACCCATAAAACATAAGCACTTTAACATACCTCATCAAATCATGAATAAATCATAGAAATCATAAGACATAAAGGTAACTTGAGGCATTCATAACATTCTTACGTAGGGAGTAACCCTCTTGGTTACGTTTGGAATACCCATCATAGTATATTCCCTAAATCTCTTCGGAGAAACCTTAACGTTTCACTCATTTGTGTTACCCAATGCATTGGAGAGCTATATCGGGCTCACCCGCCCTTAGTTTATCACGGAACCACCCGTCTTCATAATAATTCCCAAGAACCTCAACATAATCGTATCACATAAAACATGCATAAAGGAAACATAACATTTCCACCTTTCAATCACAAGATATCAATACAACACATTGATATAAAAACATTATGAAAACCATTTTCAATACCAAAATAAAAGAAAAGTAAAACATGGTATTTATTTTTCTTTAAAAAAAAGGTATGGCTTGTAGAGGAAGCCGAAACTCAAATAATGGTCACGACGGCGGAGAAGTCATTGCCGCCGTAAACGTACGACAAAAACATTCCCTTTTGTCGTTTAGTAAGACATTTCGTATAAAAAATATTCCTTATGGATAAACGTAAAAGTCAAAGTGGTTTATACACCGTATAAAATAAGGTGGTGTATAAAACAAAATATGCCTCAATGAAAGGAGATTGAGACGAAGTCCCATACCTTGGGTCCAACTTGACTCGATCGTTCTTCAATGTCCTGAAAAATAAACTTGAGTTAATTTCTACTTGCTTAAGAACCTTTTTCAAATTAATTATTCCTTTTATATCACTTATTTCCATGTCATTAACACTATGTAATTATTTAAGTTAATAACGGTCGTTTTAACGATCATTGGTACTTGAGTCAAAAATAAACCCTTTATAATTACAAGTTGTTCATGTATCCATTATATCCAGAATTATAATCATGATGTATATATCATATATATCCAGTATATACATGCATTTATAATATTACATAATCATTTAGAGATAATAAATGAAATGCACCGTTCATGGAGACGGTAAGCCGTACGTACGCATGAACGCTACTTTCATTTCTATGTCATATTAATGGAATTAAAATTAATGAGAGTTATGTATATTTTAATTCCAGAATTATATTCATCATTTATATGTATCATTCATCATATATATCCATTATATACATGTACTTTTAATAGTACATTACATTTGGGGATAAAAAATGAAATGCATCGTTCATGGAGACGGTAAGCCATACGTACGCATGAACGCTAATTTCATTTATATCTCATACTTTAATGGAAATAAATAATAATGATATAGAGGTGTATTATAATTCCATTACAACATGATATATAATAACTTTAAATCCATCCTTTATACATCTCACATATGGCATTAACGAATCACATCACTTTGAGGGGGCGATAGTCCGCACTTCCTTAAATGAAGATATCGCGTTTACCCATAATGGAAACCATAAAGGTATGACAAAAATGAAAAATACAGAAGCTTAAGGAAAACATAAACATATTATATATCATATATAAATATAGTGACATCTTAATGGCCACCTTTTAAGGTGTTAAAAGAATTTTGAACAATCATCGTTTCGGGAGGCATAAATTCACCATCCACGGAAACAGTGTGTCCTTTAACCATTATATGTAGGTGTGTCTAAGTGTAGCTCGAATCCTTATTATAAAAACATCCTATTATATTTAATATACTGGATTTGTTACAAAAGAAATGAATAAAAAGAGTTTAGGGGGTTGGAGAAGCAAAATAAAACAAAAGGACTCAAGTGAAGACATTACCTTAAAATCGGGTAACTCCCTTTGGTTTGAGCTCAAAGGCTTCCTTGGGAAGACTTCGGCCCAAATTGAGGCTTCAAGGAGTAATATAGGGATGTGTAGAGACAAAATGGGCAGGTTTTGTCCATGAAAAAGGCTTTGGGAGTGTGGGTAAGGAGGTAGAGGTGGGGGCCTTTTATAAGAGGAGAGGAGGGGCACTCTTGGAAAGTAAAGAAATGTTACTTTATTTGAAAATGATTTTTGGATTAAAAAGGTCCCACATTGATATAATTCTAGGGTAAGGTGATAAGGGTTCTAAATCCACCCATACAATAGGTTTTGGACATGTTTAGGTCTTAGATTTTACATTATCTTTCCATTTTATTTAAATCCTTTATTAATGAGGTAATCACTGCATCATCATGATGTCATAAATAATTTAATTTATTTAAAGTCTAAAAATTATGAAAAAAATATCATGATGTAGTAAATATTTTTAGATTTCTAATGAATATTTATAGTCTAAATGATCATTTATGTATACAAAATTAAAAATACTTTACTTAGGTGATACATTCTTTGTCACATTTAACATTCATTAAAAATAAAAAGATAAAAAGTCACTTTCTCACAAAAGTGATTCCATGGGGCCCCCAAGTTTGGCACAAGGCATACCATGGTCGTCCATGAGACAACCAGTATCCTTAGGACACATGTTGTGGTCTTTTTTTATTATTATTATATCATTTTATTATCCTTAACTACCCGATTACTCATTAATCAAGATAATTAAAGATAATTACCGTCGTTACTATTCATAATGTCCAAAAAACAAAAGAGTCTCAATTACATAATTTGGACCTTCTGATTCCAAATATTTAATCCATTTTACCAAATTACAAACACAGAAATTGCAATAATTGATTTAAAAATAATTCTCGTTGTCAAAACAAATAGTGGGTTTTTTTGAAACAATATCTATGAAAAGTTTGGCATTAGTTTATGACCAATTACAAAGTGAAATTAATCCTAATGACCACCATTGGATTAAATGGTAAAAATATATTCATATTACACTTTAAGACCAATTAAAAAGATAATCTAACCATATAATTAAATTAAATTAAAAAACAGTTTTAATGTAAAATGCAGTATTTTTCACTATTCATTAAAAAATGAACATTATCAGAAAAATACCAAAAATTCACACAAAGTAAATTTTGATGTCCCAATCATAAAGAATAATATTATTTTGACAAAATTAGCTTATAAAATTTTCAAAAGATAGATTTAAAAATGGCTTTCCATCAAAAGGCAATAAAACAATCTTTTAAAAAATATTAGTGTATTCCATGCTTAAGATTGGATTTATTTTCATTTTAAGCCTCTAAAACACTATCTAATTAATTAATAGACATATATAAAAATATCTATTATTAATTACTTACTTGGGATGTTACATTCATGATACCAGAGAACAAGTGTTGAGGAACCAGATGACTCGTCTGGTAAAAGTTATTTGGAGAAACCATAAAATGGAAGAGGCAAAGTGGAATCCTGAGAAACTTATGATGAAGAACCACCCAAATCTGTTTATGCAGTAATATTCAAGAAATTTCTAGGATGAAATGATTTTAAGGAGATAATAATGTAACACCATAAGCTTCCATGATATGTTTCTCTTTGAATAATACAATAGCTTGTGATGTACGCAACTTCGACTTTTAGCACACCATGACCAATCAAACTAGCCGTTTAAAAAGCAATTATGAATAGTTATATCCACTTTTAAAAATTTTATAAATTTTATTTTTCAAAATGGATTTCATTTCTTTATTCAGAATATCAAAATTATATTAGGGTGAATTTTTTGTATTTTTCTGAAAACATTCAATTTTGGATGAATAGTGAAAAACACTACATTATTGATTAAAAACTGACTTTTTATTTAAATAATTATTTTTTATTTAAATTTATTTTAAAGTAAAAATAGATACATAATACCTATATTAGTTGAATTTAATTCCTTGAATCCATTTTATAATAATATTAGATATATAATATTTTATTGAACTTCTTACCGTCTTTTACCCACCTTCTAGGCACAATTGCAAATTTGCATGAAACACAATTTTACCACTTCTGTGAATTGAATTTAAAAAATATGAGAGACACAGTTGAAATCAGTAAGTAAAATTTGGTTCAATGTGATTAAAATAATTTTTTTAATAGTAGTTATTGAATTTTATTTACCACGGTTAAAAGTAAATAGGGTAATTAAAGGCAAAATTATATTATAATTACCATAAAACATGCCTTATTTCTATTGTATAAGTTTATTTCGACCAAAATCAACCTTAGGATAAAAATATTATCCTTTTTGATCCACTTGGATTATATTAGGATATTTATTATATTTTATTTAAAGAAAAGTTAAAAGTGTTAAATTCATATTTGATTAACTAAACCATTTTTAATATAGGGTTATACGTAAGATAAATTCAACTATAATTATTTATTATAAATATAAAAAAATTTCCTACATCATGGTATTTTATTTATAATTTTTATACATTTAATAATTAAATTTATTTATTACACAATGTTGATGCAATAATTACCTTATTAATGAAAGACTAAAATAATTGATTTTATAAATATTAAAATAAATGTAAATTGAGAGTTTTGATTAATTCCACAAATTTTCTAGGTTAATATGACATTTTAGGGTTTATTAAATGAATTTTGTGCAAGTAATCATGTTTTTATGACTTTCAAAAAAACCAAATACTAAATAGTGTCAAAATTGACATAAATGAGTTTTTAAAAACAATATGATTTTATTAAATTATATAATAATCCTAAAAATCTAAGGTTTGTAAAAAGGACTTATATAATGATATATATGTCATTAATGAACCAATTTAGGTTCTATTGTCATTTTATAGTATTTTTATAAACCATGTATTATAATAATACATAAAGACATGGTAAAAGTTAAACTATTTAACTAAGAGTTAAATCTAAAATATAAGGTTAATATGGTGACCCAAACTTGTCTAAAACCTATTTCATGAGAATTATTTGACCCACACACACATTAGCCTATAAATTAATCCATTTGGATATATTAGAACCCGAAAATCATTTTATAATAAAATAATATTTCAAGCTCTTCCTAAAGTGCCCCTCACCTCCCTTATAAAAGGGTATTTCCCCTCCTCTCAAATTCACACCTCCAAATCCATTTGGATCGGCCAAACACTTCTCAAATATTCTCAAAAATACTCTCACATAAATTTATAGGCCTTACTTTGATCATAAATCCATTTTAAGGAGCCATTTTGTTCAAATCAAGAGGAAACTCTTGAAGAAGAGATAATTATTTTGTCACCTCTTTCAAAGTTCTTTTCTTCTTTAACATCCTATTTATTTGTTGTTTCCAAAAAAAATAATAACTTCAGTATCTTATATATAATTTGATGTTATTATAAATATGTTACAACCATATTCATTATTCTATCCATCCTATTAATGAAAAAGTCACCATATGTGCGTATGTACAGCTTACCGTCTCCATGTTGTGGTGTAGTTTGTTATTCAACACTTCATTGTTTGGATGGGTATAATAATGAGTATAATTGATGTAAAAAATAAATATAACCTGTTAATTATTTTTTATATATAATATACCATCCAATTTACATACGATTTCACTATCAATAGAATGATATTGTTGCTCGTGAGTACGTACGACTTACCTTCTCCACGACGCGATGAGATTTCGTTCCCATCATAACCATTAAAGAATAATTTTCATTTGATGATTAAAGATAATGTTTAAGAACTTAATATCATTCTTAATATGAGTCAAATAAATCATATCCATAACAAACATGAATTATGTAACAAAACATATAATGGAAAATGAATAAATTTACACCAGAAACAATGATACTACTGAAATATTATTAACAAAGAAATATCAGAGGATTATATATGATATCATATTTATATATGTGGTTATTGTATAATTTAATAACAATGATTTAACCATTATATTGGTGTTTAACATACCCTTGACTATAGAAAATTACTAGGTAAGGGTTAATTTCACAATCTCTTTATTATCCTAGGTTGTCTATATGTAAGTATCTACTAGGACTTCTTTATCATCCACATCCATGTTTCTTAAAAATGTATTTCAAAAACATTTTTAATATTTCCTAGAATATTGGTTAAAGTAATTTATACCCTAGTTTGACTTTTATAAAGTTCCTTGAAAGGAATTTTTCAGTAATTTTCCAAACAAGGTACTTTATGACCTTTTCGAAAAATTAAGGAAATAATGTTTTTTTAACTTATACGGTGGGAGCGGCCATTTTCCTCCATTATGACTCCATTGAAGCTTACTTTACAAGATTATTATAATATTTTTAAAATAAATGTTTTATTTACTTTTAAATTATTTTAAAGTAGAAATAGATATTTCACTCAAATAGTTTTTGGACTGATTTCATCTATTTTAACATCCTTTGATGGATTTTACGCTTATTTGAAGTTGATTCATTATAATACAATCTTCCATATTGTATTGAAGGTTTTGTGATATTTTTGACTATGGATGTGCTATTTTTAAAACATTCATGGTTTTTGGTTAAAGTATTAACATTTCATATGCTATTTTTAATACGAATGTTTATGTTATGTTTTAACCTTTTTATATGAGGAATGCATTGGACACAGTAAGTGACGGGCAGAGCCTGCTATATACCCTCGATGCATTGGTAGGTCTCATGAGACAAATTCCTGTCTTGGCACAAGGCCTTGACAAAAAATTTACTTGTAGTCTTGGTACGAGGCATTGACTATGTGGTTATGATGTCCGTCATTATGCATCTCGTCATTATGAAATTATCTATTGATATTACTTGTGATTATTCAACTAGTAGAATATCCATGTGAATAATTAAATGGCGTTATTTGATCTATCTTTTCCATATTATGCAGATGTTTATGTTTAAAAGGCTTATGTTTTAGTCATATACATTACCTTAAATGTTTATGCTTATTTATGATAGTTTCTACTATATTGTTATCCTTACTGGGCACCTCATATCACGCATTTCTTATATTTTATTTTTCCTAGGATGTGAAGAAGTATATTATGATTGAACTGCAAGAATAGGCTAAGGGATATGAGTGTGTTCAAAGGGGACACAATGTTGTTGTTTTCCATTTCATAGTGTAATGTAAAAATTATGTATATATCTAGTAATTCCAAGGTTACTAAACTGATCGGTCTTTTGGGACTTGATCTCTTGTGATAATTCTAATGTTATGTAATAATGAACCAACTCTAGGTAACTGGGGTCAGGGAATTACAGTTGGTATCATAGTAAGTTTAGTACAATCCTTGGAAACTAGATTTATAAAAACTATGATTAGAGAAGATTACCCTAATATAAAATTTAAGGATTAGTATAGAAGAAGTTATACCTCCCTATTGGGATACTATAAGTGGACATGGTTTTGGCACAGATGTACCTAGGAGTGAAAACTCTAACAAGGAGTTTCAGGCTTGACCCGGGGTATCCTTGTAAATGACAACGGGCCTTACTACGCACCTAGTTTGACACTCCCATGATATATGATTGGTATAATTCACATTTTATTTATAAACAATTATGAAGGATTTATGAGTAGATATGTACCGAAATAAAACATATTTTATGATTTTAGATTATATACATAAACTGTTCAATTTATGTTAAGTATTCTACGTGTTTGAAATTTTTCATTGTGATTCATAAACTAATCTAGTGTATTCCATTGTTTAGAAATGGAGCCTAGTGGAAGGAATGGAAACTATATCAATGCACATAATCTATGTAGGGATTTACATCCTACTCAAGATAATTATAGTGGAACTGGTGATGAAACTATTGTTGAATAGCTTCTAACCATATGGAGCCCCCTACTCGGACAACTCACTCGGGTTATGAATAATAACCTTACCCATATGAAGCATCCTACTCGGATAACTCACTCAGGTTATGAATAATAACATTACCCATATGGAGCACCCTAATCCACAATGCATAGGATCAATGTTAGACCGTTTCATGAGTAAAAAGTCACCAAAATCCAATAGGACAAAAAATCCATTTGTAGCTGAGAAATGGATAAGTCCCTTAGAGAAAATATTTCATGATTTGGGGAGTAGTGAAAGGGAAAACGTTTTCATGGAAATTTATCACCTCAAAAGAGATGTAGATCAATGGTGGTCATTAATTCAAAACAAAAAAGAGGATGAAGAAGTATAAAATATGTAATGGAGCGAGTTTAAAGATTTTTTCTTAGAAAAATACTTTCTTTAGGAACATTGAGATGATATAGAAAGGAAATTTTTTAGTCTGAGGAAGAATGAGGATGATAATTTTTCAAAGTATGGGGATAACTTTACGATGTTAAAAAGTCATGCTACAAATTATATATGTAACCCAAGAAGTAATATTGATCGATTCTTTGATGGGTTAAAACCATTTCTCCATCGAGCATTAGTCTCACAATCCTTCTCATCGTACAAAGATATAGTCTCATGTTCTATCAAGATAGAAAAGGAATTTTCTATGTCTTATGACTTTAAAGTGAAGCAAGAGAAGAAGAGATATATTAAACACTCTGAAAAAGTAAATAAGGGAAAGAAGGTAAAAGTTGACTTTCCAACCTATAGTAAATGTGGGAAGAAACACCCTAGTAGTTCTCTAAAGGGTATGGGAGTTTTTTAGAAGTGTAAATAAAAATTCCACCAAAATCTTGATTGTAAGGGAAAGAAAGATATTGTCAATTTTGAATGATAAAATTGTATAGAAATGGGGAATTATGCAAATGAATGTCCTATTAACCAAGGAAACATAGCTCAGAAAATATCTAGAGAGAATGTACAAGCTTATTCAATCTATACTGCTAAGGTTGAAGCTCTTAATGACGTGGTGGTAGGTACATTAATCATTTCCTCAAAATTATCCAATGATTTATTTGATTATGGATCATCACATTCTTTCATATCTTTCCAGTTAGCTAATAAAATTATATATTTCCAATTTGAATTAACAAGGGAGTTGTTGGTCAAAACTCCTAAGGAAAGTATTATTGTAACAAATTTTTGTGAATCAGTTAAAATTATGGCATATAAATGTGCTTTATCTTCTGATATTATTCTCATAACCATGATTGAATTTTATATAATCCTCAGTATGGATTGACTTTATGACCATGATGTGAAAATTTATTATAAGAAGAATTAGGTTACAATTTTTAATGATGATAAGGAATTTCTTATCTTTAGAGTAGAAACATCACCGTCTGATTCTCATCTAGATACACCCCTAGTAGCTCTATTAAATTCAATTATTGGGGAGGAAGAGAGTGAAATAACTATGAGTGAGTAAAGGAATGTAAAAATAGATTATGTACCTATTGTGCAAGAATATGTTGATGTGTTTCCAGAGGATTTACCTAGACATCCTCCAGAATAATAAATTGAGTTTTTTATTGACTTAATTTCGGGTTCAAGGCTCATATCAAAGAACCATTATAAAATAGATAATGTGGAATTAGTGGAACTAAAGAAACAACTATAGGAATTGATTAATAAAGGATTTATTCACCCTACTATTTCTCCATGGGGAGCCTCTATTCTTTTTGTTATGAAGAAAGATGGATCTATGAGGTTTTGCATTGACTATAAAGTGATCAATGTTATAACAATAAAGAACAAGTATCCCCTAACTCACATTGATGATTTATTTGATCAACTTAATGGAGCATAATATTTTTCAAAGATTGACCTTCGATCTAGATATCATCAGTTGTGCGTAAAAAAGGAAGACATTCTGAAGACAGCATTTCGTACCGGGTATGGGCATTACGAGTTTACAGTAATGCCTTTTGGACTGACTAATGCACCCTCTATTTTCATAGATCTAATGAATAGAGTTTTCAAGTAATATCTTTATGACTTTATAGTGGTATTTATTGATGATATCTTGGTATACTCCAAAATCTACAAATATCATGAAAATCACTTGCACCCTATTCTAAAGACTCTTAGAAGAAATGAATTACATGGAAATTTTAGCAAGTGTGAATTCTGGCTTCAAGATATTTTTTTTCTTGGCCATATTGTATCTAAGGATGGAATATCTATTTATCCTTTAAAGACAATGGAAATACAAGAATGGCCAGCACCGATAAGTATAACTGAGGTACGCAATTTTATTGGTTTAGCAGGTTATTAATGGCGTTTCATCCAAAATTTTGCCCAATTGGCTAACCCATTAACCAAGCTCACACGTAAAGGGGTTATATTTTTTTTGACAAAAGAGTGTGAAGAATGTTTTGAATAATTAAAGATAATATTATTCAATGATCGTATCTTGACTCTACCATCAGGGAATGATGGGTTTGTTATTTATAGTGATGCTTCAAAGAAAGGAATTGGTTGTGTCCTTATACAGAATGAAGGAGTTGTTTCCTATGCATCACAACAGCTAAAAATTCATGAAAAAAACTATCCCACTCATGATCTTGAGTTAGAAACTATAATATTTTCTCCAAAGAATTGGAGACACTATCTCTATGGAGAAAATGTGAGATATATACTGATTACAATAGTTTGAAGTATATTTTCTCATAGAAATAACTCAATATGAGGAAAAGGAGATGGATCAAACTACTCAAGGATTATGATTTCACTATATACTACCACCCCAGGAAGGCAAATAAGGTGGTATATTCTTTGAGAAGAAAGGATCATGGAGTTCTAAACAATATGATATTTGAAAGGGATCCTATGTTCATGGATCTAGTAAAGATAGATATGGGAATAATCATGGAAGGTAAAAAATCAATACTTTTTCAAATGGTATCCAATCCATATTTACTAGAAAGGACAAAAATTTCTCAGACTGATGACGAGGAGTTTCAAAAGAAAAATAAAGTTGTGAATGATGGTGGATTGATTGAATTCGTATATGAGGATGGAATTTTGAAATTTGGGAAGAGGATTTGTGTTCCTGGTATACCTAATCTAAAAAGGGAATTGTTGGATGATGCTCATAGCTCCAATTTCTCTATACACCCCAGTAAAACTAAGATGTATATATATTTAAAGTATCATTTTTGGTGGGACAACATAAAGAGGGAGCTTTTCTATTACGTGTCAAGATGTGTGGTTTTTCAACAGGTGAAGGCTGGAAGACAACATCCTCAAGGAATCATGCAACCTCTTCCCATACCTGAGTGGAAATGGGATGATATTACGATGGAATTTTTCATGGGTCTACCAAAGACTCCTAGAAGGAATGATGTAATATGGGTCATTGTTGATCGTCTTACCAAGTGAGCACACTTTCTTGCTATAAGAGAATATTTACCACTTGAACGTTTAGTAATAATATATATTAATGATGTTGTAAGAATTCATGGTGTACCCTTATTTATTGTTTCTAATCGTGATCCATGTTTTACATCAAGATTCTGGAAAAGTATTCAGAAATCCCAAGATAATTAAATTTGTTTGAGCACTGCCTATCACCCTCAAACTGGTGGACAATCATAATGGACTATTAACACCTTAGATGACATTTTGAGATCATTATCACTTGACTTTCAAGGTATGTGGGTTCAGTATTTACCTCTGGTATAATTTTCTTTAAAAATATCTTCCATTCAAGTGTTCAGATGGCATGATATGAAGCATTATATGGAAAGAGATGTCTCACACCAACTTGTTGGGATGATGTTGGCGAAAAAAACTCATAGGCCTAGAACTTGTTGAGGAAACAATGGAAAAGGTGAAGATTATCCAAACCCACATTAAAGCAGATCAAAGTAGGCAAAAGAGATATGCTGATAACAGAAGAAAGGATTTGGAATTTCAAGTAAGAGATCATGTTTTCTTGAAGTTATCTCCATGGAAGGGTGTTGTACATTTTAGTAAGAAGGGTAAATTAAGTCCCAGGTATATTATACCATTCAAAATTCTGGAATGAATTGGAGTTGTAGCTTACCATTTGGAAATGCCTCTAAGTCTCAAAATTCCATGATGTGTTCCACGTATCACTGTTGAGAAAATATATTTCTGACCCAACACATATACTCACCTATGAAGAAATAGAACTAGAAAACAATTTGTCTTATTGTGAAGAGCCTATCAGGATTCTTGATACCAAAGAACAAGTGTTGAGAAACTGGATGACTTTTCTGGTAAAAGTTCTTTGGAGAAACCATAAAATGGTAGAGGCAACATGGGAACCAGAGGAACTTATGATGAAGAACCACCAGAATGTTTTTATGCAATAATATACTAGAAATTTTGAGGATGAAATTATTTGAAGTATATAATAATGTAACATCCCAAACTTCTATGGTACGTTTCTCTTTGAATAATACAATATAATGTGATGTGTGCAACTTCGAGTTTTAGCAAACCACAACCAATCAAACTAGCCCTTTAAAAAGTAGTTATGAATAGTAATACACACTTTTTTAAATTTTATAAATTTTATTTTTAAAAATGAACTTCATTTTTGTATTTGGAATATAAAAATTATCTTTGGGTAATTTTTTGGAATTTTTCTGAAAACTTTCAATTTTGGATGATTAAGGAAAAACACTTCGTTATTATTTAAAAACCGAATTTTTATTTGAATAATTATTTTTCATTTAAATTTATTTTAAATTAAAACTATATATATAATACCTATATTAGTCTAATATAATTCATTTAATCAATTTTATAATAATATTAGACATATAAAATTTTATTAAACTTTTTACCGTCTTTTACCCACATTTTAGGCACATTTGCAAATTTGCATAAAACGTAATTTTACCACTTCTGTGAATTGAATTTCAAAAATACAAGAGTTTCAGTTGACATCATTAAGTAAAATTTTCTTCAATAGGATGAAAATATTTTTTTTGTGAATAGTAACTTTTGAATTTTATTTACCATGGTTAAAATTAAATATGGTAATTAAAGTTAAAAATTTTATTATAATTACCCTATAACATGTCTTAATTCTATTGGATAAGTGTATTTTGACGAAAATCAGCCTTAGGAGAAATATATGATCCTTTTTGATCCACTTGGATTAGATTAGGAAATTTATTATATTTTATTTAAAGAAGAGTTAAAAGTGATAAATTCAAATTTTAATAACTAACCCAATTTTAATATAGGGTTATACATAAGTTAAATTATACTATAAATATTAATTAGTAATATAAAAAAATCATAAATCATGGTAGTTTATTTAAAAAATTTAGACATTGAATAATTAAATTTATTTATGACACAATGATGATGCAGTAATTACCTCATTAATGAAAGACTAAAATAATTGATGTTATAAATTTTAAAATAAATGTAAATTGAGACTTTTGATGCATTACAAGAATTTTATAGGTTAATATGACATGTTAGGTTTGATTAAATGAATTTTTTTCGAAGTAATCATGTTGTTATGACTTTCAAAAAAACCAAATACTAAATAGTGTCAAAATTGACATAAATGGGTTTTTTAAAAAACTATTTTATTAAATTATATAATAGTCTTAAAAATATAAGGTTTGACCAAAAGGCTTATATAATGATATGTATGTCATTAATTAACCAATTTAGGTTCTATTGTCATTTTATAGTAAGTTTATTAACCATTTATTATAATAATACAAGAATACACGGTAAATGTTAAACTATTTAACTAAGAGTTAAATCTAAAATATAGGGTTAATATGGTAAAATAACTTGTCTAAAACCTATTTTTTGAGAGGTTTTATACCCACCTCTACCTTATCTTAGAAAAAAATCCATTTGTAGCTATTATAAACCGAAAATTATTATATAATAAAATAATATTTCAAGCTCTTCCTAAAGTACCCCTCACCTCCCTTATAAAAGGGTACTTTCTATTCTCTCAAATTCACACCTCCAAAGCCATATGTCTTGGCCAAACCCTACTAAAATATTCTCCCAAATACCCTCACTTCAACCTAGAGTCTTTTCTTTGATCATAAATCCAACATAAGGATCCCTTTTGTTCAAATCAAAAAGAAACACCTGAAGAAGAGGTAATTATTTCGTCACCTCTTTCAAAGTTCTTTTCTTCTTCAACTTCTTCTTTATTGGTTGTTTCCATACCAAAATAATAAATCAAATACCTTATATATATTTTGATGTGGTTATAAATATGGTACAACCATATTCATTATTCTATCCATCCTATGAATGACAAAGTCACCATACGTGCGTACGTACATCTTACCGTCTCTACGTCGTAGTGTAGTTTGTTATTCAACACTTAATTATTTGGATGGGTATAATGATGAGTACAATTTTTTTAAATAATAAATATAACATAATTATTATTCTCTATATATAATATATCATCCAAATTACATATGATTTCACCATCAATAGAATGATATTGTCGCCCGTGTGTACATACGGCTTACCATCTCCACGACGTGATGAGATTTCATTCCCCATCGTAACCATTCAAGAATAATTTTCTTTTGATGATTAAAAATAATATTTAAGAACTTAATATCATTTTGGATATGAATTAAATACATCCTATCCATAACAAACATGACATATATAACAAAACATATAAAAGAAAATGAATCAATTAACACCCGAAACAATGATACTACTGAAATATTATTAACAAATAAATAGTATAAGATCATATATGATATCATATTTATGTATGTGGTTCTTGTATAATTTAATAACAATTATTTAACCATTATACAGGAGGTTAACATACCCTCGACTAAGGAAAAGTACAAGGTAAGGGTTAATTTCACAATCTCTTTATTATCCGAGGTTGTTTATACATATGTATCTACTGGGACTTCTTTATCATCCACATCCATGTTTCTTTTTGACTTTTATAAAATTATTTGAAAGGAATATTTCCATTGTTTTCCATACACGGTACTTTATGACCTTTTCTACAAATTAAAGAAAAAATGTTTTTTTAACTTATATAGCGGGTGCGGCCATTTTCTGCCGTTATAACACCTTAGAAGGTTCCCTTGAAAGATTATAATAATATTTTCCAAATAAAAATTTTCTTTACTTTTATATTATTTCAAAGTAGAAAGAGATATTTCCATAAAATAATTTTTGGACTGATTTTATCTATGTCAACATCCATTGATGGATTTTAAAGTTTTTTGAAGTTGATTCATTATGATACAATCTTCCATATTGTATTGAAGTTTTTTGTGATATGTGTGGACTGTGGATGTGATATTTTTATACCATTCATGATTTATAGTTAATGTATTTACATTTCATATTCTAGTTTAAATATGAATGTTTATGTTATGTTTCAACCTTTTCCTATGAGGAATTAATTGGACATAGTAACTGACAAGTGGGGCCCACTATAGCCCCTCGGTGCATCTGTAGGTCTCATTAGACAAATTAGTGTCTTCGCACAAGGCCTTAACAAAAATTTTATTTCTAGTCATGGCACGAGACCTTGACTGTGTGGTTATAATGTCCGACATTATGAATTCTATCATTATGAAATAAGCTATTGATATTGCATGTGATTATTCTACTAGTATAATATCCATGTGAATAAGTAAATGTAATTATTTGATTTATCTTTTCCATATTATGCATAATTTTAATTTTAAAAGGATTTTTTTAGTCTTATACATTGTCCTAAATGTTTGTGCTTATTTATTATAGTTTCCACTATATTGTTATCATTACTGAGCATCTGATCTCACCCCTTTCTTATTTTTTATTTTTCCCAATAATTATATTATGATTGACCTATAAGAATAGGCTAAGGTATATGAGTATGTTCAAAGGGGACACAATGTTGTGGTTTTTTCATTTCATAATGTAATGTAAAACTTATGTATGTATCTAGTACTTATAAGGCTGTTAAACTTATCGGTCTTTCAGGACTTGATCTATTGTGATCATGACAATGTTATGTAATAATTACCTAACTCTAGGTAACTGTGGTCAGGACGTTACAGTCTATAAATGATATTTTGACAATTTTAAATACCTAAAGCCTTGATAATAAGAATATAATTTTGAAATATCTAAGTGATTGCAGTCTCTATTTACATGAATAAAAATCTAGTTTGTGATCTTACCTTATGTTGATATAATAAATAACCTACATATTCAAAATCAACCATACTTTTTTTTGATTTTCTATAATAGAATAAAACCAAATTAATTATTCCGTAAACATAACCCAAAATATGTCTAATTATATTCCAATATCTCTATGTAAAAACTGAACCAAATCTTACCAATATATTAGTAGAAAATGTTATATCATGATAAGTATAATTTTGAAGATATATAATGTATCTTGTTGAATTGAGGAGTAGTAACTATAGAGTATCTAACTCTCCATTTTCTTTACAAGGTCTAAATATATCTTTTTATATTTGGTGTTGTAATATCTATTTGTATACTAAAAATATTTACTTTATCTATATTAAATCATTTCAAGAATTCTCTAGTATAAATTAATTAATATAAAATTATACTCATGAAATCCTTAGTTTCAATTTCTTTATTTATGTATTTCATTAATTCATGGATCTCTTTTGGATTATGGATGATATTCAAATCAATTTCATTTAAAATAATGATTTTTCATATTGATTTTTTTTATTAATGTAAATATATTGATATATAAGATCATTTTCATATCATTTATCAAATAAATACTTTGTTAAGGGATTATACCACATATTCATTATAAAAATCTATAATATATTACCAAGAACCCAAACTAGGTCACTATAATACATTTGGTGGATTACCCCAAATAACTAGAGGACTACAAATATTAGTGAGGTTTGACAAAGTTCTGCATAGTAACAGTTTTCTTCATAACATAACTTTTCTTTCATGTCAAAGTTTTATTTATATTTCATCGTAAAATATATATAAGTTAGTTTTATCTATAACTTATAGACAAAGAAAACTATTCATTGTGTATTATTAGGGGCACATGTATACCTAAATACAAAATCAAGTAAATAATCCACATTTTACTACTAAATGTCATGAAAACATGTTGAAATAATAATTTAAAATAAAAATGTAAAAAAATAGATCATTAATTAATTGATGTAGATGAGATTATAGAAAAGGAAATACTAAAATTTACTACATGAAACTATCAAAATAATAGAAAATCCAAAAGGCCAAAAAGACCAAAATACACCACCCATCATCACCTATACTATCTAACCACAAGTTCTAACATGTCAACTTGGTACCTTAATGGAGTAATAAAGATTTATTCCTCTTTCCTGTATTATGGACCACAATATGTATATTTAAAAATATATTATAAATATAGGGGTGTTGAATTGAAATAAAAGTAAATTCCATTTATTAATTAAATTCATACACACACACCATCATTCCCACTATCATTTGAAAATAGGTTGTATAAAATATTTTTATAAAATTTAAATATATTTAATTCTTTACTTTGTATGGAAAAAAATTAACAAAGATAAAATTTATTAGGTAGATTTTTTATTCAAGTAAACTTATTTTTATCTTTGGTTTTAAAAAGTTGCAATATACTTCATTAATTTTTTAATTCAATTTGTAGTTGGTTGTTTGCATTTTTTTATGTATTTTTATTATTTGATCATTTGTTCTAATGAATTTAATTGGTTCTTACATCTACTATAATACATTAAGATTCATAATAGAATGTGATTATAAACTAATTGTAAGATAGATATAATGTTTACTTACCTAGAAAGATGGTGTGTTTCATCTGATGTAGTTGCAACCAAAACCAAATATTTATGTATATGAAAGATAAATTTTTTATGACTTCATATATTAATATGATTGAGGACTCAAGGAACATATAACACTAGAAAATATATAATTTATCCCTGTGTAATAGCTTGCTAGTTTTAGTGGATTTTATATATTATTTTTTCTAGTGCTTTTTTCTTAGAGGCACCATTGAGTGAGGTAATCATTATAAGGTTTTTTATTGTATTTTTTCATTGTTTGATCCTAAATGATCAAGAAGGTCCCAATTTTGGAAAAAAAAATATGATTATGGAGTTCAATGAGATCCTAGGGATATGAATTTGTTGTACCTTTCCATAGTTTTATATTCAATAAATTCCTTGTGTAGACTTACTAATGGTCATTAGATCGAGGAGGAGTTTGGGGATAGAGATGGCTGTTATCGAACATGTTGTTGAAGAAGTTCTAGGCTTAGAACATGGTAACTTTTTGTGGTTCTATAGATGAGGAATTTCTAAGCGTGGAAAAAGTATACCTAGGATTATGATTATAGATCCTCCTAACACTTTTGATGAAGCTAAATTATTCCTTTAATTGGGAATCAATTTTGTAATAGTATACTTTTAGGAGTTTAAGGATTTTTCTCCTTTACTAAGTGCATGATTTCTTGATATTTTTTATTTTGTGACTAAATTGTTTATTCACTATAGTTAAGTGGTTTTATTTTGTTTCTTTATTTTCAACTATGAATATTATTTTTATTAATAATTTTTTAAATTTCTAATAATTTATTTTCCACTGTATAATTTTTCTTTGTACTCTTATCTGATCAGAATATATATTGTCTAATTAACTAATTAATTCATGTGGGATAAAAATTGTAAGTTATATTTAGGATGAAATTCACCCCCCTGTAGCTATCATATTTCTTACCCACTGGGAAAATAATGAGTATTATATACCACTCTTCTTTATTTAATTTTTAGTAAAAATTACTCTTTTTGGTTACTTAAGCACTATTTTTTTATTCCCCTTGCACTAACCATGTAGAAGAGAGATGATTATTCAATTTTAACATGGTAATATTTCTAGTTGGAATGATTGATAACTTTAATTCTAGCCAGCCATTGATCTTCAATGGAATAGACTATGAATATTGGTATAACATAATAAATACTTTTTTTATCAACACAAATCTTGATCATTTTCTTATGATAAGAAAAATTATATAATTTCATAAAAATATTTACTTTTGTTTACTTATGAATAGAAGCTAGTGTATCGATTGGATTATAAAGACTTAAAATAATTTTCTTTTTCTATGACTCATAATATATATAGTTAGATTTCATCTTGTGAAAAAATGAATGAAATATAGAAAAAGTTAAGAATTACTCATTTTAGACCATTCAAATATATTGAAACTCTTAGATATTTTCTACATGATGATTATCAAAAAAATTATTTTCTTATTAGATAATTATTGGTATATAATCATCTACACATTATGACAATTGTTAATAGACTTAAATAATTGGGTGAGAAAGAAATTATTGATGAAAAGATTATATAGAAGGTTATTGATATTCTTTTAAAGGAATGAGAATATAAGTAGATGGTGATATATGACACTAAAAATATGATGAATATTACTCTCAATAAACTTATTGAAACTCTTATAAAATATTAGAATCAGATGAATAGAGATGATAGAAAGGTGTTGAGAAGTAGTTGAGTCATTTTTTCATCTAATTCTAGTGATTTAACTTTAGGTGATCTTACTTTTGATGCCCTAACAAAAAATTCTACTACTACTTTGAAGAGGAAATCTAAATATTAATTGGATCTTAGTAATATGGAATATAGTTAAGGATAAATCACTCAAATTTTTAGATGTATGACTAGTATTAATCAGTAGAATAATTTTTGATATTTTTATTAAAAGAAAAAAAATATAAACATGAGAAGAAGGATTCATCAGAAGTTATGTGTTATTAATTTAAGAAATCAGTTCAGGCCATATCAATTTGTCCTAGGATGAAGAGTAAAAGTAAATATAGGAAATCTTTAAATATAAGGGAAAGTAAATATTTTTGGGTTAACAATGATTTTTAGAGTTCTAGTGAGGGTCAATTACCTAAATTATTAGTGATTCAAAGAGTGGTAATGGTAGTAAGTTCATATGATTCTATATGAAATTTTCTCAAAATGATTTATTATTAATGGTAAAGGTAAATCTAAGTTAGTGAATATAATTATCTCTTAATTAAGATGTTTATTTTAATTCAAATGATGATAATAGTTCAACATCATTGGAAGATGAATATGATATTCCTTCATTAGAATAAATGACAAGATTTATGGATTGACTATAAAAGAAGAAGAATAAATTGAAGATATGCCTTTATTTTACTAATACAAACTATGTTAAAGTGGAAGATTGAATTTTTATACATACTTTTGAAATTTATAATATTTCTTATAGGATATATTATTAGTCTAAAAATAATTCAAATCATGCACATCAAATATTACTTAGCAAAATAAAGTCTAGAATTAATAGTTTAAAGTATATTTTATGTAATTTGACATTCAGTGGGGAGAATTTTGATAAACTCTTAAGATATTTGAAACCAAATTGTACATATTTAGAAATAGGATTTATACTCGCAATGACTTACATTCAATCAGACTATTTTTTACCTAAAAATTTACTTTTATTAATAAAAGTCATAGAGGAGGAAATTGGAGGAAATTTTTTCCATTGAAAATTAAATCTATAAAACAATAGAAGGCTTATATTTCTTAAGTTATTGAAGTTTTACAACATATAAAAGTTTGAAATGTGTGGGTTCTTAACGTTTTGTTTTATAACATTAACGGACCCATGAAAGTTTTAGTAACAAAATTTTAGCTTTAAAATTTTCAAGAAGATGGGATGGGTACTAGAAAATGGAACATATGGTACATGTACAATAGTTAATCTCCACATATGACAGAAGAAAATTCCTATTTCTAGAACTTAAAAAAATTAAATGGAAGATGAGTCACTTATAGAGATAATTTGAAATGTTATATTATTAGTGTTGGAAATTTTTTATTCAATGGTAAGTCTTTAATTTTAAATATTATTTTTTTAGGACATAAGAAAAACCTCATTAGAAATATTAAATTATGTGATGAAGGATACTCTATGAACTTTGGTAATAAAAAATGTAGCTTCAAAATTTCAAATAGAGTGAAAACTTTATCTATTGATAGAAATGATAATGTTTACACTACAAACTTATAGGACCTTTTTAGTCAAAAATTACTTTGTATTAGTGTTGTAGAATATTTTTCACAGCTTTGGAATATAATATCATAACGCAAAAAATTTTGTAATCAAGATAAAAAATTTAGGAAATTCCTAGTGAGGGATCTATCAGAACATAAATTTTACTCTACCTGATTCTATGAAACTTTTCAATATAGTAATAAACATAAGTTACATTTTAAATATATTATTGAAGTCTCAACATCTATAGATTTATGTTTTAGTTCACATAGACCTCTTCAATTATAGACAAATTGTAATTATTTGGGGAAAAAACTATGTGTATGTATTATTTAATGATTACACTACATATACTTGGACTTATTTTATTTCCCTTATGTCAGTAGCACTCTTTGTTTTATAAAAATTTATTTTTTAGAATTTGAAAAACCTACCTGCTATCACTTTCAGGAGTGATCATAGTGGATAATTTTTAAATTCTGATTTTGATACATTTTATAGTGATAGATTTATCACTCATAATTTATCAACACCATGAAATCCACAACAAAATTGGGTGTTTGAATAAATAAATATAACTATTCAAAAAATTACCCAATAAATGTTGTTTTAATTCTCAGTAGCTAAGTACTTAATGGTGGAATCCATGAGTACATCATGTTATATAATAAATAATCTTTTTCTTCATTTGGTATTAGTTAATACCCCTTATTAATTGTGGAATGGTAGAAAACCTAAACTTTTATACTTCAAAGTATTTCGGTGAATGATATTAATTTTAAATATTAAAGATCAACTTAATTAATTTTATCCAAAGGATAACGAAGGAATTTTTCTTAGTTTCTCTATTTTTAGTCAAGATTATCAAGTTTTCAACAAAGGAATACATATTATTAATGAAATGTTAAATGTTAAGTTTGATGAAAATGATCCTTATGTGAATTTAAAATTTCTAGAAGTTACCTATCCAGATTATATTTTTAATATCCCTTCTATTTTATTAATGTAAATTAAACCAAATATAAAAGAAATTAACTACCAAAAGATAAACTAATAAAATAAAGTCTTCTTGTAGATATCTTAATATAAGTTAGTTATTTGAGAGATATGAATTAAAATTACTCTACCAAAAAATTAGTAGATCGTAAGGAATAATACTAGTGATAATATCATTGGTGATGTATGTCAATCTATAATAACATAAAGTTCTATTAATAATGAATGAAATAATCTTTCATTCCTCTCTCAATTTGAACCTAAAATGGAAAATGATTCCTTAGGGGATGAGATTCACATAATTATAATGAAAAAATAGATTAATCAATTCAAAAGAAACAAGGTTTTGACCATGGTTTAGATTTTTAAGTACATTCTTATTATAGGTGTTAAATGGGTCTTCCATAATAAATGTGATGAAAATGGTATTATTTTTCATAATAATGCATGACTGGTTATTAAGTTTTATAACTAGGAAGAGGGAATATATTATGGAAAAATTTACTCTGGTGTCTAGAATCGAGTCTATAAATATACTTATAGCCTTTTTTCTCACCTTAACTCTATTTAAAATGGACGTAAAGAGTCTTTTCATTAGTGAATATGTTCAGGATGGGGTTATTTATAACAACCCCCTAGTGTTGGAAATTTAGATTTTTAGAGCATGTATTTAAACATAATAAGTAACTCTATGGACTAAACAAGTTCTAAGATCCCGGTATGACTTATTATCCATATTCTTACTTCAAAATAAATTTGATGAATGAAAAAAACGAAATCTTATTATCAAGAATGATTTTAAAGACACAATTGTAACATCCCAACCCAAGATCCACTAAACAGGTTCCCCAATCAATTTTTTAATGTGACCTCAAGTGTGCTTCCCTATATTCCAGAGGCTTCTGACTAGCAATGTGGGTCTAAGTAGATATAATGGGGATACTATACCTTCTTATCAGAGTAAAAAATAGGGTAAATAATATCAAAAGATACAATAAATAGTCTAAGTGATCAATTGAACAACCTATAGAAAGTTCCGACAATATGCCAGGTGAAACATGTGATAACAATAATATGTTTATACTATATTTTACGGTGTTATACACAAAAACCCCAAATACCAAAACTAGGAAAAACTCAGAACATGGTCCCGATTCTAAGCCTATCCCTAACACCCCATTCTCTAACCCATCAGCCCAAACAAAAACCAAAATCCAGGACACTACTCTAAACCTATACCTGAAAACAACTAACATCTTTATGGGTTCCAAAGTGCCATGGAGTCCTAAGTACTGTGTGATTATAGCTCAATAGGCCATCACCAATGGTGTCTAAAGTAATAATTAGTATAAACAACAATGTGTGAAGGTGAACAAGGAATAATAACTAAAGTTTTGAATAAAAAACTTGGTTTTCATAATTAAACATTATTTATTTAACCGCATTGGCCACCCGGTTTCATGTAAAACCTGATCCAATCAAACTTTCTTCGGCCCATGTTGGTCATCTGAACCATATACCATAATGATTTAAATATTTAATTCATAAGGTAAATCTTTAATCAATTAACTCTAACCCAATGTATCTTGGAGAATCATTCCAGGAACCCAAAATACAATGGAGGGGCCTAGAGCATCATTCTGTCCTAGCCCAAATATGAGGAGAATCAGTCTAATATCCCCACCACACAATACATTTATGGGGCCTGGATCATTAGTCTAACCTGACCCAAATATGAGGAGTATCTTTCCAACATCCTAAACTATACCATTTTTTAGAATTTTACAAGGACCATTATCATTTACCATTTGACACACAATAAAAACAAGGGTGAAGATTCTTCCATAAAACAATTTTCCCTATGGATTAAAATATTTATCCATTTTTTAATGAAAATAAACAAATCAACTATTTCATCCTTTATTCATACAACCCATCTGTTAATTGTTTCCTCAAACTATTTAACAACATAAACATTCCTATTTAACTATATACCATTTCGATTCTGTATCATATCATAACACATTTAACTTCTCAAGTTAATCCAAACTACCCCTTAATTCATCTTAACCTACCAACAATAATTTAAAAAAGGATAATCTCATAAACCAACTATTTAAGCATTTACTAAGGTCTCAATAGTGCTTTAAAACCAAAACATGGCTCAAATAAAACCCACCCCTTATTATATTTCATAAAATACTAGAGCCAAACACCCTTGCTAAATATATAGAAGACACCCTCTTTAAAACATGGTTTTACCCTTTTTAAAGACTAAATAAGGCATAAGACCTTCATTTCTATTAAAAGAATTTAAGGGATCCATTAACACATTTTCACTAAAAATAGGAACCATGTCCTCATTTCAAATCAATATATGAAACCCATTCAGAACCCCCTTTAAATTCAATTTGAGGTCAAAATCACATTTTCAAAAAATTCTTTCCTTTAAAACATAATTTTACCTCATTGAAAATCACAACTAGATCAATAATCAAAGCACAACATTTAAATAATTTCAAAGGACTCCTAGGCAATTCAAAAAATGTATCATATAAAACATTTCAATTAATCCTCTTAATATTTATTATCCTCTTATCTCTAAATTATATCAAGAATCCCTTTAACCATCCTAAAATACCATGTAATAATTAACACCCATTGATTCTCATAAAATATTTATCTCATTATTTACAATTTAATTACACCACTTTCAAGGGATTGGAATACCCCATGGGTAGTCCTAGACTCGATCTTAAATCATCAATGGACCCAATGGGTTCTGTTAAGGTTCAAGTGCATCAATTTAAGTCCCTTTATACTTTTCTTAGTATGAAAAATAAAAACATAATAATTAATCACATTTTCTCAATCAAATACAGAATAAAAACATCAAGACTATGGGTAAAAGATTATAGACCACCTATCTCATGTTCGTAAAAAGACACCTGTCCAACCCTAACCCTTGATTTGATCTAAAATGGCCTAAATCAATAAGGTAAAGAACTCCCAGAAAATAGGTTTCATGAGCTTCAAAATAAGGAGAACAATCAAACAAATATTCTTCCATAAAATAGAAGGGAACAAATTTAGATACTTACCCATGACTTTGATTCACAACCAACAGCACTCCAAATACCCTATAATTGAAGGAGAACCATCCTTGGAAGAGTTAAAAGAAGTATACCTTCACCCTATGCTGCTAGAAAATAAATGGGGATGAAAATCAGGTGATAAATCTTTAAACTGAGGAGGTAAAATGGTAAATTCCCCATTTTTAAAGAGGCATGTGGTTTGGTCTAATGGTTTTCCAAACTATGTGTCAATCGTACGGTCTCCTCTATCTAAGGGGAAACTAATCCACATAGTTTTCTTGTCCATCTATATAGTTTGGAAAACCATGCACACACCATGTGTTCCCTTATATCCAAATGGACCTCTAGCTGTATGCGCTCCTAGTCCACTTTACAAGTCTTTTAAACTGTGTCCCCTCCTCCTGCAGGTTGTATGATCATGATTCATGGTTACAACTATCCATGCGTCAATCATGATCCATGCATTGTAAATCCCACTTCCCCCCATTTAATGTCACAAATCCCTAGTAAACTCCCAATACCTTACCTACTCCTCAAAAACACCTTATCAACCATTTAAAAATAATTTAAACAAAAATAAAACAAAATTTTCCTTTTTGATGTTTTAGGATCTTATAACCTCCCCTAATAATACTTCTCATCCCTAAGAAGTATTGGTGGTTATACATCTACTTCACCCAACCTAATTCAGTCACCATTTATGTCCAATAGCCTTATTTAGATTTTTAAATCCCTAAACACAATAAAAGACCAACCCCAGTTCAAGGCACTCAACCATCCAAAACCTGATCCAGTACCCATATTCAAAACTAAAACACCAATATAGTACTTAACTGGGCCCATCTGACTAAAACATTGATTATTTCATCACTCTATTACCCAACATATCGATGGTTCTTCCCACCATAAATATCATCTTACCTCCACAAATCTTCAATGATTGGAACCTCTTACATCAGAAAAATCCAAATCAAACATTAAACTTATACTCCCACAACATTCCCAATATAGTTCCCACTTACCATTTCCAAAAACCCATGAGAATTACAATCATCATCAGAACCCATCATCATTGTCGAAAAACCATCTAGAAATTATGTATACCCAGTGTTTATGAACAAATTGAGAACAAGATAGATTTTCCTCAAAAACTCAATTGCATTTCCCAAAGTACACCAGTCTTTTCCACAATGAAATGTTGGATGTGGTGTACAACTCACTACATATATTCCATAAATTATCCCAATTCAAACCATCCTCAGCTAACTCATCTTGAAACTGCCTAGGTCAAATAGAAAGGATATCCTCTCCTCTCCTACACATGATATCTTCACACTAAGAGGAATTTTATGACCACTCAAACATTACCACTAGATTTTATATCTGACACTCTGTGAGATTACATAGTCAAAACCTCCATTCTATAAAAACCATTATCATTCTCTATTGAAATCACCATTGAACCTTTGACGCAAACACCTTATATTACTTTTAGAAAAAATTTGAACCTAAAGAAAATGCTCAACTCTATCATATCTGTATCCATTTCCCTATTAACATTCCGTAAGGATTTTAAGAACGCACCTCATTGGTTTCTCAGTGGAACCATAGTTCCACATAGACTGATCCGTAACCAATTCTACATTTCTATGACCCATATAGCATGAGGTTTATACTATCATGACCAAAACATCACTACCTACCACAGGAGTTTCATTTCCCCTTCCTGACTCAATAAAATCCAACCACCATGGCCCATTCTTCAAATCAAAACCAAACCCATTAATTAATGCAATTGTTTGACTCTCACCTGAGAGACAAAAAAATTCAACTGTCACCAATTTATGGATTCCAAGAATGGAACCCACCACATTTTTTGATATCCATTCCATCCTAAAGACATTACTCATAGATGAGAGATGGTGCGCTTCCAACCACACGAATTCACTTACACTGTTTCATAAGAATAACCTCTAAGCAGACCATTTTTATCCAACTAGAAAAGTCCTTAAGATAGCTCAATGTATAGTTGATTATCTCTTAGAGAACTCAGGATGATTAAATTATTTAAGTAATGATCATCTACAGGCTTGGAGTACACTAAGAGGTCATCGATGAATACCACCACAACCATTCATTTTTACCAATCCAGAACAATAAAAAATATCATGCATAACTAATGTTCATCACCTTTATTTCATTGAATCGATAGGTTGTTACTTATGATCCACCTTTTCACATATTCCAAATGGTATCATGCTTCTCTAGCATGCTCCTGCTATCCTAACCTCACATGAGCTCTGAGGTCATATGCTTTTCTATGCCCCTTCACTAAACACAACACAAAACTCTATGATTCCTACATTACTAAAACTAAACTCAAATGGCCACTCATGTAGCTGAATATGCTTCATAGCCCATCACCCTCATCGATCTTGAGTCATCCTTGATGTTTTTATCCCAAAACCTGATCATTCACACAATTCGGGTCTAACCACATGACCACCCATCACTCTGAGAATTATCCCTAAATTAAAATAATTTATCCATGCTCAATATTCCATTATCTCTTACCTCCAAATCCAACACTGATTCTCACATTGAACAACATCATCTAGTAGTGTTATGCACCCAAACGGTCCTTCCCTTTCTAAACTAGTGTTAAATCCAACCACAATAACTCATGGCTATTCCCTTATAAAAGAAAATATTGCATAACAATTCCTTTAATAGATTCTCGATAAAACATACTATGCATTGATTCCACCCCCAAAGCATCCACAAATTATTTATATCCCAAATAACTCAAAACATTGGGCTAACCTGACTCGTGGATATCCTTGGTTACTGAAATCCACTGACTCATGGACATAGCCCAATACACATTTCCAAAAACACTAGATCTCCCACTGATCCATACACATTAAACCTCACAAAAGTCATTACTCACAAGAGGAACTAATACCCCCATTACAAAAAACATGGCTTCTAGAAAACCAAAAATAAAAACTTACTCTATGTTCTACACCCATACTAATGCAACCAATACTAATGAAATCAAAAATTAAGACACCCATTCCAAGGTCTAAAGTACACATGACCAATCACAACCCTCTAGGGTTACCACATCCATGTTATCATAAAATATTTCAGAACCTCAAGGCCATAGCCTAATCGAAGGAATAATAATTAACATCCTATTATCCAACACATAGAAACCTTTCTGGTCCTCACAACACATGACTAATGCTCTAAAAACTAGGGAACTCTCAGAGACCAAACCACCCATACACAGAGTCAGATAATAACACAAGGGATACTTGTTTTTAATGTCACTAAAGGTTACATCCTTTCTCATTTACCATTTATTAAACTTTTCCATTTAAAACCCAAGGATTCACATTTTAAAACCTTTCATTAGTTAACATTTTAAAAATTCTAAACTTTATTCAATTTAACAATTAATTTTTTGGGATATATAGAATTCCATTAAAATTTTATAATAGTAAAACATCTTATAAGTTTCATACTGACACTTTATTTTACCAAAATAGTAACCTTATAAGCCATTTATATCTACATATTACCTAAAAGTCACGTAAGGTGTTTGTTTATTAGAGTGTCACCATAAACTTATATATAAAACATATAAATGGTGGTGGAAACTTTAAATAAAAACATGTATAAATCATTTACAACCATAGGAAGATATGAATGACTAGAAAAAATGGACCCCTATAAGAAAATTACACTACCAATATAATAAATCCCATAAAACTATCAATCACAAGTAGCATACGGATGATCTATCAATCTTATGTTCTTAGTATGAACAATAAGCATAACCCATATTTTTACATACCGGGACAAGAGATAAAAACCTAGAAAATTAGTAAATTCTCATCCAAGTGAACCAGTCGAGGTGAAAAATCAATCAATGGTAAAATAAAAAAAAATAAAAACAATATTTTCCACACCTGCAAACTCAGTTTTTTCCCATGCATGGGGTTTTAGGAACCTAGGAATGATCTCGTTACTAAGATCTAACAAGATTCTAGTCTTCTTTCTACCATTAAAAAATATTAAGATAAAATAAAATGACTCGGATAACAATTTTTAACATCCCAACCTAAGAACTATTAAACTTGTTCCCTGAGTTGGTTCATTACATGACATCAAACATTCCTCCCCCCATTCTATAGGATTATTACAAGCATCGTACGTATATGGAGATACAATGGGGAGACTATACCTGATTATCAGAGTAAAACAATATAAGAAATAATATATATGGATATAAAAACTATTATAAGCAATAAATGGAATAAAATAAAGAAAATTACAATAATAATCTAGGTAAAACATGTGATAAAAATGGGATGTATATACTTGATTTCAAGAAACCATACACAAAAAACCCAAACACCAAAAGTAGTAAAAACCCCAAACACGGTCCTAAGTCTAATTCTAATAATAACATCTCATGCTCTATCCTATTAACCTAAATAGAAACTATGAGCCAATTCATTTCTCTAAACCTATACCTGAAAAAATAGCATCTTCTCAGGTACCCTAGTTCCATGGAAACTCGGGAAGGTTTTGAATACAATTTAGAATGTCACCAATGGTGTCTAATGTGATAACTACTCTAAACAACATTTTATGAAGTTGTACAGAGAATAATAACAAAATAAATCAATTAAAACTTGGTTTTCATAATTAAACATCATTTATTTAACCTAATTAGCCCTCGGGTTTCAAGTGAAACACAATATAATCAAACCTACTTTGGCCCATGCTGGTCGTCTAAACCATATACCATAAGGGTTTAACTCTTTAAGTAATATGATCATTCTTTCATCAATTTAGTTTAACCCAAAGTACCATGAATCATTAGTATATTTACCCACAATATATCAGTGGGGCCTAGAGTATCTATATGGCCTGACCTAAAGATGAGGAGAATCGGTCCAACATCCCAACCACACAATACATCAGTGGGGCCTAGAGCATCTGTCGGGCCTAACCCAAAGATGAAGAGAATCAGTTTAACATCCTAATCCAATCCATTATTTACAATTTTCCAAGACCCATTATAATTTACCTTTCAACACACAATAAAAAAAGGTTTCACCTTTTCCCATCAATCAATTTTCCCTATGGTCTATTATATTCAACCACTTTTTAACCAAATTCCACAATTCAAATATTTAATCTTTTATTCATACAACCCATCCATTAATTTTTCTATAAAACAATTTGAAAACTTTAAAATTTCCCTTTAACCATTTCTCATTTCACTTCCTTATTGTATCATAACACATTTAGCTTCTCAAGTTAATCCAAACCACCCCTTAAGTTATATAATCTATCAAAAATAATTGCAAAAGTATTAATCTCCCAAACCCTTTATTTAATCATTTACCATGGTCCCAACAGAACTTTAAAACTGAAATATGTATCAAATAAAACCCACCCTTTTTTACATTTCATAAAATACTAAAACCAAACACCCCTGTAAAAAATATAGAATCCACCCTCTTTAAAACATGGTTATACACTTTTTAAAGACCAAACAAGGACCAATAAATTTATTTCCATTAAAAACATTTAATAGATTCATTAATGAAATTTCAACAAAAAGGGGAACCACACCTGCATTTCAAATCAACATTTGAAACCCATTCATAAACCCCTTTGAATTAACCTTAAGGTAGAACCCTCATTTTAAAACATTATACCCTTTAAAACATATTTTACCTCATTGAAAATCATAACTAGATCAAAATAAAAATCACACCATTTAAATAATTTCAAAGTCCTCTTTTTCATTCAATAATATATTATCCTAGAAAACATTTCAATTCATCCTCTTAACATGTAATGACCTCTTATCCCCAAATTATATCAAGCATCCCTTTAACCATGCTAATATACCAAATGGAAATTGAAACTTTTTTATTCTCATAAATTATATATTTAATCACTTATAATTTCATTACACTAATTTCAAGGGATTGTAATACCCCTTGGGTAGTCCTAGGCTCATTCTCAAATCATTAACAGACCCGATGAGGTCTGTTAAGGGTCTCACGCATCAATTTAATGCCCAATCTACTTTTCTTAATCAGCGACATAAAAACATAAAAAGTTGGATTGTTCGTTGGATTATTAGACCAAACACATACATAATAATAACATCAATACTATGGGTAAAATCTTATATACCACCTACCAGATGCCCGTACACAGCCACTAATCCAACCACAACCCTTGATTCATGCTAAAAGGGCCACAATCACTAATGTAACCCTTGAGATTTTAAAACAAAAAAAAATTGAGTTTGATAAAATATATGACACACAACACTGTGAATGTATGATAATTTAACACCTTGATACTTTAGGATATATTACTTTTAAAACAAATTTGATATCTTTGATATCTTACAAAACACACAACCCCGAGTCTAAATGGACTGTAATATAGTATATCATTATAACATAGTAGTTCAATTGGTGGTTATAAATAGTATAAAATAAATTATGAAAATTATATTATTTACACATGTATATAATAAATTCGATGAATATATATTTATTAGAAATAAAATAAGAATCATTTGAATGAAAAAGATATTTATTTCCAAAAAACTGTATTTTTCAAAGAAAATAGTTTTGTCGCCCTTTTCGCACTTATTTTAAAATTAATTTATGTATATTTAAGAAATTTTATTTGAAAAAAAACATTTTTTAAATCATAATATCAAAATTATATTGGATTGTATTTTTTATAACATTCTGAAAATATAAAATATTTAATTAATAGTGAAAATATAGGTTTTTATTAAAAAATTTCATTTCTTTTAAATAATTTAAAAACATAAAAATTGTTTAAATATTATTTTAAAATTAAAATTATTTAAATTATATATTTTTTTAATTCAATTTAATTCATTTTAATTCATTTTAATAAAATTATTATTTAATTTTTATATAAAAATGTTTTAAAATTTTGAACCTTTTCTCTTTGAAAATTCGCTTTCTCGTTGCATTTATAGGTTTTATTTTAAATTAAATTATACCAGTTGTATTAGTTGAATATGAAAAAATTTATTCCATATTTGGAATAATAATAATTTATATTATCTAATAAGTTCACGTTAAATTTTTACCATAATAAATAGTTAAAACATTAAAAATTATTTACAACGGTTAAGGTAAAAATTGGTCTATCGGGGGTCAAACAAAAAAGATATGGGTTTAAAATGATCCAAAAATTTTAAACACCCATTAACTATCCATATTTACATATTAGTTATTATATATTAAATAATTTTTCATTTTGGATCCTTGTGACATGTGAAAAACATGGTTACACCTTTTCCTTTTCAAAAATTACAAGTGTACCACCCACCTCACTTATAAAAGTCCAACCCATCTCCTCTCATATTCAAACATCCAAAACCCTTTGGATTTGAAAATACTATAAAAATATATTCTTTAAATACCTCCCCACATCCTAGATTCATTTATTATATCATAAATATAATCTAATAATTCTTTAGTTTAAACCTAAAGAGGTTTCTCGAAGGAGAGGTAAAGTTTATAACTATCTGTTTTCATTTTACTTCTTCTAAATCCTTATAATATTTTCCAAATATGAAAAAATAATAACATAAATATATCCTATATAATGAGATGTTATTATGTTAATTTAATAAATTATATCCATCTCCACTACCATCTAATGGAAAACAAAATTGTCGATCATGTGTACAACGGACTACCGCCTCGTGAACCAATGTAGTTCATTTTCTATCACCGCCATTCAAGGATGGATTTAATGATGTATTTAACATATATATATGATATTTATGATATTATTATACTTATGTAACTACCATATCACATATACCTTCTTAATTTACATTCTATGATTGATATTATATTATCGCTCGTGTGTACGGAAGACTACCGCCCCACAAAGCAATGCGACTTGTTTTTAACATACACTTTACATGGAAGACAGTAAGGATAAAATTTAATTAATATATGTGATATTTATGATATAAAAATACTTCTAGAAATATAATATCACATCTAACTTCTTACTTTACAATCCATTATAAAATAATAAAATCCCTCATGCATACATGTGGACTACCGCCTCTACGTAGCAATGAGAAATGTTTTTCATTTTATTTTTATGTGGATGGTAATAAGGATATATTTTATTAATATAAATGATATAAAATTATTATTTAAAATTTAATTAATATTTATTTTACTTTCATTTCATCTATCTAGAAAAATGGAAACATTGTTCATGCGTATGTACAGTTTACCGTCTCCATGGATGGTGTAATCCATTTTCCATATCTAAATTTTATAGATTACTATAAATAAATATATATTATATTTATATAATGTTTAAGATTTTTCTAATATTAAAACATGATCAAATTAAAAGTAAATAAATTACCGAATGAAAAATTACATGAAAAACGAAGCAATTATCACCGGGGAGAGTGATTTTAACAAAGAAGTGATAATAAACGAGTGATAAAAGACTATTAGTAAATCATATATGGAATGAGATATATTATTATATTTATATAATATGTTTTTAATAAAACTATATTTATTATACACAATGTTTTTATACTAACAAAGTAAGTTGAACAAGGGGTAAGGGTTTCTCGTCTCACTTTTACTTTAGTGAGACATATGACATAATCACCAATTATTCCATTGTGTGGTGTATATACTATTCATTTTGATACATTATATCAATAAAATATTTATATTTATGTTATTTAATGTTTCATTTGAAGTTATTTCTTTCATTGGGCTTATGATTTAAAACTTACCAAAGTGGTAAGGATTTATTTCACAATATTACCATTATTCATGATTGTTTTTGTTCAAGTCTCCTTTATGGGAATTACTTGATATTTATATATTAAAATCAATTTTTTTCTTATCATATTCTTATTCAAGAAATTTTATTCTAATAGTACCATTTTCCCACTCTTTGATACCTAAAATGATTAAGAAAATGTTTTTAAAAAAATTTGACTTTATTTCTCTCTTCAGTCGCAAATCCTTTTTCATCAAAATCCATGTTTCATAAAAAAAATTCAAAAAATTATTTTTATCCTATAAATTTTTTTTTATTAAATAAATTTTTACCCATTTTTTATAATTACAAAATGTGTTGGAAGGAATCCTCAAGTTTTTTTTAAAAGAAGGCTCATTTGGCTTTTATAAAAAATGTGAAAGGAACCATTATTTTGACATGTACGGAATGAATAGAGTTTTCCACCATCATAACCACTCAATGTTTTAAAGATTATTTTACAAGTTTTAAAATTTTATTTTTAAATAAAATTATTTCCTAAATATTTTTTGATGTTTTAGTTTTAAAAATATTTTCAAATTGAAAATTCTGTTTTCCTAAAAAAATATTTTTAATGACATTTGAATGGTATTTATATGAATCAAAAACATCTACCCTTTATTATAATTATGATCCAATGGGGATATATTTTATTGATAACATCCTTATTATTTTTCTAGACGGTTTATAATTAGTTTTACTAGGGATGTACAATTTTATTACCATTCACCATTTTACTCTGGATGGTTTATGATTATGTTTATTGATTGGGGTAAGTATTAACATTGTTAGGTAACTAAGAAAGATACCCTGAGAGAGGGAGTAAATCAGGGTATGACATATTAAAACAACTTCCCTTTTGATCTTGCTTCATTATTACACAAAACCCTCGTCTATCTCCTTCCCATTGCAAAGTATGAATAAATTTTAAAGTATGCACAGGACACAAAAACTTTACTTGGTTCTCCCTCACTAGGCTACGTCCAAGGAGCATACACCAGTGATATGTTGATGTACCAAATCCACTAAAAGCACACTGTTATTTAAAAATATTGTAGCGGGCTCACTATCCCTCCTAGTTTACAACCACTCGCAATATGAAAGCTCACTTCTCTCTCAACTTAAGTGTGCTCACTACTTCTTCAGAAGATCCACTCACAGTTTAAAGACTTGTAGGTCCCTTTATTATCACAAATGAATGCATATTCCTCTATATGTAGATGCACTGTTGAAGTTATACTTTCATTCACTGGTGAATACAACTTTAACATGGGTGTACTGGGAAATCTTACAACTTTCACGCAACCCTAGGTAGACTGAAACTCTTCTCTAAGCCTAGAATGCAATTGATGCACAACCACTTTCGTGACACACCCTTATCCAACTCAAGATTTGGGCGACTCACACCCTTTTATGCCCAAACCAATATTGGTAATAAAATATCAACTAACATGCAACTTATTAATTACTTTATACTTGCAAACCCAAACCACCACTTGCATGCCCAAACCATCACTTACGTGCCCAAACTACTTCTATGACTAGAGCTCAAAAATTCTCTAAGTTTTGAGCTTAATCCAAAATGAGGAGGGGAAGCCCTCACCCTATTCACCTTGTGTTCCCAAACCAAGACTTAGGCACCCCTCTTTCCTTTTCCATATTTTTTTATTCTGATCTCAAAAAACATATGGAGTGAAACTGTATAAGCCTCTAAGAAACTGGCGTGCAAATCCCTTTTCCAAAAACACTTTTCTCTATTTGTTGATTTTGAGGCCCAAAAATTTGGCAAATACTGGAAAATGGCGCCACATTATATCTGTTCTTTTTGTACTTCCCACTTTTTCAAGAAAGACAATCACTTAAAAAATGATTCAATGATACCTTGAGGGATTTTTTCCAAATAAAAATTTTTTATATTAGTTTTTTTATATAAATTTTATGTTGATTATGCTTCACCCATTCCATATGAGTAATTTTTTGAAAATATTAAGTGATGATTAGGGCCTAGAATTACATAGCCCCTCGATGTATCAGTAGGTCTCATGAGAAAAATTAGCTTGGGCATTTGGATGAGGCATTTCCCATCTATATAAGATTTTTATGGAATGAGGCCTTGATGATAATAAGTTTTGGAATGTGTCCTTGATGGTATGTTTATGATGTCCATAATTATTTATTTCCTTATTATAAGATCATTTATTGATGTTGATGTGATTTTTAGATTAGTTATAATGTCTATGAATAATTATCAATCTCATGTAATTATTTATATGGATTTATTTGATCATAATTTATTTATACCATATTATTAGATGTTTATTAATTAAATTTCATGTGTTTTAGTAATATACATTTCTATATTGATTATACTTATTTATTAATGATAGATTCTGCTATACACTTACCCTTACTTAGAATCTGAGCTCACCCCTTTCTCATTTCTTTTCTCCCCAGGATACTAGGAAGTGTTTTGTGATTGATATTAAATGATATGCTATGAGGAACAATGTTGTTCTCAAAGATAAAAAATGTATTTTATTTTTTCAATAATAATGAAAATTTCAAGTATGTATCTAGTATACCAAGACTAATAAACTATTCGATACTTTTAGATGAAATTATAGATATCTTATGTCAATGTAATAAAGTAGACACCATATCTAGGTTACTAGGGTAAGAGTCTCTACAAATAAGGTGAATAAATTCCTAGAAATAGGATTCATAAGCATCGAAGAAGAAGAAGAACTAAAAAATCCTCTTCCAGAAAATAGAAGGGAACATAGTGGTAAACTTACCTGTGGCTTAGATTCACAACCAATGAAACTTCAAACACCCTATAATTAAAGGAGAACTGTAACGTCCCGGATCCGGGTGCCACTAAATGGGTGCCCCGAACCCGGTTGGTCACATGACCTCAACCACATTTCCCCAAATGCCAGAGGCTGCCGACTGGCAGCGAGGGACCAGGTCTGATAGTGGGGAAACTATGCCCTCATTTGTCAAAGTGTAGTGAAGCGGAATAAAATATACAAACATACAACAACAGCGGAAGAAATAAACCATACACATTTAAAATGAACAACTGCAGTAAAATATAATGAACAGTTATATAGATAATGATGCAACATGTCTCTAGTTCTAAAAAAATAGCCAGAACATGTTACACAGCAGTACAAAATAATACAATAGAAGGTACAGGTACAGCAGAACAAAACAGAAAATCTGGCAACATCACGAGCCTAAGCTCGGTCCCATGCTCCCCTACTCCCCAGAAACAATCAAGTACCTGTATAGGGACCCTTTCCCTTATCAACACCTGTAGAAACATAATCTGTTTGGGCTTAATACATGACCCAAATAGGGTGTGAGAAATAAATCCCAGTAGGCACCCACCAAAAGCTCGTGCCCAACTGTGTGAAAATATGCAACAATAGTGTGCAGTAGTAAATGCAATAAACTAAGCAATACTCAAAAGTAACTAACTTTACCAGTTATATTGACATTCGTAATATTAATTTTATCCATTTAATATAAGACATCACCTTGGTGAAAGTTATAAGTATATAGTTAGTGTCCCCAGACATTTAAACTCTTACCCTCAGGTAATTTCCCACAGGCATAACAGATATTTCCCTCAAGCGTACAAAGTGTCTCCCTCAGGCACAGAGTCTATCGCCCACATGCATAATGAATATTTCCCTCAGGCCAAAATAACCACTTCCCTTGGGCTAAGTAAAACACTTCCCTCAGGCTAAACATGTAACCGGGCCATGCCCAACATATAAACAAGAAATTCACATAAAATTCCTCTCATGGAAATTCATTAATCATTATTAGAAAGGCATACCCTCGGGTATCCTGGCTAAATGGCTAAACAGAGGAACGCACCCTCAGGGTGGTCTTGGATCCAAGCAGAGATCCTAAACAACAGTTTATTATCACATTCAATTACCTATACAATTCTAGGTATTCCAAAACATCCAAGGCCTCAGCCACATGACACCCCAACATGGGTTCGTAGCTCAACAGTACACAAAAATGCATATCAGTTGGAATTTAAACACTAATCCACCTACCTCGATCACCTCTGATCGGTATACATGAAAGACACTCCTCGAATCTTCTAAGAACGACGTAGATTTTAGGTGAAAGAAATTCCCATTCAAACGTAAATAACTTTCCCTCGGGAAATAATTGGTAAGAATGGATTAAAAAAGAATGAAGAGATTACCCGTATGGTTCCAACGAGATCGATGGAGGCGGAATCGGATTCCCGGTGCTCGCTCGGGTGATCTCCAAAGTTCTTGTCGTCTCTCCAAAGCCTTCCTATGGTTCTAAGCCTTCCCTGTGAATAGGGGAGGCTATTACCCATTTTAAGAGAAAAAAACAAACTACACGGCATGTAATAATGACTACATGGCGTGTACTTTTCTCATTTAACTGTTCCTATGGCTTCTACCTTTCCCATCGCCGCACTATTATTCCATAGACATGTGTATACGGCGTGTATTCCCAAATACATGGCATGTACTATCGCTCAGCAGGCATCTGCTTCCAATGCCTTACTATTTACCTACCGTCTGACTACACGGCGTGTAAATAACCACTACACAGCGTGTAGTCGTTTTTTACACCTTTCGTCGCTAACATGGATACACACCCTATGTAATCATCCCACACGTCCAAATTACACGGCGTGTGGAAAAGTACATGGCGTGTAGCCACAAAAAGTGAGATTTTTCCTCATTTTCCTTATTTTCTCAAAAACACTTAAGGAAAAGAGAAAAGGAGAAACTCGTACCTCAAGAATAAGAATTGGGTTCTTACAAACTTCCCATATTAAAGCAATTCATCCCCGAATTTCCCTTCCAAGGGTGGTGAAGATATAGTTGTGAACAAATCAGGACACTGAGCACGTACGTCGGTCTCCCACTCCAAGGTTTTTTCCTACACTCGGCCATACTGTCATAGCACCCGTATGAGAGGAATTGACCAGACTCTGAGAACCTTCATGCTCCTATCAACGATACAAATCGGATGTTCCTCAAAGGATGCATGGATTTGAAGCTCAACCTCCTCAGGCTGAAATATGTGAGATGGGTCTGAATGATAGCTGTGCAACTGAGATACATGGAAGAAGTCGTGCATGGCTCGGTACCTCTGTGGTAACTGAAACTGATAGGCAACCAGCCCGACTCTCCCCAGAATCTCCAATGGCCCCACGTACCTCGGTAAAAGTTTACCCTGTCTCCTGATTCGTCTGTGTCCCAACCTCAGCAAAACACGTAAGAAAACCTGATCCCTGACCATGAACTCAAAGGGTCGTCTATGGCAATTAGCATAAGATTTCTGTCGAGACTATGCGGTAGCCATCCGCTTCTGAATCAACTGGACCAACTCAGAAGTCTCCTACACAAGACATGGTCCCAGAAAAGCTACCTCACCTACCTCTATCCAGCACAAAGGTGATTGGAATGGCCTACCATATAAATCCTCATAAGGTGACATCTCAATAGTTTCCTAAAAACTATTATTATAGGAAAACTCGACTAGGGGTACATGCTTCTCCCAAGATCCCCCAAAGTCTAGGATGCATGCGCACAGCATGTCCTCAAGCACCTGTATCGTATGATCTGACTGGCCATCATTCTGAGGGTGGTAAGTTGTTCTCAGAAGCACCTGTGTCCCGAGTGCCCTCTGAAAACTCTGCCAGAAACGAGACGTAAAACGGGCATCCCTATCTGAAATGATAGAAAGAGGAACCCCATGAAGACATATGACCTCTCAGATATACAACTTTCCAAGATTGTCAACACTGGAGGTCTCCTTGATCGGACAAAAGTGATCTACCTTCGTGAGTCTATCCACAACAACCCACATGACATCATTTCCTCGAGGTGACCTCGACAACCCAGTCATAAAGTCCATCACGACATCATCCCATTTCCAATATGGAATGGGTAACTGTTGTAACAGTTCGGTTGGCCTCTGATGCTCCGCCTTCACCTGCTGACAGGTGGAACACCTCATAACAAAACCAGTTATCTCTCTCTTCATAATCGGCCACCAGTACTGACGTCTCAAGTCACGGTACATCTTGGTAACTCTGGGATGAGCTGCCCAAGCTGAAGCATGAAACTCCTGCATCAAATCCTCACGTATATCCTCTGGAACCCATACTCGTCCATGGAAACGAAGTACCTCATCATCGGTTATCGTCTAACCAGGAGGAGGGTCCTCACTTTCCACCGACTCCCATAGAACTAGGCCTTCTGAATCAGATAGCTATCTCATCCTCACTCTATTCAGGATGGTAGAAGTCACAGCTAAAGATGAAATATAGGCTTTCCCCCAGCTATCGTGCACCTCCAAATGCATCTCAGAGAACAAAGTCATAAGTTTCCACTCACCACTGGCCTCTTGAACCACCTGTATCTGAGTCTTCTTACTCAGTGCATCAGCAACTACATTACCCTTACCAGGTGTATAGGCAGTCTCAAAATCGAAGGACTGAAGGTATTCGACCCACCTTCTCTGTCTCAGGTTCAAGTCACGCTGAGTAAAGATATATTTGAGGCTTTTTTGGTAGGTGAAACCCATAAAATGCTCTCCCAAGAGATAATGTCTCCAACAGCGCAATGCATGAACAACTACAGCCAACTCGCGATCATGCATCGGGTAATTCCTCTCATGTGGCCTCAACTACCGAGACCCGTACGCAACAACTCGATCACCATGCATCAACACCGCTCCCAGCCCAATTCTTGAGGCATCACCATAAATTTTATAGCTCTTCCCTTGCTCTGGAAGTATCAGTATTGGTGTTGATGCCAACCTTCCTTTCAGGTCCTGAAAGACTGTCTCACAAGCTTCTGTCCAAACGAACTTCACACCCTTCTTAGTCAAACTCATCAACGGCGCTGCTAAGTAGTAGAAGTCCTGTATAAAATTCCTGTAGTAACCAGCCAGCCCCAAGAAACTCTGTATCTCAAACACGTTCTTAGGCTGCTCCCAGGAAACTACTGCTCTCACCTTATCTGGGTCTACTGAAACTCCTTCCTCTGAGATTATATGACCTAGTAAGTGAATATGGTCCATAAAAAAGTGGCACTTTGAGAGATTATCATATATTCGATGATCTCTCAGTGTACTCAGCACGATCTAAAGATGGGTGGCATGGTTGTGTCGAGTGTGAGAGTACACCAAAATATCTTCCATGAAGACTACCACAAAAGAATCAAAATAAGTATGGAACACACGATTCATCAGATCCATGAAAGATGTTGGCGCATTCGTAAGTCCGAACGGCATAACCAAGTACTCGTATAAACCATATCTGCTCCGAAAAGCTGTAAGTGGTATGTCTGATGGTCTCACATGAAACTGATGATATCCAGATCTCAAATCAATCTTCGATAACACTCGTGTTCCATGAATTTGATCAAAAAGATCATCAATCCTAAGAAAGGGATATCGGTTCTTGACCGTCAGCTGGTTCAACTTCCGATAATCCACACATAGTCTGAGGGTACCATTTGCCTTCTTTCGTAAAGAGGACCGGCGAACCCCAAGGAGAAGTACTGGGTCGGATGAAACCCTTTGTCTGTAACTCCTCTAACTGTCTCTTGAGCTCCTGAAACTCTGGTGTAGCTATCCTATAAATAGGAATAGACACCAATGCTGCTCCTGGAACAATATCAATAGATAAATCCACCTCACGCTCTGGAGGTAGACCCGAAAAGTCATTTGGGAAGACATCCCTGAAACGATCAACCACTGGAGGGAAATCCTTCTAAAAAGTCCCCTAATCATCCAGATATAAACTTGAAATCTGGGCTATCACACCACCTTTCCCACGATGTTCTGGTCCAGCTCGACTCACCTGAATATCCCATTCACCTTTGTATAGAAACTCTCCACCCTCTGGTGACGTGAAACTCACCCTGCGACTCTAGCAATCTACAAAGGCTCGAAATGAAACCAACCAGTCCATCCTGAGAATGACATCATAAGTTGTTATCTCTAAGACATAGAGGTCCCATAGAAAGTGACACCCACCAACCTCAAGTAGGCACTTCCTGCACTGACTCACACCAGTCGTTCTAGTTCCCAACGGAGTGTCTAGCATCATAACAGCAGAAGAAGAAGAAACATGGAGCCCAAGGCTCTCCACAATGGGAACAGATATAAAGCTATGTGTAGCACCCGTATCGAAAAGTACTGAAGATAAGACATAAGATACTAGAATAGTTCCTCTGACAGTATAAGGTATGGGATCCTGCTCTTGTTGGGTCTTTTGCACTGCATATGCCTACCCAGTGTCGTGGCCCTACGACACAGCCTGGCTAGCCTGAGCTGTCCTGCCCTGCTACCTCTGAGATCCTGGTGTCTGGCTACCATGGCCATGACCACCACCTCTGCCTGTATGTCCATATGTATCCCAGTTTCCCGACTGGTAAGAAGCTACTGGTCCTACTCCCACACACGGAATCTGCACAGAACCCCTCTCACTAGCCACTGGTGGAAACTCCCTGAAAAAGCACTATAGATGACCCATCTTACCGCAAGCTTGGCACTTTACTAGGTCTCGTGGACATTGAAGTCTCTTGTGCCCCTCTTTACCACATTGGTAGCACATTACTTGACCACCTGAAACATTCTTCTGGCAGGTACTGCCACAGTGAGAGAAATCCATCTATCTCTTCCTCTTACCGGCATTTATAGTACCAGAAACTGGTGCTGAACCGCCCTGGCCTGCACCACTAGCTTCCTGAAGGTTCCTCTCTGTAATCAGCGCCTGATCCACAATTTCATGTACAGTAGGCAACCTGAAAACATTCAATAGAGCTCATATGTCATATCGAAGACCATTCTCAAAGCTTCTGGCCCTCAACATCTCATCACCCACCAGAACGGGTGAAAAACGCTGAAGCTCGGTGAAACGAGCAGAATAATCCATCACTGACATAGAGCCTTGCTGCAAATTCATGAACTCTCTAGCTCTATCTTCCCTTAGCATCTTTGGGAAGAAGAAATCATAGAAATCTGTCTGAAAATCCTCCCACGTCATGTCTATGTGATGCTCTGTCTGGGTGGTAACATCTCACCACCTCTTGGCGGAATCACGCAGTATATAAGTAGCGAGATTGACCCTCCGCCCTGGAGGCATCTCAAGATGCTCGAAAATAGTCTGCATAGACCCCATCCAAGACTTTGCAGCCTGTGGTCTTCCATCCCCTGAAAACGTAGGCGGATGCTATGGCTGGAATATATGAGTCATCTCAGCCATAGATGTGGTAGTTGGCGGTGCTCCCTGAAAGTTCTGCATGAACCGCATAAATCCTTCACGGAACTGCGCATCTGCGTCGGTGTCTGGTATAACGGTTGGCGCCGCATCTGGCTCTGCTGGAGGATCCACTGGTAGCCCATGGCCCACAATCTCTGGAGTATAATCGTTGTCGCTCTCTTGGAGAACAACGTGTGGTCGTCTCGGTGGAATGACTCTACAAGGTCAAACACACTCCTTAGATCAAGATTATCAAAGACTGAAAAATGAGGGGACCAAAAAGGGAACAGGATTAAGAAGGCATTCAAGATTTGAAAAACAAGACTACACGGTGTGTACATTGACTAAACGGCGTGTCCCGAACTTTTCTTCCCCTGCCCGGGTCCTTCTACACGGCTAAGCCACACGACTCCTGTTGAACAAGACTACATGGCGTGTATATCATCTACACGATGTGTATGGTTTAACTTTCCAACTGCTCGTGTCATTCATGACATGGCCGACTACTTGGCTAATACTACACGGCGTGTTACACCCGCACAAGGCGTGTACACCACCTCATTTCCCCAGCCACACGGCTAAGCCCACACTGTCTCCCACCATTAAGTACTACACGGCGTGTCCCATAGGTACATGGCGTGTACTAGAGAAGGTAACATTGACCTGTGTTTATTAGTTACATGGCCGGGTCCGCAGGTCAGACTACATGGTATGTTCATCATTAACACGGCATGTACAAGAAAAGATTACACTGGCCCGTGTTGTTAGTTACACGGTTGGACTCCGGGTCAACACTACACGGTGTATACATTTGGTACACGGCATTTTTCCCCAAGCCTTTTCCTTCCCCATGTCCCCACCCACACAGTCTATGACACGGGAAGAGACTACATGGCGTGTACTAAGGTTACATGGCATGTACATAAAAAGTTTTCTTTTTCTTACCAAACAGAAGAACACACGGCGTGTGTCCAAGGAACTACACGACCTGTATCCTGGGTTTTCCGGACAATAGGCCTCTGAAACTACTCCAGAACCCAGTAAATACTAAAAAACAACACCTAAGTTCCAAATTATGACCCGCGAGGGCCCATACTCCCCACAAATCAAAGTTTGGCATATTATATATGTTATAACAAGATAAACAGTCGATGATCCACCAAATTTCGGTCATTGAGGGCCCATACTCACCAAAAACTGATGTTTGGCGTTCATTCTATCAACAGTATCACATGAAAATTACCCTATCACATAGCAGGTATTTATCAAAGCAGCTATCACAACAGTATTCTTTTATAGCACAACTACTATCACAAAAACTTGAAATTTCTAATGCACCTACATGGCATGGAAGAATGCATGACATGTGATTTCTATCATGTGCATAAATGATGCATGAAATGGCATACCCTCATCTCATCAGGTTGCAACTAAATAGAACTCATGAATAAAATATAAACAGCACAATCATAAGTGTGTCACCCAATGGTGAAAATCAAATCAACTGTAAATTTTAAAAAATCAAAATAATTGCAAAAATACGGGGTAGACTGGCTTTTCCATGTACACGGGTTAGCTACTCTCAGGCCCAACTTATTACCAACTACCATTTCTATCCTATCCCTGACTAAGGCTCAAAATAGTAAGTCAAAGAAAATAACTCCTTTGATACCACTTTGTAACGTCCCGGATCCGGGTACCACTCAATGGGTGCCCCGAACCCGGTTGGGCATATGACCTCAAGCACATTTCCCCAAATACCAGAGGTTGCCGACTAGTAGCGAGGGCCTAGGTCTGATAGTGGTGAAACTATGGCCTCATTTGTCAAAGTGTAGCGCAGCAGAATAAAATATACAAACATAAAACAACAGCGGAAGCAATAAACCATACACATTTAAAATGAACAACTATAGTAAAAGATAACGAACAGTTATATAGATAATGATGCAACATGTCTCCAGTTATAAGAAAACAGCCAGAACATATTACACAGTAGTACAATACAATACAATAGAAAGTACAGGTACATCAAAACAAAATAGAATAGCTGGCAGCATCGTGAGCCTAAGCTTGGTCTCATGGTCCCCTACTCCCCAGCAACAATCAAGTACCTGTATAGGGACCCTTTCCCTTATCAACACCTATATAAACATAATCTGTTTGGGCCAAAGACATGACCCAAACAGGGTGTGAGAAATAAATCCCAGTAGGCACCCACCAAAGTCTCATGCCCAACTGTGTGAAAATATGAAACAATAGTGTGTAGTAGTAAATTCAATAAATTAAGCAGTACTCAAAAGTAACTAACTTTACCAGTTATATTTCCATTCTTAATATTCATTTTATCCATTTAATATAAGACATCACCTCAGTGAAAGTTCTAAGTAGATAGTCAGTGTCCCCAGACATGTAAACTCTTACTCTCAGGTAATCAGAAACAAAACCCTCAGGTAATTTCCCACAGGCATAACAGATATTTCCCTCAGGCGTACAAAGTGTCTCCCTCAGGCATAGAGTCTATCTCCCATAGGCATAATGAATATTGCCCTCAGGCCAAAATAACCATTGCCCTTAGGCTAAGTAAAACACTGCCTTTAGGATAAACAGGTAACCAGGACATGCCCAACATATAAACAAGAAATTCACATAAAATTCCTCTCAAGGAAATTCATTAATCATTATTACAATGGTATAACCTCGGGTATCCTGGCCAAATGGCTAAACAGGGGAACGCAACCCCAGGGTGGTCCTGGATCCAAGAAGTGATCCCAAAAAACAGTTTATTATCACATTCAATTACCTATACAATTCTAGGTATTCTAAAACAGCCAAGGCTTCAACCACACGACACCCCAACATGGGTTCGTAGCTCAACGATACACAAAAATGCATAGCAGTTGGAATTTAAACACTAAGCCACCTACCTCGATCACCTCTAATCGGTATATGTGAATGACGCTCCTCGAATTTTCCATGAACGACGTAGATCTGAGGTGAATGAAATTCCTATTCAAATGTAAATAACTTTCCTTCGGGAAAGAATTGGTAAGAACGTATTATGGAGAAGGAATGGATTACCCGTACAGTTCCAACAAGATCGACGAAGGTGGAATCGGATTCCCGGTGCTCGCTCGGGTGATCTCCAAAGTTCCAGCCGTCTCTCCCAAGACTTCCACTGGGTCTAATCCTTCACTGTGAACAGGGGAGGCTAATACCCATTTTAAGATAAAAAACAAACTACACAGCGTGTACAAATGACTACACGACGTGTACTTTTCTCATTTAACTGTTCCTCTGGCAGCTACCTTTCCCACCGCCACACTGTTCATCCATCGACATGTGTACACGGTGTGTATTCCCGAATACACGGCGTGTAATGTCGCTCAGCTGGCGGCTACTTCCACTGCCTTACTATTTACCTGCCCTCTGACTATACGACGTGTAAATAACCACTACACAGCGTGTATTCGGTTTTTACACCTTTCATCACTGACATGGCTACACACCCTGTGTACTCATCCCACACGGCCAAAGTACACGGCGTGTGGAAAAGTACAGGGCGTGTACCCACAAAAAGTGTGATTTTTCCCCATTTTCCCTATTTTCTCAAAAACACTTAAGGAAAAGAGAAAAGTAGAAACTCGTACCTCAGGAATAAGCACCAGGTTCTTACAAGAACCATCCTTGGAAGCATTGGAATAATGATATTTTCACCCTAGGCTACTGGAGAAGAAATGGGGTAAAATCAGGGGATAAATCATTAAGATCGAGAGTGAAAAATGGTAAATTCATCATTTTTAGAAGAGTCGCATAGTTTTTCCGCATGATTTTTGAAACTGTACGTAAACCATAAAATCTCCTCTATCTATGGGGAAACTAATATACATAGTTTCTATAGTCATCTACATGGTTTGTAAAACCATGCAGACACCATGTGTACCCCTCTATCCAAAGGTACCTTCAGTCGTATAGGCTCAAGTTCCACCTCACACGGTTTTGCAAACTTTTCCCCCTCCTCTTGTAGGTCACACAATCATAGTGCAAGGTTAGTACTAACTATGCTCCAACTATGCACCATGCACTCTAAATCCTAGTTTCCCATATTTAATGTCTCAAACCCCTGAGACACTCCCAATACCTTCCCTGCACTCATGAAACACCTCATAAACATTTAAAAAAAAATTTAACCAAAATTAAAATGAATATTACCTTATCAATGTGTCAATATATTGTAATTATCATTCTTCAAAATTATGTCAATTCCATTATTTTGGCTCAACTCAGAAAACTATCATAGATAGTGTCTCAAAATATATGCAGCGTGAATTTGAAATGAGTATAATGGGTGAACTTAACTATTTACATGGATTCAAAATAACTCATAGACTAGAAGGAAATATATTAACTCAATATAATTATATAATATATTTAATTAAAAATTTATTTTTGACAATTAATTAAGTATTATTACTCTGGTAGGCACTTTATGTAAACTTGATATTGATGAATCCAAAAAATTGGTAGATCAAACAATGTTTATAAGGATTATTGGAAGCTTATTTTTTCATATGTCTTGCTGAAAATACATTATATTTTATGCATTATTGTGTGTGAGTTTCCAAATAAATCCAAAGTAATATCATCGTAGGGTAGTCTAGCAGATCTTTTTTGACCTTAAAGTAACTCTAAAACTTGGTTTATTTTATCCATCTAGAACTAATTTTACTTTAAAAAGATAGACTAATTCTAAATTTTTAATACGTATAATATACCAAAAGATAAAATTTAGAATATTTTATTTCATAGGTGATTATTTAGTTTCACGGCCCAATAAAAAATAACATTCAGTTTCAATTTTCCAAATCTGAATCTGAATATGTGGTGGCTAAAATTTTTTGTGCTCAATTATTGTGAATGAATCACACACTCAAATATTTTGATTTTAGTTTCACTCGTAGTATAATTATTTATAATAGAAAATGTTTTATCTCATTTTATAAGAACCTGGAACATCAATCATAAGTGAAGAACATAGACATTAGGAATCACTTCCTTTAGAACCACACAAAAAAAAGAATATATTATTCTCAATTTTATCAAAACTATAAATGAGTTTGTTAAAAAATTTGCTAAAATATTAAATTATGATAGATTTGAATATATTAAATGTAAATTAGGTATGATCAATTCAAAGTGATCATAATTTCAAGTTCTCATTTCACTATATCTAGAAATTGAAAACTCCCTGAGAAGGGGGGAAGACGTTCTTATTTTAGAATTATGATAACTTTTTCACACATGCACTTTACATTATTTGGTGGTTCCTTTAAAGGAACTTATTTTAATCTACATTGAACTTATATTAAAACCATACCTAACAGAAGTTTCCTTTTTAGTTGAATTTAAAGTAAATTAACTTCTATAAGGTATAATCTAATTCAACATATTAATATTTTGATTTATTTGTATACTTTGATTCAATTAAAAAAATATATATATATTATATATTTTTCTTAAATAAATTCTATTATCTTGAATAACTTATGTATCCTACATACTATGATTATCTATATTTTTTATACTCATATACTATGATAATTTTACTTTGAAATTATTAAGTTATTAAATTAACCCCAAAAGAAAGATATAGTTATTTCAGTTATCTTTAATTAGTATTTTATTTTTCATTTTCATGGAATATAATAGAATCTATTTTTAACATAATTTAGATCCATATTATTCATAAGAAGATAATTTTTAATCATTAGAAGATAACTTCAATAAGGTTCTTTTTTTATTCTTGCTCATTATTTATAATTTTTTTTATTTTTTTACAAATAATAATTTCAAAAGGAGATGATTTTTTCCCTTATTTATTATGTTATTTAGGTAAGGAGGATGTACATTTCAAATATAATGGATGTTATGAGAATATTTGAAAGAAACTAAGAAAAATATTTTCTTATATTTAATTATCACCTCAATTATTTCTATTTGTTTCATGATAACTCTTGTGTTGGATATTTTTTACCACTGTAAAGGGGGATAATTTTAGAGAAATATATGATGTTAATATTTTAGAAATATTTTTAATGTTGATATGAAGGGATAGTAAGTATTAATTCTTTTTATAAGATGAGTTTTCATTTATTTTAAGGTTGTGGAGAATTTAGTGATATTCATCTTAAAGGAGGATAATTTGTTTAAGGGGAGAATAATTCTTATAGAATAATATTGTTATAAATATTTACAATTATATTATTTATGATAGATATTTTTTATTGCTAACTCCATGTATTTCTTAAAAGTTAAATTTTTTAGTCTTCTCATATGATACATTTAGAGGGAATTTCATCAAACATTGTAGATGGTTTTCTCTTAAACTTCATGTCAAAATTATCATTTTTCATTTCTTGGGATTTTAAAAAAAATTATAGACTATTAAGGATATTTTTTAATCAATTGAAATTATTCTTTTTTTTTGAAAAATTACAATACACTTCAATAAGTTTTTAATATTACATTTATTTGGTTGTTTTAAATTTTTAAGTAGTTTTATTATTGGATCCTATGTTCTAATGAAATTAATATTTTTTACATCTATTTTAACATATAAAGAATTATAATTCTGTGTGATATTAAACTCATCAGATGATAGAGATAAATTTTACTTCCATTAGAAGATGGTGAGTTGAATATGATGTAGTTCCATCCAAACTTGCAGATCTCGGGATCTGGCCCTTGATGTTTGTTTCAATTTTGTCTAAAATATAACTAAGGATTCAAGGAATGGAAAAACTAGAAAAATATTATCAATTCATGTGTATCATCTCATTTCATTGATTGGATTGGTTTTATTTCTTTTTCTAAATAGTTTTTCTTAGAACCATCATTGAATAAGGTAATTATTAAAAGTCTCTTTGATTTTATATTTTATTTTTTCATTTATCAATCCATTTTGATCAAAGTGGTTCTGGTTTTAGAACACGTTCTTTATCCAATCATTGAGATCTATATGCTTCTTAGGATATTAATTTTTTTCACCTTCAGAAATTTTATAGTCAATGAATTCCTATTGAGGACTTTCTGTTAATCATAAAATTGAGGAGGATCATGGGGTTATAGTTATCTACTATCAACTGTGGTGTTAAAAAAGTTCCATTCTTGGAACTTATTACCTTATTATATTTCTATATCCAAGTAAGTTATTGGTTTGGAACTGAAATAATTTTTTCAGTTTTATATATCCTTTTATTGTATTACATGAAAGTGAATGATTCCATTAATTGCAATCAGTTTAGTAATAATATCCTTTTAGAAGGTTGAGTATTTTTATCCTTTAATTTGTGATTATATATTAAATTTCTTATTTTAAAATTTTATATTGTATTCTCTATAGTTATGTAATTTTATTCCATTTATTTTTTTCATTTTTTGTATTATTTATAGTAGTTAAGTTTTAATTTTTTATTTTTTATTTTCTCTTGTGTACATTTTCTTTTTACTCTTATTTTATTAGAATTAATATTATCTAATCAAATATTTAATTCAAGTGGGAGAAAAATTATTTCAAATTTAGGAAAAATTCACCACCCACCCTATAGCTTCCACATTACATTCCATATATGAAAAAATAGGAAACCCATCTAAGTTTACGAATAGAAAAAAGAAATAATGATCATCATAATGGATAAAAAATGGGTTAATGCCCTTATGAGGAAACTCTATAATGACCTTGACCCAATTCTTCACTTGAGGGCTCTCAGTTGGGCCTATTAGTATCTATACATAACCCCTTCCAAAAATATAACTTGGAGTGGAAATCACCCTTAAGGAAATGCAACCGTTTATAACCCATAAATTCTAGAAAATACAAAACTTTAGGAAAGATCCAATGAATGAAAAAAAATCACCTCCTCATTCCCAAACACAATTCCTATTTTATAATAACTCTTTAATTAACCAATAACATACACTATAAATAATTATAAATTTTTTAAAGTGGACTTCTCAAGGAATAAATTAGTATCGTGAGTAAATAAATAGTTAATGTCACAAAACACAATCTTCAATTTCAAAAAAATTATTTCACCATTTATTCTAATAAAATAATAAATAAAAAAATATTCCAATCTTGCTGATAGAAATAATTAAGATACAAAAACCTAGAATATTTCATTGGTAACCAATGGAAAGTGCAAATTTTATATTAACCTCTAAAAAGGTTTATCAAGACCTAAAAAATACATAACTAAATTGAATCATCCACCCATGATTTAGAAAAAACTTCTTGTATAGTGTTATAAAATTATAAAACTTGGGTGATAAGAGAAATAATTAATATTTTGAAGGACTAGCCTTTGATATGAGAATTTAAAAAGGAAGTATCGTGGATTGAAGCTTTGAGATAAAATAAAAATCTCCAAAATCACTAAAAGGTCATGTAAGAACACCGCCATATGAACTGGGGTTGGATTAGAAGATATATATGTAGTTTTTATAGTTAAAAATATATTTTTAAGATTATTCTTAATGAGTTTCATAATTTTTATAAACTATGTGCAAAACTGGGTGTCTAATAGTATCTATTCTAGGGTCTATAGTGTGATTTTAAAATCATATCATTAACCACCCCCCACCCACCCCCTCTACACTAAAAAAACTTTTAAACCCTCTATTTTTAATCTAAAACAAAAATAAACATAAATAATTACATACATACCAAATTTAGGGTGGTACATGCCTTGATTTCTTTAATCCAAATAAGTTTTTTTTGTAATTTATTTAAATATAGGTCGTTGGATTTGGATTTTATTTGTTTTATAGTCCCATAAATTCTTTTAGAGGGGATAAATTAGTGTGTTATTATAATTTAACTTCTATTTTAAAAAATTAATTTAATTGGTCCTTATTCACAAGTTAGTGATAATACTTATTTTATTTGTTAGTGATTATCATGTATATCCTAATAAGAAGTAAATAAATCAATAAATCATAAGGACATAATGATCTTACTTGGATCATGAAATTATCTATCATGGGGTGTGACAAATAAAAATATTTACTATATTAAGAATGTATTAAAGTGAGTAACCTAGGTTTTATCAAGAGTGGATCACTCAACAATCACATTTTTTACGTGAAATTAGAGAAAAAGGTGTTATTGTTTTTAAATTTGTTTGTTTTTTAAAAGAAATCAAACAAATAAAATTATGTTTAAACCCAAATTAATTAATAGGGTGATAGTTTTAGGGTAGTATCACCTATTTTAATGTCTTCATGGTCATAAAAATCATTCCTTATCTCTTTCAATTGAATGATAAATGAAATACTCCTCGATCGAGTTGTCAATCACCCTTGGTTAAAGGATTAAATAGAAACCACTCATGTGTGCATGAAAATTCATAAACCATTCCCAAACAACTAAGGTAAGACCTGGTTGGGAATTATTGATCCTTATAAATATAGAAAAGATTCACTAGTTCTATACACATTCCAACAATCCATAGACACTCCCCACCTATCATAATCTGCTCGATCGAGACAAATTTCACTAGGTGGAGGGAGTTTAATGATCTTCAACCAAACCTATAAACAATGAATGACACCAAAACCCAAAACATGAATGTGTTAATAGAATTAGGCACAACTAAAGTAGAAATCATTCAATATAAAAAGATAGTTTTATATTAAAGGACAAGACTCCGACATTACAAAAAAGAAACCTCCCCCTTCCCAGATCACTCAAAAACCTCACCCCTCCATGTGAAGGGTGATCGAGTTGAATGGAGAATAAGTGACCATTATAAAACTAATAAAATAGAAAAGAGAAAATCCAAATCACATAAATCTTCAATTCCTACTGCACAACACCTATGTAAGATCCATGATCTCCCTTAAGGTATGTTTTTGTTTACATTTCAGTTTAAGTTCCTTATTTTGGTTAAATAAGTGTTTTAGAAATATTATGTGAAGACTCAGGGGTGTTTTGAGGGTTCGGAACACAAAAGAGGAAGAAATTGGGGGGTTTCTGGGAATATTGCACAGTTTATGAATGGTTATTGCAAACTGTGTGGAAATCCCAGGTAACCGTGTGAAGGGGATATTTTTGGATAATAGCATCCACATGGTCTGTAAAACTGTGTAGGTAAACTGTGCGGCCCAGTAACTTTGAAAAAAATTACAAAAATTCCATTACAGGATTTTAAGTTCCACTCGCGATTTTTCTTCTCCTCCCCTCTTGCAAACCTAGGAATGAACCAAAGCTCCCAAGAGATCCCAATGGTGATTCTCCCTCAAATCTAGGTCTTTTGGAGTGTTGTTGGTTTCAAAATTAATATATGGGTAAGGATAATCCCACTCTCACTTCTCTTTTTTGGTTTAGGGTTTTCATCTCTTCCTTCTCTCCATCCAAATCTCTAAAACCTTTCTTTTCTATTGAGATTTAGGTTGAGGATTCAAATATTGGTTGAATTAGTATCTAAGGAATCAGTTAGGAGTGTGTTCACCAAGGGATTCAAGTTATGTGTTCTATTTGTTATATCCCATAGTTCATATTTAGATTTGTGCATGTAGGGTTTTATTCTTGTTCTCATATTGGTGTGTTCTTGGGATCATTGGGAAAATGTGGTATATTGAGTGCCTGAATAACCAAATGAACCCTCATGATCCTCTTGGGATGCATGGAGGATGTTGTGACTTTTTTAAGGGCCATCCATGGGGTGTGCCGACCTTTTCGAATGGGTTAAGGGGAGTATAAGGTACGAAATTGACTCATAATGGTGTAGTGACTTAGCAAGTAGGTTAATTGTTTTATGTAGTGAGTTATGATGGATTGTGGCTAGTTGTGTCGAACGTGGTTAAAGGATAATTTATTGTTTGGTTGACATTTAAATGGATTAAATGGGATTAATGGAAATATGATAAGGAATTATGTTGACATTTGAATATGCTTAGTGAGATAGGCATGGAAAATGGGGAAATGGGGCTAAAGGGTAAAGTGATATAAATGATTAATGTGTTAATGTATTGTGGCTTATTTTTAAATTCCCATTTATTTATATTATTGTGATGCTATAAATGATATTATCTTAGATTTTGTGTGATTTATTTAATTATGGTGAATGGTAAATAAGCATGTGCACATGGATTGGTAGAGTGGGTTTTTGACTTAAGGTTCTACGCCCATAGGTCATGTTTTACTGAGGTTATATCTCCACCACTAAATGTATGGGTTAGGGAAGGGGCTGGAGTTCTATTCCCATAACGGTTTCATTCCACTCGTATAGAGGCTTCGAGGTGAGGATTATGAGGTTATTATAATGTGATGCCTAGTGAGATAGGACTTGTTTTTATTCCCATATGCTTGAGAATATTGATCATTCCTAATCCATTGAATAAATGAAAAAGGTATATTAATCCACATGATTCCTAAGTAGTGAACCTAGATTCAATGGTAGCATAATTTAATGGAACATAGTCTAGAATGACCTGTTGAACTATTTTCCGTTACTTTCCAGTATTTATCACTTGCATGAACTATCTAATTTTACTGAATATTTTGTAAACATCATTGGTGTTGGACGACTGAGTTATACTCACACCCTAATCAAGCAGTCGTTGGGTACCTGAGCAGATTTCATGCTTGCAGGTCAGGACAGGGGAAAGGGCCCTATGCTAGGGAGTTGAGTTATACATGGTACATATATGGGTGAGGTTACAGACTTGGAGTCTGGACCATTTTGGGGAATCTTCTATTTTTATTTATTTTGGGATTTCATTCACTTGGAACTATGTCATGGAATGACATATTTACTATTATATGTGGTTGTAACCAGTTTGGGAGTTGGTTATTTATGCATGTGTTAATTGCTTCTTATTGTTTCCGATATTTAAATTGTGTTCTGTTGTTTAATACTCTTGTAATGAGGGTATAGTCTCTCCATGTGACCTATTAGACCTTATCTTCTAGTCATAAACCTCTAGCATATGAGGAGGTGCACTTGAGGTCATGTGGTGACCCTACTCAGGGTACCGGTTAGTGTCTTTTGGGTCAGGTCTGTTACAAAGTGGTATTAGAGGCAGATTATTTTCTCTTTCTTTCTATTTGTGGGATGGTATACAGGAGGTTAGGAAAGTTTCAGGTCTTGGTAATGAGCTCATTCTTGAGATTATCTAACCCATGTACGAGGAAAAACCCAAATCACCCTGGGAGGGGATTGTGGTTCTTATTATGTGTTGTTATATTTGATGATATTTCACCATCGGGTGAAGCACTTGTTGTGTGATTTGACGATTTTGTGATATTTCTATTTTGGCTAGAAGGGTACGATTTTTTGTGTTCATGCATCATTCTAGAAACCTATGTAGATAAGTGACATGCATCATGGTAGGTACACACATGGGATGGGTGCACGGTATATAAAAGTTGGGATTCATTTGTCTTTCTTAAAAGTAAGGAAATTATGCCTAATGGGATGGAATGAATGGGTACAATGGAAAGTTAAAAGGGTAATTAGTAATTAAAAATTAGAGCTTAATAATGAATTAAAAATGGATTAACATGTTGTAAGAGTAAATTGGTATATGGAATTTGTTTTGAATTGGGTGAAATATAAGGCTTGTAACTATGTGAATTAATATCCATGTTAGCCATGGACTTAGGAGATATGGCCAAGGGTAGTGATCCGGTTTTGAGAGGGATCTTTTGGGTAGTGTATGAAAATTGGTTTTTTTATGGAAAGTTATGATCTTACCTATATCTTTTTTCCTTTATGTAAAATCATTATGATTGCGTTCTAAAGCTCATGTTTGGCATTGTAGAGAAATACCACCTCGAAGGCGTGTATCAGTGGGGAGACAAGAGGACGTTACTGAGAATGCTCCTCCAGTAGTGGAGAAAGAGAAAATGGTGACATAGGGGGATAGGGGAGATAAATTCCCTGAGAACTTTTCTCATTTTATACAAATGATGGAATGGGACCTAGGGTGGGATACACCGAGTATGTTTGATCTAACCAGGGAGTTTTAGCTGCAACACCCTCAGACCTTTGCTGAAGAGGGTGGTCCAGAAGCAGTGGAGTTCTGGATAGAGTCCATACAAAATATTCTTGACCATCTATATGCTTCTCTCAAAAAGTGAATCACTTTAGAAGCATATATTCTATGATTTTAGGCAAAGAATTGGTGAGACATCGTGGTTCGTAGGGAGCAGGCTGAAGGAATGATGTGGAAAGATTTCTAGGAGAAGTTTCTTGAACACTTTTTCCCAGAAACCTTGAGATAGGATAAATCTATGTATTTTATGAGATTGAAATAAGGGAAAATTCCATTATTGGACTATGCTATTCATTTTACTGATTTATGACGCTTCTTTCCAATGTTGACAGGAGACGAGGCAGTTGTGGTGAAACGCTTCTTGGATGGGCTGAGACATGAGATCAGACTCAATTGAATATCTTCTATCTAAAAAGGATTTCTTAAGTGGTGTAACAAGACCTTATCTTAGTGGGGAACCTAAAAGGATCTTTAGGTAGTGAACTTGTTGTTCCAGATGGGCAGGAAAGTGATGCGGATTCCAAGAGTAGGAAATTACATTTTAGAAATTTCCACCAGGGTGGTAGTACACAGAGAAGTCAGAAGATGGGTTCAACTTCTCAGGGTAGTGACAAAGTCTAATATTATCAATGTGGTGGGATAGGGCACAAGAATAAACTGTGTCCCTTCCCACCAATTTAGTGTCGAGTGTGTCGAAGGCTAGGCCACGTACAGTGGTTCTACAGGAACTTACAATAGGCATGGGATGATGGAGGTCCGAGGCAGATGTTGAATGTAGGCAGGGGTAAGTTTCCCCGTATCAAGAAGTCAGTTGGAGCTCCACATGTCATACTAGTAGATGTGGTGGACATGGAACTTCGGGGAAAGATCAACCTTATCAATATGTTAGTGAAATGTAGGGTACTAAGGTTAAATCCTAGGGTAAAGGGGTAGGTCATCTTCATGTAGTTCAGACTACAACTGAAGGTGCTGAGGTGGGACCATCTATTGTTTTAGGTATGATTCTTATAGCTTCCATGCTCACTATTTCTTTATTCAATACAAGTTCTACATATTATTTTATTTCTTCTCAGATCTTAGTTTTGTTGGGCTTCACTGTGGAGAATGCATGTAGTGTAATGTCGCTTGATACTCCTCTATGGGTATAAGTTGAGGACATCAGGTAGTGTAAGGTTTGTTCTCTAAAGGTTGGTGGATATCATTTTTTGTGGGATTTTTTTGTCCTAGAGATGTAATATTTTTACCTAATCTTGTAGATGGATTGGTTGGTGTTATTTAAAGACCATATCACCTGCTATCAACCTTGGGTAACATTCACATCCCTCAATAGAATCACTTATGTACTTTGTGGTGAGTGGGATACTCGAGTGGGTCACACAAGGCCGCTACGCCAGTAGTTGGGAGAAATCACAGCCCAAGTTGCATGCCTTATATTAGATTATAGGGAGAAAGATCTACCAGTATTCCCTCTTGTTGTGGACTAGTTTCAGTATGTGTTTCTTGAGGACTTTTTGGGGTTACCACCCAAGAGAGATGTTGAGTTTATGATCAAATTGTTTCTGGGGATGGATTTATTTTCCATTCCTCCATACCGAATAGAACCGGAAGAGCTCCAAGAACTCAATGTTTAACTTGAGGAGTTGTAACTTAAGGGTTTTATCCATCCTAGTACATCACCTTGGGGATATCCTGTGTTTTTTCAAAGAAGGTTGACAGATCACTGAGGATATTTTTCGATTATAGGAAATTGAACCAGATAACGATTGAGAACTGATACCCTCTTCCTAGAATAGATGACCTGGTTGATCATCTCAGAGGTGCCTTGGTGTTTTCTAAGATCTATTTGAGATCAGGATACCATCATTTGAGGGTGAGGCCTTTTGAAATACCCCATATATCTTTCTAAAATAGGTACAGGTTGTATGGATTTTTGGTGATTTCATTTGGATTGACCAATGAACAGGTTGTGTTCATGGCCTTGATGAACCAAATATTTCACCTATACCTAGACCAGTTTGGGGTTGTCTTTTTTGATGACATCTTGGTGTACTCCAAAACTCATGACGATCATGTAAAACATCTTGATATCATATTGAGTACACTAAGAGAGAATATTTTTTATGTCAAGCTATCAAAATGTCAGTTTTGGATTGATGAGGTGCACTTTTTGGGACACATAATTTCTTATTCAGGTGTGTCGGTGGATCCAGAAAAGGTACAGGTTTTGGTTTCTTGGGAGTATCCCAAGAGTGTCTTCGATTTTTGGGGTTTTATGGCTTTTGTTGGTTATTACTAAAGGTTATTAGAGATTTATCTCATTTGTAAGTGCCGCTCACAGGCCTAACCAATAAGGGGGCATTGTTCAAAGGCTTGTTATAATGCTTTTCAAAAGCTAAAGAATTGTTTGAATACCATACTGATTTTGATCTTACCTGAACCAGGTAAGAGGTACACCTTGTTATGTGATGTATCTAGTGTTGGAAATGGGGCAGTGTTAATTCAAAAAATATCAGGTTATATATTATGGGTCAAGGTAGTTTAGACCACATGAAAGAAATTACCCTACTTAGGTCATTGATCTAGCTGTTGTGGTTCATGCCTTGAAGTGTTGGAGAAATTACTTGTTGGGAGAACCCTTCATAGTTTTTAACGACCATAAAAGTCTCAAGTACATATTCTCCCAGTGGGATTTTAATCTTCTACAATGAAGGTGGTTCTAGTACCTATGGTCCTTAAATTTTGAGTTGTTCTATACACCAGTTAAGAGGAATAATGTGGAAGATGCCCTAAGCCAGAAGACTTAGAATCATATGGTTCAGGAATCCAGTTCAGAGTGGAAGATGATGGCCTTGTTTTCTGAGATGCATTTGGGGGTACAAGATGGGCACAGGCAGATGACCCTTGTTTCTATAGCAGTTGAATCCACACTCTTGAGATGAGTTTAAGAGAATCATTTGGTGGATCTAGAATTTTTGGCTATGAAGGAAATCCTTAATGGTGGGGATTCACTATCTAGTTGGTATTTTGTTACAAATGGATTTTCATATGTTCATGGTCGTGTTATGGTGCCAGTAGGTGTATGGGAGGATTTTATGTGTGGGTTTCATACGTCAAGGTGGGAATTTCATCCTAGCTTGACTAAGATGTATCGTGATATTCTTAGGTAGTTTTGGTGGAATGGAATGAAGAAAGAAGTTGCAAGTTTTGTGGAATGATGCCTTACCTGTCAATAGGTAAAGGCTGAACATCCGTGTCCAGGTGGGTTTCTGTAGTCCTTGCCTATTCCAAATTGGAAGTTTAATGACGTAATGATGGACTTAGTAGTGGGTCTTTTGAGGATTCCTGGGAAGAATGATGCAATTTGGGTGGTGGTAGATCGAATGGCCAAAGTGGCTCATTTCTTGCCGATCCAGAAGACCTATACAGTTGAACAATTGGGAGAATTATATGTTCGAGAAATATTATAGTTTAATGGTGTTTCTAGAGCCATATTTTTTTATCATGATCAATGTTTCAACTCGTTCTTCTAGAAGGGACTATAAAAGGGACTTGGCACGACTTACCACCCATAGACTAATGGGTAGTCAGAGCATTCAATTCATGTGTTAGAAGACATATTGAGAGAATGTGTTCTAGTATTCAGTGGTTCATGGGAAAGGAACTTTTCACTTATTGAGTTTTACTACAACAACAGTTTTTAGGCTATAATTCATATGGCTACATTTGAGGAACTCTACGGGAGACCGTGTAGATCTCCGCTATGTTGGTTAGAGGTTGGGGAGTCTAAGTTGTTAGGACCGAGTATTTTTTAGGAGATGTAGGATAAGTTTTGATTGATTCAAAATAATATGAAAACATATCATAGTTGATAGAATTCATATTTTATCATCATTGTAGACCTCTTTAGTTTTTGGTGGGTTATAGTGCGTTTCTACAGGTGTCGCCAATGTTGGGTCACCGCTGTGTCCAGAAATAGGGCAAGTTGGTGGCTAGGTATGTAGGTCCATTTGAGATTGTGGAAATGATCAAACGTATGGCTTACTAATTAGATCTTCCACAGTGGTGTAGCGGGATGCATTATGTTTCCCATGTTTCACAGATATAACAGTATCACCCTAATCTGTCTCGTGTGATCAACGTTGATGATGTTGATCTTGAGGTTGATGCATCTTTTAAGGACCATCTGGTTTGTATTGTGGACCATGGTGAGAAGGTCTTGCGAGGAAAGATTCTACCTTTAGTTTTTGTTCTATAGAAGCATGGAAACATTCAAGAGGAAACTTGGGAGCATGAATTGGATATGCAGGCTCATTGGCCTGATCTCTTTTCTTTGAGGACTCAATGATGCTCAGAAATAGTTTCTTGAGGATGATCCATCATAAGGTGGGGAGGTTGTAAGATCTATGATCTCCTTTAAGGTATGTTTTTGTTTAAATTTCAGTTTAAGTTCCTTATTTTGGTTAAATAAGTGTTTTCCCAAGTTCATGTGAAGACCCAAGGGTGTTCAGGGGGTTTGGGACACAAAAGAGGCATAAAAGGGGAGTTTTTAGGCATGTTTCACATTCAGTGAAAACCATGAGAAAACCCCAAGTAACTGTGTGTGGGAAACACTTTCAGATAGAAACATTTTCATGGTTTATGCACAGTTTTCAAAAACAGTGTGGGAAACCATGTGGCCCAGTAACTATGAAAAAAATTAAAAAATAACATTATGGGATTTTAAGTTCCACTTGGGATTTTCCTCCTCCCCCCCTCTTGAAATCTTAGGAATGAACCAAATCTTATAATAGCTCCCAAGGGTGATTCTCCCTCAAATCTAGGTCATTTAAAGTGCCTTTAGTTGAAAAATTAATATCCGGGTAAGGCTAATCCCACTCTCACTTATCTTTATGATTTGGGGTTTTTATCTATTCCTTATCTCCATCCAAATCACTAAAATATTTATTTTCTGGTGATATTTAGGTTGAAACTTCAAAGGTTGATTGAATTGGGATCTAAGGCCTCAATTAGGAGTGTGTTTTAAAATGGATTAAAGGTAGGTGGTCTATAAGTTCTATCTGATAGTTCATATTTAGATTTTAACATATAGGGTTTTATTCTTGTTATCATATTGGTGTGTTCTTGGGGTTGTTGAAAAATGCAGTATATTGAGTGCATGAATAACCAAATGAACACTCATGATCCCCGTGGGATGCATGGAGGATGTTGTGACTTTTTTAGGGCCACCCATGCGGTGAGCTGACCCTTTTGAATGGGATAACAGGTGTATAAAGTGAAAAATTGACTCCTAATGATGTAGAGACTTATAGAATGGGTTAATTGGTTTATGTAGTGAGTTATTATGGATTGTGGCTAGGTATGTCTAATGTGGTTAAAGGCTAAGGGGTTGTTCAGTTGACATTTAAATGGGTTAAATGTGATTAATGAGAATGTGAAAAGGAATTATGTTTAGATTTGAATATGTTTAGTGAGATAGGCATGGGAAATGGGGAAATGGGGATAAAGGGTAAAGTGATATAAATGATGAATTTGTAAATGTATTGAGGCATATTTTCAACTTCCCATTTATTTATATTGTTGTGATGTTGCAAATGATATTGGTTATGCTTTGTTGTGATGTGGTTAATTGTGGTGAATGATAAATAATCATGTGCACGTGGCTTGGTGGATTAGGCTATTGACTTGAGGTTCTATGCCCACAGGTCGAGTTTGATTGAGGTTCTAGATCCACCCCAAAATGCAGGGGTTAAGGAATGGGAAGGAGTCATGTTCCCCTAATGGTTTCATTCCACCCTAATTGAGGCTTCGAGGTGAGGATTATGAGGTTATTATAATGTGATTCCTAGTGACATAGGACTTCATTTTATTCCCATATGCTTGAGAATATTGAACATTCCTAACTCATTGAACACATGAAAAAGGTAGATTAAACCATGGGATGCCTATGTTGTGAACCTGGATTCAATGGTGGAATAAGTTAAAGGAACATAGTCTAGAATGAAATATTAAACTATTTACCATTACTTTCTAGTATTTATCACTTTCATTCACTATCTACTTTTATTGGATATTTTGTAGAAACTGTTGGTGGTGGCCTACTAAGTTATACTCACACCCTACTCGGGTCGCCGTTGGGTACCCTAGAAGATTTCATGCTTGTAGTTCAGGATAAGGGCAAGGTCCCTCTACTAGATAGTTGAGTTGGATATGGGACATGTATGGGTGAGGTTCCAAACATGGAGTCTGGGCCATTTTGGGGATTCTTTTTTCTTTCTTTCTTTTGGGGTTTCATTCATGTGGCTCTGTAGAATAGCATGACGTATTTACTCTTGTATGTTGTTGTACCCAATTTGGGAGTTGGTTATTTATGCATGTATTAATTGGTTTTTATTGTTTCCACTATTTAAATTGTGTTCTATTGTGGAATACTCTAGTAGAGAGGGTATAGTCTCCACACGTGACCTATTAGACCCTCACTGCTAGTTGGAAACCTCTAAAGTATGGGGATGTGCGCTTGAGGTCATGTAGTGACTCAGCTCATGGAACCAGTTAGTGGCTTCTAGGTCACGGGATTTACACCCTCATTCTCCTCCTTCAACACCTTTGAATGGAAGGGAAAACTCATATTTATAGTCTAGAGGGTTGAAAATGTTTCCCTCTAGATTAATTCCCCTCAAAGTTTTAGTTTATTTCAAATAGTAAACTATATAATCTAGGGAAGTATTATTCATAAAATTTGTTCCCCTTTCTCTTTTTTGTGTTCCCAAAAAAACATAAATCATTTTTAAAAGAGGAAAAATAGTTATTCTTATATTACTGAAGAATAATTTTTCTTCTTGAGGAGACTCCTCAACTCCCTCAAATTTCACATATTAAATAGATACATGATTGATCTAATTGCTTCATAATTTATTTTGGAAATTCATCTTGGATTCCTCTCTCTATTTCAGTTGTAATCACTTCATATTTATGTATTTAGACTGAGATATCCCTCAATTACTGATCTGGGGTCCATTCAGTTTACCAACAACGTTTCTCAACTTGATTGAATTTTTTGGGGATAGTGTGTTTCAAATTGGATCTAGGACTATATGGAGAAATAGAATCCCAAAATAAATCCTCCAAAAAAATAATCACGTAAATTGGATCAATATCATGAAATTTATGCCTGAAAAACAAAATCTCCAAAAAACTGTTAACTTTTCAAAATTAACCAATTTTCAAAATTAATCCAAAAATTCACCAAAAATAATAAAATGATGCCATTTATTTAAAATTTATTAATTTATCAGAGATTAAACCATTTAAACACACATAAATAATTATATAAATATCATCTCTATCAATTCCCCCATACTTATCACTTGGACTCCTATAGAAATTATTATCAAAATCAAATCAAAGAAAATTCAAAAGGCATACCCCTGAGATCCAATAATTCCATAAAAAGAAACAAAAGATATCATGGATCCTCAAAGACCATTATTTTATGTTCTTATATTCATATAATTTAATATATTTACACTTCATTTTTATTCTAATGCACACAAAACACCTAACTCAAATGAATTTTCTCTCATCTCACAAATAAAAACTTTCAACAAGGCTTTTCTCATCCAAACTTATGAAAGGGTCACCATAGGCTTGATAAATTCATAAATATCCACAAAATGTGATTCATAGATATTTTATTATCATGAGGAATTTTTCGGGTTTTTTATATGAAGTTTAGTTGGTAGGATTAGATGTCAATAAATTCTGAGGATGAATGAGGAGGGATTGGCTCTTTTTTAAGAAAAATTGCAAGATTCTAATTTTCACTTTAAGTGTGGTCTCCTCATCACTCCACATAGTAGAATATTAGATCCACAATCATAAAAAATCAAGGAAATTTCTCCCCATTCGTCATTTTATTAGTAAAAAATTTAATCTTCTCAGACATAATTTTTCTTGAAATCTCTAGATAAGAAGAGCATTCTTTATCCATTGGAATATTTATAAAGCAATAACTTCTCTTTTCATGAAACCTCTAGAAATTAACATATTTCAAAAAAATATTTTTTAAGTAGAAAACACATATCTTAATCATTTTATTTTCCACCCAAAGTATCACCAAATGAGGTAGCACAACACAAGATAGCTTTCCCCCACACTTAAGTTCAATTGGATCATGAAATTTCACTTCAACAGTAGGTTCGATGGGGAAAATTGACTTGTAATGTGGATAGAATAATAGGTTGTTCATGGAATATAAGGTTTATAATGATTTTAATTCACAATAAATTCTAGAAAAAAGGGATTCTCATGAAAATGGGGATTTAAAACTAAATAAATTCCTTAATAATTTAAAACACAAGTACCTCAAACCCTCAAGTTTTGATAGGAATAAATTTAATTCTAGTTAAAGAAATAAGGGTTGTGTTCTCTCAATAAGTTAGGTGAATTAAAATAATATGAAAAAAATGGTTCAAAAGCCTCATAGGAAAGTTATTTAAAATATAAAGGTAGTGAAATTTGGCATGGGATTCAAAAATCAGAGTACTTTTAATGAGATTCCCAAAGAATTCAACTTGAAACAAAGTCATTTTTAGTATTCATTTAAGATAAGTTTCATGGAATAAATTATTTCACTCATTGAATTGGGTTTCAATAATGGAAATTATAATCATTTCAGTTCAAAAGTTTCAAAACCCCATAAAAAATAAAAAAAAATTACACAAAAATTTGAAAAACACAATTTATTTTGAAAAACTGAAAAACAAAAAAAAATGAAACTACTAAACCATAAAATATCTCTATACCATACATAAATTATGTAGTTTACTTAATGAATTAAAATGGATCTAACATTTATTAATATTTGAAAATGAACCACAAAAATAAATAATGTGTAAAGGAGAGGTACGAACTAATGGATTTTATTGATAGACAGGTTGGAGGAGGGTGATCTCTTCCACTAGATCTGATGCAATAGTCCCATGTAATTTCCTCAGATTGTGTCCATTAATAGTGGATGGATCCTAATATCTATTCTTCAAAATTTTCACAGCACTAAAAGTATATACATGAGTAACTATAAATGGACCTTCATATTTGGAATTAAGTTTACCTAGCATCTACTTGAGTCTTGAGTTGAATAACATCACTTGGTCTCCAGGGTGGAAGTATTTCGGTTGGATCATCTTTTCATGAACCACTCTTGTTCTATCTTTGTAAATCTTGTAATTTTCAAAAGCTTCCCTTATAATTTCCTCTAGCTCCTGCAACCGCTTTCTTCTCTCGTTCTCATATATTTCAAGATCCAAAATCATCTTCCTCACAACCCAATATTCCTTATGCTCTAATTCCAATGGAAGATGACAGTTTTTCTTATAAATCAATGTATATGGAATCATTACAATCGGGGTTTTGTAGGATGTATTGTAATCCCAATATGTGTCTTCCAAACTTTGGCTCTAATCCATCCTTCTTGGATTAACAGTATTCTCCAAAATTCCTTTTATCTCCATATTGCAAAATTCAGATTCCCATTAGTCTGTGAGTGATAAGGAGTTTATGTTTTATGATAAACCCCATACTTCTTTAGTAAATTATCCATTATCCTATTGAAAAAGTGAGTCCCCTAATCATTTATGATGTCTTTGGTCACTCCAAACATACAAAATATGTGAGCCTTTATTAAATCACAAATAACATTATCATAGTTAGACTTGGTGGATTTTTCTTCCACCCATTTGGAAACATAATAAACTTCAAGAAAGATATAATAATTTTCAAATGAAATTGAGAATGGACCCATAAAATATATCCCCCGTTCTTAAAAAATATCACAAAAATTTAGTAGATTTTGGGGAATTTCTTGTCTCATTGAAATATTGCTAAAAAATGACATTGTTTACACATTTTTAAAAATTCATGGGAATCTTTAAAAAGGATGGGAAAATAAATTATAAATTATAAAAGACTTTATTTATTTCCTTTTAGGTCCAAAATTACCTCCATAAGATATTGTGTGAAAAAACTCAAAGATAGAACCAATTTCACTATCAAGAAAACATCTTCTTATCACTTAGTCATTGTAAATATTCTAAAGAAATAGATCATCCCAAATGTAATATATATATTTATCATTTAGTTTTTGAATTTAGTGGTAATTTTAATGATATGGGACCTAATATGTTACCAGATAATTGACCACATTATCATACCAGGGCACTTCTCCTTCAATCAATTATAACTGCTCTCCTAGTAGGTGATCATTCAATAGTTATTTTTCTGAAATTTTAGCTTTAGTAGTGTTGGTTAGACTACTTAAATGATAAGACACTTGGATCTCATATCCCTTATTATTCTTGATTTCTATGTTGAAATCCTATAACAGTAACATCCATCTCACTAACCTTGGTTTAGATTCATCCTTCTTTATCAAGTACCTAAGAGATGCATGATCAGAAAACATAGTGACTTTAGTTCCAAGAGATATGACCTAAATCTGTATAAAGTAAAAAACAACTAAAAACACTTTTTATATGGTTGTGTAATTTAATTGATCAACATATAAGGTTCTCAAGGAATAGTAAATGATTTTGGACTACCCTAAATTCAATAATAAAGGACATAGCCAACTGCTTGGTTGGAAGCATCCCAAATTAGATCAAATGGTTCTTCCTAGTTTGGTGGCAACATCATTGGTGGTGTAATAAATATCATATTTATCTTAGTAAATTATTATCTAAATAAACCATTGAAATAAAAACCTATATCTTTCAAAATAAATCTAGAGATATGGAGATAAATATTATTGAAATCATTGATAAACCTTATGTAGAATCTTGTATCTCCTAAAAATGATCTAACATGATCCACACAAGTTGGGTAATACAATGAATATATCACTTCATTTTTTTATTTGTCCACTTAAATTACTTTTTAAAAATTACATGCTCGAGGAAAATTCATCTCTTAACTATGAAATTACACTTTTCAAAATTTAAACCATGATTATTTTTAATGGAGGTTTTCAAAACTTTTTCCAGATTTTTCCAACAATGGTCAAAATAATTTCCAAACAAATATAAAATAATCCAATAAAACCTATATGAAATATTTAATGTGATTATAAAAATACTCACCATGTACCTCTAAACTGTAATTGTAGGATTATATAATACAAAGGGTTTCCTTCTGTATGAAAAATTGTTGAAGGGACAAGTAAAGGTTGTTTTCTCTTGATCCTTGGGAGCAATAGGTACCTGAAAATCCATCCAAAAATAAATAATGAGTTCTCCCTACCAATCTCTAAAAAATATGGTTAATAAATTGGATGGTGAAATGATATTTTTAAGTGAACTAATTAAACTTCCTAAAATCAATTCACACCCTCCAGCTATACTAAATTATCATAGGTATTAATTCATTATTTTCATTCCTCATAGTTGTTAGGCCAATTTTTTAGAACTACATGAATAGGGCTATCCCATTGTGAATATTAAATGGGATAGATGATTACAATTTCCAATATATCCTCAATATCCTTCTTCACAACCACCATCAAGGTGGGATTCACCCTCCTTTGGGGTTGTCTAATAGGTTTGGAATCTCCCTCAAGAAAAATTCTATGTTAGCCTATTTTTGGTTTTATTCTGGGGATATCACCTAATATCCACCTTATTTCTTGGAAAGTATCTCTAAAAATATCAATAAAATATTTTTCATGGGTTTTTTATATATTATTAGTAATTAACACTATAAATTTCTCTCTCTCCCCAAGGTAAACATATTTAAAATCACTAGGGACAAGTTTTAATTCAAGATCAGGGGTTTCTTATAGGATAAAATTAAACTGACATGCCCCACTTTCAATGGTTTGACCTCATACACAAAAGAAACCATATAATCTTCCTCATAATTTAAAAAATCATCAAACAAATCAGAGTTTACCTCTTCTTCCCACATGAAATCATAATCTTAATCATTTTGGGATTCCCCGTGTTTAGTGGTATATTCAATGGAAAAATTATCTCCTAATGATAATAATTCAGGTAACATACTTGATTCTACAATTGTCTCAATACCAAATTTATGGGAGAGTAAAAATAGTGAATTATCTTCTGATGGGTTCCTCATATATTCAAAAATGTTTAATTGGACTAAGAAATCTCCAAATTCCACGGTGAGTGTCCCTTCATGAACATTGATGATGGTTTCGTCCATATTCAAGAAAGGTCTCCCCAAAATGATGGGTGAGTGTGATGGGATCTTATATTCTTCCATATTCAGCACATAGAAGTCATATGGGAATAAGAGATATTTTATTTTCACAATAACATCCTCTAGAACTCCTTCTTGGAAGAATGTGGATCTATTTGCAATATGGACCACCACCCTTTTGGGCTTCAATACTCCCATATTAAAATTACTATATACTAATTGAGGCAATAAAATAATTAAATCGATAATATCAATCAAATAATTAGATAAATTTAAATAAAAAATGGTGCATGGAATGGAAAATGTCCATGGATCTTGACATTTGGTTGGAAAATGTGCTTTAATAAGGTTTGAGACACTTCTTCCCACGTTGATCCTCTCATTCCCTTGAATTATTCTATTCTTTGTGAAAAGATACTTAAAGATTTTATCATATTGGGAATTTTTTTGAGTGCTTCAAATAGGGGGTCTTAAATTCCTCTTTCTAAAAGGTGTCCAAAATTTCTTTTTAAAGTGATTATTCCTACAATCTCTTTGATTCAATCATCCTTGATGGAAATAGTTGGGGTAATTATTTATTCTCTATTTGTTTAATTTTTAATGGGGTTTCTTATCTCTTCCTCTTCATCATATCTTCCTCCTCTTTCATTTCTTATTCTTGGTGCATTTCCACAAAATTTTCAGAATTTTCAATTTCATTCTCCCTCAACTTAGGTGGTCTAGTTTTAGGTTCAAGGGAGACTGATGGTGATAGTTCTTTTCAACTTATTTTTTTTATCGTGTTGACATTATATTTTGGTTTTAGTATTGTTTTTGAAGATATTTTACATTTATTTTTGGTTAGAAATTCCATGATACTTTCGAAGTTGTTGGAAAATATCTTATGGTGTCTTTCATCCCCTCAATCTTAGATATCTGTTATTGATTTTTGAATTGGAGGTTATGCGCTAGTGAATGGATTCTCATAGGGTATTTGGAAAGTGCGTGGTTTGTGGTAAGAAGGAATGTTATAGGATTTATTTTATAAAAATAGTGGTGGGTTTTGGAAATGTTGTTGGAATGGGGGTTGGTTTTGGAACTTGTTTTGTTATTGGAGTCTAGATTGATTCTTATAATTTCCAAATCCATATTGAACATGGTTAGGCTCTCTCTATCCTTGACATTTTTTTAATTTCATTGAATTAAAGGTTGGTGTAAAAGTTTTAATTCCTTATATTTTAGCACATTGGTTAGTGAAATGATTAGGTGATGAGGATAAAGAGCATACCTTAGTTAGTTCTTGTTGGTCATGCACTTGTTTTAGGGTTATATATCTCACCATACTAGTTATCTCATAAATATTATTTTCCCATAAATTTGATGTATAATAAGTTCTTACCTCATGGATTTTTCTTTTTTCAATACCTCTTGTACTAAACTGTTGTGAGTTCTGAGAAATCTTCTCAATCAAGGCCTTGGAATATTTTGGTGAATTTTCAATCAATGTGCCTCAAGATAATTAATCCAGAAAGTTTTTTTTCATTTTCTAGCAAACCTCGGTAAAATAAGAAAATAAAGTGACACATATAAATTTATTGATGTGGGAAACTAGCATAAATATTTTTAAACATTTCTTAGTACTCATAAAGGGTTTCCCTAGATGACTTACTAATGGTATATATTTATTTATTGATGGTTGTGATTATAGATGAGGGGAAGAATATTTTCCTGAAGCATCTCAATAAGTCATTCAAATAATTCACATATCCTGTTTTTATGACATACAACCATTATTTGGCAGATCTGTCCAATGAAAATGGGAATTCCTTCCAATTTACCTGCTTCTCGTCTACTCCTCAGGGTTTAGAAGTAGACAAGACATGTGTGGACTCCTTAATATGTTTTTTTGGGTCTTATCCTGCCAAAATATGAAATTTTGGGAGAAATGGAATCATGTTACATTTCATCTTAAAATCATTTTGTAACACTGGCATTGGAATTTTATTGTTTTTATTAAGGAATTATGGTTTAAAAAGGTTTTTAAGGTTTGGGTTCTGATTTGCAACCATGATGATAGGGTTGGAGTGAACACTTGAAGTTTCACTTGATTCTGTTAGATAAATTTTCTCAAATTCCGATTTAAAATTAAGGTTTCTAAGTCTATTAAATAAGTTTATTTTAATTTCGTGATCTAATGGGAATGGTTCATTGTTTTAGGTTCTAGTCATTCAATTTTGAATAGAATAAAAATAAATAATAAAAAGAAAAAAAGATTATTGGAACCACCTCCCCAGCAACGATGCCATGTTTTGACACACCCTATCATGGATTGTTCTAAAATATTATATTTCCTAAGTTAAAAATGAAGTAAAGTGGGTATCTAAGGTTTTATCCAAATATAATAACTCAAAAATCATGTTTTTCACTTGAAGTTTTAGAAATAAGTGAGATTTCTTTTGAAATAGTTTGTATTTAAAAATAAAGTAAGCAATTGAAAGGATGTTTAAACCCAAATTGATGAATAGAGTGATGGTTTCAGGGTAGGATCACCCTTTTCAATGTCATCATGGTCATAAAAATCAATCCTTCTCTTTTTGAATTGAATGATAAATGAAAGACTCCTCAATCAAGTTGTCAATCACCCTTGGTTTAACGATGCAATGGAAACCACTCATGTGTTTCTGAAAATTCATAAAAATTTTCTAAAAAACTAAGTAAAGTCCTGATAATGAATTTTTGATCCTTATAAATCTAGAAATTATTTACTAATTCCACACATGAACCAATTATCTCTAGAAACTCTCCATCTAACACAATTTGATCGATCGAGACAAACTGCACTTGGTAGAGGGAGTTTAAAGATCTAAAACCAAAGCTATAAACAATGAATGACACAAAAATCCAAAACATGATCACATTAAGAGAATTAGGAACCACTAAAAATATAAATTAATCAATTTAAAAAGATACTTTTACATTAAATCACAAGACTCCAACATTAAAAAAGGAAAACTCCCCCTTCCCTAATCACTCAAAATCTTTACCCCTTTATGTGAAGGGTAATAGAGATTAATGGGGAAGAAGTAGTAATTATAAAACTAAGGAAATAGAAATGATAAAATTTAAAGAACTTAAAGCTTCAAATATTTCATCAAATCCCCTATTTATACTCCATCAACACCTTTTAATGGAATTGAAAACTCATATTTATAGTCTTGAGGGGTGGAAAATTTTCTCTCTAGATTCATTCTTCTGAAAGTTTGTATTTATTTAGAATATTAAATAGATGAATATAGAGAAGTAAACATTAAAAAATTTGTACCCCTATCTTTTTTAAATTATCCCACAAAATCTAAGATCATTTTTACAAGTGGAAAAATATTATGCTCGAATTACTAAAGAATACTTTTTCTACCTGAGGATACTCCTCAACTTCCTCTACTCTCGCATTAAATGGATGCCTGAATGATAAAATTTATTCATGTAATTTATTTTTCACATGATTATTTGAATCATAACTCTAATAAATCTTAAATAACTTCATTTTTATGTCTATAAAACAAGATATTCCTCAATTAGTAATGTGGGGTATATTCTGTCAACCAGTAATATTTCTCTGCTTGATTGATTTTTGTAGGATAGTGTGTTTTGAATTATATATGGGTCTAGAAAAACAATAAAATCCCAAAAATGAAATAATCCTACCAAAAAATAATCACATAAATTGGATAAATATTGTAAAATTTATGCATGAAAAATTGAATCTATAGAAAACTGTTAAATTTCCAAAATTAACCAATCTTCACAATTAAGACCAAAATTCACCCAAAATACTAAAATGATGAAAAATAGATAAAATTGATTAATTGGAAGTGATTAAATCATTGAAACACGCATTAATAATTATGTAAATATTATCTTTATCAGATCTCAAAAAAATGGATACATCCAAGGATAATAAAACTAATAGTGTATCATTGTGCCAATTATTGAGTCATTATTTTGATGAAATCATTATAATCCTTTGTTTTGATTATTAATAATATGAATATTTATTTTAATAATAGTTTTTAGAGTTTATTATATATAAAAATAGTTTTATGGAAAATCAAATCTTTTGAACTAAACGAATTCTGAAATTAATTCTTACTAAATTAATGATATACCAAAAAGTGAGGATAAGAATTAGGAAATCTATAAAGTTATATCAAAAGAATATTATGATCAAATAAAAAAGAGAAATTTTGGGTTAAATATTTTTTAAATTTCATTATATATAGATATATTCATATTGATACTACAATGACTATATCCTAAAAATATCAGATTACCATTTTAATATAGTTGGCATCTAAGATTTTTTTTGAAGTAGTTAAAATGGTCATATTTTTATTTATTCATAAATAGAAGTAGAAGATCGATTTGGAGTATAATTATTAATTACATACATTGAGATTTTTTGAAATCTTGTATGTGCTTCCATTTTTAATTCTTCTATTTTCTACTAACTTTGGTGTTTGTGCTCTTTTCCAGGGCACAAAACATTCAATTTTAATTTTATTTCTTATATCAGTATTTAAATCAAATGTGACATGGGGATAATTAATTAGTTTCTTTCAATCCTATGATCTAATAATTATTAGGTAATTGACTCTTAATAATATTTAATCAAATATTTTTTCTTATAACTTTAGTTTATAAATAATCATTGATGTTACATAGTGCTAGGTTACCATATATATATTTAGAACCTTTAACTACTTTGGATCAAAAATAAAATAAAGTTCTGGAGATTGAGAACATGAGTATCCAATTAATTATAAATTGGTGATTCTTGGATTTCTTCTTCAAAACCTCTTAGGAATTTTATTATTCTTCTATAATTTTTTTCATTAATTATTTTATTATTCACTTTAATTAATTTATATTAAAAATATGGATTTATATTTAATACTATATATATACCCACTATATATATTAGTTTAGACCATTCATCTATATTATATTTTTATTTAAGGGATTTTAATTTCTAAAAAGTTTAAAATTATTCTATTTGATCTCCACATGATGTTGATTTATTAATACAAAATCAATATTAACTAACCACTATGTGAATATAATGTTTAGGAAAGGGAAATTTAATCAAATTCTCACTACTTATACAATAGATTTAGGGATGACTCATAGATCACCCAAGGGATACTCCCTCTTCCCCTCTTTCTACACACTACTTTTAGTTGGTTTTTCAATAGTTAATAAATATGAATTTATTCTCTTTATAATCATTTTAAAATATAAATATTATACACTTTAACTATATATATAGTGAATCAATGTATTTTAGTTTATTTCTTTAGTATTAAGTTTCCAAAATCAAAAAACACTGATGAATAAGTTATTTTATTATCCCAAAAAATATCCACCTTCATGATAGAACATATATGATCAAATTATTATAATAGGAGTTGATTTGGTGTTATAATAAATCAAATTAGTAACTTAAATATTTTTTTTATCATGAACTAGAATAAAATAGTTTATTATTATTCTAACAATATCTAATTTCCTCTAGATATATTGATGAAATTCATTTTCTATTCTTTCCTTTTTCAATGGATATTTAAATGATATCATCATCATCTATTTTTTTATGAAATATATATATATATATATATATATAATATTTCTAATTTTATTCCACTATCGAGATGTCATCTATATCTTCTCACTTTATTATCACTATAGATATGGAAAAAATATCTTCATAAAATCAATCCAATATCTTAGTTTGAAACACCTTATAGATCATATATCTTCATACTAAAAATTATAGAAACAAATATTTTTATATAATATTTTTAAATCCATGAATAGATATCTCTTTAAATCTCTATAATTTTTACCTTTTAAATTCTTAAAAAAATCAGTCTTCAAAATATCTAAATGTATTTTCCACTAAATTAATTAGGAAATACTTGAAATAAATTTGACAATTACATTCATATTACTCTTATATAGATTTAGATCTCACTTATGAGAAATTTAAAACTTTCAATACATTATTGTAAAAATCTTCATCTCGCATACATGACCAATTCAACCTTCACTTCTCACTTATGTGGCCAATTAGTCTTTAACTTCTCATATATATGTATAGTTCAAAAAAATTATTCAATATTACAAATCTTGTTAAAAAATAACTTCTTACTTAATTAGATATTTTATTCCATAAATTAAATCATATATCGCATGTTTTATCATGGGATCTCACATAAATATCTAGTTAACAATTCACATTACACTTAAATGGTTAGTTGAATATTTAATTCAATTTTACATTATCATTTGAAACTTTTTTTCAAAAAAACATGGCCAGTTCAACCATGTTATCTCACTTACATAGTTATTATTCATTCATATATGGTATGATAATTTATTATTTCTCACTTATACTACTTCAAAATTATTCTTACATAATATCTTAATTCAAAAAAAATCTTCAATTATTCTTAAAATGCTTTACAAAACTCATAAAATCATTAAAAAAGTTATTAAATATTTTTCTTATCTTGATAACTCATTTGAATCATACCTCCTGATAATTCCCAAAAATATTATCACTTGCTTATTTTAGTCTTAGAAATTTATTGATAATAAATATTTTCAATTTAGAACTTTTCTTTCATTAATATACTCAAAATAGTTTCTCTATGATAGATATAACCTTTTATGTTATCTAACATACAACCACTAATTGAAATTGGGAAACACGTGATACCTTTAGTGTATGCATAATTTATTTATTATTTATCTCTTTGAGTTTAATGATTTTTGGTCAAAAGTATTAAAGTCTTTGATGTTTTAACTAAATGAACAGTCATCATGCATAGTCATATGGACTATGAAAGTGGTGAAGGTGATGTTGTTTCTATGTATTAAATAGAACAATTTGATGGTGGTGTAATATGTTTCCCTTTTTTAAAATCAATTGTTTTTTTCACCTGAGTTATCCATGAATGAATATCTTAAGTATCAATGGTTCTAGAGGGGTTTTCTCTCATACATAAAATAAAATTTTTACATATTTTTAATTATTTATTATGTGTAAGTTGTGATTCATGATGTGAAGGTATATATGATCCTAGCATAATTATTTATAGTGGGTGATATTTATTATACACCTATTAATAGTGAGGGATACATAACTAGAAAGAAAATGAATTGTAGAAAAAAAAATTGGAATTTAGTGATAGTATCTATCAACGAACACATTAAAATTCCTTATCCCCAATAAAGAATCGACCCCTTATATGAAATCGGTATAGAAAGTTCAAGCATTCAAAACTGTATTGTATTAAATCTTTGAGAACTTTCCTTTTATATGGCTTATTATGTCATTTTTAAAGATTATATAAAATAATTTCTTGAAAAAAAGGGTAATAATATTAAGGTTCAAAATGTGTTATAGTTTCACTATATTGCATCAAAAATTATGGGGCCTCATTCAAATTAAAATAGAAGGATTGGATATTTTGTTGGGTATATCCAAATATGGAATGAGTCTTAGTCAGATGGGAAGTATCATACACAATCAATATCTCATTGACCAATGGAAATATAGCATGTACTTTTTGAGACTGTATTTAACCTAGTGACAGATTAAGGTATTGATCTTATTGTATCATTTATGTTTATTTCTTAATTTGATACAAGTATATTCTTATTCTTTGTATTTTCTAGAGTGGTTGATTCAGTGAGTTGGATGTTTGATATTATACCCTACATTAGGGGATCTATAATCCTTATGAAAAGAGAACGGAGTGGGTATTTAGGTGTCTCGTGTATATAGTGACCATATTTAATATCAATATATCATTGGTGTTCTAAATACCTAGTGATTCCCTTGGGAATAATAATTCTCTTATTCTCTTTATAGTATTAAATAATGGTTTTTTCCATGATAATATCAACTAATTTACCATTTTTTTAGTGGGAAATATTTTTATTTATTCTATGTTGAGTGAATATCATAAGGTTTATCTTGAGATTATGTTGTAAACATTGATAGACCATCACCTATATTTGAATTTTCTAAATTCTAGTTCTAAATTGAGGAAGTTGAATCCTTGGATTTAGATGGATATTATAGGAAATTAATTTATGATATTTTAGAATCTACCTTTACTAAATTTTCATGTAATTGATTAACATTTAATTAGGGTAAGAATTCTTTGAATAATTTGTTGAAAAAAATAGGAATATTTAATTCAGATCATGTGGTGATTCTTCCTATATTGGTAAAAGCCACACCTTCCTTGGTTGATCGAATTCAGCAGGATCTGGGGATATATTTTGAATTCCATTAGTTTATAGGGATTTTATATTGTGGATAGACTAATAATTAGTGGTTTCATTTTTTCAATGTATTTTTTTTAATTTTGAGGGATAATTTTAACTCTTTTTTATTGGTTTCTTCAGAAATATTTATAGGTATAATTTGTGAAGTTGTGTGGAGTTATATTGTTAATGTTTTTTTTGATACCTTCATTTTAAATTATAGTTTTTTAAGATTCTTAAAGAGGATATGGATCCCCAAGATAACTTAGCATGGCATATCATCCATAGACTTATGGTCAGAGGGAACAAGTCTTTCAAATTCTTTAATATATTCACTATGTTTCTATTATTAACTCTAAATATTGGAAAAAAACAATTTATCATAGATTTAGTCTTTATAAAATGACTAATATTGGTCATATATCAAGAAAAATCCATTAAAATCATTGCATAATAAGTAATTTTTATTCCCTCTATGTTGGACTGAGGTGGGTAAAGGTTCATTATTAGGACCAACAATTGTGTATTGAATGATCAATGTAATTTATTTGATCCAAAAAAGATCATTGAAAACTCAAAATCATGAAAAATGCTATGTGTATTGACATATTAATGTTAGTATTTTATGGTTAGTGAGAAAATATTTTTAAATACCTTTTCTTAACTAAATATCCTATTTTGGGAAAACAATGTAAGATTATTTCAAACATGTCAGTCCATTTGAATTCAAAAATATTTTTATTAGGGTAACATGTTATATATCTCTTTCTTCCTAATTAAATTAAAATCAGAATGTTTTATGAATTTCCAAATTAAATAAGTTTTGTCTTGATCCCTCATATCTTGTTGACTAGTATGATTAATAATTGAACTAAGATACTAATTTTATGGAGAAACTTATCAATATTATTGATCACCAAGTTAGTATATGGGGTAAATCAAGATAGTTTTCTTAAAGTTTAATAATAATTATTCAAGTACTATAATAAAACAATAAACCACAAACTATTATTTCTATGTGATGAATCAAAAACCATGCATAAACTAAAATGATAAACATGTGTGTACCTTACACCAATGTTGTATGGATCTCCTATCTTCAATAATTTTTTTGATAAAGATCATTAAAAGGAATTTAAAGTACAATTTCCAATTGTTTCAATCCATGAGATGATAAATCACCCAAATTTTGGGTGGGATCCTACTTACATCCACAATATACTAGTATCTTTCTGGGTAAAATGAACTAGGAGAAGAAATATTCAAGAGAAACAAGAAAAATAACAAACCCCATCTCAATCAATTCAACCTATTTATATAGGATTTGGGGATTCTACCAATCCTTTTTATGAATTTAGTATAATTTTTCACAATATTAAAGTAATGAAATGGTTACCAAAACTTCTTAACCTATTTTCAATTTCATTATTTAATTATATAAATGAATTTGATTAATTCTTCTATACATTTCATCATATGAAACATTAATGATAATAATATCCAATTCATAAGATATTTGAACATTAACACTAAACATTTAGCTTCTATAATTAACTATAGAATATGATTAAAATATATGACAATACATGTGATATATACATATCATATAATATGATATTCCATAAAACAGTGGTGTGATATCCCTATAATATACCCAAATACATCTCCTATCAAGGAATAAGATATGTATTTTTTATAATTATGTTGTATACTATAATATAAACATATTTTAACATATGATATATCAAAAATACATCCAATTTATTTAAGGATTTTGGGTATATTTCCATAAATAGCATACTTTCACTAAAGGAACTAAGATATTGTGTCATTTCACCTTATATCATATCATGTATAATAAATTATGAAACCGCTTCCAAAAATCCTTTTGGGTATCTGCAAAAATATTTTTATAAATATATCATCAACTTCAACATATATTATATCTTATTCAATAATTTGTGAATATCCATTTAAAACTCATTTTGAAAAAACTCTAAAAAACTTTTAGAGTATCTCACTGAGTTTTATAAAACACAATACTCTTTCAATCAACCATATAGTGTGTCACTAAAATACTTTTTAGTGTTAAATATATATATGAATTCTTGAGTTTATACATGTAATTAAAGATAATTATTTAGTAAATCATCAATGTCGCTCAAGCTATAAAGGGATCTGATGTGATCTCTATTAATTACATGTATCTCAATACTTCTATCCATCAATTGTATCATATAAAATCATTCATAATCATATGATTCTTTTTTATAATACGTTTATTTACCAGGGGACAATTTTTATGTCAATATTGTTTATAAACTCGTATATTCTCAATTCTTTGAGTATAAATTGTCCATATGGATGCAACAATCGCATGACATTTGCACTAATGGATGAGCACATTACATACCCCTTATATAATATGTAACACCCTGATATTTTAATATTTTTCCCCTTAAATAAATAATTTTTTAAATAACTTGTATCACACATAATAATAATATAAAAAAACTGTGATATACAATATTATAAGCAAAAGAAAACAATAATACATTACGAGTATATGGTGTGAAACATTATTTGGAAATTGAAATAAGAATAAAACCTAATGTGAATAAAACATATTAAGATAATTAATTATAAAAATATGAATTATAATTATTTAAATAATATTATTATTGTTTTAAAATAATTATTTTATATTTTCAAATAAAAATTAATTGATAATGTTAAATGATAAATAATTAATGTGATATGATTAAAATCATTCAATGATAAAAAGAGGTATTTTTTAAAGAACTCTTTTTTTAAATTGTTGTTTATTTTATCCTAAGAAATTAAATTGATAACTTTTAGAAGTTAATTATGATAATAATTAATGTTTAAACATATAAAATAATATATTAACACTCATTTAATTATAAATTAATATGAAATAGGATTTTGAATACTTAAAGTTGAAAAGTTTATTATTTTATAAAAAATGGGTTTAATTTATATTTTTTTATTTTAATTTCAAAGATAAATTTTTAAATATAATATTTTAAATGTTATAAAATAAACATAATTTTTGGATTCAGTGAGTCAAAATTATATTAGGGTGAATATTTTTTATTTTCCTAAAAATGTTTATTTTAAAGTGAGTAGTGAAAAAATAGTTTTTACAAATACCATATCTTTTTTGGCATCATTATGATATAATAATGAATTAAAAAAATATCAAACATTTTTATTAAAAAAATTAATTTAAATATTAAAATATTTCAAATAAAATTAAAATTTTGAATTTTGGAATCTATGATTTATTTTTTGGAAACTGTGTTATATTTTATTATAAAGTAAAATATTTTTATCTTTTTACTTTAATTAAGTACTCATAATAATCCATTCTAGTTTTGGATTTTTTTTAATGTTAAAAAACACTCCATTTATTATCCATAAACGAATAAATATCAGTGTAATCAATACTATACATGATTTTGGTGTACATTCTTATTTATTCTTAAAAAAGGATTTTTTCTAAAAACTCTTTCTATTACATTAAAATTAATTTTATTAAAATTAATTTTATCCACCACTAGGAATTGAATCACTAAAATAGGTTTTCATATTTGGAATCATCATAAAAAAATTATATAATAAGGTAAATTTCATTTTTAGTCATCAAAAACTTGTTTCCTAAGTTAAATTTAGTCAACATGACGAAGGTTAAAATAAGATAAAAGGTTAAAACTAAGTGATAAGTCCATAAATATACAAAAAAACCCTTATTTATAATTTATTTTATGAGTTTATTCTTTACTTTATTATCTTATATTTTAAATTTTTTTAATTTTTTTCCACTTTCCTTTGAAAATGACATTTATTTTATTTAATGGTAAAAGTATTTACAAAAGTGTCACTCATCTCACTTAAAAGAGGATTCCTCCACCACCCCTTAAATTATACAAAAAAATATATTATTTCCTCTCATTAATATACCATATTTTCTTCCCAAAAAAACATATTAAACATTATTGGGATTATAGGTCCAAGAAAAATCACTCGACCTCTCAATTCTAAGAGATCCTTCAAGAGGAGATTCAATCTCTCAACGTAAGTGATATCTTATTCAAGATTTTTTCTTCTAAATATTCTTCATAGAACACTTCTTAAATATGATTTATCATATTCATAAAAAATTTAAATCATTAATATTCCTTAAAAATGATATTATCATTATAAAATAACATTTTCTTAATCATTCATTTGTTATAACATGCTCTTTTCAGTTGGTTTTACCACCTAAATGAATTATGTAATATTTTTTGTGACCTGAATAATTAAGGAAAGTTATATAATGTTAAAATTATGTAAAATTAATAATTTTAAGATGTTTTAATTATTTTTTAATGGTTATATACATATTTTTATTCACTGCTAAAATTAATTCTTATAATGAAATCAAAATATCTAAAAATGATACTTTTAAGCAATCTATAAAATTATCTCTGCAAGTTTCATGAAATAACCATGGGAAACTTTAATTATATCAAAAAAATATTATTAACCTTCATAAAAATCATGTATATGATAAAACCAATACTAAGATGCAAGTACTAGAACCGCCAAATCAAAACATGTATGGAAAACTGAATAGTTAACACAAAAATATTGATTTTAACCAAAAATTATTACTATGTGGGTAATAAGAAATTATAATTTAATTTTATATAGTAAGATAAATACAAATACTATTTTGAAATATATTTATAATAATTCTTAATTTATTATATTGAAGGTAATATTTTGTCTGACTGGGTAGAAGTCTGGGGAAAGGGTTTATTGGTCTCAATTTCAATTCCTTGAGACATGTTACATTTTTAGCACCATGATTTTGTATTATTTTGATTCAATTACCTATTAATGTATTATACTATGTTTTTAATTTAATTAATTTGATTTAAAAATCAAAATAAATTTCTTTTTTTAAGGTCTTTTGATTCAAGTGTTATAAACAGAATAAGGGTTTCTTTCTCTCAATTTTCTTTCCTTGAGAGATATTTCAAATTATAAAACTATTTTATTTTATACAGTGAATATGATACCTATTTGAAATATTATATCATGATTTATTCTTTAATTATTATATTTAAAGTTACATTTCCTTTTTTCTCTTTCAAGTGGTTTTAATTCAAATGTTATAAAAGTTATATGGGTTTTGCATCTAAATTTCACGTCATTAGACATTTATAATGTTATGCACCTATTTTAATTTATAAATTAAATATAGAACCAAATTGACATAATATATAATAAACCACATTAGACACATGGTATTTTAAGTTCCTTCTCAAGTTATTTCTTTCAAGAGGTTTTTTTATTTTAAAAGTCATAAGGAGTTTTATATAAAATAATTTCTTTAAAAGTTGTGAGGTATTTACCTAACTATTTATATTCCTTATCCATATTATTTATGTTGTTTCAAAAAAGTTATTATCTATATCCCAGTGAATTCCCATGGTCCTTATCAAATATCTTTGTATTTTTAAAAATATTTTAAAGGTATCTTCTTAATTTTCTCCATCTGGTACACATTCAACTTTCTTTATGAAAGTTTAAAAAGAATGTTTTTTTAAAATTTTCCACTTAACCTCATTTTTCCATCATCATATAAATTCTTATATAGCAAGATTACTTTCATATTTTACATGTATTTTCAAATAAAATTCTCTTTCTATTATTTTATGAATTTTTCATTTTTAAAATTTAACAAAATAAAAGGATATATCTTCTTATTTTTCAAAGTATATATATAATGCATTTATAAAATTATTTTTCATCTATGTAAAATCCATTTATGATTTTTATGCTTCATTGAGGATATAAAATAATGATACCATCCACCATATTTATATGGATGTATTATAATGATGTTTTAATGAAATTATTATGAAACATATTTCTTTTCTATGGGTAAATTAAGCTATGAATGAATGATGATTGATCTTATATTTTTTGGGTATGCATGAGGCCCCACATACCCGCACTCCTAAAAAACTTTATTTAAACATTGTATTTGATACAAAGTGAGATGAACCTATATTTATTTTACAAAATTAACATAATTCAAACATTATATCTCACAATAATCAAAAAATCCAAAGAATAGAAAGTTTAGTGTCTTTGAGGACTATCTAACATATATTTATCTTTAAAAAGGGTGTTTTACACTATACTAATATACCCATGTTTCCTTTTAAATATCCCACAAAAAATATCTACATAAAACTTCCTTCTAAATATAAACCAGTAAAAAATTTCATAAAGAAAAATAAAAAATAAAGGGATGAGATCAAATGCTTGGTGAGGGGAAAAATTCATAAACATTTCATCAAGGATTAGATCATAAGAATATGAGGAAACATGATCATGGGAAAAATGTCTTATTAAAAAGATCATGGAATAATAATATTTTCTCATAAGTCATGATGAAAGGATATGTAATATCAAATGAACAAACATATAACCTGGAATAAGAGTGTGAAATCAAGAGACAATAACCATGATATATGAAGTATAATAATGGTACATAACTTAAGTCATTAAAAAATTCACATTGCGAGAAAATCAACCAGTATGACCCTTCAAGTTCTGAAAAAATCTAATTATGTCCTCCCCTTAAGTTTTTTAAAAAATCAAAAAAAAATTACACTTCATTATTCCATGAGATACAAAACATTACACTATACATAGGAGGGTTTTGATGGACCCAAACCATATTAGGAATTTATTAGACACAAACCATATTAGGGATTTATCAGACCCAAACTATCTCATATATTTATCAAACTCAAACTATATCAAAGATTTAACAGACCCAAACCACCTCGAGGCATTATTGGATCCAAACCATTAATAATTCATACATACATGTTCAAATTCAAAAAAAAATCATACATAAAATCATAAAGAACTCATGGAAATACAAATAGGTTTTACAAAATTTACTGAAAGTATCACCAAAATTAACCTTAATAATATTATTCCCAAAATTCAATCAATCCAAAAGATTATTTCATAAGAACATTTAGAAGTTCATTCATGAAAAATAGCTTCCAAGTGAACAAAAACTTTGGATATAAAGAGAAAAATTATAGATAAATCATAAAATATTATTAAGAAAATTCATTTAACTTTGGATTAAGTGTATTATAAAAATATTTTAAAAATAATTACTATGTTTGATAGCATACAAAATAAGAAACACTGAGTCTAATCGAATAATGAAATATTATCATTTAAATACAATCATTATAACAGAATCGCTAAATTTTAAAGTATTAATATGATAAAATTAATTTCAAAATATATATATATATATCTAATTAATAAAAATTTATTGATTAATTCTTAGTAAATAATCACTTTTTTAGGAAAGTCATTTTATTCATAAAAATGATTTTTATTACATTTTTTGATTGATTATTATAATTAATTTTTTGGAGTTTTAGATATTATATTTGATGAAATAAATATTATTTTTTCAATCATCAAATAAAAAACTATCTTTGGGGTAAAATATTGTTATTTTTATGAAAAGATTAATTTTTTAGTGAATAGTGAAAAATACTGATTTTTATTAAAAAATGTATTTTATTTTAAAGTATTTACAAAGAAAAATTATATTTTTGGATTATTTCTAAAATTTAATTAGTTAATTTGGATTTAAAATAATATAATTATGGTTTTTTAAATGAATACTATATTTTAATTTAGTATAAAAACATTTATATTTAAAAAGGGAATTTTTAGATAAAATTATTTTCATCGAGTTTTTCAGTTTGATGTAAAATTGAATTCTGAAATTTATGTATTTTAAATTTTTAAAAATAGATTCAAAATTTTTAATCATTGGGTCCAAATTTGGTAAATATTCCACTTTTATTTTTTGAAAATATGAATAGTAACCAAAATAAGTTTTGTTACCACGATAAACAGTAAATCAGGTAATTAAGAGTTAAAAATAATATGATAATCCCTATATAATGACCCTAACACTTGACTTAATTTTTTTATGTTTTTATATCATCCATAATCATCTATTATTTGGTTATATGTCTTTTTTTCCATTTGGGTGTTATTATTACCTTTTATTATTTTATGTAAAGATAAGTAAAAAATGTCACACTCTTGTTTTTAACAACTATAATATTTTTAACTTGGGGATAAAAAAATATATGTTCTATAATAAATATTAATTTGAAATAAAAATGATTTATATTCATCATTATAATTTATTTTTAATTTTTAGTTAAGAAATAATTACCTAAAATTCTTATACAATGCTAACATAGTAATTATTCAATTAATTAAAAAATAAAATAAATAATATTAAAAATATTAAAATAAATATAATTTGAGATAATTAATGTTATTAATAAATTTTATAGATTAATATAACATGCTAGGGATTTAATGTAATAGTTTTTAAAATTTAATTCGTTTTATTTATGTTATTAAACTAAAATTAATGAATAGTTCTAAAAAAGGACATTAACAATATTTTATAATAAGTAATATTTTATTAAATGATATAAAATTTCTAAGAGTATTAAATTCATAGAATTGATAATTTTATGGTTTAAAATATGAAACATGATCCATTTATGGTCCTTTTTTCTATTTATAGTAACTATAATGGCCCTCCAAAATTAAAAAACCATATTGCCTCGGTAAGTGTGAAAAGGGTTAACCGAGGTTAAAACCAAAATATAAGGATAAAAACATAGTCAAAACTCAAAAAAAAATTAATTGTATGAGATTATTTATAATCATACACATATTATATTATAATATTATAAATTTTGAGAAATTTATAGATCAAAATTAATTTATATTAATTTAATATTTTAAGATGTTCCAAGAGCGCCCCTCCCCTTTCCTATAAAAGGGAATCTATTATTATCATTACATAAATATAAAAAAAAACTCATTTAGTTCATCAGTTATCTACCAAAATATATTCCTAAAATCCATACCCACATTATATATGACTTAATTATGGCATAATAACAACCTTAGTGTTCTTAAGGTGTTACGAAAAAGAGGTTGTCCAAAGAAGAGGTGTCGTTCTTAACCAAGAATTTCTTTATTATTTATTCATAAAACTACTTAAAATCTTACTTAATCATGATTATATAAGAACATAATTATCTTAAATATAATTATATGTTATTATTTTAATTTCATAACTTATATCCATCTCTAACCTTCATCAAATGGGAAAGGAGTTCAGTATTCATGTGTACAGCGGACTACCGCCTCATGGACCGATGTAAATCATTTTCCATCACCACCTATCACGGATGGTTATGATGATGAAATTAATTTTTATATATGATATTAATGATATATTTATCATTCTTAAAATATAATATATCATTTAATTTATTGCCTTTCCATGCACTAAAAAATGATAACATTGTTCCTGTGTATGTGTGTACTACCACCTACACAAAGCGATGTGATCTATTTTTCATCACCACGTCACATGGAAGATATATATAAGTATATTTAAAATAAATAATATAATATTTATGATATAATTATCATTATATATATATATTAAATAATACAACACTTATTTCTATATTGATCATTGAAAAATGGAAACATTACTCATGCGTACATATAGACTACCATCATCATGATTGTAATGTAGTATATTTTTCATAAAAACGCTTATATTTTTGGATTTAAAATAATAATTGATTTATTAAAATTAAAATTATTATTTTTTATATATCATTGAACAATTACCCCTTTTGACCATGTTCAACACACAAATCTATTTTGAAATTATGGATTGAATGTTCTCAAAGTACCTAACTTGGACTTAACTAATTAAGTGATTAACAATGTCATTAATATAAATGAAATAAATTGTTTAAGGATAATTTATTAAACCTAGAAAATTTTCTTAATAAATAAAATAATTTATATGATTTTATTATACAATAGTTAAAGGACATAGATGGAAAGTTTGGACTCAAGGTGAGGGATTTATGTTTCAATTCTATTTTAATTGGGATTGTTTATACAAGAATTTAAGTTAAGGAAATTATATGATCCTTATCTGATTAATCACTTTAATTTTGTTATCCAATTTTTATTTATTTAGAATATATGTTTTTCTTTTATATTTCTCACTCTAATTATGTAAGAGATCAGAAGAGTGTTTTTAAGGAAAATCAAATTTATTTCTCTCTTCAGTCAAAAATCCTTTTTCTTCAATACCCATATTTTCTAAAAATGTTTTCAGGAATTGTTTTAATAATATCCTATGATTTTTTATAGAAAATTTTAACATTTTATAACTTTTTCAAAAAATTACAGGGAATCTTCTTGGATTTTCTTAATAAGGTACTTTTTGAAAAAAAAAAGGAATGTTTTCCTTTAACTTATATGGAATAAATGGAATTTCCCACCATCATGACCACTAAATAATTTAAATATTTTTTTAAAAATTCCCTAAAATTTTTTCAAATAAAATGTTTTCCATAATATTTTGGAAAGTTTAACTTTTTAGAAGTCGTTTTCAATTGAAATGGGAATTTTCCTCAGGAATTTTTTTAATGATCTTTTAATAGTATTTATATTTATCAATGAAGAAAACTTTGTGTTTCTTATTTTTTATTAGATATGTGATTAAATGATAAAATTTCTATTAATTCTATGGATAGATTATTTTTTAATGATGAGATGTTAATAGAACCCATTTTTATGGGTTATGCTATGATTTGATGAAATATGGAACCCTTTTTCTTTATAGGGGTTACGATATAATGATATGAATGATGTTTTATAATCTTGTAGAATGAATATGTATGGTTTTAATTATATAATGGGTGTACATATATCTCCCTATTATTCCATAGGTAAATTATTATATCTCATAATATATTTATGGGGAACAAGTCGAATTGATTGATCCGTTATGGGAAACCAGTTGAAGTGCTTGAACCATTATAGGAAACGAGTCGATGTGATTCATCCACTATGGGAAATAGGTTTTGATGCCTAGTATGATGTTCTTGGTAGTTAAAATAAATATATGAAATGGTTTCTATACTTATTATGTGGCCACACACGTTTATGACATGAACCAATGGTTTATGGTTGAGTTATGATGATTTCTCATTCTTATAATTCATTTCATTTGAAAGTATAATGTTTTATTCCACAACTCATATTTATGATATTTTTAAAATTTCAGTATGAAATTTTTAAGTTAAGGTCATGATATTATAGCCTTATGATTATCTTATACTTTCATATGATAATCAATTAATATCTCCCATGCTTACCCTTACTAAAAATTTGAGCTCACCCTTTTTAATGTTTTCTTTTATCCAGGTTATGAAGAATGGTGATAGATGTATTTTTCATAGAAAGGATTCATATGTGATGAATTTTATGTGATATTTTTAAGACTTAACATGGAATATGAAAGTATGGGTATAGTGGGAGATGATGTTAGTCTTTATGAAAAAGTTTTTTATGAAACCAAGTTGTTAAGAGTTTGTCCTAATTCTATAAAACTATAAACCTAGAAGGTCCTTGGGTATGTAAGTGATATAGTTTTTCCTTTTTATGTTATAAGTTTGGGATGTAAATAATTAGGTGATGTTTATCGTTATCAAATCCGTAAATGTAAAGGTTATTCTTTTAGCATTAGATCCAGTAGTACATGTATTGGGATGTTATAGTTGGTATCAGAGTAGGGTTTAGATAACTTTAGAGATTTTGATATTTTCATGTGAGGTTATCTTAAGATTTTTATATACCATTGTTAGTTTATAATTTTAATTTTGATCATAACTTTAAAGCCGTATACAACCCTTTTAAGGTTTTAAGTGATGGAATTTTAAGGTGACAACTGATATTTTTGGAGATGTTTTATTGGTTTGAGTTATATGAAACCCTTAGTTTTAAAATAAATTATTATATGAGGAGTAAATGTTGAATTTTATTTTTTGGAATAATATATGATATTAATGTGTCTTTATAGTGATTTTTGGATATTATAAGATTAGTACATGTACCTTTTGGGTATATGAATTTATAAGTGAGTAATGTTATTTGAATATAAAGGTTAAATTTATCTTGGAATAATATGTGATAAAATCCTTTTGATTTTTTGGTTTAATGTTTGGTCAAGAGTATTTTAAATTATTTTAAGTAAAATTTATTATGGAATGATTTAGTTTGAACTTTGAGTATTACTATTTAATTTTAAAGATTAATGTATTATTTATTTGTATGATGGTTTATTAACTTTTTGAAATTATCTTAACTTATATTAACCATTATGGTTTTGGTTGATTTATAAGATAATATAAATGTATTATTATCCTTTTATGGAAGTATATGTTCTGATGAAAGTGATTCAGGCAAAAAAATCATCTAAAATACTCATCATTTTCAAAAAGAGATGAGATTGTGGTGAAGATTGACTAAATGATGAAATTATACTTGTCAAGTGAGTATATTTACTTATTTTATTTGTATATATGAAAAAATAATTCCTCAACTCTAGGAAAAGGGTCTTCAAAAAACATCATCCATTTACTTTTCTAGCTGATAAATCAATTGTCTTTTAACCCATCCCAAATTTACGATTTTGTGATGGTTAAATTTTTCATGACTATGCTCTCTATTACTCTTTCTTAATCCTTAAGTGTTATTTTTATCTTAAATTTTCATATTTTCTCTTACCACCAATTTACTCCTATTTAAAAACTCATTTTTAGGCTATTTTAAATGACCTTTTTTCTACCAGTTCTTTCTTTTAAAGTAGAAGTTTTACTAACCCTTTTATGATGTGGGATTTCAACAAGGTATTTTGAAAAGTCAAACCCATTGTTATTGAGACCAAATTCAAATTTTGAGGAAACAATTTATAAAATTGGGGATAATGTAATGTCCCATGATTTTAAAAAGAAATATTATGTTCTATAGCATACAAAATATGAAACATTAAGCATAACTGAACCATGAAATATTATTTTTTAAATAAGACTGTTATAACTAAGATGTTAAATTAGCTAGTATGAATGGTCTAAATAATTTTTTAAATATATATATAAAGGTCCTAATAAATACAAATTTATTAACTAAATATTTGGAAATAATCACTCATTTTTTTAGTAAATCCATTTTATTCTTTAAAAATATGTTTTCTTCAAAAATGATTTTTATTACTTTTTATTATAGAATATTATAATTATTTTTTGAAAATTTTGTAAATTTTATTTAATTAAATAAAACATTAAATTAGGATATAAAAATTAACTTTGGGAGAAATTTTGATATTTTTATGAAATGATTGATTTTTTTAGTGAATGGTAAAAAATACTGATTTTTATTGAAAACTATATTTTCTTTTAAATTATTTACAAAGTAAATCATTATTTTGTATTAGTTTTAAAATTAATTATTTCCTTTTTATTTAAAATAATACAATTATGGTTTTTAAAATTAATTTTATACTTTAATTTAGTAAAAAAAATATATTTAAAAAGGCCATTTTTCTAAAAAGTCATTTTTGGCCAAATTTTTTCAGTTTGATTTTAAATCAAATTATGCCAATTATGTGTTTTAAATTTTGAAAAAAGGATTCTATATTTTAAATTATTTGGTATAAATTTGGTAAATAGACCTCTTTTATTTTTAGTCAGCCTGAATAGTAACCATAGTAATTTTTGTCACCATGGTAAAGGGTAAAAAGGGTAATTAAGGGTTAAAATAATATGATAAGGACAATAAAATGGTCGCAAAAACTCTTAACTATTTTATTATATGATTTAAAATTATACAATATTCAGTTACATGGAATTTTTCCATTTGGGTGATATTATGACCTTTATAATATTTTATGTAAACAAAGGTCAAAAATGTCACACACTTATTTTCCATAACTATAATATTTTTAACATGGGTATAAAAAATATATTTTAAAAAATATTAATTTGAAATATAAATGATTAGTATTCATAACTATATTTTTTATAAATTTTAGTGAAGAAATAATTACCTTAAATACTTATACAAAGTCGATGCAGTAATTATTCAATTAATGAAAAAATCAAATAAATGATATTAAAAATAATAAAATAAAACAAATTTGAGATAATTAATGTAATAAATGAATTTTTTAGACTAATATAACATTTTATAAATGTAATAAAATATTTTGTTTTAATTTTATTTATTTTATTGTTGTTTTTAAAGTCAATGCAATGAATAGTTCTAAAAATTGTTATTAATGGTATTTTATAATAAATAATATTTTATTAAATGATATAAAATTTATAAAAAACATTATATTTGTATAATTTATTATTTTGTGATTTATAATATCAAAATTAGTCCATTATGATCCATTTTTTCATTTATAGTAACTATAATGACCCTCAAAGAGTAAAAACCTTTTCGTCATGGTAAGTGTGAAAAGGGTTAATAAGGGGTTAAAACCAAAAGATAAGTGTAAAAACATAGTCAAAATATGTCCAAATTTTATTATATGAGATTATTTAGACTCATAATCATCATATACTCTAATATTATTTATTCGGATCTATTTTTACATCAAAATTAATTTATATTAATCTAATATCTTATTAAATTCCAACAATGCCCCTCCCCTCTCTTATAAAAGGGCATCTCCTATTCTATTTACTTAACACTTAAAAAACATTTAATTTTGAAAATATCTAAAAAATACCTTACTATCATCCATACTCACATTCTATATGTCTTATTTATGACATAATACCAACCTTAGTTGTCTTAATATGTTAAGAAAATGAGGTTGTCTGAAGAAGTTGTTTCGTCTTTAATCGAACATTTCTGTTTTATTTATTCTTATAAATCCTTAAAATATTCTTTAAATAATATTATATAATAAAATAAATATATTAAATATATTTATATTTTATTATTGTAATTTAATAACATATATCCATCTCCAGAATCCATCAAATGCTAAAGGAATTCATCGTTCAGGTGTACGGTGGACTACTACCTCACGGATTGATGTGATTCGGTTTCCATCCCCACATATCAAAAATCGTTATAATGATAGAATTAATTTTTATATATTATATTATTGAAATATTTATCATTATTAAATTATAATATATCATTTAATTTTCACCTTTCCATTCACTGAAAAATGATAAAGTCGTTCGTGTGTACGTGTGAACTACCACCTCAACAAAGCAATGTAATTTTTTTATATCTACATCATATGGATGATATATATAATTATATTTAAAAAAGTAATATTATATTTATTATATAATTATAATTATATAAATATGAAATAATACTTACCTTATTTCCATAATGATCGCTGAAAAATTGAAATGTTACTCATGCATACGTACGGACTACTGTCTCCATGACCGTAATTTACTTCATTTTTTATAACCATATATAATTTTCAGTTTTAAAATTATAATTCATATATAAAAATTTTAATTATTTCATCATTGTTATTCTAGAGATGATGGAATATTAACCCCTATTGACCATGGTCAACACACCAAAGCTGGTTTGAAATTATGGACCGAACGTTCTCAAAGTACCTGAGATAGACTTAACTAATAGAGTAATTAAATATGTCATTAAAATAAATTAAATAAATGGTGTATGTATAAGGTAGTAAAATAATTTAATTTTTTTAGGAAATAAAATAATTGATATGATTTTATTATACAGGACTTAAAGGGCATGCATGGAAATTCTGGAATCGAGGTAAGGCAAATATGTTTCAATCCTATTTTAATCAGGATTATTTATACTTGGATTTATATAGATGAAAATAGATGATAGTTATCTGATGAATCCATTTAATTTTAATCTACACTTTTTATTTATTTAAAATATATATTTTTCTTTCATTTTCCTCACTTTAATTATATAAGAGATTAAAAGAGTGTTTTTAAGGAAACTTAAATTTATTCCCCTCCTCCGAATGAAATCATTTTTCTTCTATGTACATATTTTATATAAATGTTTTCAAGAAATATTTTAAAATTCTACTATGATTTTTAAATTCATTTTATGCTTTTTTTTACTTTTTTAAAAAAAAATTACAAGTAATATTATTTCCATTTTCATAATGAAGTACATTTTGATAAAATATGGAAAGAATGTTTTCTTTTAACTTATATATAAAGAATGGAATTTATTTCCATCATCACTAATTATTACTTTTAAGATTCCTTTAAAATTGTATAGGTCTATTTTCAAAGAAAATTTTTTCCATATTATTTTGGAAATGTTTAGTTTTTTAAAACTTATTTTAAAATTAAAATGGTATTTTCCTCAAAAATAATTTTAATGATATTTTAATAATATTTCTATTTATAAATGACTATAAACTTTAGTGTTGCTTATTTTTTACTAGGGATGTGGTTCAATAATACCATCAATGTTCTTTCTGAGGATATTTTATATTTATGATTATATCTTTATGAAACTCATTTTATGGGTTATTTTATGATTTGATGAAATATGGAACTTTTTTTCTTTTCATTTTTTAGGATATGATGATATGATGAATGTTCTATGAACTTTTGGATCACATGTGTATGGTTTTAATTGTGAAATTATTAATGCATGTATCTCCCTTAAATTAATTGGGTAATGTATTATATCTCATGAGATGGTTATGGGAAACAAGTCAAATTTCTTGATCCATTATGGGAAACAAGTCGGAGTGTTTGATCTGTTATGGAAAACAAGTTGATGTTATTAATCCGCTATGGGAAATAGGTTTTGATGCCTAATCTAATGGTACTGGTAGTTAACCTTACATATGAAATCATTTTTATACTTATGATGGTGCCACACACATTTATGACATGAACTTATGGTTTATGATTACGTTATAATGATTCCTCATTCTTATGATTCATGTCTTTTGAAATGCTAATGTTGTATATCATAACTCATGTTTTTTATGATTTTCAGATTTGGGTATGAACATTATAATTTATGGTCATGTTCTTATACCCCTATTATTATCTTATTCTTTTATATTATAATATATTAATATCTCATATGCTTACCCTTACCAAGAATTTGAGCACACTCTTTCTTATGTTTTCTTTTCCCCATGTTATAAATAATTATACTAAATGATTTGTGTTTATAAATGATTAATATGTGATAAATTTTATGGGATACTTTTAAAACATAACATGGAATATGAAAATTTGGGTATAGTGTGATATGATGTTGATCTTAATGAAAAAGTTGTTTACAAACCCATGTTATTAAGATTTTGTCCAAATTGTCTAAAACACTAAACCTAAAAGGTATTTAGATATGAAAGTGATCTGATATTTTGTTTTGATGTTGTATTCTTTGGATGAAAATAATTAGGTCACATTTATCAGTATAAAATCTATAAATGTAAAGTTTATGTTTTTAGCACTGAATCTAAGAGTGTGGGTCTTGGGTTTTTATAGTGTGTGATGAAGTTACAGGTCAATTTGGAATGGTCACCTTTAAGAAATAAAAAATAAATCATTTTCAAAACAAATATTTTGAAATAATCTTAAATAATGAAGCCTTCAAAATTATATAAATATTTCAAAAATATTATTTGAAAACATTTTGAAATTTTTTATTTTTTTTAAAATAATCTTCAAAAATGAGACATGAAGAAATATATATGGGTTTTAAAAAGGTGTTGGGAAATTTTTTTGAAAGCATTCACTTTTAAAAATAAAAATCAATAAGATATAATATATAGGATATAAATTATATAAAAAATAAATTTGGAGTAAAATATAAAACAATTTATTTTTGAAATGATGGAAAACCTTTTTATATATTTTGAAATACCATTGATGAAAACCCACATCATAAAAAGAGTAAAAAAATCCTTTAGAAAAGTGATAGTAGAAAATAGGAAGGTAACATGAGTAAAAATATATTTTCATTTTAAAATAATAAAGGAATTTTTTTGGGGAATAATGAACATGGAAATGGAGGAAAACACATCTTTAAAGGTGATAAGATTTTTCCCTTAAAAACATTACACCTTTATGTGGAATAAATTCATTGATAAAGAATATTTGAGTTAAAGAAATAATCTTACACATATAGAAAATATGAAATATATTATGTAATATGAAATTTAATAATTTATCAAACTTAAAATAATGATGCTCAAGTAATAATATTTTATCTCAAATAAAGGTAAATTGACTTAAACAAATCCCTTACAAATATCATAATTCATGAATCAAGAAAAAAATTTAACGGAGTTTATATGTTAGAAACTTAAATCCACTATACGTAAAGATAAAATACCACATAATTAAATAAAATGGAAGAATTTCCCCATCTTATATGAAATAATTTTAGTAATAAAAATTATAACTCGAGGAATGAGAATTGAGTTTTCTATATCCCATACTGTAATGGTGATGTAATAACAAGAGGGTTTTTGAGAAATAGAAATCAAAATATCAGGAAAAGAAATATATTCATTATACTTTAATCCAATGTGGAAATTAATACACTATATAGAATAAATTATGGTGCAAAATATCAAGCATGTCTCATGGATTTGAAAATGAGACAAAGAAACCATTACCTTAATTCATGACTTCTACTAAAGCACTTGAATATCCTATATAAAATAAATAAATATATTAATGACCTATTTTGGAACCTTATTTATATATATAACCTTTTGTAAACTTTATTTATAATTATTCTCTAAATTTATATTATTTAGTTATTATCTATTTTTTTGTTGGGTGTGAGTATTCTTAATAATTTTCAACTAGTTTCATAATAGTAGTGTTGTTATTAATTATTATACCACATTTTAGAATTACCATATCTTAAAAGTTACTATAATTTATTTTTTATAATTATTTATAATGTTTTAATTTCATTCTATTGGATTTTTTTTATGAAACTTAAAGATGAAATCAGTGATTTACATGTTTTAGTGATTTTAGTGAAGGAATGTTGGTATATTAATTAATGGATTAAATGTTAATTTTACTATTATTGAACCAAGATAAAATAATTATTTACTTATTTTTATAATATATTATCATTAATTAAGTTCTAATAGACTTCCATGATATTATCTTATAGCATTGTTTAAGTAGGTGGTTAAACTAACCCAAACATGAACATACGATAATAAATGGATGATTATGGTTATGAAAATGGTTTATTTCAAAATAATATCATTATTAAAGAATAATAGTGATATTATTTATATATATTTATTTTATTGAATCATATTTTTTGATAATTTAATAAATAATAAAGAAACTAGATGAAAATGACATACGTTACTTTGTGGAGGTGGCAGTCAGCATGTGCACACGACTTATTGTTCTATTCCTGAAGGAATAAGATGGAATAAAAATATATTATAAATTATCAATTCAAACAATAATTATGACATATTAAAAATATAAATCTATTAAATATAATCTTATTAGAAACTATGATAGATGGTGATAAAAAAAGAACTACATCACTTCGTGGTGGTGGTGGTCTGCACATAAGCACAATCGATGTTGTTTTATTTTTCTTAGTGAATGAAAATAATTGAATAGTGGTTGATCCATTAATATAATAACATTATATAATATTAATAATGTTGTTTTTGTTATATTATAGTCGATATAATAATTGTTTTAAAGGAATATTTATAAAAATAGACTATGTAAGAAATACCCCTATTGAGAATACGATATTTCACTTGTAAATATCCTTAGAAATGGAGTCCTTAAGCTATCTAATAGATACCATAGAATTATTAAATTAAAATAAGATTATATTATGAGAAAAATTTAATATTTTTAGAATTAAATTAAAATTTATAGGTGTATCATGAATTGGTGTAAGTGATCCCCTTTTATAAGTGAAGAAAATAGCGCTTTTGTGAATACTATTAATTTTTCAAAAATGGAATGACATTATTCAAGGGTGAATACCTCCAAAAGTAATAAATAATGGATTATTGGGTGATATAAGGTATATAAATCCTTTAAAACTGTTTTTCACACATTTTTTAAGCACATTTCATTCCTTCTACCACTTGATTTCTATATTTTACCATTTTGGTTTCTACCTTAGTAACTAGTTTTGAACCAAGTAATCTACATTTTATTAAAAATATAATTTTACCCTTATTTAAAAATTCTTATGTGATGAACCTAAATTTAATCCCCATATAATATAATTAAATTTATAAATAATATAAAATTAACTTTTAAATTGATGCATTTAATATATAGAAAAACTATTTTGTAGAAAAAGCATTGTTTTCATTATTAAGGGTTCTTAATAATATATAACATTAAATAACAATTAAATGAGTGATAATATATTTTTATACATGTGTAAAAATCATATAAAAATAATTGTATAAAATATATCAATTTAATTTATTAGATAAAAATTAAACAGAATTAATAAAATAATTCTTTTGAAATAATCCTTTTATCATTATCGTGGTCATTAACTTTTATATTAGTATTCATATTTTTAAGGATAAAAATTAAATTTAACTTATTTAATAATATGAACTTGTTGATCGAAAATTTTAAATACATTTTTTTATATTTAATTCTACAATTTATTAAAAATAATTTTTAATATAAGAAAATAAAAACAATATGTAGCATAAAATATTACTTAAGTTTCAAAAACATTAAACAATAGATTTATAAATTCAATTTAGTATTATTAAATAATCATTTTACTCCTTGTATATCTTTTTAATATAAATATTTTTTATATTTTTTTTAATCTAATACTTACTTCATGACAAATTTATAAACATTATAGTATTAGTAAAACCAATATTTTTTAATAATCACCTAAAATGAATTATTTTATAAAAATCCCAAAACTTCTATCTAATATAATTTTGGAATTATAAAATAAAAAATTATGTTCATTTTACAAAATTAATATTCTATATTTTATAGTTTATCTTTTAAATGAAAATGAAATATATAAATAAAAACTTTTTTTATTGAAAAATAACATTTTAAAACTTTAAGTGTTCTTAATTATATTGTGTATTAATTTATGATTGATTGTAATATTTTTATTTAATAAAATTTTTATTATTATTAAATTTTATTAATAATATTCATCTAATATGTTGTGGCTGATTTTATTTGGTGTTACATGGAGCAATACATAAAATATATCATTAATTTAAAAAAATAAAAAAATCTCAAAGTGATACATTCCCCTTAAATAAATTAAAAACTCACAATTTTAATTATCATTCACTAAAAAAATAAGTTAAGGGATCCATAAAAAACTCAAGTTATATCTTATACTAATATATCCACCTCACTATCCTTAGTAAGACTTGGAAACTATTTATACCAAATATGCTTCTTTAGGAGTTCTAAGGGACATACCTTTCATAAATTCATTTTTATGATCCTATTTCCTACCAAATAATACAACCAAAAAGGTTGTGATAATGTCCAATTAAATCAGATTGAATTATTATATGAATATAAAAACTCAATCCTAATTTGTATTATTTAATAAAACCTTGAATTCAACCTGTGATATTATGAGTTCAACTCTAATATAATTAGACAAACAAATCACTCATTTAATTTGAAATAGTTTATATGGTAATTTTTCATTTTAGGTTCTCTAACCTAACTCATCATTTAATTATAAAATATTTAAATCCTTAATATTAGTTTATAAATAGAATGTGATTAACCAAATAATATCCCCCTAGAGTGTCTAGACAAGTGTATAGTCTTAGGCCAACTCATCGTGCACTAGAGTGAATATTGAGTTGATACTCGACCATACTTTTTTTGGTTGATTATCTCTGGTTTCATTTATACCACAACTACATACACTTTCTAGTATCGAGATAGGGATGTAATTTTTATTAGAATCACATAATATCTTCTTTACCCAAACTTTAGTATGTTATCATATACATAGACTTATCCCTTAGAATTATCATTAGTGTTTTCACTAAATTTTTATCATCCTAATCCCGAAAATAACAAAAATAATCCCCAAAAATAATAAAACCATACTATGATACCAACTAAGTCACCCCATGCCCACACTCCTTGATCTGGTATTAAAAATACATTCTTTAAACACTGGATTTGATAAAAATTGAGATGAGCATATCCTTATTCTATGAAATTACCATATGTAACACCCTAATAATTTAAGATATAGTTCCTTTTAAATAAATTTAATCGATTAAATATCTTGTATTACACGTAACCCCAAACCTAAATGTATTTTAATATAGTATACCATTAAAAAATGGATGTTAAATTGGAAGGTACGAAAAGAAATAACTAAATTATGAAAATTATATGGTTTACACATGTATAAAATAAATTAAATGGTTATAATTTTATGATAAATAAAATAAAAAACATTTGAAACAAAATTAAACTTTTTTCTCAAAAATTGTATTTTTCTAAAAGGCGGTTTCATCACACTTTGCAAACATAATTTAAAATTAATTTTTACCAATTTTAAAATATTTATTTTAAAAAATTAAATTACTTTTTTAAAACATCATGTCTTAATTATATTATAGTGAATTTTTAGAAATTTATGAGGATTACTTTTTTGATGAATTATTAAAATACTAGTTTTAATTGAAATATTTATTTTCATTTAAAGCATTTAAAAGTTCTAATTTGATTTAAAATTGTTTAAAAACAAAAATTATTTAAATTATATTATAAAAAAATAAAATTTAGTTAATTTTTATAAATTTCACATTAAAATTTGATATTAAAATCTAATATTACAATTTTCTATACTTAGAAAAAAATTTCTTTAGAAAACTGCTTGTTTGTCAAGTTTGTGGGGTTATCTTTAAATTAAACTCTGATAATTTTATAAATTATATTTTTTGAAAATGGATTCCATATTTCAAATAAAAATAATTTATATTATAAAATAAGTTTAACTTAATTATTATTCATAATTAATAATACAAGCAGTACAAATTAATTACCATGATTAAGGTTAAAATGGGTTTATCGGGAGTTAGACTAAAAAGAAAAGGGTTAAAATGACCTATAAACATGTATAATTTATATTTTATGGCAATGTTTTGAACTTATAGCATCCTTGGTTCGATAATTAGACATTGTTTATCCTCTCAACATGTAATAGATGGGGGGTATCACTTTTTCTTTTCAAAAATTCCAAGTGTATCCTCTCTCCCACTTATAAAAGGACACTCACTACCCTCTCCTATTCACACTCCCAAATAATTTTGGTTCAGACAATAACAAACCTAATATATTTCTTACATACATTCCCACATACTATATTCCTTTTTTTATCATAAATCCAATCTATAAAGGATTTAGGTATAATCCTAAAGAGGTTTTCTAAAGAAGAGGTAAAGTTCTTAATTGTCATATACATGACTTATTTTAAATTTAAATTTCATTAAATTTTCATTCATTCTTTTTTTAGGGTTTCCCATGCTTTTATTGAGGAATGAGTAAGTTTTCATGAGTTGGGCCAAACTGTGAGCCCAATTTCAGATTTAAAAATAAATTTCCATTCCTTTATAAATCCTTCATTTTTCAACATTTTTCATCCATTCCAATTCCTATTTCTCATCCCCTGACATATTAACACCACCATATTTATTTGGACCATTTAGGAATCCATAATCATGTTGGATATGAGTTTTTATTTAAGGTATTGGGCATGCCCGAAATCCCATTACCTACATTAAAAATATTTTTTATTTTCTTTAATATCACCTTTAATATTTACGTTTTTTTGGTAATTCCAACTCTCCCCAGAGCCCAAATACCCAAGGCACGCCCCCATGCTCTCCTCCTCCTATTTTGAGCTCTTTTGCATCACAAATTTGGATTAATCTTATCTGAATTTCTCAAATCTCCCAGATTTGAAAAGGTAAATTGATTATTTCATAATTCCTTCATTTCTCAATATTTTTCTCCCATTACAATTCCTAAATTATCTCTTCAACCTTGCTAAAATATAACTTGAATGGTTGGCTGTTTGAAAATTCATATACTGGTGTATTTGGGGTGATATCTTCAATATTTTTTAAGGTAAGTGATTTATTCTTGGTTTCTTCCTTCTCCCTTAGGGTTTTCTCCCTCTTTCATTATGTTCTAAAATGTCCAGAATTTGGGGTTAGAAACTAGGGTTTTATTTGGTGTCGTTTTGGTCAAATATTGTGGTCTAGGGCTGGATTTATCTTCCTTGTGATGCGAAGGTGGTGCGGTTGATGTTTTGCACCAAGTTTTGAGGGATTCGACACTTTCAGTAGGTCGTTCAATGTGTAAACAATTATTGATGAGTTATCTTGATGTATTTACTTATTTTTCATATTCCTCATATGTTGGGTGTGGTGTTAAAACTGTTTATTATTGATTTGGTTAAGTTTTTAATTTTATAGTTTCTTTTTAACTTGAAATTGGGTGTTTTCATGTGTAACTCATGGGGTATTATTTGGGTGTATTTAATAACTTATGGAATTGGTTTAATAAATCTTGTTTGTCTAGCTAATTCTGGTTTGGTAATGTATTAGTGTCATGTGGGCCTTGTAAGGGGGTTTTTGTAATAGGTTTGTTGTGTAAAACTTTGTTATACTTCTTGAGAGCATTTTATGAAAATGGGTGTTTTCATTTGAATATTTCGTGGTATTATCCATGGTAATTTTATAACACATGAAAGTGGTTTTATAAATGTATCCAGGGATACCAATAATAATTTGGTAGTCTTTTGGTGTGGTTATATCCCTGAAATATGGTTTTGAAATGGGTTTTATGAGCAAAGATTGGGTATACTCTTTGGAATTTTTTATGAAAGGTTTGAATGATTTAATGATTTATGTAAGTGGTGAAACCATATTTGAAAAAAAAATTAGAGTGTGTATATTTTTAAATGGAAAATCTTAAATTGTGAGTGGGGATATTTTTTTATGTGTTCCATCTGGGAAATTTTTTACAAAAATGTTTTAAGGATTTACTAATGTGTGTAAGAGATGTGAAAGTGATGTGGGATGTTTTCTGCGAGTGTGATGTGAAAAATGAATTTTGGATATGAAAAAGGGTATTATATAACATGTGAGTGGGATGTTATGTGAGTTGTAATATATTTGAATGGTTTTATAAAAAAAATTAATGGATTTGTGGAAGTGTTAAAGAAATGTGAAATGTGTTGTGGGCTATTTTGGTGTGAGTCAGATTTCAAATCAATATGAATGAAAAGTAAAATTTTGTGACTTGTGTGGTATACATGTGGGCTTTTTGGTGAATGTTTTATGAGTAAATGATATTTTCATGTGAAAATTATATTTCTTGACTTTTTGAACTTGTTTGAGCACAAAGGGAAAACCCGGGTATCTAGGTGGGTGGACGTATACTGGTAAGATAGTGAATTTGTGGGGTTTGGCCTCAGTTTTACTTAGCAAGATTGATTCTTACAACTCTAACTAATCTATGATGATGATGATTGGGGACCACTAGGTTATGGGTATGTTCCCTACTAGTGGTGTGTGCACGAGAATGGATATTTGTTATGGTTACTCTCACTGAGATATGAGGTACCAGGGACCCACAATGAACTAGTGCATATGTGTTATTTCCTATTTCTTTTGCTCATTAGATCCTTTATACTTCATGTCATCATATGGTATATTTGGATGGAAAATTCAGTAGCTTTGGAATTTATTTTAAAAGTGTTGATTCTTTAAATTAGCCCACTTGAAAACTTATTTTTTTTTTAAGTTGCATCTCTTAGAAATTGTAACTAGAAATTACATATTTTTAAAACTTGATTTCTTTTCATATTTGAATGTTTATCACATGGAATCGCTTGGTGGTGGTATCCTACTGAGAATTGGATCACACCCTACTTACACCCTTGGGTGTAAGTAGACTTGGTTTTTTTTTCGTAGGTTGTGTACAGTTTTTAGTTCCAGTGGTTCGGGTTTCTAGCAGGTTCTAGGTGGTGATGTCTTGTGTAGATGGCTTGAGGGCGGTGCCTCTTTACATAAGCATTTATGGGTTGTTTATTTTTGGTTTTGTACCTTTGTTATAGTCTTTTTGAGCTGTTTTAAACTATGTAATTCAGTTCTGAATTTTTGTAAAAGATTGTTTGGTTTGAAAAATCCAGATTCATTTTATTGAATTCATTTGTTGTTTTATGTTTATAAACTCGAGTAAATCATTACCAATTCTCATTTAATGATAACTGGGCACTTTTTCCAGCCCATGGAGATCGGTAATGCACTTCGGGCCTTTTCATGAGCCAGGTTCGGTTCCAGTTTCGGTGGTGATCAGATTTGATTTGTGACAAAATGGTATCAGAGGAGGTTCTAGTTAACTCTTTGGGTCACGTTATTTGGGGAAAAGTCAGGATAGTCTGGAGTTATGATTATTGGGACTTGGTATTTTGGTTATGGGTAGTGTTCCTGATCACCACACCTCATGACGGGATTCGAGTCGCGAGGGGAAGTCAGAATTTATATGAGTCCTTTGGATTTCTTGGATTGATGATTAATAGGGGAAATGAAAAGAGAGTTGGGTTAATGGTCTCAGTGAGCTCCCAGGTCTTGTAAAGACATGTGGAGCCAGGGATATTCACTATAACTCTCTCTATGATGGATAAGTGATTGGAATATGGCCACAAACCATATGTATAATCCACCCTCTAAAACTAGTTTCCTCTCACATTATATTGTGTTCATTAGTTTTGAAATCTTGGAACTTTGGTTTTAAAGTGACCTGGTTTTAAGAAGCGTAAAGTTTTTGTGAAATGATTATCTAATAAAGAGGTAATGGTTAGATTTTTGAAAATGGAGAACTAAATTTTCAGAATTGTATTGGAATGGAAAATGGTGTGTTTTCACCTCTTTTGAAATCATGAACTATGTCAAGGTTGGTTTTGAAAAAGTGTTTCCAATAGAGTTTTATAAACTATTTAAAGGTGTTTTAATGGGATGAGATGTTTTGAAATTGATGTGAATAAATTTAAAGAGATTTTTCATTGGAATGAGTGTGCCTTTCTGAAATGTTTTTTTTAATGCGGTAATTTGGGTTCGATTTCGTGGTTAGCGGTCTTGAGAAAAAGAAATTATTGGTTGATTGTTTTGGTTTTGAGAAGTGGAATGAGTTTTTGTACTAAACTTTAGTATTTTATTGAGTTACCACATGCACGGGGTTATATGGGATGATGGATGGTTAGTGGCATGACTGGATGAGTTTTAGGATGGATATGAGGAGGGTGCCCAGTGTGGCATAGAAACATGCATGTGTGGGGACCATGGGGTACCATTGGGGAATACGCTAACCGCTGAACCGTTTGTTTTCAAATAAATGTTTTTAAAAGGAAAAATTGATATCTTGGTGAGTGGTTTGGGATGGTGTGTATTATGTGTTTTTGGAAATGTTGATGTTGTGGAATGTTTTGAGTCTAAGAACCCCTCTTGTTTGAACAATGTTTTGGTTTTGTGTTTGGTCGGTAAGCAGGATTGAAGGGCTGGTTAGTGGTATCCTTTGGGAATATTTTGGAAATCCATTATAGTGTTTCCCCTCATCTTTTTGGATATGGTTGAGGTATTTCTTGATCAATAGACCAAGTTGGTTGGGTCCTTGGGTTCTCTCGTTGGATTAGGTACGCCCCCATTAAGGGTTAGTGCACAACTGAAGTGCAGCCCAGGTTGTTTCACCATTGGAAGATCCTCTAGTTGGTTAATGTAAGGAATCTTTTTCTTGAGATTCTAAGATTGAGTCTACACCCTTTAATTTCGTGGTTTTTTTGTATCCTCTTGTAGCGGGAGAGTGATCATGGAAGGTTGAAAGAGACCTTAGCTTCTTATTTTTATTGATTTTCCAAAGGTGGAAGTGGTCTGCGGTTGTTAGCATGGATGAGTATTTGGATGGTGTCTCAAAGGTCCTCTCAGTCCTTCGTAGTGTCTTAGAAGAAGGGGTTCGCGTTAAACTACCAGTGTGGGAAATCTGGTTACGAGAGGATATTGTGGCCATTTTCTATAATTGTGTGTTGTTTTGGGATGTTGTATAAGGTCCCTCTCCATGCATTGTTTATATCAGTCACCATGGTCTTGTTCGGTGATTCCTTATGATGTCATGTGCTCGATTGAATGTAAAGGTGAAAGTCATACAATCCTCTGAGAGTCCCTGTTATGTTGGGAGAATGTATCCCTTGGAAAAAACATCAAAATCTTCCATTTTAGAGGATGGCGAGTATAGGTGTTCTTTACTTCTATTGTTTCTCACCTGAAGAAACAAGGTGTGATGTGTGTGCATCGTCTAAGCCCTTGTTTTAGTGAAATATCGGGTTATTGTAAAGTGATTTTGAAATATGTTATGTCTTGGAAATATTATCAGGGATTATAGTGTAGTTGTTGGTGGCACTGAAAGAATAATTCTAATTTATGGGGTTTACAAAGACTAACTGCGAGGCCAATGATTCTTCAATCATTTGAGCTCCATCCATAGGTCTCGGAGAGAATCGGCCTCATAGTCAGGGGAAATACAAGGGTTGTTTAAACCCTTGTACAATGTCCTATCCTCACTATGAAAGATATGATTATTTTAAACCTCTGGTGTCATCATCTTTCCTCTGTTGTTCCCGTTTTGTGGAAATTGGTGGAGGTCCTTGTACCCATGTCATCACCTAATGTCATTCCCTACCCCTTTGGTTTCCATTGATTCATTATAGAATGGTTGGAAATTTGGATAGACGTGCTGATGACATAGTTTGTGCATGATTAGTAGTGACTCTATGCCAGTAATCCATACGGAAAGAATGATATGCACAGTTATTGCACGGTTTCCCAAACCATGTAGACTAACCCTAAGCCCTTCCCAAATCTTTAAAAAAAATTGGGTCTTTCTGTGTCGGCCCATGATGGTCGGTTAAGATGGTTGGTTCTTAAGGTGAGGATACCCACTATTATTCTCATGTACATTCCTTATTAAAAATTGAATGGAATTATACCCTTTTTACTAGGGAGTCTTTTCAGGCCTCCCCCTATTAGTGTCCTGATTCTGTCTTGGAAAAATATAGGTTGTCTCTTACGGAGGGGTGCATATTTGTGTCCCCCCATAACAATAGCTCAGATTTATCCATGGTCTTGACTTGGTGGTAGATAGTCTCATTCAGAACTATCCATCTACCAACATCTTCCTTGAGTAAATGTTGGGATTAGAGAGTTCCCAATGGTTTAGTTAAAGTGTGGTAAGTGTAATCTTGTTTGAAGTTGTTGTCTGTTTGGGTGAATTTCTTGAGTCTTGTTCAGATAGTGTTTGAGTAGTTTTATTATGGGATGAAGTATGAATGTGATTGATCATTTCAGGAAAGTGGTTTAAATTTTTGTTGTGAGATTAATCCTTCCTTAATTGATCACGGGAGGTGTTTTGGCCCTTGGGGCGAAGCTTGGTAAAGAAATACATCTTGATTTATCGATTGGGTTTTGTTTTTTGTATCTAGCCTTGCGGTGGCTTTCTAGGGACTGAAAGTTTTCATGGTAGGGAGAATTTTCACATACATGACTTATTTTAAAGTTAATTTTCATTTAATTTCCATTCATGATTTTTTTTTGGGGTTTCCCAAGCTTTTATGGAGGAATGGGTGAGTTTTCATGAATTGGGCCAAACCGTGAGCCCAATTTCAGATTTAAAAAAATTGATTACTTTATAAATACTTCATTTTTTAACATTTTTAATCCATTAAAATTTATACTTCTCATCCCCTGACCTATTAACACCACCATATTAATTTGGAACATTTAGTGATCCATAATCATGGTGGATATGGGTTTTTATTTAAGGGAGTGGGCCTACCCGAAAGCCCATTTCCTGCATTAAAAATATTTTTTAATTCTTTAGTATCATCTTCAATATTTACATTTTTTCGGTTACTCTAACTCTCCCCAGAGCCCACAGAGCCAAGTCATTCTCACATGCTCTCCTCCCCCTCTTTGGAGCTAGGTTGCATCGCGAATTTGGATGAATCATCGCTGAATTTCTCAAATCGCCCAGATTTGAAGAGGTAAATTGATTATTTCATAACTCCTTCATTTATCAATATTTTTCTACCATTCTAGTTCTTAAATGATCTATTTAACCATTTTCAAATATACCTTTAATTTTTGGCTGTTTTTAAATTCATATACTGGTGTATTTGGGGTGATATCTTCAATATTTTTCAAGGTAAGTGATTCCTTCTTGGTTTCTTCCTTTTCCCTTAGGGTTTCCTCCCTCTTTCATTATGTTCTAAAATGCCCAACAGTTAGGGTTTGAACCTAGTTTTTTATTTGGTGTCTTTTTGGTCAAATATTGTGGTCTAGGGATGGATTTATCTTACTTTTTATGTGGCGGTGGTGCGGTTGATGTTTTGCACCATGTTTTGAGGGATTCGACACTTTTGGTAGGTAGTTCAATGTGTAAACAATTATTGATGAGTTATATTGCTATATTTACTTATTTTTCATATTCCTAATATGTTTAGTGTGGTGTGAAAACTGTGTATGATTTATTTGGTTAAGTGTTTAATTTTATAGTTTCTTTTTAACTTGAAATTCGGTGTTTTCATGTGTAACTCATGGGGTATTATTTGGGTGTATTTCATAACATATGGGATTGGATTACTAAATCTTTTTTGGCCAGAAAATTATGGTTTTTTAATGTATTGGTGTCATGTGGACCTTTGAAGGGGGTTTTTGGAATAGGTTTGTTGTGCAAAAGTTTGTTATACTTCTTGAAAGCATTTTATAAAAATGGGTGTTTTCATTTGTATCTTTCATGATATTATCCATGGTGATTTTATAACACATGAAATTGGTTTTATAAATGTCTATGGGCTACCAATTCTACTTTGGTAGTGTTTTTGTGTGGTTCTATCCTTGAAATATAGTTTTGAAATGGGTTTTATGAGCAAATATTTGGTATACTCTTTGGAATTGTTTTATGAAAGGTTTGAATGATTTAATGATTTATTTATGTGGTGAAAACATATTTGAAAAATGTTTTGGAGTGTGTATATTCTGAAATAGAACATTTTAAATGATATTGGGTCTATTTTATGATGTGTTTCATCTTGGAAATGTTTTTCAAAAATGTATGAAGGATTTACTAAAGTGTGTAAGAGATGTGAAGGTGATGTGGGATGTTTTTTGTGAGTGTGATGTGAAAAATGGACTTTGGATATGAAAAAGGGTATTATGTACTATGTGAGTGGGATTTTATGCGAGTTGTAATATATTGGAATTGTTTTATAAAAATTTTTAATGGATTTGTGGAAGTGTTAAAGAAATGTTAAATGTGTTGTGGGCTATTTTGGTGTGAGTCAAATTTCAAATCAATTTGAATGAAAAGGGGAATTTTGTGACTTGTGTGGTATACATGTGGTCTGTTTGGTGAATTTTTGATGATGAAATGATATTTTCATGTGAAAATTATATTTCTTGACTTGTGGAACTTTTTTGAGAACAAAGGGAAAACCTAGGTATCTAGGTGGGTGGACGTGTAGTGGTATGCTAGTGAATCCATGGGGTTTTTTCACAGTTTCACTTAGCAAGATTGATGCTTACAACTCTAACTAAACTATAATGATGATGATGATTGGGGACCACTAGGTTATGGGTATGTTCCCTACTATTGGCGCATGCATGAGAATGGATATTTGTGATGGTTACTCTCACCAAGATATGAGGTACCTGAGACCCACAACGAACTAGTGCCTAGGGGTTATTTCCTATTTCTTGTGCTCATTAGATCCTTTATACTTACTGTCGGCATACTGTATATTTGGCTGGAAAATTCAGTAGTTTTGGAATTTATTTTAAAAGTGTTGATTCTTTAAATTATCCCACTTGAAAACTTATTTTTTTTAAGTTGCATATTTTAGAAATTGTAACTAGAAATTAAATGTTTTTGAAAACTTGATTGATTTTAGTCTTTGAATGTTAATCACATGGAATTTATTAGTGGTGGTATACTAATGGGAATTATATCACACCCTACTTACACCCTTGGGTTTAAGTAGACTTGGTTTTTTTTATCGCAGGTTGTGTACAGTTTTTAGTGCTAGTGGTTCGGGTTTCTAGCATGTTCTGGGTGGTGATGTCTTGTGTAGATGGCTTGAGGGCGGTGCCTCTTGACATGAGGGTTTATGGGTTGTTTATTTTTTGTTTTTTACCTTTGTTATAGTATTTTTGAGATGTTTTAAACTATGTAATTCAGTTCTTAATTTTTTTAAAACATTGTTTGGTTTGAAAAATCTAGATTTGTTTTATTGGATTCATTTGTTTTTTTATGTTTATAAACTTGGGTAAATCATTCTCAATTCTCATTTAATGATAACTAGGCACTTGTGCCAGACCGTGGGGATCGGGAATGCCCTTTGGGCCTTTTCATGAGCCGGGTTTGGTGCCGGTTTTGGTGGAAATAAGATTTGGTTCGTGACAAAATGGTATCAGAGGAGGTTCTGGTTAACTCTTTGGGTCACGTTATTTGGGGAACAATCGGGATAGTCTAGAGTTAGGATTATTGGGACATGGTATTTCATTTATGGGTAGTTTGCCTGATCACCCCACCTCATGATGGGATTCGAGTCGCCAGGGGAAGTCGTTATTTATATGAGTCCTTTGGATTTCTTCGATTGATGATGAATAGGGGAAATGAAAAGAAAGTTGGGTTAATGGTCTCGATGAGCTCGTAGGGCTTGGCAAGCCATGTGGAGCTGGGTATATTCAATAGAACACTCTCTATGATGGAAAAGTGATTGGAATATGGCTGCCAACCATATGTCCAAGTCACCCACTAAAACTTTCTTCCTCTCGCATTTTCTTGTGTTCTTTAGTTTTAAAATATTGGAACATTGGTTTTAAAGTGACCTGATTTTAAGAAGCGTAAAGTTTTTGTGAAATGATTATCTAATAAAGAAGGAATCGTTATATTTTTGAAAATGGAGAACTGGATTTTCGGAATTGTATTGAATGGAAAATGGTGTGTTTGCACCTCTTTTGAAAGCATGAACTATGTCGATGTTAGTTTTGAAAAAGTGTTTCCAATAGAGTTTTCTAAGCTATTGAAAGGTGTTTTAATGGGATGAGATGTTTTGAAATTGATGTGAATAACTTGAAAGTGAGTTTTCATTGGAATGATTGTGCATTTATGAAAAAAAATTTTAATGCGGTAATTTGGGTTCGATTTCATGGTTAGCGGTCTTGAGAAAAAGGAAGTATTGGTTGATTGTTTTGGTTTTGAAAAGTGGAATGAGTTTTTGTATTAACCTTTAGTATTTTTGTGATCAACCACATGCACGGGGTTATATGGGATGATGGATGGTTAATGTCATGACTGGATGAGTGCCAGGATGGATATGAGGAGGGTGCCCGGTGTGGCATGGAAACATGCATGTGTGGGGCCCATGGGGTAACATTGGGGAATATGCTAACCGCTGAACCGTTTGTTTTCAAATAAATGTTTTAAAAGGAAAACATGATGTCTTGTTGAGTGGTTCGTGATGGTGTGTATTATGTGTTTTTTGAAATGTTGATGTTGTGGAATGTTTTGAGTCTAAAAACCCCTCTTGTTTGAATAGTGTTTTGGTTTTGTGTTTGGTCGGTAAGCTGGATTGAAGGGCTAGTTAGTGATATCCTCTGAGAATATTTTGGGAAGCCATTATAGTGTTTACCCTCATCTGTTTGGATCTTTTTGAGGTATTTCTTGACTAATGGACCAGGTTAGTTGGGTCTTTGGGTTCTCTTATTGGATTAGGTGTGCCCCCATAAAGGGTTAGTGCACAACTGAAGTGCAGCCCAGGTTGTTTCGTCGTTGGAAGATCCTCTAGTTGGTCAATGTAAGGAATCTTTTTCTTGAGCTTTTTATATTGAGTCTACACCATTTACTTTCTTGGTTTTTTTGTATCCTCTTGTAGCGGGAGAGTGATCATGTAAGGTTGAAAGAGACCTTAGCTTCTTATGTTTCTTGATTTTCTAAATGTGGAAGTGGTCTGGGGTTGTTAGCATGGATGAGTATCTGGATAATGTCTAAAAGTTCCTCTCAATCCTTCGTAATTTCTTAGAAGACGGAGTTCGCGTTAAACTACCAGTGTGGGAAATCTGGTTACGAGAGGATATTGTGGCCACTTTCTATAATGTTGTGTTGTTTGTTGATGGTGTATAATTTCCCTCTCCAGGAATTGTTTATATCAGTCGCCATGGTCCTGTTCGGTGAAACCTTGTGATGTCATGTGCTTGATGGACCATAAATGGGAATGTCATGCAATCCTATGAGAGTCTCTGTTATGTTGGTATAATGTCTCCCTTGGAAAAACTTCAAAATCTTCCATTTTAGAAGAAGGTGAGTATGGGTGTTCTTTACTTCTATTGTTTATCACCTAAAGAAATAAGGTGTAATGTGTGTGCATATTCTGAGCCCTTGTTTTAGTGAAATATCGGGTTAGGGTAAAGTGAGTTTGGAATATGTTATGTCTTGGAAATCTTATCAGGGATTACAGTGTAGTTTTTGGTGGCACCGAAAGAAGAATTCTCATTTAGGGGGTTTACAATACCTAACTGTGAGGCTGAAGATGCTTCAATCATTTGAGCTCCAACCATAGATCTCGAAGAGAAGATGTCTCATAGTCAGGGGAAATCCTAGGGTCGTTTAAACCCTTGTACAATGTCATATCCTCAGTATGAAATATTGGGAGAGTTTAAACCTTTTGGGTCATCATCTTTCCTCTGTTGTTCCCATTTGGTGGAAATTGGTAGAGGGCCTTGTACTCATGTCATCACCTAATGTCATTCCCTCCCCCTTTGGTTTCCATTGAGTCATTAGAGAATGGTTGGAAATTTGGATACATGTGATGAGGACACAGTTTTTTCACGATTAGTAGTGACCATGTGCCACTAAGACATGCGTAAAGAATGATCTGCACAGTTAGTGCACGGTTTCCCAAACCATGCGGACTAACCCTGCACCCTTCCCAAATCTTTAAATTTTTTTGGGTCTTTCTGTGTCGGCCCATGCTGGTCGGTTAAGATGGTTGGTTCTTATGGTGGGGATACCCGCTATGATTCTCAAGTACATTCCTTCATAAACTTTTAATGGAATTATACCCTTTGTACTAGGTATTCTATTCATGCCTCCCCCTGTTAGTGTCCTAATTCTGTCTCGGAATAATATAGGTTGTCTCTTATGGGGGGGTGCCTATTTGTGTCCCCCCATACCAATAGCTCATATTTATCCATGGTATTGAATTGGTGGTAGATAGTATCATTCGGAACTATCCAGTTACCAACATCTTCCTTGAGTAAATGTTGGGATTGGAGTGTTCCCAATGGTTTAGTTAAAGTAAGGTAAGTGTAACCTTGTTCGCAGTTGTTGTCCATTTGGGTGAATTGCTTGAGTCTTGTTCGGATAGTGTTTGAGGAGTTTTTTTATGGGTTAAAGTATGAATGTGATTTATCATTTCGAGAAAGTGGTGTAAGTTTGTGTTGTGAGATTAATACTTCCTTAATTGATCACTGGAGGTGTTTTGGCCCTTGGGGGTGAAGCTTGGCAAAGAAGTACATCTTGATTTATCGATTGGGTTTGGTTTATGTATTTGGTCGTGTTGTGGCTTTCTGAAGACGGAAAGTTTTCATGGTAGTAATAATTGTCACATATATGAATTAATTTAAAGTTAAATTTCATTTAATTTCCATTCATGCTTTTTTTTGGGGTTTCCCAAGATTTTACGTAGGAATGAGTGAGTTTTCATGAATTGGGCCAAACCGTGAGCCCAATTTCAGATTTAAAAATAAATTTTGATTCCTTTATAAATTCTTCATTTTTTAACATTTTTCATCCATTAAAATTCCTAATTCTCATAATCTGACCTATTAACACCACCATATTAATTTGGACCATTTAGGAATGCATAATCATGGTGGATATGGGTTTTTATTTAAGGGATTGGGCCTGCATGAAAACTCATTTTCTGCATTAAAAATATTTTTTAATGTTTTAATATCACCTTTAATATTTACGTTTTTTCAATGATTCCAACTCTCCCCAGAGCCCACATACACAATCCACGCCCTCATGATCTCTTCCCCCTCTTTGGAGCTCGGTTTCATTGCGAATTGGCATGAATATTCTCTGAATTTCTCAAATCGCCCAGATTTGAAGAGGTAAATTGATTATTTCATAACTCTTTCATTTATCAATATTTTTCTTCCATTATAATTCCTAAATGATCTCTTAATCGATTTTCAAATATACCTTGAATTTTTGGCTATTTGAAAATTCAGATACTGATGTATTAGGGGTGATATATTCAATATTTCTCAAGGTAAGTGATTCCTTCTTTGTTTCTTCCTTTTCCCTTAGGGTTTCCTTCCTCTTTCATTGTGTTCTAAAATGTCCATAAGTTAGGGTTTGAAACTAGGGTTTTATTTGGTATCTTTTTTATCAAATATTGTGGTATAGGGATAGATTTATCTTCCCTGTGATGCGGCGGTGGTGTGGTTGATGTTTCGCACCAAGTTTTGAGGGATTCGACACTTTCGATAGGTGGTTCAATGTGTAAACAATTATTGATGAGTTATATTACTGTATTTACTTATTTTTAATACTCCTCATATGTTAGGTGTGGTGAAAAAACTGTTTAGGATTGATTTGGTTAAGTGTTTAATTTTATAGTTTCTTTTTAACTTGAAATTGGGTGTTTTCATGTGTAACTCATGGGGTACTATTTGGGTGTATTTCATAACTTATGGAATTGGTTTACTAAATCTTTTTTGGTGAGCCAATTATGGTTTGGTAATGTATTAGTGTAATGTGGGACTTGGAAGGGGTTTTTGGAATAGTTTCTTTGTGTAAAACTTTGTTATACTTCTTGAGAGCATTTTATGAAATGGGTGTTTTCATTTGTATCGTTCGTGGTATTATCCATATTTATTTTATAACACAATAAAGTGGATTTATAAATATCTCTATGGATGAAAATTCTACTTTGGTAGTGTTTTGGTGTGGTTCTATCCTTGAAATATGGTTTTGAAATGGGTTTTATGAGCAAAGATTGGGTATACTCTTTGGAATTGTTTTTAGTAAGGTTTGAATGATTTAATGATTTATGTAAGTGGTCAAACCATATTTGAAAAATGTTTTGGAGTGTGTATATTCTGAAATGGAACATTTTAAAAGTGAGTGGGGCTATTTTGGTATGTGTTCCATCTTGGAAATGTTTTACAAAAATGTTTGAAGGATTTGCTAAAGTGTGTAAGAGATGTGAAAGTGACATGGGATGTTTTGTGTGAGTGTGATGTGAAAAATGGATTTTGGATATGAAAATGGGTATTATGAAACATGTGAGTGGGATGTTATGTGAGTTTTAATATTATTTAATGGTTTTATAAAAAAATTTAATGGATTTGTGTAAGTGTTAAAGAAATATGAAATGTGTTGTGGGTTATTTTGGTGTGAGTCGGATTTCAAATCAATTTGATTGAAAAGGGGAATTTTGTGACTTGTGTGGTATAAATGTGGGATATTTGGTGAATTTTTGATGATTAAATGATATTTTCATGTGAAAATTATATTTCTTGACTTTTTGAACTTGTTTGAGCACAAAGGGAAAACACGGGTATCTAGGTGGGTGGACGTGTACTGGTATGCTAGTGAATCCGTGGGTTTGGCCTCAGTTTCACTTAGCAAGATTGACGCTTAAAAGTCTAACTAAACTATGATGATGATGATTGGGGACCACTAGGTTATGGGTATGTTCCCTACTAGTGGATCGTGCATGAGAATGGATATTTGTGATGGTTACTCTCACCGAGATACGAGGTACCTGGGACCCACAATGAACTAGTGCCTAGGGGTTATTTACAATTGATTCTTCTCATTAGATCCTTTATAATTTCCATAGGCATATGGTATATTTGGATGGAAAATTCAGTAGCTTTGGAATTTATTTTAAAAGTTTTGATTCTTTAAATTATCCCACTTTAGAACTGATTTTTTTTAAGTTTCATCTTTTAAAAATTATAACTAGAAATTACATGTTTGGGAAAACATGCTTGATTTTCATATTTGAATGATTATCGCATGGAACCAATTAGTGGTGGTATCCTATTGGGCATTGTCTCACACCCTAATTACACCCTTGGTTGTAATTAGACTTGGTTTTTTTGTGTCGCAGGTTGTGTATAGTATTTAGTGCCAGTGGTTCGGGTTTCTAGCAGGTTCTGGGTGGTGATGTCTTATGTAGATGGCTTGAGGGTGGTGCCTCTTGCCATGAGGGTTTATGGGCTGTTTATTTTTGGTTTTGTACCTTTGTTATAGTCTTTTTGAGTTGTCTTAAACTATGTAATTCAGTTCTGAATTTTTGTAAAAGATTGTTTGGTTTGAAAAATACATATTCATTTTATTAGATTAATTTGTTGTTTTATGTTTATAAACTTGGGTAAATCGTTCCCAATTTTCATTTAATGATAATCGGGCACTTTTTCCACACGTGGGGATCGGTAATTCCCTTTGAGTCTTGTCATGATCCGGGTTTAGTACAGGTTTCAGTGGCGATCAAATTTGGTTCGTGACATTAACCATGCGTTTTCATTTTACTTCTTATTCTAAATACTTATAATATTCTAAAAATATGATAAAATAATAACAAAATTATATAATATATACTTATATGTTATTATTTTAATTTAATAAATAATATCTATCTCCTCTTCCATCAAATGGAAAATGAAACCATTGATCATGTGTATGGCGGGCAACCGTCTCACGAACCGATGTAATTTCTTTCCCATCACCACCTCTTATAGATGGATATAATAATGTATTTAACATATTTATATATATATATATAATAATTTATTTAATTATAATATCACTTATACCTTCTTTCCTTCCAATCCATTTGAAAACAATAATGCCGCACGTGCTTACGTGTGAATTACCGCCTCCACATAGCGACGTGAAATCTTTTTCATTTTATTTTGAAAGGGATGCAAATAAGGATATATTTAATGAATATTAATTAAATATTTGATATAATAATGTTTCAATATAGTTGAAATATTATTTACCTTTCTTACATTCCATCTTTTGGAAAAATGAAAACAGCATTCATGCATACGTACGACCTACTGTCTCCATGAATGGCGTAACTCGTTTTCTTATATCTAATTTTTATAGACTATTATAAATACTTATATAATTATTATATATTATTTTTATATCATGGATAATATTATGGATATTATGGAACCATGATTAAATAAAAAAGGACTAAAATTATCAAACAAAAACATACATAAAAAATGAAGCAATTATCACCTGAAAAGATTGATTTTAAAAAATAATTATTAATAAAAGGGTCATAAAAGAATATATATAAATTATATATGGTAATAAATATATTATTATGGTTCTATAATAGATTTATAATAAATATATATTTATTATATAGGAGGTACAGACACATATGAAGGAAATCAGACCAGAGGTAAGGGTTTATCGTCTGACTTTTACTTCCATGATACATATGCCATATTCACCACTTATTTATTTTGTGTGGTGTATATACTACCCATAAAAGTATTTTATCATTATTATAATGAAAATTATGGGAAACGTGTATCCATCTATGGTCAATTATTTCATAGGGATTACGATTCAAAAGTTACCAAAGTGGTAAGGGTTTTATGATTATAATCACATAATTTATCAGTATTGTTTATGATTAAGATTCTAATGATTAAATATTATCAAATATCTCTAAATAAACTAATTATTTTTATTCTTATTTCTTTATTCATTAAATTTTCGAGTAATAGTACCATTTTTCTCTCTTTGGAACATACAATTATTGAGAAAATGTTTTTTAATAAAAGCTAACTTTATTTCTCTCTTCGATCAAAATTAATTTCTCTTCCATGTACATGTTTTAGAAAAATGATTTTACTATTATCATATTATTTTGTAATGTTATTTTTACCCATGTTTTTATTTTCAAAAAAAATGTGAATTGAATCTTCCTATCATTTTCTAAATGATGTAATTTTTGACTTTTTACCAAAAATGTGAAAGGAATCTTTTTTTAATGTACTCAGCATGAACAGAATTTCCTATCATCACGACCATTAATTATTATGAATATTTAATTATAATTTTTCCAGTATTTTTTAAATATAATTTTTTCCTTAATATTCTGAAATTTTTTAGTTTTTAAAAGTGATTTTCAAAGTGAAAAGGTATATTTTCATCAAGAATGTTTTTAATTGTATTTTTAGGGTATTTCTATTCATCAACACCAAAAACCCTCATTTTACCTTATTTTATATTAGGATATGTTTTAATGATACCATCCTTATTATTTATCTAGATGGTTTAAGATCAGTTTGATTGGGATGTACTATTTTGATACCATTCTCCATAGTACTCTGGATGTTTTACAATTATGTTTATTTATTGGAGAAAGTATTGACATTCGTATGCTAGTTTTCCAATATTAATGTTTATGTTGATTATATTTATTTATTGGTGAAATTATTAACATTTTTTATGCTAGTTTATAAATATAAATATTTTTTTATTATGTTTATACCCTTTCAAACGAGGAATGCATTGGACTTAGAAATTGATAGGTGGGGCCTGTTATAGCCCCTCAACAAATCAATAGGTCTCATGAGAAAAACTATCTTAGGTATTTGGATATAGACTTACCCATTTATGTAATATTTCTTGGCATTATTCCTTAATGGTATGTTTATGATTCCTAACATTATTCATTACCTCATTATAATATTGGTTATTGATTTCCATGTGATTATTCTATTAGTTATAATATTCATGGATAATTTTTAAATTCATGTGATTATTTATATGGAATTATTTGATCATCATGTATTCCTTATATATTATTATTAATGTTCAAGTTATTAATTAAATGGAATGTGTTTTAGTTTTTTAACTTTCTATATTGATTATGCCTTGTATATTAATGATAGATTATATTGTACTCATACCATTACTGAGCATTAAACCTCAACCATTTCTTCTATTTACTTTCCCCATGATGTCAATAAGTGTTTTATGATTAACATGTAGGAATATTTTAGGATCCTATGACACTCTGATATGGGAGGGGTGAATCTAGGAGTTAAATTTTTCTTTAAATGAGATGGATATTATCCCCACATTGGTAGGAACCTGTTAAACCTATCTGATGGTATTATACAACTATCAAACACCCATATTCAAAAAAACAAAACACAATAGTTTTACTTAGCTTACCACTAAGGGATAGTCTAAGGAGCATAAAACAAAAGTGTTTTGGTCATACCAAAAATCCACTAATCTTCACTAGTTTTTGGGGATTAAAATTGTTCAGACATGATCACTCCATTCTAAGAACACTACTTTTACTAGACTTTTAGGGATAGAATATTGCCTCCCTCAGATCACTTCCATCGATTCCTCCTTACTCACTACCTTGGGTGAATTCTTACTCCGTTTATCGACTTGATTGTAGCTTCAATAGATTATGAATTTAAATATCCATCCCTGATTAGCATGAGACTCTAATTGAACCATAATCCTAAATTTTTACACTTGTATGCACTGATCAAACAAACCATATTTACAAAAAAATGCTTGGTGAAAAACTCTTTCACTTGTGTGCAAATATTTCACTTGTGTGAAACTCTTTCACTTGGGCACAACTCTTTCAATTATGTGCAGCTCTTAAATGTTCACAAAATTATTACACTTGTGCACAACTCTTTCACCTACTCATAACCCTTTCAGTTTTGTGAAACTTCATTTTTTTTAATAGTTATAGGTTATATTATTTTCATAACTCTGATGTGTGAAACTATCATGGGAACAACTTTGATGCACACAACTATATAGCACACAACTCTTTTATGATGCATAGGTTTCAGATCTTCATTGAAAGAGTTAAAATTTGTAGATAGGAGGTACCCACCTATTTATACATGTTGTTGTCCCTACGTGTTATCCACCTTGTGCACAACTTACTAGTTCACCGAACTTCAATGTTTTGACATCACCTTTTTCATTCAACTCTATCTATATTTCACTGGTGTGGGCAACTCTGATTTTCACATAATTTCATATCGTGTGTGAAATACTTACCTTATCTAAATTTTGATATGATGGAGCCAAATATTCTCTTTTGTGCAACTCTAGAATACTCTTTTACCCTTGTGAGAAATTATTGTAATTGTGTGACAATAGATCCTTTTTCCAAAAACAACTTTCTCTCTCCTCCAAATTTTGGACCAAAAAATTTTAGAAAACACTGGAAAACTATGCCACCTTCAAAACTAAAGTCACCTACACTATAAGATCACTTTTCTTGTGAACTCCTTTGATCAACCTAGTGAGTATTGAAAACAAACACAATATATAATCCTTTTTCATCTCTAAAGAAACATCGTCCCAATATATATGCTAAATAGAAAAATTTTGTTCTCAAAGGAATTTTTATGTTCTATTATAATTTTTGAAATATAATATAAATTTTAAGTATATATCTAATATTACAATACTATTGAACTAATAAGATATTTTGGATGTGATCACTTGTATCTATCACCAATTTAATAAAGTAACCACCAACACTAGGATACTAGGTTCGAGGTATTTACATTTGGTATCATAGAAAGTTTAGTAGAAAACATGGGAACTAGATTTATAAAAACATAGATTATAGAACATAACCCTATGATACAATTTAATGATAAGTATATAAGAACATCCTAAAGTTTTTGTGTGGAATAGATTATGTAATTTTTCCTAGAAATACATTCATGTATGGAGAATATAAGTAGATGTAGTTATAGAATAGTTGTGACTAGGGGAAATAACTCTAAAAAGGGTTCATTAGGATTTGAATTGATCATCACAGGGTTCACAAAAAAATTCCTTACCACACACCTAGTCTAACACTCTCAGGGGGATATTAGTGGGATAATTCACATTATATTTGAAAAGAATTATGATGGATTTGAAAATATTTTTATTATTTGATAATTGTTCCAAATAAACCATGTTTATGATTATGAGATTATCTATACATAAATTTTTCAATTTATGTTATATATTTCACTATTTTTGGGACTAAACATTATCTTTCATAATGTTATAATCTAATCTAGTGTTTTTTTGTTTAGAAATGGAACATAGTGGAATAAATGGGAACCATATCAATTCATGTACACCATGAAAATATGTTTCTCCTGGGAAAGATAATGAAGTTGAATCTGTGACTAGAGTTACGGTTAGAATTGATCAAATTATAAATATATTGGGGTAGCTGACTCAAGTTATGATAAATAACCTTAACCATATATAGAAACATACTGATACAAAATTTATTATAACAATGTTATACCACTTCATGTGTCAATAACCTCCATCATTCAATGGGACTACAAATCCATTTGTAGCTAAATAATGGTTAAGTTCCTTGGAGAATATATTTTTCATTCTGGGAAATAAGAAAAGGGAGAAGGTTGTCATGGAAGTTTATCTTCTCTCAGAAGATGTAGATTAATAGTGGTCATTGATTCAAAACACTACAGATAAAAATAATAAATTGAATACATGGAGTGAAAGGATTTTAAGGTACTCTTCTTGGAAAAGTATTTTCCTCATGAGCATCGACTAGATATAGAGATACAATTCCCAAATCTAATAAAAAATCAATATAAAAATGTTGTTAAGTATTAATCCATATTGAAAAGGTTATAAAGATATGTTATGGACTATGTACGTAATCCCAAGACAAAGATTGATTGTTTCTTTGATAGTCTTAAGCCAATCCTTTGAATAGAACTAGTCTCCTAGACTTTTCTATAGTACTAGGACGTAGTATCATGTGATATCAAGATAAAGATATAATTTTCCATGACTTATGGATTAAAAATAAATCAAGATGAGAATAGGGATTTTGAGCATGCTATAAAAGGAAATGCATAAAAAGGGAAGAAGGGAAAGATGGAATTTACATATTATAATAAATGTGGAAAGATTCCCTATGGAAAATTATTGCTAGGAATGGGAGCTTTCTACAAGTTTGGAGGGAAATCCCACCATTATTGTGATTTTAGGGAAATAAAGAAGCTTCCAGTGTACAATAATTAAAATATAAGGAGATGGGACATATGAGAATGATTTTCCTAGGCATAAAGGGATTTATCCCTAGAAAAGGCCTAGTATGCAAGGACAAGAATATGCAATCACAATAACTACGGTTAAAATCCCTAATGATGTGGTGGTAGGTACTTTAATAATATCCTAAATTTAGATAAATCTTTATTTTATTCTAGATCTTCTTAGTCCTTTATAAAATTCAATATTTTCCTAGAACCTTAAGAACATAGTTATCAATCAAGATTGTTAGTGGAAGTATCGGCACAACAAGGATGTTTCAGTTAGTTCCTATTATGATAAACAAACATTCCCTATTTTCTAAAGTCATTATTATAACTATGGTTGATTTTTATATATTCCATGGTATGGAATGATTATAAAAATATAGTGAAAAAAAATATTGCAAAGATAAGGAAGTTTTGATTTGTAAAGAAGATATGGAACCCCTTATCTTTATAGGGGACTCTTAAATATCTAATTCTTGTCAAGATTTACCCCTAGTATCTCTTTTGAATTATATTCTTAGGTAATAATATAAGACACAATATATGGATGGAAAAAAATAATCTTTAAATTGAGGATGTACTAGTTATGCAGGAATACATTGGTATATAATCTAAGGAATTACCTGGACATACACCAAATCATGAAGTTGATTTTTCTATTAATTTAATAGATTATTAAAGACATATATCAAATACTCCTTGTATAATGGATATTGTGGAATTAGTGGAGTTGAATAATAACTAGAGGAGTTGTGTGATAAGGGATTTATACTCCATAGTGTTTCACCTTGGGGATCCTCATTTATTTTTTTAAGAATAAAGATAGATTTATGAGGTTGTGTATTGATTATAGAGAAATCAATAATATTAAGATAAATAAAATTTATCCTCTACCTATTATTTATGGTTTATTTGATCAACTTCATGAAGCTAAAAAAATTCAAATATTGACCTTTATTATGGGTATCATCAATTGTGAGTAAATAAGGAAGATATTCTTAAGAAATAATTTGGTATAAGGTATGGAAATTATAATTTCATAGTAATGTCATCTGGATTAACTATTTCTCCCTATGTATTCATGGATCAAATGAATAGAGTATTCAAGGAATATATTGATAACTTTGTTATAGTATTTATTAAGGACATATTGGTGTAATATAAGAGCTACGAGGGCCATGAGAATAACTTGAGGATAATTCATAAGACTCTTAGAATAAAAAGAGTCCAATGAGAAATTTGTAGGTCTAGATTCTAGTTTCAGAATGTTTCTTTTCTTGTCTATATTGTCTCCAAGTATGGAATCTCAGTTAATCTTATGATGAAAACAGTAGTCAAATAATGTCCTACAATAACTAACCGAACTGAGGTGCATAGTTTTATTGTTTTGTCATGTTAATATTATAGATTTGTTCAAAAAAGATCTCGATTATCTAACCCATTAACCAAAATTATTTGTAGAAAAAATAATGTGAAGAATGTTTTGAAGAATTGAATAGGAGATTGGTGAATGCCCCAATTTTGACTTTACCATCAAGAAATGATGGGTTATTAATATATATTTATGTATCAAATAAGGGACTTTATTGTGTCCTAATTCATAATATTAAAGTTATTTTCTATTCATAAATCTAATTAAAGACTGATTAAGAGAACTATCAAATCCATGATCTTGATTTGGTAGCTATAATATTTTCAATTATGATATAGAGGCATTATCTCTATGGTGAAAAGTGTGAGATATATATGGATCATAATATTTTGAAATAAATATTTTCATAGAAATAGATCAACATGAGGAAAATTTGATGGCTCAATCTATTCAAGTACTATGATTTCTCAATACACTACCACCCTAGGAAGGAAAATAGGGTAGAAACTGATTTGATCTAGAAGGATCATAGAGTCCTGACTAAAATGATGATTGATAGATATCCTATATTCATGGATTTAGTAAATATAGATCTAGTAATCATTAAGGAATGGGTTAAATCACTCCTTTTTCAAATTATTTATAATCCATCATTTTTGGAAAAGATAAAAAGTTTTAAACCTAATGATTAGAATCTTCAAAATAAAATCGAATATGTGGATGATGGGAAATTGGAAGCTTCAAATATGAAGTTAAAATTCTTAGATTTGGAGATAAAATATGTATTACATCTATACCTAATCTAAAAAGGTAATTTATGGATGATTCCCATAGAAGAAAAAATTATACACCCTAGTAGCACTAAGATGTATAGACATTTGTATGAACACTTTTGGTGGGATAATATAAAGTGGGAAATTGTTGATTATGTGTCAATATGTTTGGTTTATCAATAGGTGAAGTCTAAAAGACAGTATCCTAGAGTATTAATGCCACCTATTCTTATTAATATATGTAAAAGGGAAGATATTACTATGTAATTTGTCACTAGATTACCAAATACTCCTAGAAATAGTAATGCAATATGGGTTATTGTTGATCACCTCACCACATCTGCACATTTCATTACTATAAGAGAATATTTACCTCTTGAAATCCTTGGTTAGATATATATTAATTAATTTCTAATACTTAATGTTGCACCTATATAAATTGTATATGATCAGGATCTATGATTTACATTTAAATTCTACAAGTGTTTTCAGAAGGATTTTGATACTAAACTTCATTTGAGCACTACTTATCACCCAAAAACTGATAGACTATCTAAAAGGATGATTAAAAAAATAAATAAATTTTTTTTCATGATCTATTTAATTTAAAGGTATGTGGGATCATTATTTAACTTTGGTGGACTTCGCCTATAATAATAGCTTACATTCAAGTATTCAAATAGTGTCATATAAAGCATTATATGTCAACAAATATCATACTCCAACTTGTTCAAAATAAGTTGGTGAAAGGAATATTGAAGGCCTATAAATTGTGTCAGAGACAATAAAAAATGTAAATACAATTCAAACCCATATAAAAACATCTCAAATCATGAAAAAAAAACTATGTTTATAACCGAATGAGAGATTTAGAATTTCAAGTGGGACATCGCCTTTTCTTAAAAGTATCTTCATGGAAGGTTGTTATAATGTTTGATAAGAAATAGAAATTGAGACTTGGGTACAATGTAACATTTAAAATCTAGGAAATAATTGTATATTCGGCTAACCTTTTGGAAATTTCACCAAATCTCTCAAAAGTACATGATGTGTTCAGTATATCATTGTTAATGAAGTAAATTCCAAACGCAATGCATGTTCTCACCTAAAAATAAATAGAATTGGAACTTTATCTATCTTAATATGAAAATCATATCCACATTATGGAAACTATATAATAAGTTTTGAAGAATAGAATGACTTGGGTGGTAAATCTACTTTGGAGAAACCATAATATATAAGAGGCGGTATGGGAACATAAGGAAGTTATGATGAAGAACTGCCCAAATCTTTTCACGAGGTGACATTCTAGAAATTTTGAGGATGAAATTTTTCTAGGATGGAATAATTTAATACTCTGAGACTTTATGTTATATTTCCTTTTAAATAAATTTAATCTTCTTGATAGCTTGCAGTACACATAGCCTCGAATATAAATGAACCGTAATATAGTATACCATTATAACCTAGCTGTTAAATTGGAGTGTATGAATAGGAATAGCTATATTATGAAAATTACATGGTTCACACTTGTATAAAATAAATTCAATGGTTATCATTTTATAATAATTAAAATAAAAACCATTTTAAAGAGAAAAAAATTGTTTTTTAAAAAAACAATATTTTTCTAAAAGGTGGTTTCGTTACGATTTGTTCACATAATTTAAAATTAATTTTTACCACTTTTAAAAAGTTAATTTTATAAAATTAAATTAATTTTTTAAATAATCATGTAAAAATTATCTTATAACGATTTTTTTATAATTTTACGAGAAGATTAATTTTTCAATGAATAGTTAAAATACTTGTTTTATCGAAAAATTTATTTTCTTTTAAAGAATTTAAACTTTTGATTTTAATTTATAATTAATTTAAAAGTAATATTGGTTTAATTATATTATAATAAATACAATTTATTTCATTGAAATAAATTTCATATTAAACTTGTATATTAATACTTTCTATAATTATGTAAACTTTTTCTTTGGAAAAATGTTTTTCATCATGTCTGTGGGGTTATATTTAAATTAAATTATGACCATTCTATAAATTTAAATTGTAAAAATATTTTCAATATTTAAAATAATAATAATTTATATTATATAATAATTACAATATATTTTTTTCATAATGAAAAGTAAAAACATAAAAAATAAATTACCAAGGTTAAGGTTAAAACAGGTTTACTGGGGGGTTAAACTAAATATATAAGGGTTAAAGGAACTTATAAATATGTCTAATTTATGTTTTATGGCCATATATAGACCTTATATCATCAATGGTTATATAACAATCCATTTTTTATCCTTTTGGCATTTGAAAAATGCGGGTATAATTTTTAATTTTCAAAAATTCCATTTGTGTCCTCTCCCCAATTATAAAAGCCCACCCCTATCCTCTCCTCTTTATACTACCAAATCCTTTTGGTTGAGAAAATAACTAAAAAATATCTTCCTTAAATCCCTAACAACATCCTAGAGGAACAATTTATCATAAATTCCAATCTAGGAATGATTTAGGTATAAACCTAAAAAGGTTTTTTGAAAAAGAGGTAAAGTTCTTAACCATGTGTTTTTGTTTTTGTTTGTATTCTAACTCTTTTGAATATTATCCAAATATGATAAAATAAAACTAATGGTATCTAATATATAATATGGATTTTATTATGTTAATTTAATATCCAATGTTCATCTCCTCTTCCATCAAATGGGAAATGAAACTATAGATCATGTGTACGGTGGACTACCACCTCACAAACTGATGTAATTCGTTTTCCATCACCGCCTCTCATGATTGGATATAATGATAGATTTAGAATATTTATATGATATTTATAAAATTAATATATTTATTAAATTATAATATCACATATATCTTCTTACCTTCCAATCTGTTGGAAAACAATAATGTCTCTCATGCGTACGTGTGAACTACTGCATACATGTAGCGATGTGAAATGCTTTTCATTTTATTTTTATGTAGATGGTAATAATGATATATTCAATGAATTTTAATTAAATTTTTGATATAAAAATGTTTCTAAAAATTTAAAATATTATTTACCCTTCTTATATTTAGTTTTTTTGAAAATAAAAATAGTATTCATGAGTACGTATAGTCTACCGTCTCCAAGAATGGTTCAACTCATTGTACCATATCTAAATTTTATGGACTATTATAAATACTTATATAATGATTATATATGATATTTATAACATTTTTAACATTATTTATATTATATAAATACCAGAAACGCTCATCCAGAGGCAAGCCTCTGGCCATTTATTAATAAAAGAAAAGCACAATAGGTACAAGACTTCCAGAACAACTAAATATCATAGAAATCATACTGATCACCACCCCCTTTAGAGACTAAGTCCTATGCTTTGTCTGTTTCCCACTCTAAGCTTTCATAGTGTTTATGGACCTTGGAATATTTCCTTCTAAGATTCAGCTTCTCCAAAGCCATAAATTCCTTTGAGTATTGCATAGCCCAGTTTTCCCTCCCAACAGAAGCTCTGGTGGACACTGGCTTAGGAAGGTAAGAGTAGTCCTTCTTCACTCTTCGTCGCGGTGGGGCAGTCTTAGCACCTTCCTCCCCTTGCACCTTCATCCTTGCACCCTGTACAACATTACTGTAAGAAGGTTGTACCACGCCATGATCTTTTTCCCTGTCGTTATCCGAGATATCACCCCATTCTCTCAATATTTTCACCTCCTGGTAACCATCCTCCGAACCACAAACCTGCTGAACCTAACTGTCGACATCAGTTATAGTAAGACATTGTGGTCGGTCTAACATTCCCATCACACCTTCACCTGTTGCAGCATCCGATGGGTCAACAGTAGACCTCAAGGGACTATCATCTTTCCGCACATCAGTCTCCTTGTCATGCATCATCACCTCATTCTCCATTGAATCAACACCAGTCGGCCTTTCGGGCACACAAGCATCCCCAACCCCTGTATCAGGAACACCCGAAACTAGCAAATAATCAGCCATAAACTCTGGCTGCGAGGAGATGCAACCCATCTTTTGCAGATTGGTCCCAAAATCAGAAATCCCCACATCCTTAACCATAGGCTTCCCATAGATCACCATAACAATAGCATCACAGCTCACTCCCTACAGAAGAATTGGATCCTGCTGTTCCCCCACAACTGCAGTGCCAACACCCTCCTCCTGAGTGCCCAGCTCAGTAGCACCATTCATAAAAACCTACCTCACAGCACCTTCAATACACCCATTAAAAGGCTCAAGCTGCAGGAGGTCATCATCCTTCTTTGCATCATTCTCCTTTTCATGCAACTATTCCTTAGTTTCAAGTTCAAGGAATCTATTTCCAGTAGAGACCATGATCACCCTTCCTCCAGCATCCACTTCCTTCCCATCCACTGCATCTGCACTTACAAGGCCCAGGTCATGCTTTAAGTGATCAAAAACCTTATTAACCATCGGATTATGTGGCCTCTACTCCACCTTCTTCATGGAAATACCCTGCACTGTGTTCCCAGGACCAAACTCAGCATCCTCAGCCACAACATTAACAAAATCTCCCACCTGGATGCCCAGCATCCCTTCATAAGAGAAACCCTGAACCACATCAGCACCAATCTGGGATAACCCCTGCATCAGCACCATTGGCACTAGCTCATCAACCACTACATTACCTGCCAAAGGCTCTCGGCTCACCCCCTTCATGGGAGCTAGTTCCATTGGCACCTCTATCTCTGCACTCCCATTTGTAGGTTCTCCCATCCAAGTAGCCTGATTAGCAACATCTTCACGCCGAAACACCCAACAATCAACTTACCTCCCACCTCACCCCTGTTTTCTATCAAACCATCGCCCAAGTGACCCATTCGCAAGTCCTTATCCATACCATAAGTGGCACGCCCTCCTCTGAAACTTGCCTCCATCACTTTTGGGTAACCATTCACCCTCCCGCTGTGACAATTCAGCACTAGGTGACCACACCGGTTGCACGACACACAATAATGCATCCACAACTCAAACACAACCTCATTCTTCCAGCGAAGCTCCTACTCATCTGTAATCCAAAAGCATCGGATCGGCGACCGTGTAACATCAACTTCGACACATATTATCGGGCAGATTGGATGGAAAACAGATTCAGTGTGCCAATCAGAGAAAAGGTATCTCCCAATCATGTTCCCAATATCACACAAGATAGAAGGATTTTGAAACGATAGGGTTAACCCCGGAAGAATTACCCAAGTCGTGAATGTCGAAGGGTAACGCCGCATGTGAAAGTCGAAGTTCCAACAAAATAGGTAGAAATACTCTCCATTGCATCTTCAAGGTGCCTTGGACTAGGTGTAAATTAAATCCTCCTCCGATCCAAACCGAACCATGAAGTGTCTTCGGTCAATCAAACCGACGACAGCGCGCTCCTCAAGCTTCCAAGACTCAGAGACGAAGTAATCAAAGGATTCGATCAAGGGCCGCTGGAGATGGAAACGAGCCACCATTGTAAGCTTGAAAAGATCGGAGGACCCATCGGTTATTGGGATTATTTATGATTATGTTTCTAATGATGAAATATTATGATATATCTCTAAAGAAACTCATGTTTTTTATTATCGTATATAATTATTCATTAAATTTTCAGTTAATAGTTCCATTTTACTCTCTTTTCCACTTAAAATGATTGAGAAAATGTTTTAATAAAATCTAGCTTTATTTCTCCCTTCGGTTGAAAATAATTTATCTTCCACATCTATATTTTATGAAAATGTTTTCAAAAATGTTTTTACTATTATCCTATTATATTTTAAATTCATTTTTATCCATTTTTGTATTTTTTTAAAAAAATTAAATGAAATCTTCCTATAGTTTTCTAAATGAGGTATTTTTTACAATTTACCAAAAATGTGAACTAAATATTTCTTAACATACTCGGAATGAATATAATTTTCCACCATCATGACAACTCATTATTTTGAAGCTTCATTTAAAATTTTACAAGGTTCATTTTAAAGAAATTTTTTATTTAATATTCTATAATTTTTTTAGTTTTTTAAAGGGATTTTTAAAATGAAAAGAATATTTTTATCAAGAATATTTGTAATGATATTTCTATGGTATTTCTATTCGCAAATGAAAAAAATACCCATTTTACCTTTTTCAATGTTATGAATATAGTATAATGATACCATCCTTATTATTTATCAAGATTATTTATGTTAATTTTGACTAGGATTTAATATTTTGATACCATTCACCATAGTACTCTAGATGGTTTATTATTATGTTTATTGATTGGGGAAAGTGTTAACATTAATATGCTAGCTTTCCAACATGAGTGTTTATGTTGATTATCTTTAATGATTGGATAAATTATTAACATTTCATATTATTGTTTTTTAATATGAATTTTTTCTTGATTATGTTTCTCCCCTTTCACATAAGGAATGCGTTGGACTTTATAAGTGATGGTAGGGGCCTATTATAGCCACTCGATGCATCGGTAGGTATCATGATACAAACTAATTTGTCTATTTGTCTAAGGCCTTAACCATTTATATAATGTTACTTATTATGAGGCCTTGATGGTATGGTTATGATGTATGACATTATTCATTCCCTCATTATGATATTATTTATTGATGTCCATGTGATTATTCAATTAGTTATAATATCTATAGATAAGTTTAAATATTATTTATTTATATGTCAATATTTGATCATCATTTATTCATTATATATTATTCTTCATGTTCAATTTATTGATTAAATGGAATGTGTTTTAGTTATTTACCTTTTCTATATTTGTTATTCCTTATATATTCATGATAGATTCTGATGTACGCATACCCTTACTGAGTATTAGATATCAACCCTTTCTTATGTTTCCTTTCCCCAGGATGCCGGAAATTTTTTTATAATTTACATAGTGGGATATGATAAAGGTAATAATGGTGTTCTAAAAGAAATTTATATGTTTTATTTTAAGTTTTCAAAGTAATTTGAATTTCAATTATTTATCTAGTCTTCCAATACTACTAAACTAATCAGTCCTTTGGGATATGATCGCTTGTATCTAGAACCAATTTAATAATCTAACTACTGACTTTGGGATACTAGGTTCAGGGTATTTAAGACATAAGTTAAACATTACATATCATAATAAACACACAATACCATGAATTTAAGTTTTAGTGTCTTTTAGGATTATCTCTCGTGTCTTTCTCATCCAAAAAGGGTGTTTGTTCCACTATACTAATATTTCCTTTTTATATCTTCAATATCTACCAAAACATATATCTATAGAAAAATTCCTCCTAAATGAAATACTATAAAAAATTCCTAGGTAAAAGAAAAAAATAAATGGGTGAGATCAAATTCTCAGTAACGGGAAAAACTTATTAGCCCATCATCAAGGGTTAGATCATAAGAATATGAGAAAACATGATAATGGGAGAAATATAATGTTAAAAAGACCACAGAATAATAATATTTGTTCATACATCATGATATAAGGACATGTAATCTCAAATAAATAACATATACTATGGAAAAAGAGAAATAAAACATGATACAATAATCATTTTTTTATAAATTATAACAAATTCACATAATATAAGTACATGAAAACATTATATTATGACAAAACCCAATAATGATCATTTTTCAGGTTGTGAAGAAATCCAAGTGTGTCCACCCTTTAAGTTTTTGAAAAAAATCCAAGCATTCCCACATTTAATTATCTCATGAGATATAAAACTTTACCCAATTCGTTTGAGGGCTTTAAGAGGCCCAAACCATCTCTTAACCATTTCAAAACCAAACCGTCTCAATGAATTATCAGATTCAAATCATCTCAGATATTTATCAAACCCAAACTGTCTTATGTAATTATAAGACCCAAACCATATTATTTTTTTATCATATGAAAACTTTCAATAATCCATACAGACATGTTACACTGGAAAACAATCATCCATCTCATCATAAATAACCCATGGAAAGAAAAATTTGTTTCACAACATTTCTAGATGTTATCACCAAAATTGACCAAAATAATGTAAATGGTTGATGCCCAAAATAAAATCACCCTAAAAATTGTATTTCATGAGAAAATTTAGAGGGTGTTCTATGAAAAATAACATCCAATTAAAAAAGGCTTTTTTATATAAATAGTAAAATTTTAGATAAATCATAAATGTGGTTTTAAAGAATTATTTTAATTGTGGCGTAACTAATAAAGTTACGGGTCACTTTAGAAGGGTCACTTTTGAGATATTGAAAAGAAGGCCTTATAAAAATCAATATTTGGAAAGAAACCTCAAAAATTAATGATTTAAAATTAAATAAAGGTTTCAAAAATATGTTGTGGAAACATTTTTAAAACTTTTACTTTTTTAAAATTATCTTCAAAATAGAGACTTGAAAAAGACATAAGGGTTTCAAAAATGTGATGTGAAAATTTTGGAAAAAATTCACTTGTAAAAATAAACTTCAAAAATATATCCATTAAAATACATAGATTATATCAAAAATAAATAGGGATTGGAAGATAAAATATTTTATTTTGAAGGGATATAAATCCTTTTTAAATATTTTTAAATACCATTATTGAAAACCTACATCATAAAAAGAGTAAAAAACATCCTTTTGAAAATTGGTAATGGAAAATAAGAAGGCCACATGAGTAAAAACATATTTTTATTTTAAAATAATAATAATAAACATTTTTATGAATAATTAACATGGAAATGGAGTGGAAATAATTTTTAAAGGAGATGATATTTTTTTCTTTAAAACATTACGACTTTATGAGAAATAAATTCATCACAAAAAGTATCATTGAAATAAAAAAATCATTTTACCCATAAATAAAAGAGTATATATCTTATGAAATATTATATATTATAATTTATCAAACTTATAATAAGGATGCTTAAGTAATAATATTTTAACTCAAAGAAAGTAAATTTGAGTTGAAAATACCTTACGGATGTCATAATTCAAGAATAAAGAAACAATTTTAAATGGTTTTATTTGGTAGAAATATAAATATTAAGTATTAATATATAAAATAACACATAATAAAATATAATAAAATAATATTCCCAAGTTATATAAAATAATTTCAAGAATAACAATCACAACTCAATGATTGAGAATTGAGTTTTTTAAAAACACTTAAGGTATTGGTAACATAAGAATAATAAGGTTACCCTAAAATGGACATTAAAATATCATTAAATGAAATAAATTGATTATAATTTAAGTAAATGGGTCAGTTGATACACTATATAAAATAAATTATGCTGTAAAATATCAAACATGTCTCATGGATTTAAAAATGAGACAAAGAAACTTGTACCTTAATTTCTAACATCCACTTAGGTGTTTGAATATCCTGTATAAAAAAATAACTATCATAATCAATTATTCCATAACCATATTAAAATATATAACCTTTTTTAAACTTTATTTAAAATTATTCTATATATTTATATTAGTTAGTTAATATCAATTTTCAATATTGGGTGTGGGTAATCTTGATCGTTGTAAACTAATTTCATAATAGAGCTGTTATTATTTGTTATTCTACAAAAGTTCATCATTAAAAGATAAAAAGTGTGTAACTGATTCTTTATAATTTTTTATAATTTTTTAATTTCATTCTGTTGGAGTTCTGGTTATGACCCTTAAAGATAAAATTGTTTATGATCATGTTTCCATGATTTTAACGAACATACGTTGATATATTAATTGATAAATTTAATATTGTTATTGTCATTACAGAACCAAAATAGAATAATTTTTTATATAAGTATCATATTTTATCATGAATTAAGTTATCATATTCACCCATGATATTATTTTATATCATTGTTTAAGTAGGTGGTTAGACTGACCCAGACATGAACATACCATAATTTATGGATAATTATGGTTATGAATGTGGTTTTGTTTGGTATAATATAATTATTAAATAATCATTATGATATTATTTAAATTTTTTTAGGATATATAATTATATTTTAAAATATTTTAATAAATAATAAATAAACTAGATTAAAATTGAGATATGTTACTTCATAGAGGCAATAGTCTACAAGTACGCATGATTAACGGTTCTATTTCTCAACGAATGGGATTAAATGAAGGAATATGATAAATTATCATTTAAAAATTATAATTAAAACATATTGAAAATATTAATCCCTCAAATATATCCTTGTTATAAATAATGATATGTGGTGATGAAAAACGAACTACATCATTTCGTGGTGACGGTAGTCCGCACGTAGACATGGTCGATGTTGTTTTATTTTTCTTAGTGAATGGAACGAATTTAATAATGGTTTATAAATTAATATAATAAAATTATATTATATTAAAAATATTTTTTTCATTATATTCGGGTTTCTTTAATAATTTTTTAAGAGGAATATTAAGAATAAAATACTAAGCAGTTAGAAATAATCACATTGAGAACTTGATATTTCACTTGGAAATCTCCTTGGAAATTGAGAAATTAAGCTATATAATAGAGAAAAGATGCTTGTGAACTTTAGATATGATTGTATTATTATCATAATTTTATATTTTAAGGATAAAATTATAATTTATAGGTGTACCATGAAGTGTAGCAAGTGACCCCCTATAAGTGAAGAAAATGGCACTTTTGTGACTACACATTATTTTTCAATAATGGAATGAAACTATATATTCAAGGTTTAATGGATCCAAAAGTGAAAAATAATTTATTTTTTGGTTTTATTTTATCTAATATTCTTTATCACTCGTTTCCACACATTTGTAAACATGTTTTAGGCCTTTTACCACTTGTTTTTATTTTTTTAACATTTTTGTTTTTACCTTGGTAACTAGTTTTTACCCAAGTAATATATATTTTATTAAAATATAATGTGAACCATATTACTAAATATTTTTGTTTTGAACCTAAATTTAATCTCTATATAATATAATTAAATTTATAAAAAAATAAAATTACCTTTTAAACTAGAACATTTAATATATTGAAAAAATATTTGACATAAAATGTTGTTTTCCCCATTAAAAGTTCTTAATATTATATAACATTAATTACCAATTAAATGGGTAATAATATATTTTTATACATGTGTAAACATCATATAAATTTAATTATAAAAATATATCTCTTAAAATTATTATATTAAAATTACACAACATTAATAAAACAATTTATTGAAAATAATTCTTTTTACCTTTATCATGGTCATTAAATTTAATCTTAGTAATCATAATTTTATAGATAAAAATGAAATTAACTTTATAACATAATAATAAAATGTTGATAAAAATTTTAAATCCATTTTTTACATTTTATTTCTATAAGTAATGAAAACTAATTTTTAATATAAGAGAATAAAAAACTACTTTTAGAGTAAAATATTACTTAAGTTTCCAAAACATTAAGCATGGATTTTCTAAATGAAATGTAGTATTTTTTTATAAATAATTTTACTCCTTGAAAATATTTTTGGTTTAAAAAAAATTATAAAATTTTTTAAGTACTACTTCTTGATAAATTTATAAACATTATAGTATTAGTAAAAAATGATTTTTTTAATAATCACCTAAAAATAAACTATTTTAGAAAAATATAAAAATTTTAACCTAATATAATTTTAAAATAATGAATTAAAAAATGAATTTAAGTTTAAAAAATTAAAATTCCAAAATTTATAAATTTATATTTTAAATGAAAATTCAATGTATAAAGAAAAAAATCATTTTATTAAAAAATTACCTTTTAAAACATTAAGTTTTCTTAATCCTATTATGTATGCATTTATACTTAACGATAATTTTTTATTTACTAGTGGTTTTTTATTATCAAATTTTCTTGATAATATTCATCTAATATGTTGCCTATCATTTTCTATTGGTGTTGTGTGTAGAGAAAGCTATCGAACATAGTATTAATTTAGAAAAAATATATTACAAAATATCAGGTTGATATAATACATATATGGGGTATGTAATTATATAATAGGTAGGACCACTATATCTTTATAATTAAATAGTTAAAGTTTTATATTTCATGAGATCAAATGGGTATAAGAGTGGTTAGCCCAAGACTGAAAAGGTACACAGGTGGTTAACCTAAGCCTACTATACTTTTGGAAGGATTTTATACTAATCCTTTATGTAATGAATTCCTTGGTATTCAGCCTTATCGTGTGTTAGGATTCCTATTCTTATATTTATTCTGCACTCTTATGCCACTTTCCAATTCCTATATTATCATGCCTTAAGATTATTCACTTATGAATCACTTTTACATTAAAATATTTTTTCCATGATTTGATAATTTATGAGTCATGGATTTTTGGGTATGTTTCTCCTATGTTATGTAATTTCACTCTGATTATATTCACAAACCCACATGATCATCTTATTCTTGCTTATAATATTCAATTAATTTCTCTCATGTTTACCCTTACTGTTCATATGAGTTCACCCTTTTCTTATGTTTTCACTCCCCTTGTTATGAGAAAGGATATTGAATATGATATGTATATAAAGGGTGTCTCTTATAAATATTACTTATGGAAAATATTAAATATCATAAAAAATAAGTTGATTATGTACCTAATCACTGAATAAACTAACCCTTTTGGTTCTTGAGTGTGAATTATTGTGTGATGTATTTAATATTAATATAAAATTATGTAGTATACATAGATTTTATTCTTGGGTCACCTTAGTTGGTAATAAATCCAGTAGGTAAATAATATGTTTTAGCACCAGATCCAGGTGTATGGTCTAGGGAATCTCATTTGGTATCATAGAAGGGTTTATATTACTTTAGAGGTTAAGAAGTAATCAGGTGATATTATTTTAAGACTTTTTAATACCATTATGGGTTGATAATTTTAAGGTTAATCATAATTTAAAAGAAATGGGTACCACTTCTGTGGTATTATGTGATTGTATTTTTAGGTGATTAATGATATTTTTAGAGATGTTTATTGTGTTTTAGAAATAATATATAATTGAGGTAAAGATAACCCTTTGAGTTAATATATGACTTTATATTGAAGTTATTATAGTTCATTAAGATAGTGGGTTAATTGATTGTGGGATTATAAGTTGTGTAGTATAGATAACCATGGGGATTAAAAATTGATTTAGTTACAAGGTCGTTTGGGTAATTTTTGGAAAAGGATAATATATTTGTATGAGTATTTATGATTATGTTAATATTAATTAATATGTTATTTTATGTTTTTTGGGGATAAAAGGGTAAGTTTATTTATAAATCATAGGTTTCTATGATTTTTGGGTTTATAATATGGTAAAAAATATCATGATAATTTTGGGTTAGTTATTTTTTGGGATTAAGTTATTGATATTGTGAGGATGAAACTTAAGAAAATTAGGGTTGAACTAAAAGAGTTATAATTCAAACCAATATTCAAAAAAAATGTATCTTGGGTTGAAATGAACTTGTTAGAGTATAAGACACTTATAATTCATTTTAATAAATTTATTGACTACTATCATAACCATTTGGTTTAAGTATTTGGTTGAGAACAGGATCATGAAAATGTAGTTAGGAAAGTTATTTCTCTAGAAAATATGAATCTGAATATCATGATTCATGATTATATTAAAAATACCCTCATATATTTTCATCGGTAAGAGAAATTAAAATTGTGTGGAAGTAATTTATTTAAAGAGAAATATATAACACCCCAAGATTTTAGTATGTGTTTTCCTTTAAATAAATACTTTTTCGAGTATCTTTTATTACACACAATTCCAAACTAAGATGAAACATGATATACCTTATTAAAATTCAAGGTAAACATTAATATATTATGAGTACACCATGTGAAACTTCAATAAGAAAATTTCAATAAAATAAAACCTCTTATAAATAAAAAGATATTAAAATGATTTATTAAAAACATGTGTTATTATTATTTATATATATTATTAATGTTTTTAAATAATTATTTGAAATGTTTTAATACTAATTAATTAATTAAATTAAATTATAAATAATTATTGTGTTATGATTAAAATCATTCTATTGTAAAAATGGATATTTTCAAAATAATTGTTTTTATAAATTGTTGTGTATTTTATCTTAATAAATTAAATTGATCAACAATAAAAATTATTCTGATAATATTTAATGTTTCATTGTATAAAATAATATATTAACACTAATTTAATTAGAATTCTATATGAAATAAGATTAAGGTCACTTGTAGTTTAAAAGGCCATTTTCAATAAAAGTAGTTTTCCTTTATATTTTGTATTTTCATTTAAAAGATGAATTTATAAATTTTAGAATATTAATTTAATAAAATGAAATTAATTTTTTGAATTTATAAAATAAAAATTATCTTTTCTTTAATTTTTTATAATTTTATAAAAAGGTTAATTTTTAAGTGGATATTGAATATACATTTTTTATAAATATTTTAAAAAAATTAGACATCATTCTGATATAATCATGACATAAAAATATATGAAACCTTTTTCTTAACCAAAAAAGTTAAAGAGTAAAATAATTCATATAAATTTAATATTTTCAATTTATAAATATATGCTTGAATTTTTGGAAACAAAATTATATTTTATTCTAATAAAAAACTATTTTAGTCTTTTTCATTTAATTAACTGTTAATAATGATCCATTTGGTTCTAAAAAGATTTTAAAGTAACATAAATATAATTTTTTTATTCATAAACTAATAAATAACATGGTAATCAATATTATACATGATTTTGGTGTAAATTCATTTTTATGCATATAAGGGCCATTTTTTTAAAAACTATTTTTGTTGTGTTATGAATACAATTATTAAAATTCATTTTTACCAAATCTTTTAAGTGAATATTTAAAAATGGTTTTCATATTTGGAATCATAATATTCAAATTTTATAATAAGGTCATTTTCATTTCTAGTTATAAAAAAAATAAGTTACCTTGGTTAAAGTTAATTACCATAATGATGGTTAAAATATTGTAAAATGATTTAAACTAAGTGATAAGGCCATAAATATCCTGAAAATATCATCTTTAATTGATTTTATGTGTATATTATTGAATACATAATTTGATCTTGGAAATTTGGGTAATTTGGTTCCACTTTCCTTTGAGAATTACATTTATTTTATTTAAGGTTAGGTTTATTTACAAAAGTGACACTCTTGTTACATATAAATAGATTCCTACTCAATACCTTCAAATATACACCAAATATTATATATTTACTTCCCTAATAGTCATATCCCACTTTCTTAAACTTCTGTGTAATTCCCTGTCTTGGGCCGCCCAAAAGGCACCCGTGCAGGGTGCGCAACATAACCTCAGGTATGCCTCCCCATACTCTAGAGGATTTAATTTAAAGGTGAGGGCCTAACATTGTTTTGTAGATACTACTCCCTCTAAAATAAGTCTATGGTAATACTTAATTTTAACATGAACTTAGCATGACTCATCTGTATAGTGGACATCCCACAAACCTATGGACATGAAACTTATAGCCCCACGGGACCCTATAGTCCAGAATATAAAAGAAAAAAATCTATATGATGAATCAATAATAAATAGAGAAATATAATCATATAAAATAAAACATTTATCATATACAATAAATGGGTCATTGTCCAGTTTATTCTAAATAATGACAGAAAAATAAATATGATGTCCTCCTTCCGAACTCATGTATCATCCTACCGTATCCACTCTCTCAATGACCAGTTGACTTATACCATGAGTCAATATCCAAGAAATACCTATTTCCTAAGAGAAAATAAGATATTATACCCATGTACATCAAAATACACACTACGTACATGGATAGGGGTGAGTCCAATGACCCAGTATGTATCCCCAATGCCTCAATCAAACTAAGTGTTGTTGTGATCAAGTAGATGTGCATAAAATATATATATATATATGGTGTGGTCGTTTATATGAAGCACACCCACCCAAAAACATAACATGCATGAAAATACAAGTATTCCTATTTCCAAGATCCACCTCATACCAGAACTCATATAATACCTCCTTCAGCTTCATGCCAGAAACCATGTCATATCATAACCCATACACTACCTTCCAAGACACCATGTCGGAAGGAACTAATATTAGGAAATCAATAACATGTGTGTCACATGGCCCACACCTGTCACTCAGGTCATGGCCTCATTAATTCCCCCAACCCATCCTTGCATACTCAGGAAGGTCCATCAAGTTAACATGATCCATCCCCACGGACTCTAGGATGGTCAACCATGAACACCGGCCTATCCTCATGGATTATGTGGAGGCCAATAAATCAAACCATCCCATCCTGAGGGTTCTTATGAGGCCCCAATTTTCAATTACCACAACACATCGTTGTGTAGTTATAGAGTCCCATCAAGTTAGCCCCACCCATCCTCTCATGCTTTTGGGAGTTCAATCTTGCACACTGGACCATCCCTCTAAGTTCTATAGAGGCCACAAACAATCGCATTGGCCTATCCTCATAGGTTCTAAGGATTTCATCACCAAGTGTTTGACCCATCCCTAGGCACTCAAAGAGGGCACATCAAGGAGGAGGTTAGCACACAACAAGAAATCAAATAGGGCACATAGCCCATTTCACAACTCACCACCTCACCATTAAGGAACTAGTCCCTCAGGTCCTAGTTTGGAATGTAAGCATCCACCCAAGGTACCTTGGTCCCATTCCCCTCTAAGAGGTTTTCAATTTCACTAGGATCATCCTTCAACTTTTATGAAATGAGAAAACAACATTATTAAAATCACACACACATTTAGGTAGTTATACTAATGATCCACATGAAACTAAAATCACCAAATAACCAAGATACTCAAATAAGTTCAGCACGCCTACTTTAAATGATTTTATAATAACACATCACAATCCCATAACAACTTACTTCATATACAAGATCCTCTATCTTAACATCCAACATCATCAAATTAATTAATTAAAATAATTTAAAGTAAAACCACAATTTTCATAATAGTCACTAAACTCTCCATTTGGTCTACTGATGTCATAATTACAAGCAATCATGTGTGTTCTATTCCAAAAAATCCCCTAAGCCTATTATAATAAAAATCCCCAAATTATAAACCTAAGTTTAGGCTTAATTGAACTCAAATTAATCAGAAACCCTTCATAAACTTACCAAAAAACATACCTTGTGAAAAATGGTGTGTAGAACATTGATTTAAACCTCTCAAAATGTTCTCTATAATCCGCACACAAAATCCACATCAAGTGCTATGATTTTTCCATTATATTGAGAAATTATTCTTCGAAACCCCTAGTCAAAAGAATAGAAATTAATTAGAGAGAAGTGGGATGGAAAAAGGAGTATAGGGAGAGATATTATATTTAAATCACTTGAAACACACCACCAAAACCACCCCCACATCATGGGGGAGAAGGAGAGGAAGGGAGGGAGAGTCTGGATAAAATATCCCCCTCCCATCACCCAAACTCCCTAAAACCCAAGGATCCCACAACAAAGAAATGGTCAAAAAACCTTGGATTAAAAAAACACCCATGCCCCACCAACAAGTGGGTGGGTTCCACCGGAAATCTGGTTGATCCACTGGATAGTTGGTTCTGAACCACAGTCTAGTCGATGGCCCCAGTAAGAGTGTTGGCCTACTGCCCAACACACCAAAGATATGATGGACTTCCATTAGCTGGTCGGTGTCTAATAGGCATCCCATCTACCTCAGTCACCTTAACAAACTCCTCTGGAGCCCCTCTGATGCCCGTTTGAGACCCATTCCATGTCCAAACCAACCCTAGAGATGTTCAAAGGATTGGATTTATGGCTATAATCTCATCTCTCAAAAGGATCCAGTCACCTAAAAAATATAAAATTCCCTTAGAAATTTCCAACCCATAACGACGTGGATCATTGTAAACTCCCCACAATAACACTTATCATCCTCAAGAATCCATAGTAAGTCTCAAATCCATATCATGACCTACCATGGTCATCAAAATGAAAATAAATACCATGCTCTATCTCCAACCATGGAATGTGAATCAATTATACAACTCCAAACACCAAGCCTAACTAAAATGGCTCCCTTTAATAATTCTCAGTTTGATCCTCAAACCTCATCAACAATTTCCCAAATGATGTACCTGATGTGGTTTCCAACTCACTACAATCGATTTCACTCAACATCGTTGCTTGGTACCTCCCCATACAACTATATTCAAAACCACTTGGCCTCACCCACTGACACACCTCCAACACCTTTTGATCTCAATCAGAAACTCCAAAGGAATCTCATGACCATATAAGAATGCTCTCCATAGTCTAAACTCTAAACCAGGTGCTATATCATGAATATAATCTTAACTGATCAGATAAAATATCATTTTATACCTCATGTATCGATGCACTATCAATATCATTTCCACTTAGATTACTACAAACCATATTGAGATTGATACCACCACACCGACTCCAACTGACACCACACCCAAACATTGAATCTATAATTCATCAAGGAAACAGACTTACTCAGGTTCTCCCACACATTGTCATTCTAATGTCATATTGACTTCCCATGAATGGTATCCCCTATGTATCCCTTATGACACGAGGGCCTCACACCCATGACCAATATGATGCTCCTCATCATAGGATCATTTTTTTCATCGTCCACTAAACTCTAAAACTTATGCTTTGTTCTTCACCACATATAATGGATGTATAAGGAAAACCAGCTCAAACCTGATAATCGGATCTGAATTCCAGCCCCCCCCCCCCATTCTGGTTCACTAAAACCTCATCCTTATCACAATCGAAGCTTATCCAAAATGAGGACCATGCCCTCCAACAACCAATGGTGTTGTCCCTTAAATATGGCTTCCCTTATAGCACTCTACAAGAACCAAACCAAAAAATGTCCCAAAAATGTACTTGTATCATTGTTCCCAATCCAAACTCTCTCATCCCTAACAACCCTTACCAAGGACCAAGCTCTAACCGATCATACCACAATATTTTGATCCATCAAAAAAATCACTATTCATAGTTAAGGGATTTTTCCCATTTATTGCTAAAATAGTCAGGATGCCATGCCTATATACATCTCACCCATCACATTGATCACCTCACCCTGGGGGTAAACACAAATTGAAACCACCATGGTACCATTATCATCACACTATTCATGTTTATCCACAACCTGAACCATTTTCAATGGGACCGCACATGGCCACTCATTTATCTGAAAACCAAATAGTACCACACATCACCTGCATGCATCTTCCCTCA